>NSJW01000802.1:0-1200000 GCA_019955255.1 Castanospermum australe
ATTTATTAATATTATAATTTATCTTTTTTTCTAATGTATTACATTAATTAGCAATGATTTTTTTAAGAAAACTGAAAATTTAATAAACAAAGAGAGGAATCCCCATGTACTTAAAAAAAAAAAGAGATTGTAGTTAAATTAGATAGATGTAATAACAATATAATTAATATAGACACTCACGTGTTACTCAATAATATTAAAATTTATTTTATTATTGACTTATAAACTTTATTGGATGGAATACATTAAACTTAATCTTTTTTTTTAAGTCTATAGTAAACTTATGCTTGACTTATCCATTTATCGTATCTTTTAAGGGATTTGACCCCTCGAGCATGAACAGAACGCAAGTTAAGAGGCAATACGATTTTAAACTAAATTTCAATTAATTTAAATCCTATATGTTGCTACTTTATCTTTCTATCAAAATACTTAAACTATAATTTTTAATAATTTAAATAAATTTATCATAACTCATAAACAGGGACAATCATGAAAACATATACAGTGAGATCGGTACACATCAAACAATTATATATTATACTTACACTATTAAATTGTAATCAGTACAGAAAAACTTGAGATTGGTGGGCCCCGGCTTACCAAAGGTAGAATAACCGCCCACTGTTAGATCATCGCCATATCATCCGTCTGAATCCTGTTGTTTTTAATTTTCGCCATTGAAGTCATGCCCTTTCATACTTCTATCTCTATGGAATTTAGCACTCACAGCACTCACTTATACATAAATAAAATCAGAAATATATAATTATTGGATAAAAAATTATAATAGTTTAACATTCAACAAATAAAATAACATACATCTATGTTATAACAAATTATTAAACATTATTAAAATTTATTTTTTTTAATTTTTTTATTAATGATTAATACCTTTCATTTTATCTTCTAAAATAAAAAGTAAATCCCTCAATTTAAAGGAGTCAAATCCCTATTTTATTGAATGCTTATAGTATCTCGTTCCCTGAAAATGATAGTTTCCTTTTTTGCACACCACAATGAATAAGAAGAATACAGTATGAGAATGTCCTTTTCTACTATATTCAAATCAGTGGTTCATCTATTTAACTATAACTAAATTTGAACGTACATTGCAGAAAAGGTTAAGGAACTAGTGACTTGCCAGGGTGAAATCAAGGCCTTGAGGGCAACTGAGGCTCTGAAGGATAAGGCCATAGAAGAGGTATTTCTTTTTAAGAGTTTAAATTTGATCATTTTACATTGTAGAATTTGTTATACTATCAGTAAATAAGAAAATATCATACCATTATAGTAATTCTAAGGTTTTTCACTTGGAAAACAAATTTAGCAGTTTCAAATATGCAACTTCACGTGGCTCGTTATAAGAATTTTTACATTTTTAGTAGATCAGAATTAAATTCTTCTTTTAAAATGCAATTATTCACACTCCCTAGTGTACATCCCCTAGAAATTTGGCTTGGAAATTGGGAAAACTGATTATCTGATATAATTCACATGGCATATCATAAGTAGCTTGATGCCTAAGGTAACATTGTGCCATGCATGTCAGCAGAGAAAAGTATACAATCACAGATTCAGTTGCACTACACATTTGTCTGTAATAACAAGATATATAAATTTCTCAGTATTAATAATAGCTGCAATTCTCTTTCTCCAATTCCAGCTGAGAAATGAAGTAAGTAAACTGGACGAGAGACTTGGAGTTACTGAGGATCATCTTAAACACAAGGTGCACTGAGTTTGGTACTAGTATTTCTTGGAAGTTAGAACTATGTCTGACTACACTCTAAAATGCATATTCTTCAAAATTTGTTCATATGCAGAATCTAGAAATCAAGAAACTGACGGATGAAAAGAAAGATGCATTGGCCGCACAACATGCTGCAGAAGCAACTCTTAGAAGGGTACATGCAAATCAAAGGGATGATGATTTTATTCCGATTGAAAGTGTCATTACTCCTCTTGAGGCTGAGATTAAGATGTATAGGAATGAGGTACAAATAATGCAATAATTTCCAGCAAAGATGCTTTTACAAGGAAAAAACAATATCACAATGTATGTGAATTGTGCATGCTGACAACATTGACATCCATTTTGTCCTCAGATTACAGCACTACAAGAAGATAAGAAAGCTTTGGAACGACTCACAAAGTCAAAAGAGTCAGCCTTGCTTGAAGCAGAGAGAATTTTGCGAAGTGCCCTAGAGAGGGCTTTAATAGTTGAGGAAGTTCAAAATCAGAACATTGACTTGAAGAGACAGATTGAGATCTGCCAGGCATGATTTTCTGTTTTCTTTTTCACATTTGGTTTCCATAGTGAAGTGTAAGCGGTTCAGTCAATTTACATCTTCCATAAACAGGAGGAGAACAAAATCCTAGAGAAAATCCACCGCCAAAAGATTTTGGAAGTTGAAAAACTCAGCCAAACCATCCAAGAACTTGAGGAGGTCATCTTGGCTAGTGGAGCCACTGCTAATGCTATTCGTGATTATCAACGACAGATTTCTGAATTGCAAGTAGGCATATCTCCTAGCTACTGGCTCTTTGAACTTATTTTTGGATATGACTTTCTGGTTGATATACGTACTAACTTGGTTTAACAAAAAATTTTCAGGAGGAGAAGAGGACATTGGAGAGGGAGCTAGCAAGGGTAAAAGTTTCAGCCAACAGAATTGCAACTGTTGTGGCTAATGAGTGGAAGGACGAAAATGACAGGGTCATGCCTGTCAGGCAATGGCTGGAAGAGAGAAGGATTATGCAGGTATATCTTCCCTTGAAAATATTCTTTGGAGCTCATATGGTCCTGCTTTCTCACCCCCAAAATAATATTATTTTTATGTCATATAGCTTTTTATTGATAACTCCAAGGCCAATATACGCAAAAATAATTTTAAAAAAATCCAATCAAGAGAAGCTAATATTCAATTCCTAACTGTGGTGAGAAATGCTGAAGAAGACAATTCAAAAGGCTTCTTTCTCCTAAAACTTGGATAACAATTATGAGCAAGAAATTTATATGATCAAGTATGTCCTTCCATATGTAGGCGGAGATACAACGGTTGAAAGAAAAGCTAGTGATATCTGACAGAACAGCTAAGGCCGAGTCACAATTGAAGGTAAATATCTGACTTATTTGTCTTCATGTAAGCATCTAAATCAATTTTTTACATATAACTAATGTTATCTGGTGTTTCCTTCAGGATAAACTGAAGCTGAGGCTAAAAACACTGGAAGAAGGCTTAAAGCATTTTTCAAGTTACCCAATCAATTCAAATGCATTTTCTGGGTCTCCAAAAGCTGGAAAGTCTAGCATCTTAGGTTTCCTAACAACTAATGGTGGGCTGAGAAACAGATCCAGATCACAACCAAGGGCATCTACTGTTGGAAGCTCTTTGTTCCAGCAGCCAATGCCAAGTATAAAAAACAACACAGACATTGTTGTTGGGAACCTAAAACAAGGGAATACTATAAAAAAGAAATATGGTTTGGCAGACAATGTGTTGAAGAAAGGTATATGGGCATCAAGAAATAAAGTTGCTGATAGTGGTGAAAAGGAAAATGAGATGCAGGTGAACATAGACATGAATTTAGGCAATAATGAAGGAGAAGCAGCAGAAATTAAAACCAGTGCTGATGTTGATGAAGACTCCAAAAGCAAGAGTGGTAATGATTTAGGCAATAATGATATGGTCTCTGGTTTTCTATATGATAGGCTGCAAAAGGAGGTCATCAATTTGACGAAGTCTTGTGAAATTAAAGACAGTAGTTTGCACACTAAAGATGAAGAAATAAAGGTACTGGTAACAGCTATACCCACCACCCTCCTTTTCTCTCATAGAACTAAAGATAAGAGATATGCTTTTCAGATACTCATGAAGAAAGTTGATGCACTGACAAAGGCTATGGAATTAGAGTGGAAGAAAATGAAAAGAGAAGCAGCTGCTAGAGAGAAGGAGGGCGCATCAACAAAGTCAGATAACAGGAAAAACAGAAGCACAAACTCCTCTAAAAGGTTCTGTAACTTTTCTTTTTGAAGTGGCTGATACCTATTAACAGTCAAGTTTGTTCTGTTTGTCTAATGTTAGACCTTAACATTGTTATAAAATTACTGCAGGGTTGTGAAAGAACGTTGAAGATTCTTGATTGGAGAAAGTTGAAGGCAATTTATTTATCGATGGCATCTTGTGATTTTCTTTGTAAATACAAAACAAAATTTAGTGAGGTAGTGTGTTGAATAAAGTTCCACTGGGTTAAGGGAGTTTGGGGATCAGACTGTACGTACATAAGTATTATGTCTTCTTTTTATGTCTAGATAAATGATATCCTCTGTGAACTGTGATTGTGAGTTTTACATACTAGCCAAGTTTGCCAAATGCATCAGCAGGGACATGAAACACGAGGAACACCTGGAAAACAAATGGATTACATGTCCGCATAATGTGTATGAAGAATGAATTTACCTAAGATGAATATAGATAATATTACTCCTGAGTGATTTTGAGACTCATTATAGAGTATCAAAAATCTTTATGACATGACTGTAAGTTCACTTCTCATTGAGCAGTAAAGACATCTACCGGTGTAAATGGTAATCATGGATTTATTACAGCCTTTAAAGAATATATCTGAAAACAACTGAGCAGAAACAGATTCCATACTATCTTCTAATTGAGAACAAGAGTAGACGAATTCTGCCAACAATATCACTTAAGCAGTTGAAATTTACAAATATCATCCGCTCATTTGTTCATCCAAGAATATGAACAAACATTCAGCATTCACTTCCTATAGTCTGAATGAAAAATTCTTAAACCTGAAGGAATCAAAAGAGAGTGTACATTGGGAAGGCGTTCTTTTCTCTTTTCTTCCCCCTGCTGTTACATTTAAAAAAATTGAGCAGGGAACCCTCTCCAACTTCCTGATAAATACAACCAAGCATCTTTGAGGACATTTTACAAAAAAAATAATATAGTTGCACAACTGGTGATAGGAAAGCTTCAAATTGCAATCATCCTACCATTTATAAGTGCTGCACCTCTGGAATAGTTGGCAAAGAAGGCAGCCATTTTCTGCACCCTCGCACCTCAGTTGTTTACCTGAAGCGGGCAACTCTACTTCTGGTTTGGAACTTGTTTGCTCCACTCAACAGCAATTCCAATTGTTCTTTAGTTACTGCAATCTTCGCTTTCCTCGTCTTCACCTTTCTGTTGTCAGTTGTCCTACAAAGTACCAAAGGCTTAGCAGATTGCATCAGGACTGGTGCAAGAAAGTAAACCTCCCCATTGCCATTCTGCAGCTTCCTACGTACCAGTATGTAACGTTTATAAGAAGCAGAGTTCATCTCTTCAGCTGGCACCGAGGCATCGACCTCTATGTCTCTTCCTTCAATTAGAGGACCTCTGATTTGTTTCTTTGCTTGAGACTGAAAAGCCATACAGTTTCCCGTTGTGCACGGTCAAATGAACAGTGACTGTCAGCATTATATAGACTACAGAGAGGTTTGGGTCAATCTTAAGTTGGAGGAAATTTTAACGTGCAAGCCATCACCCAGCTTTCATTCTAATTTTGACTTCTTTGAAAACTATAAAGAAGAGTTTCTTTCAGCCCAAAAACTCAACAGAAGTCATGGGGTGTGACCGGAGCAGGCACATCGGTTAGGACTTGAAGTTCCAAGTCCATCACTTCTAAAATATTGTCATTAACGAAAGTCAGAAGCCCTTTTGATCTTTCATGTCGCAAATCGTTTGCCAAAAGAATACAAATTTTCAACCAAACACTCAAAGTGAACCCCACGAAATAAAATGAGGGAAATAAGGTCAACCATCATGTCCACAAAAAGGTCAACCCCTCAACCGTGCCTATCTCTTTTATTTTAAAAAAATATTTTTAGCATTTTGAAAAAAAAAATTAAGCAGAAAATTCACCTGCTTATCAGTTGTTTGCCACCCCATAGGCAACTGGAACAGTTGAAAAGGCATATGACACTTGATTCATAACTAATAAATGGATTTGTATCACAGAGAGTATCTTAAAAGTGTAGGGAGTAAAATACAAGTAAACAACTATTGATGAAAAAATGATGAGAAATTTTTTTAATAAATCTATTACCAACACTGCACCCTTCATCATAATACGAAACACACCAACGATGTATTGCCAGGTTGCTCTCCTTAATTTGTAGATCTCTACCATCTCACTTTACGGACCACAATTTACCCGTAAATGCTTTCGTCTAAATATGCTTCTAGTTAAGACGGGAAGGTATCAGTTTTTGTTTTTCTTTACCCTCTGAATAAGGATTCTTGCCACAAAATGAGGAACACTTGCAGAGACTGCAATCATAAGAAGACCATCTTTTGCCTTGTGCAGCTGTCCTTGCCAACTATCAATTCGAGTATCCAGTTAGCCAATCAACACCTCTTAACACCCCCACAACATAAGGAGTTTGACTCTTTACCAGAGCCACTGAGCGGAGCCAACAAGAAATTTTCATTTATGCTTTCTAGCATACACTGATAGTCTACTGAATACTGATCATACATTTAATCATTAGCAGACCCCGTGTTATGCAAGTGCCAAGCGCTATTGCGTGCACTTCCATGCATTTTGAATGACAAAATCATTAGACCAATTTTCCCACTTTGTGCAGTAACCAATTTTCCCACTTTGTGCAGTAACCTCTAACACAGAACGCCCCATGTGGTTTGCATCACGCCTTAAAAAAATCTTTGGCAAGATTTGTGCACATAATATAATTTGGAAGAAATTTACAGCTTCCTAGATCACTGACCAACTGCAAAGAAATCTAGCCACTACACTAGATACTAGTATCACGTCTTCATTTACCCGGTAAATAATACATATATATTATTTTCTGAATCTACTAATACAAAATTTCCTCAAAAGGAAAACGAAAATGCATAAAAACTACACGGCAAATCGTTCCCTAAAACAACATTATCAATGGTGAATAACCGATGTTGGAACACCTAAAACCATGGGAGATCAAAAATTATGCAGCAATTCATTCAGTTGAACCCCTAGACTCCAGCCATGACTTGGATGCTACCTTCGTAGTCAAAAACCAGCCAGCCTTATCTGGATCCTCATGGAATGGAGCATTGAGTTCCTTCAAATGTGATTCAAATACACTCGCCAAACCTCTGTCTGAATACTTGTGTTTCCCATGCCCAGTATTAATTCCAAGCAGTGGTGGAAGGTCCTCTCCTGATTCCAAGGCCTTAGACACGTCATTTATCCAAACATGTAACGCAGTCAGCGCAGCTCCAAGTGAGAGACTCTTTAGATGCAAAGACCACTGAGTTTGAGACCTGGACTGTATATCTGTATATATCTCAAGTGCCAGCCCCAGGTCCAGAAGGTCACATGCCCTGTCCGACAAGTTCAGGTTGACACAAAGATCAATTAGACTATTGCAAAAGGGCTTCTTTACTTCAGCATCAATTGAATTAAAGAGTTCTGATGCTTCCTTTCTAAAATCTCTACCACCCTCCAGCTCTTCCACCAAATATCTTACCACAGACCCAAGCTTTGGATTGGCCTTCTCAATGCAATTTGTTAGCTTACCAAGTTCTTCTTTTGGTGTTTGGGTCATAACATTCAGAAGACAACCACAGAAACGATAATCTAGAATGATGCCCAAATCCAAGAGTTGATTAAATGTCTTCACAACATCATCAGTTTGTTTAGCTTTTCCATAGCACTGGACAAGTGAAGTCAGAACAAAAATATTAGGCTCAAATCCAGATTCGATCATTTCATTCAACATCGCCTCAGCCTCTGAAACTTTCCCACTGCAGGAATATATGGTAATCAAGGATGAGAATGTCCAACTGTCAGGCTGGCAAGTCCCAGAACTTTTCATGTCTTCAAAAATTTCAACAGCTTCATCTGTGTAGCCAACATCAGCACACATAGCTAAAAGGGTGTTATAAAGAACTATATTCATATTCATTCCCTTTTCCTTCATTTCCTTATAAACACTCAGAGCATCTTCACTATACCGTGCTCTACCATAGGCTCGTAAAAGAGATGCATAGGTTGCCCAATTTGGTGAAAATCCATTATTTGTCATCTCTTTATATATAGTCTGGGCCTGCCAAGGCCTCTTGGCTCTCCCCAGGGCATCTAACAGATTGTTATATATTACCATGTTAGGCTTCACACCAAGAACCTTCATTTCTTCGTAGACATTTAAGCATCCATCATAATTTCCTGACATCCCATACATTTTAATCAATGTTGAGAATGTTACTGCATCAATGCGCCATTTCTCTGTTCTGGCACGATCATATAGGTTCAGCGCCATATCAATATTACCAGCCCGTCCATAAGCATCTATCATAGCTGAGTATCTGACATCATCAGGTTCACACCCAAAGCTGGGCATCTTTTCAAACCACTTCACAGCCTTATTTGGCAAAGAACACATCCTAGCACAGCTAATTATAGTTGAAAATGTAATATTATCAGGTTTGACCCCTCTTTCAAGCATTTCATCAAACAGCTTCTCCGCTCCTTCAAAATCCCTACACTTTCTAAATACCTTCAGGGTCACATTGTAAAGAATAACCTCTTTAGCGGGTTTAATCTTCTGTTGAAAAAGTATTTCAGAGCAAGTTGTGCATTATCGGAATTGACCATGTTATTGAGAATAATTACAGCATCTAGTTCTAGAATCTCATCCCCTAAATCCTTCAAAATTGTAAACACATCTTGCTCACTGGGATTGCAAGAGTCCAAAGACTCGGCCACTTTCGCAAGAGAAGTGTACCTGGCATCATAAGATTTCTTCCGAAGCTGTCTAGCTCTGGGGCTTCTCGGATTGACCCAAATGTAACTTTTCGATGAAGGCGCAGACTTTGCATCTGGGTCCTGAAAATTTGCATCTTGTGTGACTTGAGGAATAGGGTCTTGTAACGAGACGTGGTTGGCGCGCAGAAAGGCTTTGGATTGAGGGGTGAGAGAAGAGAGATTAAATGAGGAAGCAAAGTTTGCTACTTTGAAGTTGCGGGAAGAAGAGATAGAGGAGCAGAGAGATTGGAGGTCATGGAGGAGAGAGGAAGGGGAAGAGCAAAGATGGTAAGCCATGTTCCCTGTCTGACTCTGAGACTGCGAGTCCGAGACAGAGAGTACAAGCTAACAACGCTGAAGAGTTAAGATTGAAGAGCAGAAGCCTTATCACGCCCCAAAAAGCCATTGTCCGAGACTCGCTTCGCAGTTAATAAAAAATATCTATTTCTTTTTTTTTCGTTTTATTTTCATTCATACGCTATGACTCTTGATGTACCAAAAACAACAAATATTATGACTCTTTAAGGTTAGTTTAAGAAATACTAAAATGATTTAATTTTGATATATTTGTTATTATAAATTTTTTATATCATTATTTAATTATATATTATTATATATTTAATTTTTAAATCATTATTATATTAATTAATTTTTATTAATAATTTAACAACTTATAATTATATATTAACATAAAATTTTTTATATTAACAATAAATTAAAATTAACTTCATTAAAAAAATTAAAAAATTAAAAAATAAGTTTTACATATGTAAATATTATTTAATTTATTTTAACTACATATATATATATATATATATATATAATATTATATGATTTATTATCATATTAACTAATTTGAAATATAAATCATCAGTCGCTCCAATTGTGTGGTTGAGCCCGTTTTTATAAAAACTGTTATTTGTTATAGAACACTAAACAGAAAGTTAAAAAAATCATGTAAAAAAAAAAAGTTAAAAACTAAGTGAGAAAAAAGAAATTGTTAACAATAAAAGTGTATATATATTTGTTGGAGCCGACACAAGTGCTTCTCCATGACTGTCCAAGTCCAACCCTACTCCGGGGAGGGCGAGCTTCATCTTCTTCTGTGCAGCCGAGTGACGGGCTTCGTTGAGAATGTAGTTTTTTTTTTTTCACTCCCTGAGAAGAAGTCCCACACCACCCATGGTCACAAAAGCTGGACAGAATATATAACGGAGGGCACATTCGTTGGTCGTCCCTTCGGGGGCATCGGATTAAATTGAAACGTTACGGAGAAGATTAGCATGGCTCATGCGCAAGGATGACACGCACAAATCGAGAATGATTTCAACTTATTTTCCTTTTCCTCCTCCATGGTTTGTTCCTTCAATTTCTGTTCACTTTCCTTCATGTTGGTGTCAGTCTAGCACAACCTCAGTGTTCCTCTCTTGTTTATGGTTATGGTAGTATATGCTCTTAAATTTCGTTATGTGCTGAATTTGACTCAATGGGTGGTATTGTTTTCTGGTGAAAGTAGCAATGATTATATGTGTGATTCACTAAATTTTAAACAGTTGGGTAGTATCTTTGACTACTCCCACGTATAGATTATCAAAGTAAAGGATTGCTTTCTTGGTGCAAGCTACGAAGGTACGAGTTAGAGAACGTACAGGAATTCTTTACTTCCTTTCCTCAGGAGCCTCGGGCCACATGGGGTGGGAATTTAGGTGAAACAAATTTTTGAATGTGGAGAAGGGGATAGGAAACGTCGGAGGCCACCTTTCTTTAAAATGCAAAGCTAATGAATAATGAAAATATATCTACCTTGCCTTGATTTGTGTGACTTAAGCTGGGGAATTCAAGTCTTCACTGCAGGATTGATTCTTGCATCTGTTTGCCATATTTGTGGTTTGATTTATAGCTGTAAGCTTCGCTGCATTTAATTATATGGACATGATAAAAATAGGGAATTTTCCTATTTTCTTTTTTTCTTCCCATGAATTTTCCGTTGATAATATTTTCATTTGACAATGCTTAGATGTTATGTACCTCAATGAGTTGGAAAACTGTCATCGCATCTTTTTTAATTTATTGGCTTTCCTGGTTTAGACGTAGGTCTGGTTAAGATTATTGTGTATTGGTATCAAATTTATTTACTACAAATGAGATTATGTTAAAGCTAACTCAGATGAAGTAAGATTTTGAAAACCTTTTCCATCTTGCACGAATTTAGGAAGGAGAATCATTTTGAAGATGAAAGCTATCAAAGATAAAAGTCATTTTTCAGTGGTAAAAACCAAACTGTAGAATGCAAATACACAAAATTTATAGTTGTTAAAGATACTTGTGTAAGTCCAGGACTACGAGGGATGTGCCCTGTCATGTGGGATTTTCAGCCCCTGTATCTATCGAGAGTTCAATCTTTTTATTAGTTTTATTTATCTGGTTTAGTGAGATTTTCTCTGTATGAGTAGATGAGGCATCCCCACAGCAAGTATCTACACTTTGAAAACATGATTGTTCATTTATGTGTCTCATTGGTCCATTTCGTTTAATTAGTATGGGTAGAAAATCCTCAACCATTAAAAAAATTTTCCATCCCCAATTGGTGTTTTCCTGCTCAATTTTGAATTCGCAAATCAGAATAGTTGTATGTGCCACACATATGATAGGAAGCTGGGTAACTTGATTTTAATTAACTTCCATGATGAAACGAAGAACTTCAGATGATAAGGAAGGAGAATGAAGGAATAGAATTTTTTTAAAAAATAAATCTAAGTCCTTCTCAGCCACGTCAAAAAAATCAGTTTAGAGGCAGAGAAGGTGACATTGGCAGAGAAAAGAACAAGGGACATGGGATAGGCAAAGGAAGTTAAAAGGCTTCCACTCTTACAAATATATTATTATTTGTATGGTCTTTGAGGATCCCTTTCAAGATTGTTTTGAAGTTGAGGTGCATTTGCAAAGCTAGACACAACATGATCGACGATAGATGCTTCTCAGAGCTTCTTTAAAAGAGATTAAGAGAGTAAAACATCCCTCCTTGATGATCTTAATATGCCGTGTGAGTGGTACCTAGTGTGGCTAGTTCCTATCCTCCTCCACTTATTGTCTCTAGAATTAGTGGGTGACATTACAAGTTAAGATTTTGATCACAAAATGTGACATATGATGTGAAAAATATCTGTATGGTACCATCCATCAATGGACTGGTCTACCTTGGTAGGTGATGATTTTTATCTATGAGATCCCAACACTCACGAGTTCCTTACTTTACCAAGATGTCATTTCCATTCCCACAAAAGCTTGCAAGGTTTGGTTTTGCATTCTGGCCAGTAGCCAATGCGTACATACTGGTTTCAACATATTCTTCCTTGCCAGAGTATGCAGCGGGAATAGAAATATACAGATGTGCCCTAGCTACAGTGGGCTCTTCTCATTCTTCCAATTTATGGACATGGAAGATAATAGAAGGCCTCAGTTATCCTCCCTCATTAGACTCTTTCTGTATGTAAATGGTTTCATATATTGGATAGTGCATATTCATGAATACGTGTTTCTATATTGTGGCCTTAACTTTGGAGATGAAAGATTTAAATCGGTACCTGTTGTTCCTTCAACCTTGAAGTCTAAGAATGACTGTCTAATACATCTGGCTCAGCTGCAAGAGACTATATTTATCGAAGATTTCAAGTGTAGCATGCCATCTATGGATATATTAATATGGTTGCCGAGAGATGATGGCTGGGTTAAAGCATTCAGGTTTCAAATGGCAGGATCTTATCAATGTCAAATAACAGTAGCATACATTAATTTCTTGTGCAAGGCATAAACATGTAGGATGGTTGTCTTATGATATCAAGCCTTGAGCTTTTGATTTGAATCTGTCTATAATGGTCTACTGACTTTTCCATCCCTGGGAATAACAAGTGAATTTGAAGGACATTGACCCCCCCGGCCCCTTGGATTGGATCAGTTAAACCAAACCTTACTTTTTGCAACATCCAGAGTTAAATTCAATATACAAGTTGCTTTTACATTTGTTTATGCTTTGATATATTTTTCTTTCTTCACTTTATCAAGTTTGATACTTGTAATTAGAGACACATGCAGATTGCCTTCCTATTCATTACCAGATTGATTCCCAAAGAATATTACATTTTAGTATTAATATTATTATTTATACCAGATCCACATAGTTCATCCTCAAAATTCATTGCATGTGGTACCTGAAAACAATTTGAAATCTATTGAATTACAGGATGGCATGTATACATTTTCACAAAGTTTCTGAGCAAGATCAGGATCGCTGAGATAGCGGCCTAGGGTGTCTAAAGGAGGAATTGGCAGAGCAACCGTAACCGTGCTTCATTTGATCCCTTTCCCTTCAGAGGACATGTATGCTTCTTTTCTGCTAGTTGGGTTGGGTGTTTTGCTGTGCCCTTTGTGTTTGGAGGAGAGGAGGAGCTCTTAAGTTTGATCCACCATTTTAATTATAACGGAGCAGGTATTATAGGTCCTTTGTTTAATTCAATAGCCATATAAACACCAAAAGGTCCAAAACTAATGAATTACCCATTCATTGTGGCTTTCTCTTTTGTTTTGGTGCTTCAGTTGTAGCATTTCTATTTTTTAATTACTTAATGATAACCAAATTTGATTAAGAAAAAGAATTGGGCAGCTATATTATTATGTTATGTTACCAACTTTGTAACCAAACAAACAAATGTTATCAACGTGACGGTACTAACACGATGTGTGGCTCTACCTTCATAGAATTTGAGATTACTTAGGATCATATGCTCTTTATAACGCTGAGAACAAGTGGTTTCCTTAAATACTATAGCTCATTCATTTAACGTAACTCTGCAAATCATGGGGATGTGGTACAAGTGGAGGAAAGGCGACAAATTTCTGTTGTTAGTAAATAAAAAAAAAAATCTCGTTAAAAGAAAAATATATAAAAAAATTTAAATATAAAAAATAAATTTTATAATTTATTATAATAAATCATAATATAATATAATTTGTATTTATTTTTTTTAATAGAATGATGTTATTATAAGAGAGAATCTAGATTGGCATCGTAAATTCGAAAGTCAAGATGACCCAATAATTAAGGTTGGCTTCCATCCGGTGGCAGCATGTGTTGTTTACTATTTTATGTGAACTCATCATCATATAATCAATTCTGAGGACCATGCTACGTATATTATTCCGCGTTTCACTATACAAGCTTGCCAACTCGCTGTTCCCTCTTTGATAATTCTACTTTGCTTTTTTAATTTCTTAAAAGAGTAATGCTACGCATGTCAAGTGTGGTTGGAATAGTAATGCTACGCATGTCAAGTGTGGTTGGAATGATAATTTAGTTTGTCTTGACATATATGCATACGGGATTGATTTCATTGTGGAACGAATCTCATCTCCTTTCCCAAATCCTCTAACCCAAAAAAAAAAAAGAAAAAAGAATAATGCTGCATTCTTTTGAAAAAAATTTCAATAATTTTTTAATATTAATAAGTATTAAATAAAATATAAGATATTTAATATTTTAAAAATATAAAAAAATATTTACTTACTTCATTTAATAATTAAAAAATTATTTAAAAAATGAGTTAATAAAATATAAAATTATTCTTCTCAAAAAATTATCTTTTATCATATAGAAACACATTCTACCTCTAACCTGAGAGCTTTTCTCTCTAAAACACGTGCTGTCACACTAATTATATTATTTTAATATGATTTGAATGAGTTATTAAAAATTATTAATTATTGATTTAAAATTACTATAAAAAAACAATAATTAATAAGTATATTAATTATTTATATCTCATCAAAATATTGATATTAAAAAAATATGATCAATACCGTAACTCCATCTAATCATTGATTGAGATTATGAAAGCGGCACTAACCAAGGAAGAAGAATGGTAAAAAGAAATTATATGAACTTTGGTAGCTAAAGTGTTTGATTGAATTGCATTAAATTCTGCGAACTAATTAATGAAAGAAACTAAACATTAACTTAAGGTCGAAGTAACTTTCATCTCCGGATGGAGGTTGCATGTCCCTCTCGCAATTTCCATTCTGCCACAGGAAACACTTTCTTTCACCTTTTACTTTTCAACGTCCTTGTTTCAAGAGGCAAAATCAAAATTAATGTCGGCAAGATCACCCCTAGCTATAGCAGCATAGCTATCTATTTCGACTTTTGTAAATGAATTAATGATGGTTAATTTTGCTATATTTGTACCTTGCACATTTTTTAATTTATTTGTAGCAGTGCATGCCCTTTGTCTAAGCTTCCATGTAGTTTCCACAGCTGCGACCAGATCTCTCCCCTCCATTAATGAAGCATAATTTTTTCGTGTAAAGGCAACTTGTATATTGAGCTCTCCCTGTAATGTTTGTTCAGATTCTGTGTAGGTTCATGGATCTACTGAAGGAGAGGATCATGGTTGATTGGTAGCCAACCTGTCATTGTCCACTGAGGTCATTGATCACTAACCACTAAAGCATGAGTAGGCAACACTTATTCCAATTTGTCTAAAGAACAATACGGGGTAAGGTTATTCAGTTGGCAGCTTCCTGACTAAAAATTCTCATAGCAAAAGCATGTAAGCGAAAAAAAACCATGTAGCTGGTCTAGCGCTATAATGTGAGTTTATATGTATCCACTCGTTATATATAAATTTTTTATGCAAAATAAAAATCGTGTAGTTTCAAGAGAAAATGAAGATCATTAAGAGCAGATGTACTGGAGAGTAATCTTCCTACAATATGTACTATCATAGAAAGGAACTTTCTAGCCAAAAAAAATAAAAATGAGAGTCCTCATGAGTCATGACATTGACCTAATTAAAGAGTACTAAGCTAGTGGGGTGATTGTGGTAATTAGAAAGTTCATTACTTTCAGCAAAATCAAAAAGAACAATTATACGTGGACACATTGATCGTAGGGGATTACCCGGCCACCGTTTCAAGTCCCATCCCCACCAAAGCACTAGCTCCCTTTTGAGCTTATCAAATGAAATCCACTTTTTTCCCTTACTCAGAAGCAAACGCACTGCGCAAATTAGATTGCTTGTAATATGTAAATTAAGAAACTTCATTAACTTCAACAAATGTAAAACAAAAACCGTCATGGTATAAAATTGGCACTTAACCCACTATTAACCATTATTTGTTTTTTCCCCCTCATTTCTTCCCTGTCCTATGAAACACCGATGAATTTTTAACAATAAAACAAAGAAACAGTTCCTTGAATGAAAATAGACATGGTGAGAGTTGACATTGGTCTCTCTCTCTCTCTCTCTCTCTCTCTTCCATTGCATGACCACCATTTACAGATCGAATGGACTGTTGTGCTAGCTAGCTAGAGCCGTGTCTCACATAATTGTGCAGCCTGACGAGTGTTCTTCGCTGAAGTATTGATCACAACGGCTCACGTAACAAGGCCTGCCCCCACCGTAACTATCGTAAACGGGCCACGCGTAGTAGCCGTCGTAACATAGCGGTGGCCCACCGCAACCGTGGAAGCATGGCCCACCGGGCGGGCCCAGGTAGCACGGCACACAGCATATCCCAATCGGAACCGCCGTTGGCGGAGGCACTGGTGGGCATGCGAGTACCGGCACCGGATGCGTAGATGGTGGAGGCTTGGTTTCTGGGGGCTTTTCCTTCTCTGGCTCTTTCTTTTTCTCGGGCTCTTTTTTGTCGGTCTCTTTTTTCTCGGGCTCTTTCTTCTTGACAGGCTCAGGGGGTTTGGGCTTTGGAGGTTCCACGATTTCAATGCTCTTGATACAACCCCCACCTTTGCAGCAAAGCTTGTCCCTGATCTTCTCAGGGCAACAGCTTACCACTTTGATCATCACAATGTTATTCTTCTCGTCGTACGCCTGGTCTCGAATTTCTCTTGTTCACAAAATTTCAACACCCACAGATTAACTCAATTTGATATCCTTAATTCCTTATATATATTTCATATTTGGTTTATAAATTCAAATGCATGCAAATTTTCTGTGACAGAACTGCGTAACTCTAATAAAAATAGGAGAGATCAAAAGCAAGGGATCGATGAGAGAGAGACTCACGAGGGAACTTGCAGAGAACCTTCTTGACCTTCTTGTAGCATTTCTCACACTGAAGGTTCACCTTGAGCTTCATTATCGTCACCTGAATGAATGAGTTCAAGAGAAGCACCCATCAGAACAACATCATGACGGAGAATGGAAGAAGAATGGCTTCTGGTTCTGGGTGTGTTACAAACTCAAGCACAGAAGCAGCACCAGCACAAAAATTAGATATTTATCAAAATGGGCATATGTATATATATACACACGTACCTTTTCCGCCATGGCTGCGGGATCAGAGCTCAGATCTGAGACACAGATGCAAATGATACAGAATACGGACAAAAGTGACCAGAGCAACGAATTACGAAACAGAGGAAAGGAAAAGAAAAGCAGTGAGGCTTAAGAAGAAGGAGAAGGCATAGCCTTAACTACACCTTAACAAATCAAATGCACACGTAGTGGTACAACGTTGAATTTCAAGTTAAGATTGTCGTTACACGTAGGTGGAGTGGAGGCTAAAACTGGAACAGGAAGGGGATGGGTGTCTCCCTTGTTGGTCTCAGTTCATAGATTGCTGACTCTCTGCAATTCAGCACAGGGCAACCACCGGCATGTGCTGCCTTTGATTGACACGCCTCACCTTCTGGCTTCTATCCCTATTAATAGTAATTAATTAGACCCCAAATTAGTCCGTTTATATTTCATTATATATTTTTTTAAGTGATCTTTTAAAATTTAGTAGAAAAATATTAAATAAAAATATAAATATTTAATATTTGAAGAACTTAACATGTATTTAACATTTTTATTTAATAATTAAAAATATTGTTAGGCTAATTATTTAAGAAAATATATAATTATTCAAATATTACTACGATGATATATCATGATTTCATATTTTATATTCTCGCTTTTGTGAGTTTGGTGATGTACAATAATGATCTTGCACTACCACATGGTTTTTAGCCCTACACATATGCAAAATTTTCAATTTTTTTAATGAGTCAATTTGATAATTTTTTTAATTATTTAAAACAGTATTAAACTATTTTAAGTTATTAAGATATTAAATATGTTTATCTTTTTAGTTGATATCGTATATTTTAAATATTGTCACAGCGCACTTTAAGGACTTGCCTCTGAACAACCAAGAATAAGAACTAGTTCTTTAATTTTGAAGTTTCACTTGCAATGTTTAACTTTTAATATAAAATAATGTCCGATAATTCTGTATAAAATTAAGAAAATCTTAGGCTCATTCCTTAAACATCACTCATTTATATCAAATCCTATATTTGCAGTACAGTACAAGAAGAAGAGATGAAGTTCCACCCACTATACTCAGGGATGAATATGGACCAAACTCTAAAAGATGTTTTAATTAATAGAGGGTGGGATTGATTAATGCAACGACCTAATCAAGAACATGAATTTGTAATGTGGATATGAGAGTGGTCCACATCTGTGGGCTCCAGAAAGTGTTCATGTTTTCCCTCCATGTCGTGAAAGCTTAGCAATCATGGTTCTCGACCGACGGTTGCACATTACAACTTTTGTGTTAACGTGGTTCAATCATCATTAAATATGATAGGTTATATTCATAATTGGAGCCTTTCTCTTCCAACATTGGTCTATCCTTTGTAGTGCTTGTCTTTTTATATATTGGTGAATGCCTTTTTATTTATTTTGCTTTGTTTATTTGGTGGGGGAAAGGCACCATCTCCAAGGCCACAAACCATCTATAACCGATAGGACATACAAAGAGCCTGGGATATAAAATAAAAACAGTAAATCGTCATTTTAATATTAAATAATGTAATTTTATTTGCATAATTTACTTCTTAAAGAGTGATTTGATACAGTTTATTTTGATAAAGTTTCCATTGGTCTAATTTAGCTCGTAAAAGTTTTATTGATACACAATTGTTACAAATTATCTTTAGGTTAAAATAAATAATTATTCCTTATAATTTTATTTAATTTAAATTTTAATTTTTGTAAATTTTTTTAAATATTATTTTTTATAGTGTTACTCATTTAGATTTTGATTATTAAGGAACTAGTACCTTAATAATTAAAAAAATATAAAAATTAATTTTTTAAAAAAAATAGAGACTTATACCTTAATAAATAAAAATTATAGATATTAAAACTTAAATGAGTAAAAAATATAAGAATTGATGCTTTAAAGATAGAGACCAAAATATAAATGATTAAAATTACAGAAATTGATATTTAAAGAAAAAAATTACAAAGATTAAAATCCAAATCGAATGAAACTATAAAGACTAATTATTTATTTTAACTTTATCTTTATTATTTTATTTTATTTGTGAAATTTACTCTCACAACTATCAAATTTTATTATTAATTTGCTAAAACCTCCTTGAGAGTTAATACCCATATTTTTGGCGTAGCTGGTGATTCAATTTTCCCCCACCGATCCCTTATAACGTCCCCAGTGCCTAGTATGCGACAATTACCATGGCCAAAATTGCAAGTGTTTAACCGACATACGTTGATCCAAATAGAAGTGGTTTAAATTTTTTAAGCATTATGTTTAGAATTTAATCTTTGGTAGATGTAAATAGAATATGCATTGTTGGTCAGTCTCTTTTTCTCAAGGGACACAACCGAAAATCGAGAAATTAATCCTTCACCTTTTAAGTCAGGAGATACTCTGAGTGTACCAAAAAAAAAATTACAAATGTTTAGTTTGAAATAGGGGGATTGGCATTTAAGTAAAAGATAGTGATGACATATAGCAAGATTATTGTATGATTGATGATGAATTAATGAAAATTCTAATGTTCTATATATCATAAGCTAGTTTTTTTAACTTGACAAGGAATAATTAAGGGTTTATTATTGAAAAAAAAAGTCAAATCATTTGTAGTCTTCTCATAGCCCAGCAAATATAGGCAAAGAGTATACGTACCCTATTCATATTCCATGCGAAGATAAGAGGGAAGAATGCTTGAGTAATTGGAGTTGGTCTATATAAAATTTACTGCCCTATTTTTTAAAAAAAAAAGAGGTAGATAACACATGTTCAAAACAAGGCTATTTAATTTTATGTGCAGTCCCGGAGGACGGGAATCAGTGAATGGTCGATTCTTCAAAGACATCGTCATGACATGGTGAAGTAGTGGTGAGAAAACAGAATCCTTTTCTTTGAAGATTAGTTTTACAAGCAAGGGCGTCGAGATTCATCAGGTAGTTGCCACAGGAAATACGTTTCCCTCTGACACGGCAGTTTTATATAAGACAAAACCCATGCATTTAAACTTATGGTCTGAGGTGAGGGTCCAACGCTGTACGGATTTAGCTCCGTACTTCACTTAGATTGAAAAGTCAAGATTATTAATAGTAAATTTGACGAGGAAATCAATTATTGATATATATAGCGAAATTGATTGTAAAAGAAGGGAAATCAGCCACATTAAAATTACTTTTGGGGATATCTATTTAATATCTAAAAACTACTTAGCAACAGTCGAACAAGTGGGAAATATTGGGAAAAACCAAAAAAATTTAGGTAGAGTCGGATTTAAATGTTGGCTAAGTAAGCATCCTGTAGTAAGAACAGTAGTTATAAACCCTGTAGGCCATCTCCGTTGGAGTGATAAAGGAAGGGCCTCAATTGGTAGAAAAAAATTCACAACTCTCTAGGGTTATCCTGCACTTGAAAGAACAAGTAGAAAAAAAATAAATATAGTGATAATTTGATTCTTTATTGCCATAGTAAATAATAGAGTAGAGAAAATCAAATTTGTTTATTCTTCTTGACAAAAAATAAGGGGAGTAAATAAAAAATAATAGTAATTAACTGTAACATATTCACTAAATTTTTTTTTTGTAGCGAATCATTTATTAAGAAAAATAAATAAAGTAAAAGATATAATAACAACTTGATCCCAAATATCTACCATTATACCCACAATGATTGGCCATACCATTATTATCTATTAGATGAGTCAAATCCGTTTGTATATAAACTCTCAACACTCTAAAACAAACTTTAGATAAAAAAAAATCCCTAACAATATTGGACTAGACAGGTTTATCTTGGAAATAAGAAAGATATGTCATTGGGAGAATGCTAGGTCAACAACCTTCCAATTGAATATGTAGAAGTTTATAATAAAGTTCAACCAAACGGTTGTATTGATTTTATTATATAATAAAAATAATTATAAAAAATAAAAAAAGAATAAGAGTAATAACCAAAAGTTATATTATCATTTCTAAAATAATGTTAATCCTAACTCATTTATAAAATTGAGATAAAATAACGATCATTCTTCTTAGTCTACAGTAGTTTATAAAATGCCTGAATTAAGATCTTTCAAAGATTTATTAGAGAACCGTTTGTCATTTCAAAAATTTGTGTCACAGCCATTGTAAACTATTTTGCTGCAAGTCTGCTACCAATTGTTCCTCATGAATTAACAATTTTTTTAAAGTTACACAAATCTTTCTTTGAATTTTCATGATTTTTCACTTGAGTTTGTTTTGCAAGGTGGTTTATATATGCAAATGGGGTTGGAGGAACTTGAACTCCTCAAGGCTTAAGGTTTCTACCTGAAAATGTAATTAGCTATGTCAGTGTGTGCAGTTGCTCTACAATAAGCATTTTGCAACGCCGCACATGGGGATAATTCTTGAACCGTCTTGGAGTAATTATCTCGCCCCATGCATTATTGTGGTTGCTCATTTAAGTTCCCAAAATTGGCTCCACTCATCAACAGTCCAACAATTATATGAAGATAACATGAAGATACTAAATAAATGGGAATAAGTTGATTATAGAAGTAAAATAACTTGTTTTCAACATTTATTGTTTCATTACATTATATGGTTAACGAATCAGATTGTTGGTTTATTACTGTGGATGGTTTCAATTATTAGCAGGTTGTTGGAATTTGTGGACCTGGGAGGAGGAATTTTGCTGCTGAACTGTTACTTGGCCTAATTTCTCTATTACATTGGAATAAAGACTTAATTACATTTTAGTTTGCTGTAAGATATTTTGTTATATCCATACTGTATTTCTTAGAAGAATGTTATTCGATCTAGAGCTGAACTTATTTAAGAACTGTTTTCATTTAAACTTTTATATTTATATTTATTATTCATAAGTTATCTACAATACATTTGTGACAAAAGCAATGCTTTTCTTATACCAAAAGATAAAAAGAAGTGTTTTTTTTTTCCTTGAAGAACTTGTAATGTAATTAAGCTACTTGATAATTACTATAGTCAATGATTAGTAAAATCTCATAAAAGGTTAACTTAAAAAATTAATCAAATACAACCCAATGGTTTAGGTTGCTCTTATTTTGTGTCATTAGGTTTGCTAGTTTGGACTGAATTTCAATTCGGTCTAAAGTTTTCAATCCAAAACAACTAAACCCATATGTGTTTATTTAAACTTTTCTTACTCATCGAATTTGATATGATTTGAATTATAACAAATGCAAAATGAATGATTATATTCTCCTTTCCATTAGCCAAATCGTTTTGATGCACACAAAATAAATAAAATTTGAGCAGGAAAGATAAACGGATTAGCTGAAATTGCTAAACGGGAAGGTGGGCTGTAACGGATGCTAGGCCCAGGAAGCGTAGTGGGCTCTAATGGGCCATTACTGGGTTGGGTTCACAACAAATAAGTGGCCCAAGTCGGCCCCAAAATGGAACCTTGATGGGTTATGTTAAGTGAAAAAATTCTTAGATAATCATATATTTATAAAAATACTTAAATCTATATTAGATATGTAAAAAGTTTTATGAGTCATATTTTATAAGTGTATTTTTTAAAAAATTAATTACATATATTTAATGATAATTTGAATATTTATATAAATACATGTTTATTTTCAAATTTCTCATGATATATTACGCAGCTTTCCATTTCTGATTAGTATCAGTTTACTTTGGCCTAGCAGAAGGATTTTTCAACAATTTTATATTCATTCTTTAATTTCTTTGTAATTGGTATTTTCAAATGTGTGGTTAGTTGGTTCTTGTCCATCTTTGCATTGACACTTTACGGGGACCCTCATGCAAACAAAAATATGGAGTTGTGTCTGCAGAATTGTCATGGTCTTTCTTTCTGAACTCAGGAAGCCAGGATTCCATAATAAATCACATTTCAGCGTCACCTTTTCAGCCAAGGGAAAGTTCACTTACCGATAGGCTATGACTAGCCTCTGCTGCTGCGTGCCCCCAATACTAGGCACTGGCACCTTCTTCCACTTGTCACTGCATTTGTCGTTCACGATTCCACGTTTTGCGTTTGAAAAAGAGAAAGCTAAATGGTGAAATTACAAGAAAATGAATGAAGAAAAAGCATTCAAATCTTTGGGAGGCATATAATTGATGATTATTTATATAATTAATTTAGTGTTAATTACAAAAGTAGCTTTTTGCGCGACCATAAGGTTTTATATCTTCGCTAGACATGTATTAATCCCTCTTCTTGTAAGTATTCCTTCAGCTCTGTTTTATGTGCTTCGCTTGATCTTTTATAATAAAATTGAAAGGGATAAATAAAATTGAGACGATCTTTTTGTGATAAGTGGCGAAATATATGTTGATGATGACTTTTGACAACTTTACTTACAGAATTGATTGTACACTTTTTAAATTAGCCACGTTTTTCTTTTACCCTACGAGGTTTGGGGATGAAGAGAAGCTTCACAATAGCAAAGTTCCACTAACTAAAGTCCTAAAATATTAAAAATCATATTGTCTAACAATTTATGGAAATGTGTTAAGTGAGGATTGCAATGTATGCTTCTCTCTTAGAAAAAGTGGTATTACTTATAAGAATTCTTAGTAAGTGGGGTTTCTTTCGTCTCCTTTTCTTATTTCAACCATGTCCTCTCTATGTTTATCAAAAAAAAAAATTATATCCTCTCAATTAAATACTAATAATTTTTAAAAAAGTTATTAATAAAAATAAAAAATATTTTTTTTATTAAATTATCAATATTAAGTTTTGAGAATAGAATTGAAGATAAGAAAAAGAGATAAAAGATTTAAATTCATTTTGAAGAATGATGAATCAAAAAGAGAAATATGCAAGAAATTTATTGAAAAAACATTAATTGATTTTTGTATTACAAAAGAGGTATAAGATTTGACGTGAAAGGAAAAATGACAGGCTAAAATTGCATGTAAATTGTAAAACGACTTTATTGAGATTTGATATTGAAATCAGTACCACTTAAATTAAGGCTCTTTGACATGAATTAATTTTCTATAATCAACATAATAAATATTATAAGTTTTTATATATAAATTTAAGTAATTTAATATCGTATTTTTATTATTACTTTAAAAAATGATTATGTGCTAAAAATAAAATTATCTAAAACATAAATTATACAAACATGCAAAAAGTACTAAATTATATTAATATTGACAAAAATTTAAAGAAATACACAAGTATAAATAGAAAAAATAAAAAATACTCCTAAAATTCACGGAGTACTCAAAATTAATTTTTCTAATTCTGCGCCGGTGAGAGAGCGAGGAGTGCACTGCTCAACTAGTTCACGTAAGGACAGAAAGTAGATCGATCAAACTTTATTTTGGGTTTTCCACCTTTTCTCATACATCTATTTCATATTTTATAATATGATTTTGATTTCATTATAATAATTAGTTCGTATATCCAAAGATTCTACATAGACTTTACGAAAGAGAAAATTTTTATATAAACATTCTTTATTTTAAATATCTTATTTAATAATAAATATATATTATTAATTTTTTAAAAAATAATATATATTTATAATATTATTTATTAAATTTTTATATATTAACTATTATATAAAACTCCTAAGATAAGTAATCTCTAGTTAAAAATTTCTTCTCCCCGAAAACGATGAAACATTATCTCTATGCGTGGCATCCGATGAATGGTAAACACTTGGGATCCTACCTATTCATGGTTTCGGCCAGACACCGATACCATCTCCCCACTGGATTCAAAGACCGTGGGCTCCATTTCCTGTCTTTATAATTTATTTTTTCATTTTTTTAATAATTCTTTATTCACACATTATTATGATTTTTTTTCTTGTCTCTACACATTATCATGCCTAATTTTGTAAAATTTAATTTTAACTTATTATTAACATAAAAATTTTTAAATATTTATTTAATTATATATTATTATAATATTAAAAATGTATGACCCAAAGAGAGTTGGTTCAGAGGAAGTGGACTGAGTTTCAAATAAACTTTATCTGTAAGATCAGGAATTCAAATCCTAGACTCACTATTTTAGAAAAGGAGTACACCATTTACCACTCTCAACCCATGGACTTAGGCTATCCTGTCTAACCTTTACTTCACAAAAAAAAATATTTAACTTTTTAAAAATTATTATTGTAATTAAATTCTTTTAAAATGGATTCTACCATGCTTTTTATTATTTAGATGGGTTTTAGAATTCAGAAAGAGCAACAAAAGGAACAATTATAAGAGTAACTACTATATTTATTTTTTATTCAAATATTTTCAAATGCTCACAATAGCAACAACAGAAGCAAGCAAAAATTAATTACTTTTTATTCTACTCTTTAGTTGGTCATTCTTTTGCCAAAATAAAACTAAAATAGCTATCATTTTTGGGTTGGTCTACTTAGTGGGATTTTAAAACCTAACAATTTCTAAAGGTACTATAGCAAGCACATTCTTTTAACGATGATTTGATAATATATAATTAAATAATAATATAAAACTTTTTATAAAGATAATAAATCAAAATTAAATTTAATTCTATGTATTATATATTTTCTTTTTTATCAATATAAAGTACATCATGTAAGATAACTTTACCATTTGAAATAACAAAAACAAATTGATTAGAATTTAATTTTAATTTATTATCAATATAAAAATATATTTACTTAAGTCTAATAAATATTATTAAATAAATATATTAAATATTAATTTAATTCAGATGAATTACTATTATCAAATATTACTTTCTTAAGTTTTCTTTATTACTTTGAAATAAGAATATTAAATATTAGCACGATTTAAATAAGATTATTATGTCCACATCTTACTTTTTTAAATTCTTTTTTTAAAATAAGTATACTTAACATTAATATAATTCAGATTAAAATATTTTTAATAAAAAAATAAAATTAATTTAAATAATAAAATATTTGAATAAATATGTGCATAAAATGAGACTAAATGTTATTATATTATTAAAAATTTTGATTTTTTTATTTGGTATTATAAAAAGTTTGAACTTTAAATTATTTGTTATCATAATGCTAGAGAATTATATCTATCTAATTGCGTTTTATTTTTTTATTTAAATTCAAGTATTTATATTTTTTTTCTAAAGTCATTTGCAGTCGCAATTTTTTTTACATAATATGTTAAAAATTTTTATAAATAATTTACCGTATGTCATATTGTTTTTAAAATAAATGCGAGTTAGTTACTTGAAGGTAATTTTTTTTTCTTTTCTAAAATTTTATTTTCTCTTATAATATGTTGAAGGTAATGTGAATTAGTTACTTGAAGGAATTAATTTAAAATAAAATATTAATTAAATCATATGGACATTCAGCTTATTATGAAAATTTGAAATGTTGAAGTGGTTTGATTTATGGGAGGGAATAATTATATTATTATTATTTTTATTTAAAAAAATTAAATTTATAAAGTGATTTAAATAAATAAAATATTTTTATTTAAAAAAAATGTTGAATGTTCTAATTTACTAAATTGGCCTTTTCTGTTTATCCCAATTCATACGGAGT
Source organism: Castanospermum australe (assembly GCA_019955255.1). Taxonomy (NCBI): domain Eukaryota; kingdom Viridiplantae; phylum Streptophyta; class Magnoliopsida; order Fabales; family Fabaceae; genus Castanospermum; species Castanospermum australe. The sequence goes on from NSJW01000802.1 coordinate 26,678, forward strand.
TGGGACCTCTATGCATGTCTAATCTCAACTGATCGGCTTGTTTTAGCTTTTTCTCAACAAAAGTTTTTAAGTATGTATTATTTATTTTAGGCATTTAATTCATTAGTTAAAATATATAAAATTTAATAAATAATATTATAAATATATAATATTTATTAAATAATTAATAATATAAATTAAGTAATAAATAAAATATTTAGATAAATAATATCAATCCGTTCCTCAATGTAAAACGGTACGCGAGAGAAGGATAAAAATTGTTTCCTTTAAGAATATCTTCGAAAGCGTGTTTTATTTTTCATTGAAACACATCTTAATTAAATAAACAGATAATATGTAGATAGTGAAAAAGTTGATTAACTTGTCCCACTGTATTGTTTTAGAAGTATGAATATCTTGATTAGAATTTATTGTTTGTTGATTATATTTTATATATTTTAAATATTTATTATAAAAAATAATAATTAATAAATATTTAAAAAAATATCCAGAGCAAAGTATAATGGTACCAGGATACCACCAAGCATATAAGCAGCACTAGTATCTATGCTACGGCCTACAGCTACAGGTCAATTACACAGAAAATGAAGGGTAGTTTCACCTAAAAAAAAGAAAATGAAGACTCAAATATGGTGCCATGGTGGTACGTACATCTCTCCTGCATTAAAGGGTCCACGTCAGATTTGCAGAATCCCCACGTTCCTTAAATGTTCTTCTCCCCCCTCAGCATTGCTCCCACAGACAAACAGAGCCAGCGAAAGAGAGAGAGAGAGAGAGAGAGAGAGTGCAGAAAGAAAACAAGAAGCAGCATCAATTGCTATTTGCTAGCTCCCTTACAATACAAGATCTGCAGTTTCCAGTAAAATTTCTGAAGCAGAGGGCATTGTCTATTATCACAGAAATGGGTGAAGTAAGAGTTTTTCTATACTCAAATTCATATATCATTTATGAAAAATCAATCTGTCTGTTATTGACAATTGTTGCTTTGGAAACTAGCTATTATATGTTCTTCTCTCATGCCTGCTGCTTCCAACTTCCCCACCCCCTCTATCCGTATGAGTCTGTGGTATTATTCTTGTTATGTTATATTAGGCCCGCGTGAAAGGGAGATTTTTTTAGTTCATCTTTGTGATATGCATTTAAATGTTCTGCTTGCTGTTGAAGGAAAACAAGGAAGAAGGAAAGAAAGAAGAAACCAAAGAGGAAAAGAAGGAAGAGAAAAAGGATGAAAAGAAGGAAGAAGAGCCTCCAGAGATAGTACTCAAGGTTGACATGCATTGTGAAGCCTGTGCTAGGAAAGTCGCAAGAGCATTGAAAGGATTCGAAGGTCATTTTTCTCTTCGACTTCCTGCTCTAAGATATATTCTAAGTTGACTTCTAACAAAGTCATCAGATCTAATCTAAAACTATGAATGCCCAGAGGAGTTTATGCTGTTATTATCTATTGAATATATCATTTAGTCATCATATCACTGCTAGCTTTTATGGTTTAGTGTCAGCTGGTACTTTAATTATTTTTTCCCCCTTTCTTTTCTGGTTAGAGGGATCTACTATCCATGATTAATTTTGAATTTCACAGCAAACATGATGATGAAGTAAGTTTGTCAGGTATATATTATTCTCAGCTTTTACAGGTAATTTTTTAGATGACCATTCAAATAGAGACAAAAGATCATTATTGCATTCATGGTTAGCAAAGGTAAAGGTTTAGGGGGTGGAAAGATTAAAAATAAAGTAGTGTTAACATTAATTTTTACATTTCTAATCTTTTTTTGTGAGACAGGAGTGGAGGAGGTGAGTGCAAATAGCAAGGCCAGCAAAGTGGTAGTGAAAGGAAAGGCAGCAGACCCCATAAAGGTACGTGAGAGGCTACAAAAGAAAAGTGGCAAGAAAGTGGAGCTAATTTCACCTTTGCCAAAACCTCCAGAGGAGAAAAAAGAAGACGACAAAGAACCGCAGCCAGAGGAGAAAAAAGAGGAGGTAAATTCACCATTTGCCTCTCGCTTCTCAGTTCTCGCTGTTTCCAGCGTGACAAAATATTGTAGTAAATCATTCTCCCTGGCAAAATCTTCATAGTTCAAACTCCTTGTGTCATTGTGTGAAAAACCTACAAACCCCCAAGAAAACGAGTCTTAAAAAGTTTCAACTTTCAACCACCAGAAACCTAGTAATTTTTCTACCGTGGAGATTAAGATGAACGAAAATGTTGTTGACCAACATGCTTGCACAGTGAAATCTTTGACAGGAGTTTCCACATACTCTTTCATTTTTGGTTTCTTGTTCCGGATAAAGGGGTGGTGTTTCCACACGGGGAGTGCTGGCACGAAAGTAACGAAACAAAGTCATCAAAATGATGCCCCCTCCACCATAAGGCACATGTAACGAGGGCAACGGCGGTGACAATTAAGAGGGTTTGACCCCACCCATGTTGAACTTGGCGTGCAGCTTGCATCAAAATGGGGTCACGGGCTCAGTCCTCCTGGTTTTTTTTTTTGTTTTACCGTGCCCACTCTGTAAATTTGAGAGTTGATAACAGTGTGACACAGATTTCAGAATTTTGAGACCACATAACCTCTGATATAATCAGGTGATGTGGGTGGGGAGGTTAAAACAACAGGTGCTCTCCATTATGCATTGGATGAGATCAGCAGGGTAAGGTAGCTCTCGGAGACTGCTCCTCTGCTACCTGGTTTTGGGGTGGGGATGGGATGGTAATGTTTGCTTCTTTGGCTTTTTGCGTACACTTGGAAACCCCCCCTATGGCCCATATCTGAATTGACAAAATAGAAACTAGTGGAGCATTTAGAGCTCTCTTTTTTGGCCACTCAAACGGGTGGTCGCAACTGCTCACTACCTTACCATAAATCGAATTGAAATTACTTAAAAATCATGAACCAATCAACAGTAACCCAATAGGCATGTAATAGAAAGTTTGCAGCGAAGTGAAGCCATTGCAAGTGGACGGCAAGAGTTTGAATAATTTATAGAAAGTCATATATTCAAACTTCAAGGTAGTCTAATTGACATTGCTTACGATAGTATGCGTGTGAAATTAAATGTAAACAACAATAATTTCATGAATTATGCATGTTCTGTCAGGGTTATCTATTTCACGTTGTTTCCATTGTTTGTCAGCCCCCTCCGGTGGTAACAGTAGTCCTCAAAGTTCGAATGCATTGCGAAGCATGTGCTCAAGTTATACAGAAGCGAATCCGTAAGATTCAAGGTACAAAGATTCCTCCTATCTCTCTTTTATTGCTCCTGCTTGCCCTGTCTCCATCTTACTCGTGCACACATAAAACAGAAAAAAGAAACACGTTTTAGATCAACCCAGCTAAGTCTTGGGCCCTACATATTTAAAGGAAATGCTTGCTTCTTCTTTGATTTTTACTCCTTCCTCTTTTCAAGTTTAGCATCGAATTTGATAATGATAAACTACATGTTTATTTATATTTATATTTTTGGAATTTTTTTTTCACTGCATAGAAGCCACAGCAGACTATGAAAGTTTGAATTTATAATTTTCTGCAAATTATTTATACCTTTTTCAACCAATCCCTATTGAAACCCTTCACTACCACTTTGAGTGGTTTTAAAGAGGCAAAATGTTTAAATCATATGCAGACCTTTCATATTAAAAGCTAGGTTGAAGAGCATATATTTTATGACATGGTAATATTGTATCAATATATAATGGTATGTGCAGGAGTAGAATCAGTGGAAACAGACTTGGGAAATGATCAAGTCATAGTAAAAGGTGTCATCGACCCCGCCAAGCTTGTGGACTATGTGTACAAGAGGACCAAAAAGCAAGCTTCTATTGTGAAGGACGAAGAGAAGAAGGAAGAAGAGAAGAAAGAAGAGGAGAAAAAGGAAGAGAAAGAAGGAGATCAGAAAAAAGAAGACGAAGAAGACAAGGGAGATCAAGATGATAATAGAACTGACATCAAGCGGAGCGAATACTGGCCATCCAAATACTACGTCGACTACCCTTATGCCCCTCATATTTTCAGCGATGATAACCCAAATGCCTGCTCTGTTATGTAGACCAGTGCCTTTTACTACCTCTGTATTTTAGTAGGAAAATGATGCAATTTTCTGTGCTATGCCTATGTTGTTAGGGCTGGTCATGAATAACATATACAGTGGTGTGAGTATTTGAAGGGTTTATGCCTTCCTTGGCATCCCTCAGAGCTTGCTTTCTAGCGAGCTAGATGTCTGATTTCTTGTGTTATGAGCTTTCAATAATTTCCTTGCCTAAGGGTGGCTAGAAGCGCTTATGTTGATGCAAGTGTTGACATGTATCACTGAATTTTGGCCTAGAATTTCTGTACCTATCAATGTCGACATTATTAATTTCAAGTCTTTTATGTTCTGAACTTATTGGAAAAACGCCACTTCAACCTGAATTTTACAAGTATTAACAATTAGCAGTGCTTACAAGCCATTAAGTCTTCAGTTCAATGTACAGGCTTCGATATATTAGCTTCTCACATCACATTTCAATCACAACAGAACATTCACTGGTTGAATTGTATCCATTCATGAGTGAATTGGTTGCTTGCCAAGTTAGTGTCATTCATGGTATTGCGTCAAGCCGTCATCATACAAATAGAGAGCTTTCTATTACCGGGCAATGTTTATAAACGATGTTTTATTTGTGTTGTGACACCTCCAAATGAAATCCTTCAAATAAAACAAATAAAAAGGGGAAAGTTTCTTGTTTAGGGTGAGATGTTAACTCTAGATATTTGGTTTGATCACAAATATCCTGCATTTCAGCCATAACTAAGTGTTCAAAATGCAACCACCAGCACACATAATTGGCAGAATTTGAAAGGCTTACAACACTAAGCATGCATGCGGCCGAAATTTCCCAATCAGCACAGTCCCTTTCTGTTTTCATTGGCTGCAAAATGGTCACATAGGGTAAGAGTGAATGACCTTACTTCTCTCCTAGCAGCAAACTTCCAAGGGAAATGGGTCTCAAGCATAGCAACTTACATCATGCTCTGTATTGAGAATATTTCGGGATGGGGATCCCTCCCTCTTTCAGTAGGCGCTCTTGAAATGCTAACATATCTGTAGTTCCACCTAAGTACTGAGTACAAGTAGTGATATTATGTTCAAAGTCATGATCTGCCGAGTTCCAATATTTCAAATGCTAAACTGCTTAGCATAAAGTGCAGAGTCATGCAGTGTATAGCACAGTGAAACGGTTGGCCTGATAACGTCAGAGGAATTTGGTGCACCTTATCTCGTGGTTTTTGGTAATGGGCTGTGCCCTGTGCGAGCACATACATTAATTTGTTCCAGAAGGCAATTTCTGAACTACTTTTCACAGTAGAAAATTAGGCTTGGGACAAACACATACATACAGAAGGAAAAAGGTGAAGGAGAATGGTACAGAGATATTGGAGTTGCGGTACCTTGAATGAAAACTGAATAATGCCGAAGGCAGATTAGGCAGATTAGCTGTTGTATATATCTCAATGTACTTTCTTTCTGACAAACTTGAAGCATTGCCTTTTCAGAGAAGAGCCTCTTTAAGACTTCTGATTCCAAATCTTCCTTTGAAAAGGAAGCCTGCAATCCTGATCCGACTCTGAGTTTCTAAGGATGGCGTCGATTTGGGTTCATTAGATCCAACCATTTACTATACATTTTGGACAGAGGCATTGTGTCTATGAAAGCTCTAATCTTTCCCTTCACCGAAAAATCGTCCCTTTGTTATGAAATCTTTTCCATTGCGTCTAAGAAACCCTATGATAGTTTAGCCTTTGTTATGCAAAATTTATCAATCAAAGTGGTATTGTGGTAATCCAAGATAATATAACCATCTTTTCATGTTTATATATTTTGGTATATATTTTGAATGGGAATACTACATTTAAATATTACTTCCATGTATTGAAAAGACTGGCTTGAAAAGTTATGGTGATAACTGGACATAAGAGGCCAAGAGAACGACTACTCTGATGGTACTGCATTGAAAGTGAAATTTCACAAAGCTGTACCTAATGGAGCTTATTTACCTCTAATTTAGCTTCGCTTCAAGCTTCTTTTGCTGCCATTGCTGTCAACACCACTTCTACCACCAACAGAATAGTGGGGACATCAATTATGATATCACACACACGATTTACAAAATAAGGGGAAAACATTACATCATTGAACTGCCAGTAAGTTGATTACTAACTAGCAACTACTAATATGTGGATGCTCTCAATTCTTAGGTTCAATCTCGGAATTGGACCAAAGCCAATAGGCCTAGAGCCTCAGTATTCCATTCTGCTGGAAATTAAAAGCATATGGCCATATGCTAACAAGTGTTTGTTGTCCCTGACAAAGATTCATCTTCCCTATATAGACTATAGTTATCTCTCAAAAATGCCCTCAGTGGCAGCAACAATACTGCAAGGACAATAACCCAATTTGAGGAATTCAAAACTCATATGGGGTAACCACATCCATAATATGACTTTTGGATGGGTCTTCTTAATGCGTGCCAATTCTTGATAGTTAGACAACAATGACAACTTAACTTCCTTTAATATGCACATAACACAAATTATTAGACTATTATTTGACAATACTTGTAGTGAATTGAAAAAGCCAAAAAGAGGACCCGTGAACCAGCCCACAAGTAATCAGTTCTCGTTTGGTGTAGTTGATGCGAGGTGTTACGCTTTCAGGATTAGGATAGTTTTCGGCCATTGGTGTGAATCCCGGGAAGCTTCTGAGTTCATTATAAGCCTAATCATTCTGTTGTTTGTTTCATTTTGTCCTCTTCTTTCTTTCTGTCATTTTCTTTGGTGAAGATAATCTTTTGTGGTGTTTTGTTGGAGAATTATTTTTATGGTTGTTGAAAAATGTTTAAATTTTTTATAAAAATTTTACAATCTTTTAATGATAATACTTTTAAATAAAACGTTTAATATCAACAACATTGTTCCTTCTCGTTCTGGAGAATAATACTAAAGAGTTTCAGAAACACTTTGTTTACTTGGAAAGATGAAGCTCAGGAGTTGTAATTTTAGTAAAATGAGTTTTAATTTTAAATTATGTCGAAGAATACTTTGTGATAGAAGCTTCAGTATTCCAAGCGAGATTAGTCTCGAACTGAAAATACCTCCTAAAAAAAAACACTTCTTTTAACCTTGCTATTTTACTTTCACATTAGTTGCATTTGTAAGCGTGAAAAATATTTTTTTTAATATCAAAATATAATAATAACCTGATATGCGAGTTGGACGATGTCGTTTTATGTTTGTTACAGAAAAGGAAAGTCAAAGAACGAGACAAACCATCCTTAACTTTTACTTAACTCAATATTAGAATAAATTAAATGATAAACATGTTGCACGATTAGAAAAATATAAAGTAAACAAACAGACCTAGGAGACATTACAAGAAAATTTACCGAGATCCTTAATGATTATATGCAAAATAGTTAAGTGTCTATTTCATCACTATAATGTGAGACTAGGTGCATACACCGTCATACTCTCCCTTCAAAGCTACACAGATGCAGAAAAATTGACTTTCCCATTAAGTGCATTAAGTTAAATGCAGATTCCTGTAAATTTAAGTGCTCTAAGATGTGATTTTTTTATAGTTGGCACTGAACTAGTTTCCTTTCCCCAGTGACATTTTGAGACAGAGCAGATCAGCCATAAGTAACGTGAAATTGGATGTCCATGCAGTGACATTACGAAAGCTTACAAGCAAGTACCTCAATGCTGGTTCTTTGGGAGTATCGTGCTATCCCTGATAATGTCTTGTGTGGAAAACGGACGTGCAACTGCCGCGGTGGGGAATGTTTTTGGCTTTTGGTTTAGCCTTTGTTGTCACCCTCCTAATTGGGGTCATCCAAGCAACTACCAACCAGGTATTAAGTCCAATTTTCCAGCTGTCTCTACTCCGCCATTGTCCTTGAATATAACATTAATGTACTTGATGCGAAGTGGGAAGTGATAGGAAATTAAAACGTAAACATCAGAGTTTTTCCTGTGGTTACCTTGCAGCAACCTGGATATGACATTATAGCACCAGTTCATTATTGGGTATGTCCTTCCTGGAAAACCAATTGCAAACTTGCTTTTCAAAATTTATAGGAGAATCAGCACCGTCCATGCTCTCTCTTTCTTGTCAGACCTTAGACTTTGGGCACTGCCTGAAAATTCCTCCACAATGCATGCATACCGCTCGGGTCTCTGCAGCTTAAAATCCATTTTAAGTCCTTATTTTTTTCTGTTTCTTGTTCTTGTTTTTACCTATGTTATATTTTTTTTGTTTCACATGGCTGGTGGGAACTCTAGTTGCTGGTGCAGTGAGCCTTGCAGTGGCTTGGTGGATGTTGGATAGCATTAAGGACATCTGCGAGGATGATAAATAAACTTCACCATCACAGTCCTTGGACTTGCCCCAAACACAGAGTGACCTTTGATGCATCTGTATAATGGGGTCTGATTGGACCAAAGCGCCTGTTTGGACCTGGTGGAATGTACCGCAATCTGGTATGGTTATTCCTCATAGGAGCTGTGTTGCCAGTTCCTGTTTGGGTATTGAGCAAAATTTTCCGTGATGGCTATATTGGTATCAAATAAGAGTGAAAAATTTATGGATGGGTTTTGTATACAAATATTTAAAAAATTTTCAGCCTCATTTTTACCTCTGTAAAGCAAGGATTGAGGATAGAAGCATAATGGGCGTAGATTAGGGGTAGGGGTGTTGCGGAACCAAGTTAGGCCCTCGATATAGGATAAAGGGAATAACCCGCATATGCTTTGCTTAGTTGCTTTGCTTGTTTTAGTGAAGGGTTTTTCCTCTTTTTTACCTCTTATATTATATGCCTGATGACAGATATGTAGTTCATTGGTAATGGGGAAAAAAAATATCTGAACTGTGATACATTTCAAGAATTGCAGCGCTCGTCGTTTTGCTTTTGCACCTCAAAGGAAATGGAATTTGAAATCCCCGGGATCTTTATAAAGTAGAGCGGACGTGAAAGCTACAATTTTATCGGTTATGCAAAAAGAGAATCATGCAGAGTAGTGGCGCCGAATCTAATTCCAAAAGGAACACGACAGGATGCATGCAATCTCTGAAATAATGGGACGTTTAGGATTGCGAAGGTGACCTTTAAAAGGATGCAGCAAATTGAAAAGGCGAAGCAGGAGCACTATTTGTGAAGTTAGTGGGGTTTTACAACAAGAATCAGAAATCACCTTTAACGGGAACAGTGCCTGTGGGCGCCAAGACTCTGGTGATTACTGACTGAGAGCTTTAGAATTTTTTTTTTTTTTCTTATAAGGGAGAGTAAAGGCTATCCAATTTTAAGACTAGCATGCCACAAGTACTAATAAAGATTTACAATAATATTTATATATCACCTATTAATTAAAAATCACTAGCAGAAATTCTTTAAATTGACACAACTCAGAACCTGTAACATTGTAACAATTCTTTTTTGTTTTCTTGTTTAACTTTTAAATCAGAACGAGTTTCTTTAGCTCTACATCAAAGGCAAACTTAAAAGAATCAAATTTAATGTTAAAAAATGAATTAAAAAATTTATTTGATACTTGTTCAGTTCAAAGATTTATAGAAACTATTAACTCTAAAGGAGCTAGCTGTATTATTAACATAATAATTATACTATCATTCTGATAGTTAAACTCAAGATTGATTATTGAATTGTTAAGCATTAATCATTCAGTCACTTCACGGGTCCTTACCTAATGTAATTGAAAGAAAATAAGCCAAAGTATTGTATTAAAAAAAACAAGCCAAAATATTGGCATAACCCGCCGTTGGTGCATCTAACACTGCATTAGGCAGGGAAAGGTGGGAACCATATATTTCGATCTCCCCAATAGCTATGGAGATCATGTTAAAAAGAGATAGATCCAAATAACGAGTTTCAACGGATTTTCTCTCCAACACTACATTAAGAAAAGGAGAGGAATCAGAGGTATTGAAGTGGACAAATAAAAAACTGATAAATGTATTATTATTGAACACGGACAAATGTAACTGATGGATATATGTTTCAAAAAGTTTAAAGATCTCTTATCCAAAAATTCATGATGACTACTTCAAAATGGGATAAAGTTCAAACAAACGTACATGTATAAAATGCACAAGAACATTATTGAACCTGTAAAACTAGCAGCCATTTTATAAAATCCACCTTCTCTTACTCCTAGCAGGATAAACAAGCTCCCTTCTACAACCAAATGTCAACTACTGGAAAATTTCGAAAACCCGAACCCAACCACAAAGGCGTGCTAAGAAAGTTAGAAAACTAAAATATGAAAAAAAGAAAAAAGAAAAAAGAGAAGCTTAAAAAAAAAATACAAAAAAAAAGCATATTTGATGGATATGAGCTGCAAACTTGCTCTTCCAGCTATACGTGGTAAACAAATGAATGTCATAAAATTACTTTTTCCCCCTTTTAATTGGGAACTAAATTGTCTGATAAATGGCCATCAAGCGATCGCATTATATGTAACACAATCTTGACTTTCATGTAATGATCCTTATGGAGCTTAGCATTTCTCTCTTATAACTATACTATGTGAAGCTATATTAACAAATAAAAGGCTTCAAAGGCCACATGGTCCATGTCATTTATGTTTACCTCTGCAAAGACTTGTACAGCACCACAGTGACATATTTGGCTAGAAACCGATGAGTTGTACCAAGTGCAACCACTGAAGGGCTGCTCTTTCCTTTCTGCATGTAGACATGATTGAGCACTACATGTTGAGGTCTTGATATAGGAGGTTGGATTTCCATATTTGTTGCAGGCACATTAAGCAGTGTCATTTGCAAGTATGGAGGAACCAATGGTGGCTCTTTTGCATAATCTTCAGAACTAAGTTGTAAGTTGTTATAACTAGAGTCTGGTGACTGAGGAGGTTCAAAACTAGAAATGCTTCCAATGTCTTCAGGAACATAATCCTGCATATAAGAAATAAAATTGTTAGACTCAAAAATTTAGATGTCAATGCCTTCTAGAAGGAAAACATAATGCAGACATTATTTTTAGTCCTAGAAGATATGCAATGAGATCAATTTTACCACCATTCTCCCTTCCCCTGGCTAGGAATTGCAAGTTTTATTCGTCACTATGTACATGTTACTAGTGTGTCACGAGAATATTTCAGAAATATGAAGCTTCATAGTATTGAAATTCCAACATAATGGATAACTATTCTATAACAACTGTCATAAAAATCAAATTCATGCACATTAAGGGTGAATATTCAAAAATCAAAGGATACTTGCACAGCTACTTAGCTACAAAGTGAAGTGAAAGTACCAAGACAAAGTAACACAGACAGACACATGTATATTGGATGATTAACCATATTCTACTTTTACCCCAGCTAAAAAATACTGCTGTGTGACGGCATCAAAATTTCCGTATTTACTTTTCTTGTACTTTTTCCTCTTAAAGCTGAATTTCCTTACCACCCAGGAAACTATGGCCCTGTCAGTCTCTACAGCATTTGAGCCTAGAAAGATCAGACATCCAATATGTAATGTGTTCCATGTCAATATAGTGATCATTATCTATAAATGGAAAAATAAACAGGCATACTGAATGTAAAGCTTCATGAATTTCATTCTAGTACTTGTATCCACAATATTCAAACATTCTAATGACTCCAGTAGTCTACCAGTGACTGCTAGAAAAGGAAATTCAAAGCTCTGTGCCCTCTAAGCAAGATCAGACACACAAACAGTACAAAAAATTACAAGAATCTCATCTATTGATAAGAAGAAGCATCATCAAGCAATGCTAGCATCCAGAAGAAAAAGTACAACACAGTTTATCACCTCACCACCTTAGCTGGCACTTCCCTTCACAAGTCAAAATGATTGAAAACTTATTTATGCGTGACTACAGTTATGAGAAGACATTGGTTGTATATCTTGGGACAAGTTGAAAAGTATGACACTGAAATGGGTTTAGGATCACATGCATCGAAAACAAAACTTCTGCCAGAAAAGAAGAAAATTTTGGTCAAAGATTATGAAATTAGTGAAAAAAAAAAATAAAAGACATCCAGAGGAGAAAATTGAATGCAAAGGGTACATTAGATCAAAAATGAGTTGCACCTTCAAGGAAAAAAAAATTAAAAAAGAAAAAAGACTTTGATGCCCCAGCCCGAAAGGAGAGAAAAAGTGAAATCAATCCCAATTTGCTGAAAAATAATAAAAACCTTTACGATAGTACAGGGTTCATTTTGTGCACAAGTCCCTGATTAAGTGACTATGTTGCAAAATTAATACTCCTCAACATAAGTAAGCTATTAACAGCATCATCCTTTTCTCAAATTGAAACAAGTTTATCAGTCTACTATGCGTATAATAACTGCCAAATATCGATTTTGATCACATACTGAACAAGTCAGCAAAATAGTACCTGTAAGTCCAGAATGTTGTAAGCATTTCCAGCATCATCTTGGGCCCAAGGCAAGTCAGGAGCGTACCTCCACTGTCCATCCACAATAAATCTGAACTGGTAAACACCAGAAGGCAGTACCTTCATTAGTGTGAAGTCCTTCCCTGATCTCTGCAAGGGCATTCTGATGCATAAGAATATTAGAATCTAAACAACAGTTACAGCAGCCTTGGAAGAAAAATAAAGAAGATACTAAATTTTCCAAACCTTGTTTTCCAATTATCCCACGATCCCTCCACAACTACTTCTTTTCCATCATAACTCCAAGTAATCATTGTTGGAATTCCTTGTTCACTGTACATATCTTCATACCCTGAAGTAGTTTGCATCCAGGAAGGACTTGGAACATGCATCTCATCAGGTCTTTGTAGTGGAACCACCGGGACCTAAAGACAGGTGGAAAGGAATGATTGACAACTGATGAAAACAGAGTCCAGAAGAGCAGTACATAAAAACAGGAGCCACAAGCACCACAGCCAATAACATATAACCAAAAGAACAAAATTCAAAACCAAGCTTAATGGAGACCAAATAGCACATCTAGTATGACTGACAACACAAAATTGCGAAGCTCAAATGTCCCAATTAGTACTCTCCAGTCTCCACAATCAACTTGAGGAGGGGAAGGGGTGGTATATAATTGATTCGTGATTTGGACAAGAATCTAGAAAGATGTGAAGATAGTTCTTTTAAAGTAATCCCAATACCGTAAGCAACTTGCTTCCCGCTTACATCAATATTCAATTTGGTTCCCATACAAGCTGATTGATGAAAATCTAGTCATGGGTCACATAGATCAGCATGTTATGCACCCGCTCTCTGTTTCATTGATCCAATTACCAAAAACCGCAAGGTGAAATCATGGAACTGTAAAGTAGTAGATGAATAAAACAAGGAAAAAAAAAAGAGCTTTAGAACTTCATTATCTACCTTGGGACTTGCATCAAACAGCAAGTGTGCGCCAGGAGTTGTTTTTGTCCCCAGAATATCTCAAAAAAAAAAAAAAAAAAGAAAAAGTCTGAACCCACTGCGTAATTCACCTTCCAAAATGCACTCTAGCCTTCTCATGGCTGCCAAGACATCTCGAACCCAAACATAATAACATTCAATCAAAACCTATGTGAATCGCTCGTTTGACTTTAATTACTGATTTAGACACTCCACTCACTAAAAGGGGATAAAAGATAAAGAAGCTTTTTATAATCTCCAGTGGAAACAGATAACCCATTTACCCGTTAATTCCAAAAACCTTCAAGAGACAGAAAAGGAGGAAACTTACTTGAGGAGTGAACATCAATGGAGATTGGGTAGCTCTAGGGCTAGTCGGGGGAGACTGACCCATCAATTCAGAAGGCACAGCATGCGCCCGATAACCAGCGTTCCCAACCCCATCTGGCGCAGACATGCCCTCGCTCACACTGCCACAACCTTCTTCTTCTACTTCTTCTTCATCCCCTGATGGATTACCGTTCTCATCTTCTCTCCCATTCACATTCCCCATCGTTATTACTGCTCCAAAGAGGAGAAAAGATAAGGGAACATACAGAGAATGGGGGAAGAAGGAGAAGAAAAAAACAAAAATAAAAGGAGAGAGCGAACCCACTTATAAAACATTCAAATATGATTCCCCTAATAGAAATTCCACACCCACTACAAATTTAAGAAGTTGAAATCGAAAAATCAGCAGATACGCAGCGAAGGAAAGTTCCAACGGATACCCATTTGAGAAGAAATGCAGCTCTAAAAAAAATGTGCAAATATATGCAACAAAAATTAAAAAAAGAAAGAAAAAGAAAATCAAAGCTTGTTACTTGAAGAAGCAGTGAGCAAGCAGCAGTATGGGAATGGAACGAGAAGGAGAGAAAGGAAAAAAGCGTGAGGGAGGGTAATTATAATATTCTCCCACGAGTTAGGAAGATGGAAAGGAATGGTGGCCCAATGAATGTTGGTGTAGTGGGGATGTTCGTCACGTCATCATATTGACGAGGTCTTTTCCTTGGAGATGGAGATTGGAGATGCTGTTTGCTTTCCTTCTCCTCTCTCTCTGTGTCTTGCAATTGCATCGCACAGCAACAGAGGCACAGCCACTTTCTTGATATCTTCCCATCAGCCATTGAGGAGCCAATACGCCATGGACAGGGGAGGTGTTATCATCGTTCCCGTCGTTTTCCTTCGGATTGTGACAACCCTGTCAATTTACACGTTAATTCCCCTTCTGATTATTCTCCTTGCTCTTGACTCACTCCTAACCCTTTTTTGTTTTTTGTTTTTTTGTTTTTTCTCCTTTTTGTGTGTCTTCTTGGGAAGTTTGGGTGCGTTTTCTGTCTCTTTTTTCTTTTCCTGCACAAATAATAAGTTAGGTAATTGTAGACAATCCGGGGACTCTGAATTTTGTGAATTTACTAGTTCTCTCTTTCATTCTTATTTTTGTTTACTTTGTAATTTTGTTATAAAAAATATTTAAATTTGGTTTAAAAAATAATCTAAAAATAGACTGTATAAATATTGAGATTTTCAAGAGATTTAATACGGCATCGAGTGTTTGGAAACAAAAAAAAGGAAATGTTTGTTGTCAAAATTTAGCAATACTAAATTCCTTTTTCACATTGATAAATATTTATTAAACGACACTTAAAATTTAACGTGATTCAACCAATACGTATACATTCACAAATAAAAAAACCAAATTTATTATATTAAAACACGATGTTAGGATATATAGGATTATATATGAGCATTTTGAGTCTCCTCTACCTTATAACTCAATCACTACTATCCCTATATCTTACGAATTCACCTCACACCCTCTCACAAACTTTTATTTCTCCTTCCTTTTTTTATTCTCATTCTCATAGTTCAAATATTTTTTAATACAAATATTTATAATTTTAAAATAATTGCTTGACACTCAACTAATCCCACATATTTCTTATTTAAATAAAAACTCTTTATTAAATAAATTTTTTTATTACAAATACTTAGAATTTGGATCACATCCATCACCTCAAATGACAAGTTATTATAAACCAACCCTCACTTATGCTTGCGATATAATTTGAGTACGGAATAAACAATTGGTTTTTCTCATAATACCATTAAGATTATTTTTTTTTTCACCCTGTTCACTTTATATTCTTCAATAATTTCGCAAAACATGCGTTGATATTCTAGGATAATAATAAATGCTAACAGAAAATAAAATTATTAATAAATAAATGTAATATTCTTTTTGAAAAATTATTGCAAAAAATTTATTTTTAATTAGAAAATTATATTATATATTAACTTTAATACATTGCGATAGAATACAAAAAATCTTAAAATAATATAAATTTTTATGAACATGATATATAGACTATACACATCTTTAATTCAAAACTATTTTTTAAAAAAATTATTAATATAGGATTAATTTTGATTTATGTTACTGTCAATAAATAATCATAGCATTTTGAATTTCTACATATATATATATATATATATATATATATATATATAAAGTTCTTATGCTCATCTCACTTAATTTTTTTAAGTAGACAGTGGCTAGAAATTAGATAAATTCATACTAAATGAGGATTTGTATAATTCTGCTTAAAAAAAGAAAGAACAAATTTGCAAGCAAAAAGTGCTATTCCACAACGACAACCTAGCACCACATTTGCTTTTACTTTCGAGACTAGACTAGTTGCTACATACAGGTACAGGGGCCGCGCTATGATGGTTGATTCCATATTGGGATACGCATAAAGAAGGCGCCAGGCCACCGCTCCTTCTTGGACCGTGAAAGTGAGTCACTGAGGTGGAGAAATAAGAAGTCGAGCTCTTTTCAAGCATTTGATTCTCTCTCTTCGGCAGTACATCAAACATCTACACGACCTGCCCATTTCTCAGTGTATCTTACCAAATCCCAGGCACTGCGGGGAATCTCGTGAGTGCCCACTTCTCTTTTTGCTTCTTTCTTTATATTTTGTTGCTTTCAACCCTTGCTGTACTCGTGCTAATTTCTTTTTTTTTTTTTTTTGTTGCTAGTGTTATGCAATGCAATCTTGTTACTGTTTGATGCTTTGAGTAACTCTTCTGGTTTAGCCAATTCCTTTTGTTACTATTCTGTTCTTGTTGGCAGTAATACTGGGTGATTATTGTTTGTTATATGGAAACATGATATTACATTTTAGATGTATTTGTAGAAAATTGTTTGAAATCTTCACAGTAATCTGGGAAGTTTATTCATTTCTTCTCTGGAATATGTAGGTTGTGTGTTGCACAGAGTAATGCTAGGTAGTTTATTCATTTATATTCTGTTTCTTTTAATCTATCTAAGAGTTGTTTATCTATAGCATTTTCTTTCTCAAAATACCCAAGGAAAATCAACCACAGTGAGGCATAGGAATTTTATATCCCACTGAAGATTTGTGTTCTGGGAAATAAATGGAAGAAAAATGCCAGATAAACAACTCTTAGGTATACAAAAATGCATAACCAGTGTGCACAACCATTGGCATAGAAGGGGTGTGTCTCAAGAGTAGTATACTTAGCATTACTCAAACTAACAGTAGAAGAAAATGGTCAGATCTTTGTAAGATATTTGTGACATGCTGATTGCAATTACCTCTAATGACCAAGGAGTTTCTTGGAAGTTTACTATTTTCCTTGATGGAATGTAATACAGTTCCTTATGCCAAGGACGTAGGAACAAGCACCATTCTCTGTGTAAATAACTAGAAGACAAGATTTTATAGAGGTTCTTTCTAGTGATATCTTGTTTGACAAGAGATAAAGTGGTGTTGGCATTTGAGACCTTTCTCGTCTCAATTATGTCTAGTCATATTTAGCTAGGATCTTTACTGCTCATAACCCAGACTATAGCTTAAATTTATTTAATTTTTTCCAACAGTCAAGTTCTGTTCCGGTGAAATTTATTTTAACTTGTATTTGCATACTTATTGATTTTGAAGGGCACTTGAGATTTAAGATTTTGTTTTATGCATTGCTTATATGCTTAACTGTATCCTTAGCTTCAATCTATTTTAGAACTGATTGTTTGGAAGTATCTCCGTACTGTTTTGAATGAGAGAAAGAAGGAAAAGTCCTCTGTTATTCTCACTGAACTCTTTGATGATACCTGTTTTATCTTCTGAAACTAACCAGCTTGCATCACTTTGAAATAGTGCTTAGATCATTTGCAGATTTCTTGAACATGCAAAGCATAAGGAAATCTATCTTGAGTCAAGTGATTGAGGAGGTCAACTGAAAGATGGTTTTTTGCCGGGGATGAGAATGTGCTTATGCAATTGAGATGTTGGTGCTCTTCAACAGGTGCAAACTCTGATCTGATACTGGACCGAGTTATTGGACTGGTCCAGAAGTATGCTAAAATCGATGCCTCAAAGGTATTGAACTAATGGTTAATATGAAATTTTACATTTAAAGTTGGCTATGTTTTAGTGCCAGACAATCCCTATCTCTGTTTCTACATTGTCGTTACTTCTACTTGACCATCGTGTAGGTTACTGAAACAGCTGATTTTCAAAAAGACTTGAGCCTGGACAGCTTGGACCGGGTGGAGCTTATTATGGCTCTAGAAGAAGAATTTTCAGTTGAAATCCCTGATGAGAAGGCAGATAACCTTACTTGCTGTGCTGATGTTGCAAAATACCTAGCCTCTGGAGCTGACCAGAAAATTGTGGAGAAGCCCTGATATCTCACTGTTATTCTTGGGCTGTGGCAATTCAAGGTTTTTGTAGTTCTGCTATACGGATCTCTATTAAGTCAGCTTGGTTGCAAATTTGAACGTTAGTTGATCAATAGGTTGCTTCATTCAGGTAGTTATTGGTAGAATACTTAATGTCCCCAAGGTCTCCCCTGGTCGATCTTGTACGTGGAAAGGCACTGGTTTGAAGAATATGAAGTAATTGGTCCATCCCAATACCAAATTTCTTAATATATTAACATCCCTTGTGTGTGATAATTTTCGTTAAACACTTTTGGGAATATTCTTAGCTTTCTATATGACAAAATGCTAGTGGTTGTTACACAGAACACATATCTAACAATCGCACACAACCCTCAAATTTCACCCACATATATTTTACAAACTGATTATAGTTCCCTTTTTTTCTGGAGGGGACCCGGGGAGGGGGGGATTGCTGTGTACCATGTACTATGGAGATGTTTGAAACCCATGCAACTCAATGCTGTGACTAAAGCGCCATCCAAGTGAGCCATGGTGCTCTTTCTAATGTGATTATGAAACCCAAATCTCAAATGTGGTTGTGTACTTGGTATCTAACCTCTTTCTCTATGCTCCCTTGTCCCATCTACACGCAGTTAGTGCAATGGCTGAGGAAGTTGAATGCTGGAACCTTATGTTTCCGGCACTGTAAGTGCGGATGCCATTCCCAAAGGATAGCACCCCGAGTCCCTTTTGTCTCTTGACATGAGCTTGCCGGCACTGTGATCCCTTTGGAATCCCTTGAATTTTCACTCTGCATATCTTTTCCAAGTTGACAGCAACCAAAGCTCCTGCATATATATCTTGGAATTAACCAACTTTGCAGGCAAATGAAACTTGATGAAATTTGGAAACTGAAGATACACAATTCATGCTGCTGCCGTCAAGTTTCAAGAACTGCAATATTTGAGATTTAAATTTTACTGGCTTTGTAAATGGGAGATCCTAGACTTGAGTCTGTAAACTATTATACCTTAAATCGCTATGCCGGGGACCTACCGTGGTTGTCAACTTAAGGGTGTGTCTTGCATGAACTTGATTGTGAACCTCTTTTATTAGGTGTGCTCATTATACGTTTTCAGCAACGTGTTATTATCCGTGGTATTAAGGAAAGACAAATCATCAATATTGGGACAGGAGACCGCGTTGTTATCTATTTCTTGTAAAACATGTGCTGCTGTTGTTGTCAACTGCTACATATTTTTCAGCAAATTGTCTCTTTATTGCAGGGATCGATTTTGTAGATATGGGTTCTGCAATCCATATCTCTCTAATCAGTAATCACTAAATAATAGAACCATAAGAAAGTTGAATGCAAATTCTTTCATGCACACCACCAATTGATATGTATATTTTAAGCAAATAATTAGTAAATAAGTTCAATTATTATCACGGTAGAAAATGGTTATTAATTTCTATTTTGTTAGTGCCTATATTCAAAAGATTTTTCTCTTTTTTCCTTGTTGTACCATTATCATTATATAATGAGGTACAAAATGGTTTTTCTGTATTCCTCCTCTACTATTTGGCAGGAGGGGTGGGAGTGGGAATCATTTTCACTTTATTTTCTCTCCATCTTTTCCTTTTCATTTATATTACAATCAATCACAGCCAGCTCTATGTCCAATGTGATTAGTAAATTTGAAACAAGGTTTTTCTTCTTTTCCAAACTAGAAATTTTACCAAAACGTGAAAGCCAACTTCTTGGTTGTCACCAGGGGGCGAACCTAGGTGGGAGGTGAAGGAACGGGTTCCAGAAATAAAAAATTTCTTGCTTGTAGAATACATCATCTTTTAGGGAGGCATCATAAGGTTAAATACACCCTTCTCTAATAATCTTCTAATTCTAAAACCCTTTTGCTGTAACGTTACGTAATTATTTCTAAGGTTACGTAGCAGATTTATGCATATGATATAAAGGAATATACTAGATTAAAAGGTACTATAGTTCAAAATTTCAAATACCTGGCATTGGCCATGCATTGGGTTGATCAGTTCCGCCATGGAAACGGGCCTCACAGTTAACTGACCCCGTGACGAGGACTGTAGATAACTTCTCCTCTCCATAGCCAGCCATTTGCACCACTTCATCCCTGCTTGATAACTCCGGCAGTGGGTTGCCCAGTCCGGCTGTCGGAGATCCAAGTAAGAAGACGAAGCAGAGGAGCAGCAGCATCACAAGGGCGTGGCACACCCGAAAGTAGCTTATCTTCTTTGCGCTTGTGTTTGTGTTTGTTTACCGACTTTGGCCTTTACGTATAACATTTATTGCTAGACAATACAAGAGAAAGAGGCACTTCGTTGTATACTTGTAACTTCCAAGGCAACCCAGAATTCCATTGCCCTCTCAAACTGCTCAAATTACACTTCTGCCGTTATAGCTTTGACTTGGGTATATTTGATTTTGATCCATGCTCTTAATTAGTCAAATATCAATGCGTGAAATTACAAGTTTTTGCCCCCCAGTGTATATGACATGCTAATGTAAGGATTTTAATAGACCAAATTAATCAACCACACTAGCTATTAATCACACATCATTGGTTAGAGTATAAATAGATTGGTATAAAGAAATAAAATTTAAAAAAGTAGTGATGTAAAGACTTTATTGCGTTTTTCATCTGATCATTTTCACTTCAACCAACATAACTATATGCCTGATATACTATTAGTAATAGCTAATTAATGTAGGAATACATCGATGCTTTCCACATAATAGAAGGGCAACATGTGTGCATAAAGATGGGGATGGGAGGGTAAACTGGAAACTTTAGTGTTAAATACAAGAGAATTCAAGAAACAGAAGGAAGAAGTAGGAAATTGGAAAGGGAATAAGTTAAGACAGTATTAGGTGGGTAACCTACTCGTATCGTCTACGCATTCAATTATTTCATTAGACAAGTTTTTTCTTTTTATAAGCAGCATGACATAGCGTTTACCAAGCATCAAGCACGGACACGACTCACATATGTTTCGCATAACAACACTTATAGCCTTGGCAGCAAAGCTTAGAGAGGCTCTCTTCTCTCATGTATGTATATATCTTCAAGTTCAAAAGCATAACAAATCTCTTATTCTCATTTTATTTCTTTTTTTTTTACTTTTACCAAACATACACTAGCTAGTTTCCCATTGTCAGTCCCCAACCCCAACTTCCCCCTCCGTAAAAGTAAAACATGCACAACTTTTCATCTGCGTAGCAGCAAAATCATGAATTTTTATTTATTTTTTTTCAGAAAACTTCCCAATTGCCAAAATTCATCAACCACCTCCTATAGCGTAATAATATGATCTCTATGGAGTTTGGCAGTCTAACGTGAGAATTTGTAAACGATAAGTAGGTGAAACTCGAACATTGATTTCATACCTTAATTGACAATATGGTTCATGTTGAACTTTTAAGTTATTTTAATTAGAAGCGAACTTAGGTAATACTAGTATTGAAATCTTTTTTCAACGTCATTTGATATATTTGGTTTACCAACATGAAAATTGCAAGTTTAAATTTAATTGATATTAGTAGGAAAAATGTATAGGTTACTTCTCATCTAGCTCAAATTACAATTGACATAAAAAGTTATTAATATTTATTTAATATTAGTTCTAAACATTTATTTCAAAAATTTATTTTATTGAATTTATATATTCAGTGTTTTCTTTAATATTCGTGAACTTAATATTTTAGCATATATATAGTGCTTATAATGGATACAGTCCCTTAATACTTAATGTAATTCTAAGACATTATAAAAAAATCAAGTTACATCCTTCCATTAAGTATAGGCTATAATTTGACCTAGTGCCTTTATACAACAAATTTTAATTTAGTATATTGCACGAAACATATAAAACTCATCAGTCATCAAACTTGAAGTCAGATATACTGCAATAACGTAGTTGTTAACATGCCAATTCAACATTTAACATTTGAATCCCTTCACTTTCGGGTTGCCTTCATTTCTGAATGGTCTCTCTCAGACTCTTTCACTATGATCGTACAAAAAGAAAAGAAAAAATTGGCACTTTGGTTTTCTTAATTTGTAATTGGTTGATTTTATAAAAACAATAATTAGAATTAACTTAAGGAAGAAGTACTTGTGCGAAACTTTGTAATGGTTATGGCTCAATGGAAAGGATGAAGAGAATGTTTCGCATTAAACGACAAATGTGAAAAGGAAGCTAGCTCATTAAATTATTAAATTTGACAGGCTACAGAACAATAATCTTTATGAAAGATGAAATTGACAAGGCCAAAGTATGTATATACCAAAGCATTAATATTATAGAATTTATTATTAAGCAAATTAAAATTAAAGGGTATGCAGTTATATACTTTTTCACATTTCGACCTACAAATTAAAACCCGTTTGCCTCTTTGGTCACTAGCAACCTCGCAAATATATGGTTTTGTTTCTGATTAGGACTGAAAAAAAGTGAGCTCCCCATTACTATTAAGAATTTATTATTGCTATATAATATGATATAATGTGTTGGACATAGACTTAACATAGTGATATGATTCCATTTAAATAAATTGAAATAGGTCACATTTAAATTTTGGAATTATCATTGTACAAAAGAAGTAGATTTCATTGGTTAAATATATTATGTTTGTTAGTATTGTACAACATATTATTTTTCACTTCCATAATATATCCTGTTATTTCATAATGAATATTGAATTAATTCGATCTTAAATTATTATACTCATTACAAAATGATTTATTAACTTAGGTAGCTGAAATTTTCGCAATTTTTTTTATAAGTTTAAAATTGAGAATTTGACTCCGATTAAGAATGGAACTTTCTAATAAACTGATTCCTATTTGGTTTATTGCTAGGTGTCCCACATCATCACAATTTTGGGGTAAAAATTTGTGGTGTATATGGGTTGGGAGTCACTGTTTTTATCGGGCTAAATTTTTTAATATGATCTTATTGAGTTAGATTTAGACTCGATCGTAATTAAATCTGTATTAGGAAATTAAAGGTTGAGACTAGACATGACTCGCGCCAACAGTAGACATTGCTTAATAACTAAGCAAAATTTTTGAATTTTTTTAAAAAACAAAATTATAAAATAGAGATAAAAAAACTGAAAGCTAAAAACTATTATCTTGTTAATAGGTCTTAACCCATCCCTTTTTCTTTAGTCTCCTTTTAATGTTTGTGAAGTTTACAAACAAATTATGTCTTTAATAAGTAATGATAGATTACATATGAATTTCTTTTATTTTTCTTTAACTTTTTCTTTTTATTTGAAAATGTCAAAAAAAAAAGATAGCAGGCTAAGAAGCTAGCCTATTACTATTTTAAATGTCAAATAAAGATTAAGATTTTCTTAGTTCTATTATTAAATGGGTTAGCTCGTTTAATACGAGTTAATGTATAAGTTGAGTTAGCCCGTATACTCGTTCTAATTTAAATGAAATTGACTTAATCCAACTTAAACATTAACTCGGCTCAACTCGTATATACAACTCTAATTTAAATAAAATTGACCTAACCCAACTCAAACAAATCAGGTATAATGATTTTAAAATTGCCTTTGAAGAAAATAACTTTTAAAAATTATGACAACATTAATTTTAATAGCTGAAATAAACTAGTAGTTACGTAAGAAATTAAAAGTTAGACTGATGCTTTGTATTTGAGTCCCAAAAGATAATTTTTTAAGAATATGTTTTATTATGGATAACTTGAATATACAACATGTCTACTCGTGAAAACATTTTTTAATTTATTTGTTTGAATTACTTGTTGATTTAAGATCAAATTGTTACAACTCTTTCACCCAAACAAAAAAAAGTTACGATTCTTCCACCGTTGTCATAAGAAACAAAGACGCAGCATCGATTCCTTTTCTCTTCATGAGATAAGAATTTACTTAAAATTTTAAATCGAAGACACTATGCTCCAAAGTCCAAACCTTTAATCTTGTCAAAAATTGGATATTCCTTTTCACACAAGAAAAAGGGTTTTTTTTTTTCACGTCAAAAAAAAAGGAAAAGGGTTTTTTTTCACTGTTATATAGTTGGACTTTTAGGGGAAAATGTGCACCTTGTTTTTGTTTTTCAATGATGAAAATGAATTAATACAAGATAATACTGCTCTTATTCGTAGGTTGTCAACAAATATTCTTTCTTTTCTTAATAGCAACAAAAAACAAATATTCTTTCTTCTCTATGCCTTGGGAAACCATTAAACTAACACAAAATTACAAAAAAAAAAAGTGAATTGTTGACGACGGAGGCTTTAAAAAGTTGCAGTGAAAGGTGGAGCCCTACCTTTGCTTTCCAACATTATAAAACACCACCAATTAACTTCTAATTAATTCTAAATCGCATGTCTAATCGTGCATTAATTAGTGAGGTTTTTCCATTAGCACTTTCTTAAAATATGATAACTAGGCCCCACACTTCACCATCAGCATGCCAGGTGTCAGCAAACGGCTGAGTCATGTTTTGACAATCCCATCAGGACCATCAAATTAGTGGCAATCAAGCGAAACAGTGCCGTCTGATCTGGCAGTTGACGCATCCACGGCAATTAATGGAAGGCCCACGCACACTATCAAGTGGCTCTCATCTATCGTAACGCTGACGACAGTCAAAGCTCATTGGCTGCCCGCCTACAGAGCGGCGCGCCAAGGTTGCATGAGCCGCCGTGGATGTTTTGGAAAGATAAACAACTAATTCCTTCAGGAAAAATAAATTCTCATCTTAGAAAAAATATTTGAAAAAAAATATTTTTACTAAACAGATAGTAAAATAACAGATTTATGTACGCAGCACTTATGTGACACTTATATTGTAAATACTAAATAGTTTGACATTAATTTAGATAATCTTGTATTGTAAAAAACCATAGTTTTATAT
This sequence comes from Castanospermum australe, assembly GCA_019955255.1. Classification (NCBI taxonomy): domain Eukaryota; kingdom Viridiplantae; phylum Streptophyta; class Magnoliopsida; order Fabales; family Fabaceae; genus Castanospermum; species Castanospermum australe. Next base: position 51,765 of record NSJW01000802.1, read on the forward strand.
TAAGGTGACAATTAAATTGGTTTAGCTAATAATCAATGAGAGTTAGCTCAGTTATATATTTAAAAAAATTTTAAATTCAAATCTTGTTAAAATCTTTTATTAATAAGTAATATGTAATATTTTTAAAAAAAATTAGATCAGTCAATTGATGCTAGTGTGACTTGAATTATGAAGAGGTTGAGATTTAAAATTTTGAAGTTAGATAATAATGATAGATAGAGTGAATTGGGTGTTGAGTCTACTATATGATGATAGTTAATTAGTAAAAACTTTGAGAAAATGTCTAAATTTAGATAGAAAAATTCATAACCTTTAGTTAATAGTGAAGATTTATTATAACTTGTATTTAATGATTGCACGGAATGAATAGAAGTTGACCACTTATTGATTCTAGGTCTAAGGGGCACCTCTTCTTCCTTCTATATGAGCTCATCAAATAATGAGACTTGTAGAGTCAAAATGATTATAATTAAGGTTAGAAACGAGTCGAACTAAATCGAGTTGAGATTCAGTTCGACTTGACTCAATAAGAAATAGTTTAGTTTGAATACGAGAAATACCATTTTTTTGGGTTCAAGTTTGCTTGAATCAAGTTTGCAAACTGTTTAATTCGGTTCGTTAACTCAAATTACATGAATCAAATAAATCAAAATAAGATAAAATGAACTAAAGTGAGATAAAATAAATCAAATGAACTAAATGTCAACTCAAATTTCATATATTTTTGTCAAATTTATTTAATTTTTAAATTATATTATTTTATGTGTTATATATATATATATATATATATATATATATATATATATATATATATATATATTCATGAACTAAATGAGTCAAACAAAATTTGACTCAAATTTAATTTATTTATTTAACGAGTTTAATTTTAAATTTAAGTTTAACTTATTTAGTTCATGAATCAAATTTATCAAAGTAATTAATAATTTAAATCTCAAATTACTCACAGACTAATTTGATTCATTTGTCAGCCCTAATATAATAGACATTTGACTGTGATATATAAACATGTATGTTTTTTTTTAGGTAAGTTCAAATTCAGCGTTTGAACAAGGCGTGTGCATGAGCCGAGCCGTACAATGACATAACTTAGTTAGGCCAACCTAAGGATAAGGCTCCTCTCGTTTTGGTCTCGTGTGACACAATTCAACGAAAAATTATTAAATATTATTAGAACATAATAAATATATATTTTAAAAAAAATATTTTTATTATTAATTTTAAATTATTAACATAAAATTTATATAAATTTTTTTAAAATTAATTATAAAAATATTTTTTAGAACATATATTTATTAATGATACAAAACTATACAATAATTTCTCTAATTTAACATGGGTGTTTTGATTCCCAGCCCAATCAAACGCCAAACAGGAAGCATACACGTCGATAACCTATTACGTAACCACACGGCATCAAACCATCCACATGTCACATATGCAGAGGCCAAACCAAATTAAAGAAAATTCAACCCAAACTATTCAAAACGTTAAAGATAAATTAAACCTTCTTAATTAATATTTAACCCATTCTCTAATCCAATCTCTATATATATTATTATGATATATTATGGTACATCAACACTCAAAACCCAGTTACCCACTTCTCCAACCCACCATTTCCCAACCAACCCTTTTAAATTTTCTCCATTCTAAAACCTTAACCTCCTGTCTAATCTCACTCTCACTATTAAACTTACTTGCTAGTTGTTAGTGTTACTAACAAAAACAAAACAAACCACTTGATGAGTCGAAGGAAACCCACAAATCTAATCTTAATCATTATAGTACACGTTATGCGCTTTTTCCACTACCTAGCTAGCTTAGTAATCTAGTGTTAGATACTTTGAAAAAAATATATGCATATATATAATTAGGATCTGGTTCGTGGCAAGTGGCAACCCTTCCACACTGAGCCTATGGCTGAATCTGACGACGAATCGGGAGGTCAACCAGGTAACGCAAGCGGAAGCAATGAATTCTCAGGGTGCAGAGAGCAGGACAGGTTCCTCCCCATAGCCAACGTGAGCAGGATCATGAAGAAGGCCTTGCCAGCCAACGCCAAGATCTCCAAGGAAGCCAAAGAGACCGTGCAAGAGTGCGTCTCAGAGTTCATCAGCTTCATCACGGGAGAGGCCTCCGATAAGTGCCAGAAAGAGAAGAGGAAGACGATCAACGGCGATGATCTTCTGTGGGCCATGACCACGCTGGGCTTCGAAGAGTATGTGGAACCCCTCAAGATTTACCTGCACAAGTATAGGGAGATGGAGGGGGAGAAGACTGCTCTGATGGGGAGGCAGCAGGGTGATCAGCTTCAGAGGGATGGGAATGGTGGTGAGGGTGGAACTGTGGGTGGTGCTGCTGGTGGTGGTGGTGGTGGGGTTTATGTTCATGGTCATGGTGGTGTGGTGTCATCCCCTATGATGATGATGATGCTGGGGCATCAGCATCAAGGCCACATGTATGGATCTGGGAGTGGATCAGCATCTTCTGGAAGGACTAGGTAGCAGGTTTATGCCTCTGTTTCAGATTTTCAAGGATGATATATACATACATATATGCTTGATTTTGGAATACACCAGTTTGTTTGTTTGTAATTTTTGCTTTTCGGGCACAATGTTTGTTTGTAATTTTATTGTTGAGACATGAGGATGTAGACATTATGAATGGTGATGTGGAATACAATAGAATTTTTGTTTTTTTTTTTCACCTTATTTTTCTGCAGGAACAGGAAGTAAGGACAGAAATAAGGTTTTGTTTTGCTGCTAGTAGCTTCGATTCCAATTGGTTCAGCATTTTTTTTTAATCAAAATAAGGAAAAAGGGGGAAATATTATGCGTCACTTTGAAACTAGCTTTATTTTTGTTGTGAGTTGCAACTGATCGATGACTGCTGCATACATATTTGCCCTTTGTCTTCTAGTTTCCCCATTTTTAGTAGCTTGATGTATGATGCATCTTTGTTTTACAATGATATCATATACTTCCCTTAATTGGTAACTGGGCTATATATATGAAAGAGACCAAAGAAATGAGTAGCTAAATTTTGTAGTTTAAATCAATGGATGAGAAGTTGTCCAAAAATGAAAAAATGGACAAGACAGCAGAGAAATTTTTGGATAAATTTGTAGTTACATAAGTATTCTATTCAACAATTTACATGTATAAAATTTTATGGACCATTGCATGGAGTATTGACATATGCCTCCATAAGAATTTCTTTGCGACGGCCGTGTATATATCTATTTGGCTTCATTTCGTGTTATCTGGAGTTTGGTCTTTGCTATTATGCTTTGTTTTGTTGCCTCCACGTATGTGCATATTCTTGATGTCTATATTGGCAGGTGTAAAGATAGAGAGGAGAGAGAAAGAGACAGCGACGTTATGATCACAATATTTCAATTGTTCAAACTCGAGAACCATCTCATATGCTCATATTATTAGTGGTTGAGTGGTCTTTGGTCAAGAGAATGAATGGTCCCCAAAGGTTTTGGCCATTGGCCATTGTCTCGGGCTAGATTCTTGTGTAAATTAATATATAGTAACAACATATGCAGAAATTAAAGAACGACGTTATAGAAGGCTCCGAGGGGTTGTGGCTTAGTTTTCTGCTTCTGCGGAAGGCGAAGACTTTTGTCGTCTAATGACGCTTCAACTCAATGTGGAGGCAGGGCAACACAAAAGTCCAAGTTAATTAGCTTGGATGGAGCACCATCTCAACAGATGATCATTGATCTGTTGAATTTTGCCAAAGTAATGGACAATTAGCTTTGAATATTACTTATTATAATATATTCATTCCGTTCACTTTTATACGTTGTTTAAAGTAATTATATAAAAATTTAAAAAATTATTAAAATAATTTTAATTATAAAAAATATAATTTAATATAATTAAATTATTCTTTTTTATTTTATTAATATTTTTTTTAATTTCATTCACTCTTCTAATTCTCTTCATTAAAGAATAAGAATAAAGTTTAAAAAATTAATTAATATTTTTTTAATATTATTAAATAACATATATTTTAAAATAAAATTTTTTTTAAAATGATAAATAAAAATAAACGAAAAGAGTAAGTAAAATGGTAAAGAATACTACTTTACTTAATCTTGAATTTCTTATTGAGGTCCATGTACATGGGTTTGTGTGTTTCGTATACATTGTTTTCCTTTTGCAAAAAGTTCTTAGGCACGTCCATTATAAGCAATTCTCTTATATTATATTATTAAATATTTGATTATGTATAGGTAGTAGTAAATAATAATAACTTATAAAATTAATATAACATTTATTAAATAATACAATGTTTAAAAATTGTTTTACATCAGGTATAGCTAAGAATTTTTCTCCTTTTGCATTGGTAAACCAAATGCAAGTTACATTGCTATTATATACCCCGTTTCACTAACAACTATAATAACTTAATTTGATAACAAGGTGTCTGACAAGAATAATTTAAGACTGTTATTATGCCAAAAGGATATTGGAAGAAGATGAGGGATTTGGTTATCTTCATTCAACTACCTAAGAGCATGGAGTCGTCTTCATAGTTGAGGATTTTGAGTTGAAATTATTGGTCGAGCCAAATACATTAGACAGTTTTTTTCTTTTAATCAAAAGTATTTTATAAAATTCGATTCATTTAAACTGTTTTATATATTTAATTTTTTTGAGATAAAAATAATAATAATATAATCTTCTCATAGTGAAAAAATAAAAGATTCTTATTTTTTATTTTGTGACAATTTGTAGTGGTCAAATGCTCCATCGATATTATTGTCAGAGAGAAGGAAAATAAGGATCTATGATTATTGAAACTATGAGCAGAGCTACAGAAGGAACTGACTTTCTAAAGATGATAAGCTAAGAAAATGAGCAAAGGTGAAAATATCATGGTAAAGTAGTTGAGAAAGGAAACACTTTGACCCCCTTTGAAATCAATACTAGCAAGCGTACATAAAAAGTTTGGATAAATCTTTAAAAAAAAAAATTCTCTCTATGTACAATTTATCATTTAAAATTTTAATTGGTATAATTGATTACCATAAAATTTTAATGATTACAATTTATCTCTCAAATTTTGATTGATAACAAAAATGTTTGAATTCATCTCAATTATGATACAATAAAATAACAATCTGACAACAGGGATTAATTGCACATTATAAATTGTGGAAGTAAATTGTACAAATTCAAAGTTTGAGGGGGTAAACTACACATACACTAAATTTGAAAGGATTTTTTAAAATTTATCCGAAAAATTTATATACATATTTAAGACAGAAAATAATTACTTTCTCAATAAAACTAAATAATTAGTTTTGTTTTGGAATAGAACCGTGAGTCACACAGAGTGATTATCTAATTCTTATTCATAGACAACTTGATTGATTAATTTTATCTTAAAATTTTCCACGAAATTTATAACCAGGCAAAACTCATGGCACTCAATAGTGAGAATGACATTCAAATTTGGAAGGTGAGTGGTCCACTCCACTCGCCGTTTGCCTGTCGGCATTGTGAAATTAATCAAAAAATCTTGTGCACTGTACTCAATATGCGCGCATGGAAATCAGCACTAACAGCTACCAAAGTCATGGATTATGTCAACATTGAGCTACCGGTCATGGATGATGTAACATTAAGAGAAATTCTTAACTAAGCATATACTTTTATACATACTCAAATTAACACTAGATATATGTAATCAACTCTTTAAAGAGAGATACATTTAAAATCAGAAAAATTATTATATAGGCATTTCATTCAATAGTTAACATATATAAAATTTGACAAATTATTTTATAAATACATATCATTCTTTAAAAAGTTAAAAATACACATTAATTATTGAATGGAGTATTAAAGGTAGGCAATGCCTACCCAAGAATTTTTCTTAAAACATCATTCACAAAACTTTGCATGTCTATGTTGACTTAAGTGTCTATGTAAATACATGCTTATCTAAGAATTTCTCCAACATTCATTGCAAGTTCATTTGTGATATCCGGATGATTCCAAATAAGCACAACTCTGCAAAATTACCTCACTTAAGACCTTCACATTCACATTTTCTTGGAGACTAGAAGGATATTCTTGTGTGAGCACAATGATCATCATGCAGAGTCACACGGCTGTGTCTGTGCCTATGCTGAGTACTGTGCTTATGCAAAAGAAAAAAAATTCTACTTTTTATTTAAATAATCATGTGTTACAACAAAATGGCCGTGTAGGCTTTGTTGGTTGCCTCACTTTTCTCTAAACCATCCTCAACTGAAACTCAATTTGATCGTCACTGCAATTACTTTCCAATGACAAAGCCTACTAATTCAGGCTTAATAATCTTGTTTCTGATTCAGTCTTAACTTATTCAATTATTGTAAATTACGTTAATTTACCTGGTGAAGACCTGCATTGTTCACATAATGAATCGAATAATACAAAGTTGCTAAGATTGAATCCTTTCTAGTGGTGTAACCTTTGCTGATGCTTATAAAGAATTACACCTCTTCAGGTACCCAGCATTCAAGTACAAATAGCTCTTGCTCTCAGAGAAGTTTGATGATGTAGACACAGTAGTAAATCCAGAATATCGTCCATCAATCTTTGCCAAGCATATATCATTTACGTACTTCAAAAGCTCATGCTTTTGGACGAATGGCTGAGCTGCATATTCCTTAAATGGCATCCACTGCAGCAGAGAATAATATGAAGAATTGATATGTATCTTTGGCTATAATGATTTTACATTTCCTCAGGATCTTTTTCAAAAGTACTGTATATTGTCGGCCTTTAATGGATTAAAGCAAAACAATTTCAGAAAAGAAAGAGTGGAATGTGCAGGGGAAGATGTTAAATAATATCTTAAAAATGAAAGGAGTAAGAGAAATGATGATAATTTTATGATCCATAGGCATTGAAAAAGAAACATGGAGAACAAACCATAGTTACTGCTCAGCTGCAACTAAAGTTTACGTACCACTGCAGCCTCTATCTCTAATTCCTGCAGTTGGATGTCAAAAGAAAGGGGGCGCAGCATGCACACGAAGAATAGATCTGACTTCTCAAAGAATGACTTATGACTTTGTCTGTTGATCAGATATTCAGATGAAAGAAGAAAGGAATGCTCAGTCATCTAAATTGTAAACTGGCAAGAACCAAAGAAACTTCAAAGATAAGAAAAAAGTTCCTAATTTTCCAACAAGTAACAATAAAATGTGCAATGTATACATATTCCAAGCACATATTCTCCCATGAACCATGATAATTGCTATTAATGGATATGGCAACATGGGCATATTTTAGTAATTTTACATGACACTCGAGACCTAGAATGGAGCCTACAGTTGGTGTATAAACGGTTAAGAATCCCCTCTTGTCCTGTAGGATTTTGAACGACATGATGTTGATGGGCCACCCTCCTTCCATTAATCCCTATTCCCTCCCCCCAATATCAATGAAATTTGAACCTTGCACCACTAATTTGAAGTGTCCATATTCAACAATTGGAACTTCCTGTCAAGTACGTGAAATGATATATCTTTATATAAACATGCTACCTGAATGCTAATACTTCCACAAATTCTGATTCAACCTGAAAATTGAGAGAACCCAGAATTATTAAGGCTTAGAATCACAATGGCAAACTTCATTGTCACTTGATCAAATAACTGATTTCAGACTAGCCCAAATTTAATTGGTAGCACAAAGAGATTGCTTACTCCTGTTTCTTCTTTGACCTCTCTTACTGCTGCTACACAAATATCTTCTCCCTGTATAGGTTGAATGAGTAGATTATATACACACAGCATAGCTTCTTATACAATAATGAGAAAGATATCAAGACATTTACCTGATCAGCAACTCCAGTAGGGAATTTCCAGACTCCAGTTCCTTGAAAATGTCCGCTCTTTTCTTGAACCACTAGGACCTGAGAACATTAAATAACTAGAAAATGAGAAATTAAAACCAAGTGCTAATAGAACTAAATGCTGAATCAATTGTCATAGTGAGAGACACATTGTCATTTACTCTTCTTCCAATGAAAATACAGATACTAAATCACACAGAAACTGATAGGAGATTAAAGTAAGCAGGAGCAAAGGGGAAGAGAGTGAAGCTAGGAATTAAAATAAACAACAAAAATAAAGTCCACTCGCCAATGTTATTTCTATGAATAAAAATGAGAAGCAAGGTGCTTTTTCTCTTTCGCTTTCCTCACTGATAAATATACTAGTTCCTCTCTCCAATGAAGTGCAACTTATGAAACATCTTTTCATCCTACTTGATGACATTATCATTTTATCATGATACAGGAATGGTATAACAATATCGGTCACAGTTACAGGCCTCAAACTACGACGGAGTGCTTCCAGTTGACTAGTAAGCCTGATCATTAACTGTGGGAAAATACCTCTCGTTTTTCATTCATGACAAATGCGCCAACACCCACTCTGTGTGTGGCATTTGCAGGAATAGTATTTGGACTTTCAGGAATCCAATATACAAGCATTAAATATTTTGGTTCTGCATGGTGGTACCAAAAACCTTGCTGCATAGGAGTTCCAAAGAAATAATGGTTAATACATAAAATTGCTACATGACGTAAGTGGAACTCCACTTTTCATTAACCAAACTTCTCAAGCATAACCATTATCATTTATCAATACGGTAAGCAACAAGGTTACCTTAACTAGAGCTTCAGCAAGACTGACTAGATGAATAGGCAATTTTATCCAAACGCCCTTCTTGCCCTGCAAGATAATCTTAAATTAATTCACTCAAATAAAAGAAGATAGTGACAGATTCTAGATTCCCAGTACATGTAGTAAGGATAAATGTATGACAGAGTCTAGATTTACTGTGACCCAAGCTTTGTTGCATATAAACAAGAAGCTTATTAGCTTGTTTTAAATATGTTTGTTTATTTTTTCTGTAGTCCAAATTCATCTCAGACACAATCACTTTTAGACAACAAAATAGGTAGGAAACTGAGCTGCTTATAGCTATAGTTAAATCAGAAAGCTTAATGCAGTTTCAAAATGAAAATTGTTCCTTCAGATCATAGTTGCTAAACTAGGATTATGATGGACAGCAAATATAATGAGATTTTTTAGTGAGCAAAATTTACACATCACCAAAACTGAATCAGAATGCATAAATAAGTTCTGTATAATGAATGACAGGTCAATGACAAAGAAGAAACTAAAGTCACTGGAAACCTCATTTATGTGTCTGTATGCATTGACGAAGAAGAAACAATATTACCATACAACACAAAGAAGCTAGGAAGAAAACAATAGGGCCAGTAATTATGTATGGAAATCACCTAGAAGGCTAGAACCTGATTTTGCGTGCTTGTATTATTGCCCTCTGACAGCCGTAACATGAAGCACAAACAATACCCAACAAAATGCATAAATTTTACATGGATAAACCTTGTGTCTGATCAAGAATTCCACCAGCATGTATCCATCAAATTGATAAATTTAATAGGATAAAATTAACTACATCACAAGAAGAGGAAAGAAAGAGAAGATGGCCAGTATCTATATGTTAAAATCACCTCGAATCCAATTAGTGTGCTTGTTTTGTTGCCCTTTGACAGCCATTGCAATTGCATGAAGCACATATAATACCTATCTAATCATGCATAATTTTAAATGGAAAAAAGCCTTGCACCTGATTTATAACTGTACCAGTATGTATCCATCAAATGAATGAAATCAAATTGGATGACAGTAATCACAGTAAGCAACTAATACGAAAGACTACCAGCTGTTTCCAGTGTGAAATTGAAGCTCTGAGAATGGAGACAAATGTTGTAGAATCCATAGGCTGATCCATTTCCACAATAACACCGCCATGGTGATCATTGGTTGATGTTAGTAGTTTAACCTGTTGAACTTGATCTTCTGCAGTCATTTCTGCTTCAGTAAGTGATGAATTTGCTAAGGTTGACATGGATCGAATAGGAACTGGGTTGTCACTCCAATCTTGACTATCAAGGAAATCGTGAGGAAAATTAACATTAGACTCTATACAAAAGACTAGTTTATGTTTGGTAATTCTAGATAAACCTGAACAGAATTATTAAGGATTCCCTATAAAAGGGCAACACTACCCAGTGTAAACAAAGCCAAGCAGTCCTCATAGCCCACTTTTCTTTATTGATTAGTAAAAGAGGTATAACCGAACTTTTTTAGTACCATACAGGTGCACGAATGACTCATTTCAAACTGAATTTTATAAGACTTCAGAGCTGTTCTTCAGCAAAAAAAAAAAAATGGACTTCTTTAAGAGAATTATTTCAATCTCCCCTTTATTTTCTTGAATGGTCACATGCCTCTCTTCTATTCTCAAAGCCTACACCAATTGCCTTTGGACAGGGAAAGTTTGTGAAAAAATCGGGAAATCAAAGGTTAAAGTAATTCTCTCTATTTTTTTTGAAAAAAACTTCCAAGGGGATGCTGCAAGTAATAAAACTTGCTATCAGGGAATCATCTCCGAAGGACAGATAGCCACTTTTAATAACATGGCAAGCAAACTAACAGCATGTATATGTTTGCCAAAGACAGTGGTTTCAGCAAATAGGAATTGACTCACCTAGTCTAATTTTTATTCATGACAATTACATGATTTGAGAACGAATTAAGTGGTTCCCTTGGAATGGGAGAAGCCTCCCTCACCCTAAACTTTTTTAAAAAAATAAAAAAAGACAGTGCTTAGAGTCTAAACAGAATTATAGAGTAGATTGCTAAGATGAAGTGGGTAGTTATGTAAGCTCAAGGAGGCTATATTTTGTCAGTCATAAACGATACCCAAAAACAAAAAATTAAGAATTTGAAACCGAGTCACGATCAATGAGACAAAAGGGAGGACATCATACAGGCCATCCAACAGAGAATTTACACCAAATCCAACAGGAAAACGAGGTTCAGTAATGAAAATAGTTTAAGCTCGTTCCCGTACCTCTTGAAGCTGCTCTTGTTATTGTTCTCTTCGAAGATATCAAACGGCGACCATTGGCAAGATAATGGGGATTCCTAGTTGCGGAGAATAGGAGTGATAGCTTTGGCAGCGATCTGAGCATGTTGTTATAGCGTGCGAATCGAATCCCACTATACATTATCGTCACGTTTGTCTTTTTTTCAATGATTTTCTTTTTTCAAACTCTATTACCTGGGCAAGTAGTCGACGTGGGAGTGCGTTAGGAACCAAAACTGCTGAACCAAATTCTGACGTTGAAAGTTGAAAGTTGAAAGTTGAAAGTTGAAAAACTTGAATGAATGAGAACGACATTGTTATGATGAAAATTGAAATCATGAATGGAACCAAAACGCTCTGCGCAATTCCAAAACACGTTACGGAAGTGGGTGGAGGAGGGTGACACGGCGGCATGGGGACAGCCTCGTCATTATGGGAAAACAAAAGACAACATCAGTAATTGTACCCCGGGCACACTATTTTACCAAGGTTTACTCCACTCCCATTTACTCTGCTAACCACCGTTCCATTTTCCGTTTTCACCTCTTCCAAAACCCTCGCGCCGCTAATTTTTTACCATCTGCCACCGACCCTTCTCCCTTCCCCTTTGTGTTTATGGACCCCTTCGCCGTTGACGACCTCCCCGTCCCTCACCACGTCGCCCCATTTCCCGATTCCGGCGACCTCCTTTACGCGCAGCCAGTGGCTCTGATTCCCCCACCGGAGATCGTCGCCCGCCGCCAGAACCCGCCGCCGCAGAAGCTCCGCCCCATCAGGTGCAACGGTAGGCCCTCGCCGGGCTCTCAGTTGGGCGAGCTCGCCGAGGATGGAGGGATGGCGTCCCTGAATGTGGGTTACCTTGGTAACCAGCTGTGCGTCGTTAATGGCGAGTCAAGTCTGAAACTTGAGCCTCTGGGGCATCATGTAGAAGCTGCCGAGGCGCTGAGGAAGGAAGCTTGTGGCGGCGTTGCTGGAAATGATTGCCTTCAGATGGAGGATCCGGTGGGGTGCGGGTCGGGTGATGCCGAGCATATTTGGGACCCGAATGCTGAGGGGTGTCTGTTGGCGTTGGGTCAGGAATCTGGGTGAGTTCCTTTCTCCAATCCCTTGAATGTTTATCGCTAATTGCCAAAGTTAATAACTTTGATCATTTGAAATCCAAAGATTTTAAAATTGGGTTTGTTCTCCTACAGTTGCCTTTGGCGAATGGCTAGTAGCTCAACTCTTTCTCTTTTTATTTTATCGAATTTAAATTTGTGTACCCTTTCATAGCCTTTACTTTCTTTCTTCTTCTCTTATCATCAAATAAATCTTTTATCTTAGTATTATCTTACCCTTATCTTTGAGTGGGGACAGTAGCAACCAATAAAGTGATATATATTTTTTCCTTAAAGCAAACAGAAAAGGAATTGTTGTTAAAGTGTGAATGATGAACTTTTTCTTTTTGATATATTTAATATAATATATCTCTGGGTGTGAGTGCGCAACTTGTGATTTGTGGTGAACTGGTGATGACAGAATCTACAGTTTACCCTGCTTGACAGAGGGAATCATGGAACTTGTCTCAGGCAGATGTTGAAAGACTTCGCGTCTTGATGAAATGATGATGCATGGCCTTTTAAGAGAGAGAGAAAGACAGACCAAGGTGTTGGGGGGGGGGGATTTTAGACAAATGCAAATTGCAAAAAGGGCAGATAACTGGTTTCTGATTTGTTTCATCCTTTTGTGATTGAAATCGTTTTGTTTATGGATTTGTGTTAGTTAAAAAACACGCCATACAATTACTGTTGGGTCTATCTTATTTGCACAAGACAAGTGGTTGTAGCATATAGAATCTTCTGTGTGACAAACCTTAGGGAAGGGCATATGGAACCAATATCCCAAAGATTCAGGCAATCCAGCTAGTATCAGGACATTACCTTAAACCAAAACCCATATCAATTTTAACATGAATTTGAGCAGTTCTTTTGATTTATTCTTCTTTATTTCAGCTCATCTTTGGATGATGATGATGATGGCATTTCATCAGGAAGTAGTAAAGAACCTGGCTCTAGGAAGAGAAGGAAAAAGACGGTGAGAAAGCTTGAAGATTTTGTAGAAAATTTGGTAATGAAGGTGATGGAAAAGCAAGAGGAGATGCATAAACAGCTGGTGGATATGATAGAAAAGAAGGAAAGGGAAAGAATAATGAGAGAAGAAGCATGGAAGCATAAGGAGATGGAAAGAATAAAAAAGGATGAAGAGGCGAGAACCCAAGAAAGATCTCGTAATTTAGCCCTCATGTCGTTCATTCAGAATCTATTGGGTCAGGAAATTCAAATCCCTCAACCAGCATTAAGCAGCAAAAGAGAAGAGGATGAAGGTGAGGTGAACATTCAAAAAGGTTTTAACAGTGATCTGAGTAACAACAGATGGCCAGAAGTTGAAGTACAAGCACTCATAAGTGTGAGAACTTCATTGGAACACAAGTTTCGTCTCATGGGATCCAAAGGATCTATATGGGAGGAGATATCTGAAGCAATGCAGAATATGGGCTACAACCGTTCTGCAAAGAAGTGTAAGGAGAAATGGGAAAACATCAACAAGTACTATAAAAGGACAATGGGGAGCGGCAAGAAGAGGCGTCAAAACAGTAAAACTTGCCCTTACTTTGATGAGTTGGACATTCTGTATAGAAACGGGCTCCTGAATCTTGGAAATGCCTTGAGCAATACCAACAATGTTCCCAAGCTTGAAGAGGAGTAAAGTGAAACTTAAGAATCGTAAATATGGCCTATGTAAAATTTCCTGCACTTCCATATTCATTTAGCCATATTTTTCTTTTGAATCATCTCACTAATTAATGAACTTTATTAGAAAATATACCATCCCTGAACTCTGCAGTTATTATCCATTATTCACTTCGTTGTGTTAAAAAAAATTTTTTTGGGCATAATGCAGTTAAAGTGATATAGATTAAGATAAATGTGTGTCAACGGATTGTCTCATTTGATTGGTTTTTTGCTCATGTTTTGTCATAATTTAAGTTTATATTTTAAGTTTTTTAGTTGATAGATCATCTGTAAATATTTTTATAAATGTTCAATGAGTTTAAAGGTATTTTATAATTTTGGACTTTGGAGGGAGTTTTTTTTTAATCTAAATTTAATATGTACCAAAAGAAAAGATTAAAATAAAAGAAAATATTAAAATAAATGTGTAATTGCCCCAAATTGAAAACTAGTGGACTTAATCTCCTGTGTTGCGTTCTCTTCTTTTTCCACCTAAAGAGAAACCCTGAAAAAAAAAATCAGTTGAAGTTTTCCCACCCTTTAAACAATAAGTAATAAATTTCTTATTCTGTAAAGCGACACTATCTTAAAGGGAAATAGTGGAATACTGTGTGGGTTTGGCACTTTGGGTTCACATTCTAAGGAATGATACTGTATCTGCATTTTTTCGATGGTACCTTTTGGTGGCCGAAACGACTCATTTTTTTAATTCTTTAAATTTTTATATTCATCCAGTTTCACATGTTGCCTTTTTATCCTTTTATTTTCTAATCATTATAACCCCAATTATATAGGAATGACATATATTCCATAAACCTTTCAATTCAACCCATATATGTAATAAACTAGATTTTCACCGCATCATTTCGACGTATCTCATAAAATATGCACCGTCAAGCTCATCGAATATTTTTATCATTTTTTAAAATAAAGATAAATAAACCAACGGCTATAGGCATGAATGGTCATAATAAGGGCACAAACCCATTTATATGGATTTTTCTTTTAGTGTTACAAAGTTCAGGGTGAGATGGACTCTTTTCATTTTAAAAGTAAACCAAACTACTAATTTCAGTAAGAATTTGTAATAAAGTTATATATCGCCTGTTAATAAAAAATCTCTGAATTTATATTTAAATTATATAATTATCATAAATGAAAGATTGATTAAATAAATTAAATCTCATTCCATTTTTATGAAATATAAATTGCAGCAATTTGGGCATAAGCTTTTAGTCTTGAGTCGAATAGCATTATTTTGCTAACACTAAATGAATAATTTTGGGATAAATAAAAAAAATTAATATAGAAAGTTATTGGACTTTATGTTAATGGTGTGGGAAGAATATAAAGCAGTAATATTATTATAATTTGTCAAAAATAATATCATCAATAATATAAAGCAAAATGATCACATTAGAACAAAAAGTTGTCCATATTCAAATAAAATCAAGAGATAATAATTAATTTGTAAGTAGCAACAGCGCGCTATACTAACAAAAATCAACTACCGAAAGCATATTTTCTCAAAGTGATATCAAATTTCCCGACACTAAAGTTATTTCATTAGGATAATATTTGTAGAAGAAAATAACTATTAAAAAACTTTTTTTTGTCACACAAAAGATAACAATTGTATAAAACCTTTTTCAAATAAAAAAAAACCAACACATCCACATTCAGTAATGCAGTATTAGTTAAAACAAAAGACATACATGTGAAACGTTAACTTAATTAATGTGAAATAGAGAATCAAACTTTTAAAAAATACATTCAAACAACAAAATATGTATCATTTGTTTGTCGTAAAGCATTAAAAATAATAATATCATAATATAAAATATTACGTATTAAAAAGAGTGTAAAAAAAGTGTAATGAGGCTGGATTAATCGGCAAATTCAAATCGGATCATTATAAGAAATTATTTGTGAAAACTTCTCTAAAAAAAATAAAAACATAGTTAAAAGTTCACTCGACTAGTATTTAAGTATAAGTAACTAACAAATGCAATTTAAAAACAATGTTATAAATTCTAAAAAATGTAAATCACCTTTTAAAATACATAAGCTAGTTTAACTTTCCAATTTAATGATAAATACAAACTCAAAGAATTAAAAATCATATTTTATAAGGAAAGAAGAAACGTTTACATTTTTAAATTTAAAAAAAAAAGAAATTATTCATTCAAAAAAGGAAGGAAGAAAGAGGTGCATGTTTTCCAAGAAAAAAAAAATAGTCTCTAACAAATTTTTCACATCCAATCTAATGGTCAACTTTATTTAAAATAATTTAAGGAAGCAATCTAATGGCAAAGATTTTTTCTTTCTTACCAAAATCAAGCTAAAATGGATACTAAGATTATTACTAGTATAAGATAAGATTATGTTAAAAAAAATGTTGCAGAAAGAATTTTAAACTGAACAGTTATTTTTTTATAAAATTTAAATATAAAGAAATATATAATTACATGTTTGAATTAGTTTATTTGTTTTGTAATTTATATAAAAAAAACTAAATCAAAAACTCTTTCAAACTCATTATAAGTTTTTTAATTAAAATAAACTAATCAATCCAAAGATGTACTTAATATCATAGGACGATCAACTCTACTTATATGCAGAGACACATTGTTTGATTACGTACTTTTTAGGGCATAATTTCGGGTCTCGTTTATCAATTTCCGAAGTTGATCCAGTTTATGTTGCAGCTTGCCCCAAGGCCTAACTTCATTTATTTCCCTTATCCCAAAATTTTATTTCCTTTTTCCCAAAATTGTGCTGCTATATTTGTATTGCTGCCAAGTGGGTCAGGTATGAGAAGTGAAAACTGATAAATTATCAATTATTTTATTTTTACGTTTTAATTTTTTTAAATATTTATTTTTTTATAGTTAAAAAATAAATATTTAAATAAAAAAATTAAAATTTATTATTATCATTCAAAGTAAATATAAAAAAAAAGAATAAAATTAAAGTATAAAATAAATATTTTTTGATAAATTATTTTGGGAAGGAATTCCATGATGATTCTTGACTTTAATGTCTAGTAAGTATAGCAACTCTTAGGCTTAGGCTTCGTTATAATTTATAACACCGTACCATAGAGAATGGAAAGTCAAGGCAATGTGCGTAATTTCAATGGATTTTACGAGCTGTGGCAGTCTAGTATCAAACGTAGAGTTAACTAGAGTTAAATTTTTTATGATAAATTAATTAAATGATTGAATTTTTATTATGATTAAGGGACTCAGTATATCACAGGAGAAATTGTTTTAATTGAAAAATATTGAAAAGCCAAAATTAAATATTCAACTTGATATTAAAATAATTTAAAACATGAGCAAATTAAAATACATGCTATATATAGTATATATGACTTGAAATACACACACAAGGGTGTGGTTCTCTTATTAAATTTAATACTTTAATTTATAAATTTAAAATTTAAAATCTTTAAATAATTATCATGTCAAAATATTTTTGATAAATAAACGGAGCATATAAAGAGTTAGATGCACTGCTACATGTAATAATTCTATCAAAAACAATAGTAACAAAGAATTTTATTACCTCCAGGGTGGGGTAGCGGCGATGTTGTCGTAGCCGCCGGTGGTAAAAGTGGTTGTGGGTAGCGGCGGCAGAGTGATAGAGATAATAACGATGAAAACAAAAATGATAATAAAACTACGTATTGATCTTTGGTGGCGGGGTTCTTAGTGGGTGATGATTGTCAATTGTTGGATCCAAATATTCATTTTCTTTTTTACAACAATGTTATCTTCTTAATTCACATTTTCTTGGAACTGAAATTTTCTGGATCTTGATTAAGAATTAGGCGAAGGGTTTTGTATGTGGTTGTTTTTTAATTTATTAAAATTATTATAAAAATTTGAAATTTCAATTTTAAAAGGCATACGAACATGATATTGAGCTTACTATTTAGGGTTTTGTGTGGTTGTTTTTCAATTACTTAAAATTATCATAAAAAAATTGAAACTTCAATTTTAAAAGACATACCAGACACGATATTGAGCTTAATTCTATTTCATAAATTGAATTATGATAAGATCGTTTTAAATATTTATACATTCTTTTTTATTTCCGTTCATTTTTTTTTTCAAAATTATTCTATTTAATCAAACGTTAATTACCTTATAACATATGCAGATAAAAAATAAAATGTTAATAATATATACCGAATATTTATGTATTATGATGTTAAATACTCATATATTATTGTTAAAACTTTTAAGATTACTAATAGACTTTAGGATGGTAAAATTAATGATATTATGTAGATATATATAAAAGTTAGTATGTGTTTGAATTAAGTTATTTTACTTTTAAAATTTTTTTTAAAGAAATATTCAAGAGAGAATTTGTTATGAAAATATTTTGCTAAGTGAAAAATAAATTAGTGTATATTTGAGTTACCTTATTATATATTTAAAACAGCTTATAATTAAAATTTTGCGTAAGTTTTTTTAAAGAAAAAAAAGTGATTTTTTCATAAAAATTAAGCTTTACTAAATATGCACTTAATCTATAGATTATAATTAATTAAACTAAAGTCTTATCAATCATAGCCAATAAACAAAAAGTCTGACACAATCTTCAGCCTTCATATATCAAATTCCGAAGTTAAGTATATGTTTAGTAAAATTTAATTTTAAAAAAAGTTTTTTTTAAAAGTTCTATTAATAAAATTTTAATTATAAAATATTTTAAATACAAAATAAATTAATTTAAGCATGTACTTTTAACTATCTCGCTACTGGATTAACGTTGCTGACTAAAGAAACTTTAGCTAGCTGCCTTGCTTTCATTATAATTAGTGCCTAACATAGAAATTTGAAGCAATCTACCATCTCATTTCTTAGTGGGATACTATAGGCTACTAGGCTAGCTAGCTAGTAGCACCAACAAGCCATTGGCCACTGGAGATCACTCCAATTCAAAGTCCAAACTTGGTTAGACAGTTAGATAGATATTACCTAATTAAGGTCCAGCCTCCATTAATATAGTCATCTAAAAATTAAAGCACAAAGTAAGAATCCCTCATGCAAATCCTCGCCTATAAAACCCTCAAGCCTCTCCAACTTGAACAACCACAAGCAAGCATTCACAATATCATCAAGCATTAAATAATTTGAGCCTGTATCTTATTTGTGAATCGAAATGGCTTCCAATTCCAAGCCTCTAACTGCATCCGCTGCCCTTCTCCTCTTCCTCAGCCTCCTTTTCTTCTCCACGGACATGGTTAGCTCCGCCGCCACCAGCTGCCCCATCAATACCCTACGGCTTGGCGCGTGCGCCAATTTGTTGGGTGGTTTGGTGGGCGTTACGGTTGGGTCGCCAGCGCCACACACCGATCATTGCTGCAGCCTGATCGACGGTCTGGTCGATCTTGAAGCCGCTGTGTGCCTTTGCACTGCCCTCAAGGCCGATATCTTGGGAATTATTAACGTCAGCATTCCAGTTGCCTTGGACCTAATGCTCAACCGCTGTGGACGTACGACTCCCTCTGACTTCCAATGCAGAAATTAGAAACAAAAATATATGTATGCATGGCATCATGCATGCATATTCTGTTGCGTTGCATATACTTACAATACATGCATCGTATCATGGCGTGTACGTGTTTTTGTTTCCAGTCTAGGACGTATTTATGTCTACCATTGGCGCCTGCTATATATGCATGCATAATGCCGACATGATGGACACTATTATTACCAATAAACGTCCATATATAATAATACTATATGTATTGTGCTGTTGTTCTACGGATGGAAGACCCTTCACCTTCCTCCTCCATCGTTGTCTTTGCATTTATCGTGTTGTGAGTAAAAACTGTTGATGTTGAATAGAAGTTGTGTTTCAAAAGTGATTCAGTGTTTTTCTCCTTGTCTTTTATTTATAGTCTTTCTTCTCACTTTTGTTTCTTGAGGTATCAACATTTATAACCATTCTGCAAAGCCACTTTTGAATGATAAAACGGTGGCAAATTAAGTAGACAGGGGCACTAAATTTGGAATAACAAAATTGGTTTGCTGATCTTTTGGCTCAAACAAAAAGCATGTTTAAGATCTTTAGTAATTAATAGGAAGAAAAAGAGAAATAATCCTACAAATCTAGGCACAATATATTAAATTACGAGGGAAATGCAAGGGCTCCTCCACCTCGCTGAAATGCAGGAAATGTTATCTTTTCATCTCAATCCCAGAATTTGAAACTGAAAGAAATTCCAGCTATATCTGCATTTTTTTATGATATATTATGGTGGCCGTAACAATGATTCAATATGAATATATATATATGTCATGGAATATTTTTATCATTTTTTTAAAATAAAAAAGATAAATAAAACAACGGCTATTGGCATGAAAGGTCAATATAAGGGCACAAAACCATTTATATGGAATATAAATTGCAGCAATATGGGCAGAAGGTTTTAGTATTTGTGTCGAACTACATTGTTTTGCTGCGGTATTCGTTAAATGAATAATTCTTGGCTAGAAAAAAAATGATTAATTGTACTTTATGTTAATATGGTGTGGAAAGAATTGTGACTTATTATATTTTGTATATCTATCATTTTGGAATAAAAGAATGCGAGTTATTGGACAAATAACACGCAAAAAAGTCACAATTCATTCATTATTTGTCTTATTATGAGGTGTCCACTTTATCTTAATTATCGGTCTATTAATTGTCTTTTTTTTTTCTTGGTCAACTATTAATTGTCTTTGTAAGCTTTGCTAAATGCACCAAGAGACTGTGCATACATTGAAGGAGAATTTGGATCTCCTACAATCATTGCATTGTATGAATATAGTATATATGTTTGAATTAAATTTTGTAAACTTAATTTTAATTGAAAGTGTATTTGAGTGAAGTGATTTATATTTAGAAACTTTTATTTAAAAAGTAAACTTGTAAAAATAAATATAGTTTGAATAATATTGGTGAAATTCACTTTTAGATATATAATTATTAAAATGATATTACTTTTGAATAAAAATAATAATATAATATTAAATTATAAGAATATTTATTTCAATATAAACTCAACTGAATTTTTTTCACCATAAAAGCAATAAAATGTTATTTCTCCGATTGAATATCAAAATCACGTTTAAAATTCAAAATCAATTCTTTCTCAAATTTACCAAACATAATGACATTACTTTTGAGATATATTTTTTTTACCTCAAACGAGTTTCTATACAGTACTAATGCTGCCCAAACCCACTAGTAGTGTTTTAAAAAAAGGAAACGAATAAGTTACTTTAACTTATTATTATTTTCTAGCAGAAACACAGGTCCTATAATGAACATGACAAAAGGTTTCGTGATTCTTTGAAAATTTTAATGAATCATACACTATTAACCAATAAGATCACGTAAGAAGACCATCATATCACTAAAATTGAAAAAAAAAAAAAACCAAAAGCAAAACAAAAGAGAGGCCTTCTTGGCTGAAATATAAAATCTGGAAATTTAATTATCACGAGCTATATATGATATGACAAATGTAAGCAACATCATATTCAAATTTCATAATTCGTACGTGCCAACTGTTGGAATATTTTCATACAAACTAGTGTTAAACATGTTTTATGGTTCAATGGTTGAGCTAGAATATTAACAACATAAGAGCCTTTTTTTTTTTTTTTAACTAAGGTATTCTTACATGCATTATTATTCTTGGGTAGGCTCTCCCAACTATTAGAGATATAAAAATTATTAATATATCTTTACCTAAAAGCTTACATTTTTTAAATAATTGACTTATAACATGGTATCAAACCCTCTATGATCAAGTAGTTAAGAATTCAATTCTCCTCCAGAATTATATTAAAAAATTTTTGTTATGCATTGAAGACATTAATGTGTATATATGTGTAATATACTTTAATTTGCTCGAAAAGAAAAATGTGTGAATGAAAGAGCTGGAGTCTCATCTTTCTCCTTTATGTACAAGTTGAGAGATATCCTTGGAGCATTGCAGCTACGACTGATTGCATTTGAATATCAATGTTGTTATAAAGAGAACGGGATACCCATACTTCAATTTAATTAGACATTGATTTATCTATAATTAATTTCCTTATGATTTCTTCTTGTCTTGGATATGATGTTATAGGATCAAAGGATTGGTCAATAATCAATACAACATGCTTGCTATTTGGTAAAGTCTACTGTATTAATTATTTTTAGTTATGTTCATATATTCAAATTTCTCAAAATTTATTATAGTATATTCAATCCTTTATGTCAATTTTATTTTACTATTAAAAAAACAACACCAACGAATAATTAACATTTGGAACAACAGAGAGATTTTCTCTTACATATATGTGACAAAATTCAAGTAACTATCACATGAACCTGCTTGTGCTTGTGTTTGGGTATCTCCATTAATCCCATGTGTTCACGGGTCTCCTAAGTCCTAACTAATAATTTAAAACTAAGACACTAAACAACCCACAAATATCCTTATATATATATATATATAAGCTCCTTCACTTCTCCAACTTTTATAGCTCAGATTAACACTCAGCCACAAGCCTGCATTCACGAACTAATTAGCATCGCAGCACTGTGGTACTTTTTGTGGAAGGTGTTGCATCTGCTTCTGCTGTCCTCCTCCTCTCTCTCAACCTCCTTTTCTTCGCCACGGTGAGCTCCACCTATGTACGTCCCAGAAGTGCCTTCTCAAAAGGGCGAGCATATTGGCATTATGCATGCATATAGCAGGCGCCAATGGCAGGAGCACTGATTTTGGAATCACAAAATTGGTTTGCTGATCTTTTGGTTCAAACAAAAAGCATGAAACCATGGTTAAGATCTTTACTCTTTAGTAATTAATAGGAAGAAAAAGAGAAATAATCCTACAAGATCTACAATGTCCTAAATTATGAGGGAAATGCTAGGGCTCCACCACCTTGCTGAAATGCTGGAAATGTTATCTTTTCATCCCAATCCCAAAATTTGAAATTGAAAGAAATTCTAAAGTAGACTATGGTCTGGCTCAATATATAGTCACCGATCGAACATGAGAGTGGGGATCCTTCCTCTATAACCAAGAAATTTCCAAATCTGAACATGAGAAAAATTACACATTCTTCAACGTTCATGTGAGGTAATTAAAGGACATATATGCACCAATACAAGAGGTGAGCTAGTCCTCCATATACTATGGAATCATTCTTCAAAATTCAAGGGTGTCTCAACGTGACATGAGAAACCTAGCTAGCGAGTCCTCCTTGATCACTATAGAAGGATTCTTCAGAAATCAAGTAAGGACGTGCCAATATTTTGTCTACTTTCTCCAGCAGAAATTAATGAACAAATTAAAGACTGTATAAAGGAGTCCTTATTACACATCAAAAATTTTATATAGACATTTTTTTTCTTGAAATTTATGCAGAATCCAAAACTTGGATATTTAGATAAGAAAAAAAGATATAAACTTTTACAACTAATTTTTTTATATCAAGTTGGACACAAATTACATAACATAGCATAACTTAATGCTAATGATGGTTCAAGAAAAACCTTCATAGAATAGCAAATGATTCAAGAAAAAGAGAGAGTAGAGCTTATGGAAGCAAATGCCATATGCTGGAGATAATTTTCTTATTTCTACCATAAGTTTCATAATTAACTTTCTCTTACTTGAAGGACAATAAGTTCATAACAAACTTAACGTATTTTAAGAACTTGAATGGATGCCAATATTAATGGTCTTTTGACTGTACAATACATAGATATGTGAATACATAAGAGAGAGATCAACTTTATTTGAATTATTTCATTAGTGTGCCATGCTTATATATTCATGAAACTAAAAATAATCATAATCAAAAGTCAACTATGATGTGTAACGTAATACTGCATACACAAGATCGTGAATGTTTGGAATCCATAGAGACGTTTCTTTCGCTAATTGGAATTAAAGGGCGATAATAAATGAGTTTATTTCCGGCGTCAAATCCATAATTTGTGCATTTATCATAGTTTTATTCAATTCACGAAAGACAATCTACATGAACACACATTAATTAATTGCCTTGATACGCTCTCTCTACATAACCGTGCAAGAAAATATTATATTCAACAAAATCTTTGTTAAGATCTCTATCGAAGAAAGAACTAGAAACAATTTGAAGAGTAAGAGAAGATAAGAAGGGAAAAAAACGAAGCTTTCCCACCAGCAATTAAATCGTCTTGGCTCCTACAAATATTTGGAATTATGAACATATAGTATATTAAAATTAAGATGAGATTGGCTAATATAAAGACACGACAAGATGGAGGCATATTCAAAGTAACTTTTAGCTGCTAATGAGTTTGTAGCTCAAACTGTCACCAGTTTCAATCTTTAAGAATGAGATGTGATGATATCAGAAGTTAGATCTTTCATGATGTCATCTATCCTCTTTCCTACCATGGTATTTGAACCTCCTATACCCCCTGCGCCAAAAAAAAAATATTCTTTGCCAGAAAGAAAGAAAACGATTTGTATGTATAAGGCTCCTGTGTACCCCTCTTCTTAATTTCACAAACCATTAAAATACAAATTTTGCATGACATAATATAAACATATACATTTGTATGGGAGAAAAAAAAAGCAATTAACCATAATATAAAAGATAGAAGATACATCGTCACTCGAAGCCATTTCTATGAAATGGCCTATCAAATATGTGGCATGGCACATCATACACACTCACTTGCTGTTACTCATTT
The DNA here is from genome assembly GCA_019955255.1 of Castanospermum australe. Classification (NCBI taxonomy): domain Eukaryota; kingdom Viridiplantae; phylum Streptophyta; class Magnoliopsida; order Fabales; family Fabaceae; genus Castanospermum; species Castanospermum australe. The sequence goes on from NSJW01000802.1 coordinate 76,297, forward strand.
ATGTGCATTTCATATAAGACGCGAGTTAATTTGTATTTGAATTCTTTCTTATTTTGAAAATTAGGAGAAGGTTTTGCTACAAAAGAAAAAGACATAAAGTGATTTTGAATAAAATTAGTAGATCTCATAACTAATTATGATGGGTTTTCTCAAATACAAAAGTTGTGTGTCTCTTTTATAATAAGACTCTCTCCTGCTCTTTGGAAAAAAGATAGGATCCAAATTCATGTGTAAGTTATTTTGTATAAAAATTTAATTTTGATCGACTATTAATTATTTAATTTTATATTATCAATGGATTATATATTGACACATATTAAAAGAGTTTGATTATGATAATAATTTTTTAAAAAATTAAATATTTTTATTAAGAGGTGTTAACACTTGATTAGATGATAATATAAAAAATTTTATATTATTAATAAATCAAAAATATACTCTTCACATAAATTGCTTGTTAGGGAATTAGCATTTTCCAATATTTAGAAACTAAAAATCTTTTCTACATCCCCCAACCATTAATTGGAGAATCTTTGCATTACTGCACAGAAAAACTAAAAATATACCACACATCTTCAATCTTCAATCTAAACAAAAACTTAATCAGTGAGACTGACTCAAGACATGATATGGAGGCATCTCCTTTGTGTGCCTGAAAGTTAATTGTTGTACGTTATAATTGTTACTTATATAGTACGGAGTGTGTGGTCCCATCCATGGACTTCATCATCGGTAGATTCACACACGAAATTGTACACAGACAAGACAACACTGGAGTCTGGAGCCTGTAGTCAAGCAACAATATCGTTAATATGTCCGTCTATAAAGGTCTGCAGTTTCTTTATTGTGTGAGTGCACGTGTGTCCATGTCAGGGTGCGCATTATTCAAGCCTGGACCCAGAAACGCTTCAGAATGTCTACTTCGGTTCTTCTACACTATAAGAAGATGATCCATAATTCACCTAAGAAAAGAGATGGAATCTACTATCAAATAAGATTATAAGATAATAAATGTTGTGGGAAATCACAATCTTCTTTATTTACGACTGTCTCAACATATCTCACCGTCACCTAAGTAGATCCATACCAAGCCCTGTGAGCCTCCATTGAAAACCTCACAAAGCTCTCTTATAAAAACTCTCATTTTCATAACTCATAAACAATTTCTCAATGCAAGTATTTTTAACCTCACAAGAATTTGCTTGGCAAACAAGACACTCTATTTGCCAATACAAGTAAGAATTTAGCTTTACAAACAATCACTTACACTCTATTTATTGAATAAAGATATAGAGTGCTGCTATATACATATCAACACTTATCGAAATAGGAATTTGGATCAAACCCAAACAATAACTAAATTAAAAAAAAAAAACAATTTCCGTAAATGAGATGAAATTATGAAGAAAAACATATTGTTCTTTTGCACTGTCACACCCTTAATTTCTGTCCCTCGTCTATTTCATATAATAATAATTAATAAAAAAGGGGGCCAAAAGTAATTCAAAGCGGGAAAAATGGAATTCTTTCTACGGTTTGGTTCCATTCCATGAAACGAGCGAGAGAGACGGGTCATTGTGCAAATTTCGTCAACTCCAACCATATGAACATTGCAAGTTTGCAATAAGTAACAGACCATAACTATATTAAATTGAAATTCTCTTAATCTGAATTTGGATAAAGGTTTAAACCAGATTCAAATTCCCCTCTTCTAAGTTAAAAAAAGAAGTCATAGATGCTAATGGCCAAGTTCTTCGACAGAGCGAAATACTGTATTATATATATAATCGCTAAACTTCAAAGAAACTGAGACATAGAGAGAGGAACGGATGAATCAACAGATAAATTAATATGTGAAATCACCAGATAGATAATTAAACTAACAGAAAAAGATTTTATACACTGAAAGCTCCTTGGATAAGGGGTGTATTCCACAATATTAATTTGCTTCCCGAAGAATAATCTTCACGATAGCACATACACAATTAGAGTACATATATAATAGCGTGTGGTTCACACAATGCTTCTTCCCTCGATCGTAATGACAACTATAATTTATAAAATACAAATCGAAGCCCTAATAAACATTATATTATTGTTCAACAAAAGAAAAACCAAAAGATAGTTGATACTGGTAGCTAGGGCAAGTATATCTGATGGTGGATGGAGCAGTACCTAGAGTCTAGTGACTACAATAAGAAAGATGAGAACCGCTGCAAGAACCACCGGGAACACCAACAGCAAAGGAAGTCCCGGTGGGGAAACCGAACCCATGAAGAGTGGCCCCAACAGAAGTATAGCAGCAATCACCAGAAACACCGCAACGGAACCATGGCCCCATACTTCAGGTTGCCTCATTCTTCACCAAAGAGAGAGAAAACGATCGAGTCTCTGCGCCTGCTACGAAGAAGAAGAAGAACAAGAAGAAGATTGATGGAAATGTAGTGAAAGATACCAGTGGCGAATGTGCAGATATGAAGTGTGGCATGGTCTATAAATAGAGTCTGAAGGGTGAATGCGTGGCAACGTTTTGAGGTTCGGACATGATCGTTTGAATCATTTTATTTCGTTCCCTTATCGTATGTACAGTTGTGTGTGACAACGTTTGGTGTTGGTGATGACCGAGGTTCAAGGGGCATAACTGTAACCGAGCCTCAACTTTCCACATATGGATCTTAAACGGTGCAATGTTGTCACAAATAAATTAATGGGTATGGATCCTTTTTAGGACAGACAGATAAATTTGTCAATGTATATCACCAAAGACAAAATGGAAGAAACCAGTAATTGGAAATTACATTAATATTAAGAATAAGATTATTAGTAAAAACAATTTTAAAAAAATTTCTAATTGTTTTGTAAACTGAAAATGTTTTGTTTCATTTCATTTCATTATTATGTCATAAAAATTATACAAATTAACTGTTTATTTTATATATAAAAAAATGTATCTGCTGATTTTTTAGTTCATTAAAAATATATTAAAATGTTATTTTAAATTTATTTTTTGATAGCAAAGCGTCTTAAATTTATGAGCTATATTTTTTAATTCTTATATTTCAATATGTTCGGAGCTACCCAAGAGATTGTCATAAAATGAGTCCGAAGCATATCTATACATGCTAAACTATATATGGAATAAGTAACTAAAAATTTTTAAAAGATAGAATTATTATCAATGGAAAAATTATTAATTTATCCTTTTACCTTTTCTAATAATTCTCATTAAAATTTTTAGAACTGCTATATACGCCGAAATTCTATATTATAAAATACGCTTCCAAATGCATGGCACATTTTAGATAGAATTAAATAGAAGTTCATGTGGTCAAAGTGACATCATGAAACATGAAAAATCTAGCTATAGTTTAGGGTATACAGAGATAATAATTTAAAATTTAAGTCGTGATCATTTTTTAATATACTATAAAAAGGAGACGAATTTATGATACACAATAGTTAAAGTATATATTTCGGTCCATTTAAGATTTCTGTCAAATTTTAAGGTTATAAGTTAATTTCAATCCTACAGTTTTGAATACTATTCAATTTCACCTTAAGCTATGTGGGTTGCATATAGATACAGTCAATTAGTAAACTAATTGCGAGGACATGATTTAATCAAGAAGATTTTTTTTTTTTACAGCAAATTAGAATTTGGTCATTTTTTAGGGTGAAAAAAATATAGTAGGACATGACCACGAATACTAGCTAAAAGTCAATTATGATGCCACTATAATTGGAGTAATTAAAATATTTAGTCCACCATAGTTCATGGTTTCCAAGTAGATGTGTCAAAGTGGGTTGGCACAACCATCCTTACCCTAATTCACGTGAGTTGAGGATTCATGAGTTGGCTAAAAACACTACGTATTAAATGAATTACCGAAATTACAACCCAACACTAATATTTATATGATTACATAGACTCGCACATATATAGGCCAAATTAAATCCTCTAATTGCATATTCAAATTCTAATCCTAGTTTATATAACAATAACAACAACAATAATAATATAGATAAAATCTCTTCATAATCCTTAGAAGATAACATCATTTATATATCAATTTAATTGTATAGGAATTGATTTTAATAATTTAATTATTTAAACTTTAAATTACTAACAAATCTTGTTCATTCTGTATATGAAATTCATAAAATGAATATTGAGAGATGAAATTCATAAAATGAATTTGAGAGATGAAATTCATAAAATGAATCATTAAAAGCTAAATTGATAAATGGAAGCATTTTCAAGGATTAAAAATGAGTTTTACTCTAATAATATATAAAGAGATAGTTTAATAAGGAGAAACTTGAAAAGGGTTGCCATGTACAATTTGATGTGCTATAGCATATGTCATTTGATGTAATTAAAACTCTTAATATGTAAAAACATAAATGCAATTAATATGTGCCTAAATGAGAGAGAAAAGACCCAAAAATAGAAGAAAAATAAATCAAATTCAAAATATGAAAATACATAAATGTGATTAATATGAGCTAAATTTAGGAGAAAGATCCAAAACTAAAGGGAGAAAGGGTCAAATCTTTGCAAATCAATGTTAATATGGTGTAAAATGCAATCAATATGTCCTAAATATGGGAGAAAAGACCAAAAAAAAAAAAAAAGGAATTGGATCCTCTCCTGTCACAGGATCATGTGTTGTTAAAGAGAGATAAACACAAATTTTTTATTTACAATGACCCATCATGATGGAGTTGTAAATCTCCTAATTATATTCAAATTATTTGTATATTTATCTCTAATAGGAATAATCTTCGATTATTTAAACAATAGGAGAGAATCTTAATCTAAAAAAACAAAAAAACTAAAGAGGAAAATCAGAAAAACCAAATTCAAATTATAATGAACTGGACTGGATTTGATTCAATTTCAAACTATAACAAAGTTAATTATGATGCCAATTATGGTAATTACTAATTAGAATACGTAGTACACCATGTGTCATGATATAAGTAGATGCATCAAAGTGGACAGGCCCAACCTAAGGATGACAAAATGGAATGATTGAATAAATTTTGGATTAAATTCATTAATTGATAGAAAAAAATAAATCAATAATTCATTTAGGATCTATTATAAAATTGTTAAACCATTCAATTCATACATGACTTATTTTAATAGATGAATATTCAATTCACATTCAATTAATTTATTTTAATGGATATCCTTCCATCATCAAGCTAAATGCATCTAAATTCTTCCTATGTCTAAATACATGTTATGCTTTAAACTATACATATATATCTATTGGATTTAATAAATGTTTTAATTAGTTCCATTAACCATTCATTAACTAAAACTAATTCAATTTATTAAATCTATTATTATCATTTGATAGATAAAATTTAAATTTAAATATAGATAAATTTTGAAATCATGAATCTAATTGCATACCCTAGGCCCAACCCATCCTTACGGTGAGTTGAAGCTTCATGGGTTGAACCCAAAAACCTTACATATTAAATGAATTGTTGATTAAAATCATAACCTAACGCCACATATTTATAGGACTAAATAGACTCATTAACGGGCCAAAGCCCATTTTAAAATCTCATATGCAAATTCTAATTATAGTCTTAATAATAATAATAACAATAATAATAATAATAAACTTGAAGTAATTAAGAAGAAACTTGCAGTAGAGGCTGTCATTTAACACTCTGATGTGGTGTCATTACCCATTTGATGCAATGTAATTGATGTAATTAAGAATCTTAATATGTAAAACATAAATGAAATCAAGATATATGCTCTACCCAAAAATAAAGGGAAAATGGACCAAATATCTTGAAATCAATTTTCATAGTATGGAAATCAATAATCTTATTATAAAAAACATAAATGCAATTAATATGTTCTAAATGTGGTGAGAAGAGACAAAAAAAAAAAAAATAGAGAGAAAATCAATCATGACACACTTAAACTATTGAATAAAATTTTGTAAATGTTGAATTTTATCAATTCGAACTGTAGCATTGGAAAGTTTGCACAATAGATGAAACTCATAAAATTTCATATAATTTTAAAATTAATTGGTATTTCATTTAGTTGTTTTATTTTAAAAGGCATAATATATTATCAAAATATAAGTAAATGTTAATTATTATATTAAATACTTATATATATCTGATTTGATTTTAATTTTGGTAAGAAGTTGTCACGATAATATTGTATGATTTAAATATTAAATTAATAAAATTTATATTTTATAAAAGTTATTTAACAATGTAAGTGTATAAGAATTACATTTAGAATAAAGAGAATTCATTAAGAAAATATCAAAAGAAGAGAATAAAAGAGTCCAAATATATGTACCCAAAAAAAAAAAGAGTCCAAATATAATGGGTTGAATAAGACAATATTTGACCTAAATTTATTTTCGTAATTAACTAGCAAGATCTAACCTAAAAACTCAATAGTACCTAATACCAATTATTGCATTTACCTCAAATTTGGCTAATTAAACAAAATTGTTATAATTGAATAAAAATTATTCTAATTTTTTTGCTCAAAAGCACAACATATTGACAGCGTTGCTCCTTTAATATTAGTGTGTAATTAATGTTTCCCACATTTTTTAACCAGTGTGTAAGTGTTAAAATTCCGTGCTGAAGAGCACATCTTATACATGTTTATTTTTAAGTAGATGTAAACCTATGTGTTGTGCAAGCGAATAAACATAATTGTTTTAGATTTTGTCTTGTTAGAAAGTGTACTCTAACTTTTATACAATAAATATTATCTATATGTTTGATTCCATGAAGAAGTATTATATGGAAACTTTTTGGAGTTATTGCTTTTATGCAGCAAAGTAAAAATGATGATTTGATTTGCAAAATCAACTATCATATCAGATAAAAATTTTATCATAAATATACATTGAGAACTCAATATTTGTTGTCTTAAAGGAGCAAAATATGTTGGAAGAAAGAGTAATGTTTTTTGGATTTTCAAAATCAACATGTATTTGTTCTCACTTATTCGGCATATATGTGAAATAGTGATGTGCATAAATTACTATTTGCATTTATTATAGTTTATTAAAATTACATGAACCTCTGTTTTATTTTTAAAATTTATATAAATCTCTCCTTAAAGTTAACCTCTGCTAGAAACTTTCACAAATCTAATTAAAGGGCTTGTTTGGATAAATTTTTAGAAAAAAGTATTTTTTTTTATATATCTTATTTTAGTAGTTTTTTCTAAGAAAAAATAATTTTTGTATTTCGATATAATATTTAAGAAGTATTTTTAAATAATAATAAAAACTTTTAAGTTTGTTTTGAATAAAAAAAATAAAAACACTTAATTTATATCAAAATCACTGAAAAAGATATTTCAAATATAAGATATGATGAATTATGATATGTAATATATGATTAAATGAACTAGCATAATAGGGACAATAAAATTTTTAAGTATGTCATGATAATAACGTTGTGAAAAATGAGACATAAGGTAATAACAACATGTCTAATTGTGTACCCAATAGCTTAACAACATATTGTTAATGTTATTTTATTTTACTTTCTCTAAGTGATATAGTCATTGAAATTAAAATTCAATTTAAGATATTAGGATACAATAACTTAAAGTTGCGTTGTTTAAAATGTAATTTATAAAATTACCTAGGAATATTTATGTAAATAAGGTTTATAAGAAAGAAAAAGAGAGGATATAAAATATAATTTTTAATAAAAGGTAAAAGGATATTTTTGTCATAAAATTATATTAAAAATTACTTTTCCTTCTACTTTTTTAGAAGTTAGAGATTCATTAGCTTTCTAAAAAAAGAGGTAAATTAATTTTTTTTAACTTTTACTTTCTTTAAAAGTTACATTTAAACACATTTAAAAACGTATTGAAGTACTTTTTTTAAAAAAATTTTTTAAAAAAAAGTGTATCCAAATAGACTTTAATTTCGTGTGTATATCTAAGTTTACAAAACACAAACGATATTCATGTAATTTTAATAAAATACTTATATTGTGTTTGGAAATCAATATAAAAATTAATTTGATATAATTTGCAAATCAACTTTAATTTCAAATTTAGGAATATATTAAAATTAAATTAAATTTATTTTTTAATAAAATTTACTTTATTTTCCAAATAGGCAAATTAAATGACTAAATGAATAAGCAAAAAAATTGTCAATTCAAATAATTAAAAATAAATTTAATTAAATTTGACTGAATTTTTTACCTGTATAATAACTAAACTACGATACTGTTTCCTACAAAAAGCATTTCTACTTTTATAGAAATGCTTAACACAAGATGTGACGAAAATCAGACCCGTTTCTCATTTAAAATTTTAGTACATAAATATAAAAAAGAAGAATAACTCATGTTGATAATAATTTTTTCACAAAAAATTTTTTTCGTGTTAACAATCATTTCCAATAACTAAAATTATAATAATTTTAAATAAATTTTTTTTATAAATCAAATCAATTCATAAATTTTATAATTTTAAACATGTACAAGCAATTAATTTTTAATTTTTTTCTTTAAATCATTGTACTCCGATTTGACAATAGCATGATGTTGTATCTACTCACATACACTTGACAACGTCGACTTCTATATCATCTTTAACTAAAATTTAAGGGATACATGTGAAATAAATATAGTCTTAAATTAACCTTAAAAAATTCAGAAGTTTGATTAGACAACGGTAAGAATTGAACTGAGAAAAAATATTTTTTTTGATATAAATCAAGAATATTCTCATAAGGGATTTGACTCATTTGAACCGATTCTATAAACTTAATTTCCTCAGAAGTGATAATGATATCATTCTTTTCTTAAAATATAAATTTTAGGAATTAAAATCACAATTTTTATATCTTGTGGTATAATTTATTTATACTATATTAACATCTTAATGAGTTTTAAGCATAGAATTTTCATCTTTTTAAACAACAAATACAAATAAAAATTAAAAAGGTAAGCGTTAAGGAAGAATGAATGACATAACATTAACGGCTTCGAATTTTATCACAAAATCTCTCTTCCAAAATTTAATGGCCAACGGAGGGAATCATCAAAAGGAAAAGGATTTCATCATAAACTTTTTTCCTTTATCCAAAAAAAAAAATCATAAACTTTTCCCCTCACCTTCTTTTTTCCTTGATTTTCCTCATATTGGACAAGGAAAGAACCAAATCCCCCTCTGTACATTTGCCAATTCCCATGGTCCAAATTAACGAACAACAATAATTTCATCATATGAAGAAGCACAGCGTAGTTGCACTTGCAAAGCCTTGGAGCGCAGTGCCGGAGCATCCTCGTTCCCCACCCTCTGCGATCGAATGACTGCGAGTGATCCTTGAGATGTCACCAAACGAAAATTACGAGGAAAAGGGCATAAAGGAGGGTAAAAACTGGGATAGAACATAACCACAGAAGCAAGAAAATGGGAGGTTCTGGGGCCATATAAAAAGGGAACATCAGAAGAGAGGATAGTAATAGCAAACCCATCAGCACTGTTGCCACAGCTCTGTTGTCGCTGCAGCTGCAATTGCTCATTTTGTCTCACAGAAAGGTGTTCTCTCTTCTCTCTGTAATTCTGCCTCATATCAGACAGTTTTGTGGCTCATTCATGAACATGGTTTTTTATATGGAAATTAAAGAGGGTATAGAGAGATTGTACCCAAAAAATAAAAAAAAGAGGATATAGAGATTAGAGAATGAAGGTCATGTTAAGGGGATAATGTTAGAATTTTGGAAACCATTATTTTTTCGTTTAAGTTTCTAAATTGAAATTGGTTTAAGATGCAATGTACTATTTGGGTCAAAGGGCCTTGTTACTTTGATTCAGTTACCTTTCTCTTATATGTTCTTTTTCTGGATTAATTGCTCTAGTATTTTTAAAAAAATTTTTTTAGGTTCGGATATATATTATTTAGTTGTTAAATATTTATTTGTTGATGGTTAATTTTACATAAAAATTAAAAAAGTACAGAGAATTGTGAAAGAAAAAGAAAAGGTACAGAGAACTAGGGTGATATAAAACTGAAAGCCATTAATTTTTTCATTTAGGTATCTAAATTGAAATTGGATAAAAGTGCAATGTACTATTTGGATGAAAATGAAAGAAAGCCTTTAATTTACATCAGTTACCTTCCTCATACAGATCCTTTCTGCGTTGGTACACAATTTGTCTGTGTGCTGGCATTAATTGATAAATATTTAGTAATTATTATTTAAATTTGATAGATTTCAAATATTTATTATAAGAATCAGCAATTAATTAATAAATATTTGATAATTTATTAATAATATAGCTACCAAATTAAAAAAAAAACTTAAAATGTGTTTGGTTTAAAAACATGTTTAATTGAATTTTACTAAAAATATTTCTTAAAAAGCATTTTCAAAAATGAGACCAAATATAAAAATCTGAAAACATAATAGCAACTTTATAATTATAGTAAAAGTTATATTAATCAAGTATATTTTCTAAAATTTGAATATTTGAAAATAAAAATCATTTACAGGAAATGAAAGTAGAAAATGAAAACATAAATTTTTTTTTAAAACCAAACGGACTCTTAAGTATCATAACAACTCGTATCCTTTAATATTGCTACAAACTCAAATCTTTTATATATATTTATATATATACACACGCACGCGTGCCTGCGCGCGCACGCACACACGTATATATATATATATTTATATATATAAAATTATATAAATAATTGTTCATATAATTTTAAATCGAAAGTGATAAAGTAAAACTGTTTTCAAAACGGTAACTTCATAATTTAAACTATAGACACTGTAGGTAAAATTCATTTATGGTGCAATTTACTTTTATTGTGTTAACCACATTTAGATTACAAACTCAAATGTTTTATCCTATCTCCTTGTCTCCCTAATAAAATACTATTAATTAAGAAAGGGAATAGTACTGCTAATTAAAAGAGGTGTAATTTTTTCTTAGTTGACCGTATTTTATTCATTATTGAAGATAGGAAGAGGAGAAGATAAATTCTTACATATTATGAAAATAATACATTAATCTAATTAAAGTATTAATTGTGAACTTAAGAGATTGGCCTAATGGTTTGTATTTTTTCCCTTATTACTAATTGGATTTGAATTTTAGATTAGCACCTAAAAAAATTCATTATCATAAAAGTGTTAGGCGGTGAGGAATGCACCGTTAAAATGATTCAAAGAGAAACTTTATGTCAGTAGAAGTGAAAAATGATCTGAACATAGTCTTTAGCATACAACTAAAAAAAGAAAAACAGTATAACATGTGGCATAAAAATGAAATTTATATTGTCAAATTAATTTTATAATACTCTATAATAAAATTTATAATACTTTATAATAAAATATACATAATTGAAGATATTATTTTTAAAATACTTGAAAGTTTCTCCAGAGTTCCTCTTTGACCAAAATTTATATTCAAAACAATTAATTAATATTTTTTTTGTCTAAACTTCTAATCATTTGGTTTGTAAATTAAAAAACGGGTAATGAATATGGTAAGAAAGTAAAAGAAATGAAAAAGGTGCATGCATATCACTCGAAAGCCCGCAAAAGAATGTAGATTTGAGGATTGATTCACATAATGGATGAATTCAGTAGCACTTATGTAAATAGTTACGTAACGTTTAGTACATGAAATAATAATTTTATAAAATTAGAATAAAATAAGAATAAAATAAAATTGAATAGTCATTATTACTCTACAGTTTAGTAACTTTTGGAATGTAATACTTTTTCAAGATCACTTTACTATTTAGTATATAAAATTACTGTAGAATGAAATCAAATTCTGATATAAATGACACAAATACTCTTTATAAGAAAAATTTTTTTAAATGTTAACAATAATATTTAATTTTAATTTTTTTAATAATTTGATTAGAATAAATGTTCATTATCTTTCAAAAGAATAATATTTTTACATCAAGTAAATACTTTATATTTATTTTTATAAATAAATAAGTTTTTAAAATCAAATATAGAAAATTTATGTGGAGACTAAAAATTATAATAATAAAATAAAATACTATCAAGGTTAATAAAATAATTAAATACATAAAATTTAACCATAAAAAATTTATACCATAAATTGAAAAATATAAAAAATGATAATATTTTATTATTCAAAAAAAAGAAGGACAATAAGTGTAATTATATTAAATTTTTAAGGGTATATTAAGAATAAATAATTTTAGTTCCCATTCCAGAGAACATGAAATCTCAATCCTTACCTCTCTAGGAGGGAATGGATTCCACGCTCCATTCTAGTTTTATAGAATGGAACATGGAATGAAATCACCATTTCATGACTTTTTTTGCAAACAAATATAGGAATGTCTCATTTCTTAGAATGGGTATGGAATGAAATCATAATTCCTGCATACCAAACGTCACGTTAGATAATCATGAGAAAATTAGGTGAATTGACTTTTGTAAATTTATTAATTATTATCATGTTATTTTGATTTTATAAAATTTAAATTATTGATTATTTAATTATAATTATTTTTAATTTTTATGAAATACACTTTAAAAAATTCACAGATTAAAATGTATTCCACTGTAATTTAAAAGTCCAAGCAAATATTTGGTAAACAACAGTGCCATTTTTAAACCCCAACATTTAGAATTAAGTCAAAAGAAAATGTTTAGATCTTTTAAAATGTATTTTTACATTTTAAAGAATCAAATATACATTAACAGTTAAGATTATCATACATTATTTATAACAAAAATATTTCTAAAACAACAAAAAAAATATATTATCTGTAGTTATACACTTGCGAAAATATTATAGTGGCATCTAATTTGCCATTTTGAATTCCATTAAAAAAAGTAATGTTACTTAATTTCTAAAGAATATAATTGAACGGTAATTTTATTGGATTTTTCAAGAACGTTTACCTAATAAGTTTAACGATAATGTTACTGGCATAATCATTGGAGTCACATCTAACTACAACGACAAATGCTATTGTATATAAAATAAGTTTGTCATGAAAAATTCAAATGTGATTGTATATAAAATAAATTTCTCATAAAAAAAATTTAAGTGTAATTAGACGTAAATCTGAAACAGAATTTAATTAAAAGGTCACGTACATTAATGTTAAGTCTCGAGAGCCTAAACCCAATCAAATTTACAAAGCAAGTTGAACAAGAGATTTGAGAGAGAAAGCCCAAAGCCCAAAATTTGCTTCACATTTTAAGCATTTAAGCCATGTTTATGAGTCTTGTAGTTAGGAGTGTCAATTTGGGTCCAATCGGCCCATTCAAACTGGCTCTCATTGACTCGTGCATTTGTCGAGTCTAGTCAAACTGACTGAAAGAGATGCAAGTCAATATTTTGCTAGTTTAGCCTAGCTTATGTCGATCGCGAGCCAATTCAATTGGGTCATTTGGCCTTTTTTTTTATATATTTTTATGATAAAAAGCTTTTTTTTCACAGTACTTTAAAAAATAATTAAAATTATATTATGTACTCTTAAATTAATTTTATTTTATTTTTATAATGTATCTAATTTTATTATTGTACAACATAAAATATTACATTAACAAATAATATAAAATTATAAAATAATAATTATTAACTGATGAAGTTATAAAATAGTCATCATTTATTTATGTATATAATTAATCATACTATCATCAAAATTATCAAATGATATCATATTTGTTCAAGTTAAAAATCATCACTTTTATGATACAAAAAAAAGAAATTCACATTCTAGCCATTGGGTAGCAAGCTAAATCCTATCATGGCCAACTTGCTTCAGAGCCACTCTAAAATCGAGTTAAACCAATCCAAAATCACAAATAAAATTGAGCAAGCCAACCCAAAATCACCAAACATGTATATTTTTTCAGCCCGACCCAATCCATTTGTGAAAATTATAAACCAACCCATTTTGACACTTCTACTCGTAATACAAAGCATGATCATATAGGACAACAAAATAAGACCAACAGTGTATTTTAAGTTTGGCTTTTGGAAAAGCTCCAACTCATGATTTGGATAAAAACATATTCTCTTGGTACTTTTTGCCCAAATCAAGGGTTTTAGGGATTTTCCAAAAACCAAACTAAACACACTATAAGTCCTAACACTATGTAACAGATTACTCACTTAGGGCAAATATTAACAAAATCCAATAAAAAAAAAAAAATCTTTTATACTAATATTAGATGAAATCCTTAGATTCGATTTTTTTGGGTATGCTTTCTTGTTGGTAATTGGCAAGCTAAGATGTGAGTTGAGAAGAAGCTGTTGATGTTAACCTTAGAGAGTGCAGCAGTGCCACTTTTAACAGTTTTTATTGGTAATGAATTATTCATTAATGATTCATCAAAAAGGCCAAGAGCTGAATCAAACACAACCATTCCTGCACAGGTTGTTTCCGTCACAACTTCAATAAACTGCAAATGAATCCAAATGCCAAAGAGCAATATCCCAAAAAGGTTCGTTCCGTTCCACGATCATAAGGGAGGACCTCGAAGTAATATGAACTCTCTCATTGAAGAACTTCGGAAGCACATACCTGATGAAGCATCAGTAAACAGATTTGTAATAAAGCATACAAAAACTATGCTAATTCTTCACGTCAATATGAAGAGTGCATGTGAAGCTCTAACTTGAAGCTTCAATCTTGATGTGTTGGCTTTGACACTCCTATGCAATGGCCAGGGGAAAGATCAAAAGCTTTGCGGAAATACTTAGAAACAGTGACTATTGTAAGTTTCTAACTGTTACAAAGGACTTCAACACATTTCTTTTTACTTGCCATTTGATCATCATTCTTTTCATTTTCTTCCTCCACTGCATCTTCTGCATTTTCTTCGGAATTGGCTTGACATCTTTTCCTTTGAGGGATAACTGCGAAGAAAGATGTTTTCCAATCCCTTGTCTCCAGGAACTTAAGAAGTATTTCTAATACTTGATTCACAGTAAGAACCTGAATGCTCAAATGAGAAACGGGATGAATTAGAATACAAAGAGAATTTACATTTTCTAGGTGGAAGACGACAATTGTCACTTTTCAGAGATCAGCAAACTAGGATTCTTATTCTCTTAAGTGTGTGTTTGGTATTAGGGTAAAAATTGGGATAAAATTTTAATTGATAAGATTTGTATACAAAAATAAGTTCTCTGTTAACATGCAACTTCTCAGATAGAGAAATGAGAACATTACCATCCATCAGTGCAAATATTGTGGCACTCAAGTTTAAAATGGCAACAATGTGCAATGCGAAAACACCATATGGTCTCTGGCAGATGACAAGAAAAGGAAAAACAAAGCACAGTGCCACAATGCCCACAAAATGTGCAATCATTTACTTTTAGAAATGCTCCTTTCTATGCTATATGTGCAGGAGATCAAGGCAAAATCAAATATTACATTCAATTTCTGAAAGAAAAGGAATGAGTGTTTAAGATGAATAATACCTGAGAACTAGACATCTTCATGAAATTTCCTATTGGGAGTTTAGCTGTTTGGATTCCTTGCTCTTTTGCTTTCTTCATGGTTATCCCCTTCCACCGGTTCCGATCCACTAACCCACCAATAATATATATCTTCTTTAAATCAAGTTCTTCAAGAACAGTGTCCGAATCGGCTGTGAGATATACCAAATTTTCCTTGCAATCTTGCAAGGCTTCAATATAGGAATTATTTTCCTTCTCAATTATCCACTTATCAAATCCAGGGAGCCTTTTCAATTGGTTTTCCATTTCTCCATTGCAACCGGTCAGCCAAAGATGAGCAGGGGAAGTGCATCTTCCATTTACTGCATAACAATACATAATCTGCAGGTTCAATGACAAAGAAAGATAATTTCCAATAGTTAGCAATGACACAATGATTAAGATTGTTTCCTTAAAAGGAAGAAATGAATCAAACCAATGGAGTTCACGAAATTTATTTTTTCAAGGGGTTTAGGGGAAGAGAATAGATATGACAAAGGGAGCTGGTAGGATATATAATTTGGAAGGAGGTCCAGGTGAAAATTATGAATCTGAAGTCTGAAAATGAAATGCAATAAGATGTAAAAAATCATAAACCCATGGGAAAACCTCAGGTAAAAGGTAATAATGGACGGAGCAGATCAGTAAAAAGGTATGCTCAATGCACAAACCTCCCACCATTGTGGGGTTTGGAGAGGGTCATATGTACAAAACCTTACCCTTGCAAGAAGAGAGGCTATTTCTGTGACTAAAAACCAAGGTTCTGAAAACCGAACCGGTCATTGAACCGGTCGAGGTACTGATTCAAGGTTCAATGGTTCAACC
Organism: Castanospermum australe; assembly: GCA_019955255.1. Lineage (NCBI taxonomy): Eukaryota > Viridiplantae > Streptophyta > Magnoliopsida > Fabales > Fabaceae > Castanospermum > Castanospermum australe. The sequence goes on from NSJW01000802.1 coordinate 92,627, forward strand.
GTGGTCGAACCGTGGTCGAACCGGAATATAATTAAATATATATATTTATATTTATATTATATATGAATATAAGTATATTTATATATATATATATATATATATAATTATTTATATACTAATAAATATATAAAAATTATAAAATATAATATAAATAATAATATAAAATTATTTGAAATATAAAAAATAGTGTTATAAAGTAAAAAAATATTACATTCATATAAGCAACACAATATTAATCTACATAGTAATATAACATATAAATTAACTAAAATAAACATAATTCACATAGTTTACAATTTATAATCTTACACTAACATAATATTAATCTACTATTATAGTCAATCATACTAACAATAATAATCTTAAACAAGTCAACAATATAAGTTCAATAATATTCCATCAAAACTTAATAAAGTATGCAAATCAACTAAATCTCAATTTGTATATCATCAACAAAGTTTTAAAAATCAAACTGGTCATTGAACCAATGAATAAGCTGATTCATGATTTAATGGTTTTATTGTAGTAGAACTAATAATATAATTAAATACATATTTATATTTATATATATTAAAATTTTAAATATATATACTAATTAAAATATATATATATATATATATATACACACACACACTCTTGCACATTTTATATATTTTATAAATATATTACTCACGAAAGATCATATTAAGAAGTTATGTACCTTCTGCTGATGTTAAGGGTCAAGAAAAATGGAGTTTTGGTTGATGAAGGATGTTAAGTATTTCGATTATTTTCTCATAGTATATATAAAAAAAAAGGAACAATATAACTAACAGAGCACGTTGGCCTGGTGGTTAGCGCGTTGGACGCGTAAGCTCACGGCCCGTGTTCGAACCCCAGCGGCTCCATTTTTTCCTAACATTTAACTTTCAACCGGAAACCAGCCAAACCGTGACCGGTTCACACGGTTTGACCGGTTTAGCTCCGGTTCACCGGTTCAATACCGGTTTTCAAGCATTCCGACTTTGTAAACCTGACCGAACCGGCTAAATGACCGGTTCCCGGTTCAACCGGTCCGACCGGCCGGTTCGGTCCGGTTTTCAGAACATTGCTAAAAACCATGACCACTAGGTCAAAAGGTAGCAACCTTACCATTGTGCCAGGACTCACCTTGGATGGGGTAGCTCAGTAAATAACAAAATATAATGGTTGAGGGAGAACATCCACAATAAGCTGCTATAATCCTTGGTCTGATCCTCTTGTTCCTTCGAATTCTCTTCTTCTTCTGGGTGCCACAATAGTTAGGCCTAATCCCATGTTTTCAAGTATGAATTTCTTATGCTTAGCTCATATTTATAGCTCTCTACTTGTATTGTCCCTGTTGTCAAATTTCTTCCAGTGCTTCCCTCTCTATTCTACTCTCCTCCCAGCAAATATCACCCTGTCTTCTCTCACCCATCCCAATCACCACTCTATTCACAAGGCACACATGCCCGCCCACACACACCATTCACCATCCTCTTAGCAAGCCCGTCTTTTAGTCCACATTATAGTATCATCTGGGTTCTAGTGAGCATTAGATTCAGTAGTCCATATTTTCTTGATATCCTAGCGAAGCAATCCAACATAATACTTCGCTGAATCATATATAACTCAAGAATTTCCAAAAAAAAAAAAACACAAAAACACAAACAAAATCTGGGTGAATTGAAACTATAAAGCATATGGCGGAAGAGAAACTGGGGCGGCATAAAATGAGAAGAACGTAGAAGGAAAAAGAAAAAGCTTCGCTACTTTTATCGCATACTCATACTCTAATGATAAGCCCAAGAATGTGTGCCGCAAATGAGAGTGTCCAATGAAGGGGCGAAAGGGGTTAAGCAAAGAAATGCAACAAAATAACAAACCTGTTGAACAAGGCTGTGGATTTCAGCATGGGTCATGAGATCAGAGAAATCGAGGTCAATGACGACACTCTGGCCGCACTCTTTGGCTCGACACAGCCTCTCCCTCTTCTGCTCTTTCTCCTCCGACCTCTTCTCCATCCTCTCTTTCCTGAGGCTCTTCCGGGACTCGATCAGCTTCGCTCTCTCCTCTTCGGGGACGCTTGCCAGGCTCTCCTCCCACTCCTTCCGCTTCTTCTCTGCGTCCCTCTTCTTCTGCTCCTTCGCCAACGCCTTCTTATCCGCCTTCTTCGCTTCGAACCTCTGCTGCTTCAGCAGCTTCTTCTGGGCATTCTTGGAAAGCGGCGGTTGTGGAACTGGAGGACTAGCGTCGGAATTCGCGGATTTCTCGGGGGCGTTTCGGTCATTTTCCGCTCCCTGCATCGTCTTTGGAGGAGCTCCGTCGCCGTCTGCGTGTGCTTCCAGCATTAGGGATTGGCCTGGTGTTTGGAAACTGCTTCCTGCGGTGTCTTATTTCATGCATTATTATATTTATACAAATTATCTGGTGATTAGTTCCGGATAATTTTCCAAAGGAAAATATGAAGGGACCAATGTTTGGATATTTTTTGTCAATAAAAATTAAATTATTAAAATTAGTAAATTACATTGCTGACTTGGCATAGGACAATAGGAACAAGGATAAATTAGATTTAAAAAATGGGATCGATTATTGAATCACTGAACGTGCATAGTTTATTATGTTCGTTTTGTCTATTTTTTCAACACAAACATGCCTTTGCGCACTGAAGATTTTCTTTTTTGCTTTTATTAAAAAGATTTAATTTTAATTTATTATTAATGTAAAAAAATTTATACTATTATTTAATTATGTGCCGTTCAATCACTAAAAAGAATTTGACTAAGATAATAATTATTTAAAAAATTAAATATATTTTTAATAATATAATAATATATAATTAAATAATAGTATAAAATAATTTTATACTGATAATAAATTAAAACTAAATTCTTTTCAATTTTTGCTTTAATTGCTGAATTGTTTTTGCATCAAACAACTGTGGCATCATTCCTTATGGTAGGTTGGGTTTAAGTCTTTCATATGTTCTCAAATGCTCATTTCACAATTTTTGTTTTATTGCATGTAATCCATTAACTCCTTTTGATACATTTATGAAATTGTTTATCTTTTTCTCTATTTTTCTTAACATCAATGACTTCCTTTACCTGTTAAAAATTGACACGTTTCCACTAGTTTTTAGTAAATTTGTTTGTCTAGTTTACAAGTTGAACAAAGTTAAGATTAGGTTAGTTTATATTTGTTAACAAAATTTAGTTTTTCTAAAATAAGACTATCATTTTAGAGGATAAAATAAATATTTATAACTATTAATGATATAATTAATAAAGTAAAATTTAATTATTTGATGATTTATTATGCATTTACATGTCAAAAATTTGATTTATAGTGTAATCAATAATTTCTTTTCTTTTTTATTTTAAGAGTTTTTTTTCTTTCTTTTTTAGTTTAAGATAAAAGGTTCCAACAAAGAAAGAAAATAAATAAGAGGATTCCTGTTAGGAATGAAATTATGTTTGTTATTTTTATTTCCTTTCACACACTAAATGAATTAATGTCTTTTTTTATTAGATTCGTATTCCCTGATACTGTTGAATTTAACAAATCCTTACTAACATATTAGTAAAGTATAAAATGATGTAGTTAGAAATAATTTTTTACTTGAAATATGATAGTTATTAATAAGTAGCGGTAAATTTTGTTATGATTTTATTATAATGGAGAAAAATTTGTACTAATTATTTTGGTTTTAATAAGGAAGCTATTCTTTTCGTACTTACTTGAGGTAGATAATTGAGAAAAAAGTTAATGGATTAACTATTCATATATTATTATACTATACAAATTAACAAAAAATAAAAAAAAGATTAGGTAAATGGATAAAATATAAATGAATAATCAGTCAACAATAACTTGTTATAATTTAATTAATGTTGACAATGAATGATTTTTTACTAGATTAGATATGTATGATTAAATGCAAGAAAAAAAAAAGTATACTATTGTGGCTGTTATTTTCACTTTACGTGAAAAATGAACTAATAAACATCGTTTTGAAAAAATTAGTGCTTTGTGTTTAAAAAAGGAATAGTAATTGATAACTATTAAAATAGTTTAACTACAAACTCACTCATAAAATTCATTCAGATATTTTTTTTTTGTTTTATTCTTTGAGCACAACATCCATTTAAACAAGTATGTAACGAGTGTTAGAAATCTAGGCTTAGCATACATTTAGTTCTAACATGTGGAGTAACTTAGTGGGATTTGAAAAAAGTTAACTTCATTAGACCAAAAATTAACTTAATATTCTGTTACAATCATAGAACCTGTTTGAGAATGAGAGGCCATGGCATGACACCTGGACAAAACAAAGGATGCAACTGCAAGAAACACAAAATAGAACGGGAAAGGTTCGTAAATATCATAAAAAGAAGTGGCACAAGTGCAAAAAAGATTTTGCAGGGAAATAAAGTCAGCACGGGAAATTTGGGGCTACATTTGGAGTGCATTTCGCTTCGGTGTTCGAAAATTGAAAGCCCACTCGACGACACAAACAAGATAGAGAGGGAGAAGCGAAAAGTCGAAAACCCTCTTCTCTTCACTTTTCTGTTCAAACCTCGTGGAACTCCATGAAGGAGCTCGCGGAGCGCTGAAACGACACCGTATTCTGAACAGAGGAATATGGCTCAGAAGCCTCACCTGCAGCTCAAGGAAGTGGGATCCAAGCTCGAGACCCTTCCCTCCTCCAAAGACGCTCTCATCAAGCTCTTGAAGGTGTGCATTTTTTTTCTTAATTTTTTGAATTTGTCACTGCTTCTTTTCCCAATTCCCCGTGTTGACCGGGTTCAAAAATCTCGGGTTTTTATGCAAAATTTGAACTTTTTTTTTTCTTTGGGTTGGTTATGTTCGTTACTTTCTGTTTGGTTGCTGGGGAGCCAAGGGGGAGAAAACGAAAAGTTGACAATTTTCTGGGTCTAGGTGATTGATTTGTCTCATAGAAAAATAGAATTTAGCTCAAATGCGTCAATTGGGTCTTCTGCCGGGGGTTTGCTCGAGCCAAGTTTAGTGCTTTTTCGTGTGGCCGGTTTATAAGTGAGAATTGGGATGTGAGTTATGCTAGTGGGCCTTCTGCAATTGAGAAGAATAATTAGCAGGATTTACTCTGTTTGATGTGAGACTTTTGTTATTTTGAAGCAGTTTTGTTAAGAATCTTTGGAGTTAGGTTAATTTGTGAATGATCATGAAGGTGCTTAAGGTTTGTGTACTAATACAGGGAAAGTTGTTAAGTTGGTATATCTTACGCTGTAGCTAAGTTCAATATCTATATTTTGGATACCGAGAAAACTGAGCAGAAAGCGACAAAGCTCCTGAGTATTGCAACTTTCATGTCTTTGCATGAGAATGGAGGGAAAGAAATAGAATTAGCTGCGAAAAGGAAGAAACTAGCAGCTGCAACCACTTACTTTTATGTTCTTGTCTGGTTTTTGCATGACTGAATCACTTATTTTAATGAACCCCCAGATTATTGAATAACAAATCATGGTATTAATGAAAGACAGTACATCTGGATGAATCAGGGGTCCCTTTCTAGTGCATTTGAGGTTGAAAGGGTTGTTTTACTTTAGTTGGATTATGAGATAAATTTAGAAAGATAATTTTATTCCAAAATGCTGTAGTAGAAAGATGTGGGGTTACACTTGCTAAATCATTGGTCTTTTTTGGTATCACTCCTAAAATCTAACTTGTTGAAGTATACTCTACCAAGCATATTGCCTATAGTCTTGGCCCTATATAATACATATGTGATAATAAATTCTCTCTTTCTCTTAGGAAGGCTTTTACATCTCTAGTTCCTTCAGTGTTAATGTTTATCCTCTTGGAAAAATTTGAGGATCCAGATGGGTAGTAATAGAGTGGTCCAGTCTCAAAGACCTAGGTCCCTGTTGATTAAGCAATCAGCAGGATGAAGAGAGATACATATATTTGGATTGTAAATGAGGGCTTGAATAATGGTTTGGACACTACTATTTATGACAGTTGTTTGCTACATAGCTACTTGGTCTTCTGATTGTGGCTGAACTTTCTAATCATAACCAAAAGTGCTAACTTTGTTTTAAGATTTTGTAGAAAATCCTACTGTATAGTTTTTGTCTTTCTGCTCAAACTTACTATAAACGGTTGACAAGAATGGACTTCACATCAGTACATAGCATTTCCAGTTTTTCCACGATATGGGCTTGCCATTATGAATTTACTATGGCCGAAAAACAAAATTCCAAGTTTTCATTTTAAGTGCAAGTTGATTTTTGATTGGCAACTGCCAATCCACTCCCCCTCCCCCTCTCAACGAAACATTTTCTCCACCTGCAGCAAGCATCAGCATGCCTTGCTGAGTTGGATCAATCACCATCAGCTTCAACATTGGAGTCAATGAAGCCCTTTTTTAATGCAATTGTTAAGCCAGAATTGCTGAAGCACCAAGATAGGGATGTCAAGCTTCAAGCTTCTAGTTGCGACGTGTGTTTGTGAGATAACTCGGATCACTGCACCTGAAGCTCCTTACAGTGATGATGTTCTAAAGGTGCCTTTCATTTACTTAGGCTATCTGATTATATAAATTAGCTTGTCTTCTTATTTATAACTTGAAAAGTTCAATTATTATTTTTTTAGTTTCAGCCCAAAAAAAAAGAAGAAATTTAGTTTGGAACATAATTTACGATTGCCCTTCATCCTAACCTTTGTTAGATCACTTTGCAGGACATCTTTCAGTTGATTGTGGGAACTTTTAGTGGTCTGAGTGATACCAGTGGTCCATCCTTTGGCCGGAGAGTTGTTATATTGGAAACTCTTGCAAAATACAGATCATGTGTTGTAATGTTGGATCTTGAATGTGATGATCTTGTGAATGAAATGTTCAGTACTTTCTTTGCGGTTGCCAGGTTAGTTTATCATAAAATCTTTTAGTTAGTTAGTTGTAGGTGGAAGCTCATGTTAAGAGTAATAAATATTGGTTCCCTGAAAGCTTCTGCCATTCACTTCCAAAATTGCAAACTTGATATTTTGTTGGTTTGCATTTGGTTCTGGAGCCTGTGTTCTTTTTGCTGGTCATAAAATAGTGAGAAAAATGAATTAAAGATATTTAGACAAACTATACATCTTTGTGCACTTGGAATGTGATGTTTTGGAGAGGCAAGTGCTGTAATGCTGTATAAACAGTTAAAATTACTCTCTCATTCTATTGCCCCCTGTCCTTCCTATCTTGTCCTTTCATTTTCTTTCTTATTACATTTGGCATGTTGTATGTGTGATGCTTGGCATATTATTATACATGCAACTTTGCTAGGTATAAAACAAGCTTTTGTGCACTTAGGGTTGATTGGTTGACTGCTTATATATTATTTCCTTGTTATTTTGCCAGCTGTTGCAGTGTCTAATTTTGATTTATATTATTTCCTTGTTATTTTGCCAGCTGTTGTAGTGTCTAATTTTGATTTATCTGTACTAAGTAGTACTTCTGTGTGATACTGATAGGGACTAGAAATCACTGTATATTATTTATTCAACAAAAGGACCAAAACTCTTTACTAAAGAGGAAACTCTCTCTGGAAAACACAAGAAAACAGTTGAAAAAAGAAATATCCAGAGGCTGCAATGAACAACCCCCAGCCCAGGCCAATGGCCACCCCAATCCTTGCCTAAAATTTTTCTCTGCCTTCTCTCTCTGCCTTTCCCCACTTATACTCCTCTCTACCCATGTCCTTTCCTCCCCCTCCCTGTGTCACACGTCCTTCCTCTTATGCAATTGGTCCCCCCAAGTGATATTCTCCTCTCATTCCCATATTACCCTTGGTTAGTTCCCATATTCCAATGGTGATAGGGTTATATCAGATACCACTTTTGAAGCATTAATCATAAGTAGTAATTTTTATATGATTCAACTTATTTTTACTGGTAAACATTAAACTGTTAGTCACTGATTTGAGAACTAGGCAGATATGTCTAAGGCTCTTAGCCATTTTCTTGAATGTCATATTTTCTATATCTCTTTTATTGATTAAAGATCCTCTTTGGATTAATGAATGGTGCTTATATATTTTCTATTTCATGCTCAGAGATGATCATCCAGAAAGTGTTCTGTCATCCATGCAAACTATAATGGTTGTTCTCTTAGAAGAGAGTGAGGGTGTCCGTGAGGATCTTTTATCTATTCTACTGTCTACATTAGGTCGTGAAAAAAGAGTAAGTCCTTATTTTTCATAATTTCTTTCCTGTTATAGGCAGACAGTTGATGCTCTTGGAGAATGAGTCTTTTTTCTTTTGGTGTTATGCTGCTCTAATATTATATGAGAAACATGATTGTCTGGAATTTTAATTCCAGGATGTTACCATGGCTGCGCGGAGGCTTTCTATGAATGTCATACAACAATGCGTAGGAAAACTTGAACCCAGCATTAAACAATTTTTGCTATCGTTGATCTCAGGAGATAGCAGGCCAGTGAGCAGTCAAGTTCAATACCATGGAGCTATCTATGATCTGTATTGCTGTGCTCCTCAGATCCTATCTGGTGTTCTCCCTTATGTGACAGGAGAGCTACTGGTAATTAGCAATTTATTGGCTTCCTGATGCTCTATGTGGTTTCTATCTGGATCATTTATTTCCATTAGAATGCCCTTATTGCTATGGTAAAGATGTTTGTGTAAATTTTATGTTGTTATACTTTGTGGAGGTTCTGAGCTCTGGAATGTATAAAGTTCTACTATCACCGTTACAAAGAGTCACTTTGGCATTTTTTATTCCTCATAATTTAGTTTACAAGTTTAGCAAATTTATACTCTTGACTATTAGTTAAGTTTGATGTTTGGATTCTCATTTATAATATGGAAATTTGCAGACTGACCAGCTGGAAACCCGTTTGAAAGCAGTGAACTTGGTTGGCGATATAATTGCTCTTCCTGGATCTTCCATTCCTGAATCATTTCAGCCTATATTTTCGGAATTTTTAAAGAGGTTGACTGATAGAGATGTTGGGGTTCGCATGTCTGTCCTTGAGCATGTAAAGAGCTGTCTGCTGTCAAATCCTTTAAGAGCTGAAGCTCCTCAACTAATCTGTGAGTGCATTAATTAAACTCAAGTACATCCACTCAGTCCAAGCTTTTTTTATTTTTACTATATCTGTTAATTTTATTTGTGTCAAACTTTTTAGCTGCCCTTTGTGACCGGCTGCTGGATTTTGATGAAAATGTTCGAAAGCAAGTTGTGGCTGTTATCTGTGATTTGGCATGTCATGCCCTAAATGCAGTTCCTCTTGAAACTGTGAAACTTATTGCAGAACGGCTTCGTGACAAATCTGTACGGATACCTCTGAACTATTGTTTTTGTAACTTTCTCTCTTAACTATTTGATGATTTCAACTCACAGCATCTCATCCTTGTTTTGCTTTGCATTTCCAGCTACTTGTTAAAAAGTATACCATGGAGAGATTGGCTGAGATATATAGAATTTTTTGTGAGGATAGTTCTGACACAGTCAATGCCAATGAATATTACTGGATTCCAGGGAAAATCCTTAGATGTTTCTATGACAAAGATTTCAGGTGAAACTCTGATTCTGCTTTAGTAGATATTCTGGTATCATCTTTGCCATTATTTGCAAAATGGACATTATTTTTGCTTATGGATTTTTGCTTATGGATTTTTGCTTTTCCATAATATTTGAAGACAAAGGAACCACAGTCCTTTACTGTTTTGTTAAAACTGAAAAAAGGACTGACCTTTTTTTCTTAAAGCTTATTTTTAGTAGTAAAGTGAAAACACTTGTGTAACAAACTGCTTCTAACTACTTGTATCAAATGAAAATGGAATATTTACCCAATCCATCTGAAGATACATACCATTTAGTTTAATTCCCTTATTAGGAAAAAATAGAGGAGTTTTGCAACTTGAAATAACCCACTAATTATAAATTCTTATCTTTTAGGTCAATTTTTTTTTAATCTTGGAATGAATATCATACCATGTGCCTGAGCCATATAAGTTAGTATATGTCTGTATTAGTACTATGACACGTTCGGTACATGGAATGATAATTACTCGGAATGGAATGAGTTAGAATAACTTCTGTTTTGTATTTTTTTAGGGTTAGAGATATTCTAGTTCTTGACGTTTCTTTTGTTTACTTCATTCTGCAGATCAGATATAATCGAATCTATTCTATGTGAGTCCCTGTTTCCAGCAAAGTTTTCAATCAATGATCTAGTTAAACATTGGGTTGGGATTTTCTCTGGATTTGATAAAGTGGAGGTTCAAGGCTCTTGAAAAGATACTGGAGCAGAAACAAAGGTAAGCTTGATTGACTTCTGTGATGCCTTATACACCTCCTGGTGTCTCTATGTTTCAGTTTTCATGGTACCACGTTGGTTGCAGGTTACAGCAAGAGATGCACAAGTATCTGACTCTGAGGCAGATGAGTCTGGTATGTGACCTTGGAAATTAGAAAGCTGAACTTTTCAAAGGAAATTTGATAAGCAAAAGGGATTGATTCTCATTTAAATGCAGGATAAAGACACTCCTGAGGTCCAAAAAAAGATCCTGTTCTGTTTCCGAGTAATGTCCCGTTCATTTGCTGACCCAACAAAAGCTGAAGAGAGTTTCCAGATTCTTGATCAATTAAAAGATGCTAATATCTGGAAGATTTTGACAAATCTTGTTGATCCAAATACTAGCTTCCACCAAGCTCGTATCTACCGGGTAATATAATCAGAAACAGATAGATATGGTTCGGGTGATACTTATTTTCGGAAATCATGGTTACAAACTGCGTGGGCATTGATCTTTGAAGAAATGAAAACTAAATCTTTGAAGTTAATGCTCAGTTGCTGTGGGATATATTAATAAGCTTCAGAACTAGTTTCTCATACATGTATCTCTTGATCTGCTTTCCTGTTACCTATTTATGAAAGTTTTTAAAAGGTACCAATAAGATGAACTACTTGGATGTTAGCACTATATTTCCAAGGCGTTCGTCAATTTTAGGAGTCTGTAAGTAGTAGCATTTGAACATGCAAATGGTACATTCTCATTGTTATGATTCAGACTAACTTGCTCTTATATTATGTTTCTTTTCTAGTAAGGAAAGAAAGGAACTGTAGCTTGCAGTTTGTTATTTACAGATTTTGGTTATTTATTTATTTTTTTCTGTAGGATGATTTGCTTAAAATTCTTGGTGAGAAACATCAGCTCTATGAATTTCTGAATACCTTCTCTGTGAAGTGCTCCTATTTGCTTTTCAACAAGGAGCATGTAAAAGCAGTTCTTTCAGAAACTGTCATACATAAATCTACAGAGAATGCTCAGCTTATACAATCTTGCATGAATATATTGGTGGTAAGAACTTGCCATTTCTAGGTGTATTGGATTATTGCACCTGGTTCTTGAACATTTGTATTATGCATTGTCTGTCATGAACTACTTCCACTTTTGGATTCTTTGCAGAGAAAGGGGGGAAAAGAAAAAAGTTCCTTAACTTTTTGTATATTTTTGCTTGTAATGATTGCAAAGCCTTCTTTTATGTCTTTGCTTGCTGCTGATTAATTGGTATCCTTAGGCTTAGGGTGATTGTGTTTGTCAAGAACAAACTCTCCTAAAACCTTAAGCTATTACATGGAGGCCCAGGAATGGCTTTTATATCTCTAGCATGTCTCATCACACAATAGCCCTTTTGGATTTGAAGCATTGACAATGCATGGGCCCACTTTACCTTGTGCTGAAATTTAATTTAATTATGAGGAATATGGGACAAGGATCGTACTCCTAACTACTTGGTCATAAAGGCTCTAATACAATATAGAACCAGAAGAATTTGAATGTAATTGTGTGTTGGGCACTTGGGCCACACACTTGAATTCTTATTTATAGCTTGATTACAATCAATCGAGGGGCTAATTAGGAGATAATTGCAAGCTAACTTACAGCTTAATAATCAATAGCTAATCAACATAACTATAGTTGACCTAGTTATTTACACAGTTTTGTGACTAACAATTCTAACACTCTCCCTTAAGCTAGATCGTATATATAATATGTGCCGGTCTTGTTCCAAATAAAGTCAACCTCAGGCCTTTTAAGGGGCTTAGTAAATATGTTTGCTAAATGGTCATTGGTGTTAACAAAACCAGTAATAATTTCATCTAAAAGGATCTTTTCTCTTAACAAAATGATAATTAATCTCTGTGTTTGGTCCTTTCATGATAGACCGGGTTGGAAGCAATATGCAAGGTAGCTTGGTTGTCACATATTAGTAATAGTTTTAGTTGCTTGGACACCCAAATTTTAGTTACTGAAGCAATTGCTTTAACCATGTAAGTTCATATGCTGCTGCTATAGCCTGATACTTAGTCTCTATGCTGGATCTTGCAACTATGGTTTGTTTCTTACTCCTCTATGAAATCAAGTTACCTCCAACAAACACACAATACCTCTTGAGGTTGAATGTCATTCTGTTGGTGAAACTACCCAATCAACATTGGAGTAACTAATAACTTGATTCTTGTAGGAAGTTAACTTTTTTATCAATGAACTGTCAATATCAACCAATGTCTATTACAGGCTCCCCATGACCTGGTAGAAGCTTGATGTTGGGATCCATTGGAGTAAGAGTAGAGAAAAGAGTTTTGTTAATAGACATATGATCATAAACTCCTGAATTAAGGATCTAGGGTCCAAGGGATGAAGATTGTGAGACAAAGGCAATGGAATATTGGAATTACCAGTTTGGGGCAACAAATGATGTAGGTGTAGTAGATTGCTAGGCTGCTTTGAGTTGCAGAAACTCACTGTATTCCATTCTGGATAGGGAGACAGTCTTGGATGACTCAGCCTGGGCAATCTGCTTTTCATTCATAGTTTTATACCGTTGGCTGGCCTTGTTCCTGCATTGCTCTTCACCGTGGCCAAAACCCTTTCATTAAGTGCAACAGGGATGGAATGGTTTCTGCCTCGACCACCACCATAATTTCGGTTACCACCTCTATACCAACATAGAAGACTCAGTAGAGACAAGTGTAGTGGCAAAGACAATAAGAGTGGAGATATGCAGCAGTTGCTCAAGCACAACATCATAAGTTGGAATTGAAGGCCTGGAGAGAGTCTGATTGCGCACAACCTCTAGTTCAAGTGGTAGACCAGCCAGTTCAAGAACCATAGAGATTTCCCAGGTTATTCTTTGTGTTTTTCAACATCAGTAGTAAAAGGCATAAGTTCATCAAATTCAGCTCTAAGACTATCAATCTTACATAGATAAGTCTGCACATGCAGGTTTTATTACTTGATAGCCATCATGTTAGAAACAATAGTATATGGATGATTGACATTATTGGAGTAAACTTTCTTGGTCTTGGTCCAAACATCAAAGCAAGTCCGGTAAGAGTGATAGTGTGCTTGTAATTTGGGATCAAGAGAGCACTGTAGCACAATGCATAGAGACACATCTATCTGTTTCCACTTGGCTTGTTCCGTGGAAAGAATGTCAAGTGTTTGTGTTGTCCCTGCCCTATGAACCATAACACAGTAGCAGACCAAGAGGCATAGCATGTTTGGTTTGGCTTTTGGAAGCCTCCAAACCATGGTTTGGGCAAAAGCTTCTTTCTTGTTGCTTTTGCCCAAACCATGGTTTGGAGCTTCCAAAAGCCAAACCAAACATGCTAGTAGTAGTTGGCAGGTCCAACGTCCAAGCAATTTTTCACAAGGGATAAGAGGGGTGGAAGAGAGAGTAACAGCAGATGGGTGGCACTTGGTGCTCATGGGTTGTTCCGCGGTATTTCCAGAGGTGGACATATTTCTTGGATGAAGAAGGAGCACTCAGAGACAAGAGAACAGAGCTGGGTACTGAATCCCTGACGTGGAAATGAAAAAAAATGGCTGGTGGATGGGAGCAGAATTGGGTTACGTGGTTCCAGACCCGGGAGCCACAAACTGAGGGAAGAAAAGGGGCAGAGGGATGCCGGGGGAAGCTGGCAGGTGGGACAGGCACATGCTCACACACGCGGCACGTGAGAAAGCAACACAGTTAGTAGTGGTGGTGTGTGGCACGGCTGGCTGCTGACGGTCTTTGGGGATTGGCTGGTCTGGCATTTCTGCCTCTGATATGGGGTCGTCAGAGGTGAAAGCAGCCTCCATGAGTGGCTGGCTTGAAGCACAACTATGTAGAGAAGAACAGGGGACTGGAAAATCATTCTAGAAGCACCACCGGTTAATGTGCAGTGGGAGGGATTGTGCCACAATAGGTGGTTTTTATTGATATCTCTACCACACCTCATGTGAAAGCCCTTTAAGCTTAAAGTGTGGAGAAATCTCAATGTCATGGGGGTGGCAAGAATGGAACTCTTAACCAGTTGGTCAAAAGGCACTGATACCATGTCATGGAGCCAATTTATCCTAAATGTTTAAGCTGTTGGGAGAAGGCCCAATAATGGTTATCAATATCTTAAACAGTGTTATATGAGTTAGTATGCTTGTATTCTGCAGTACCCTTTTCCAATGATTTCGTATGTTTCTGTAATTTTGTTCATTTTGGACATTAAAATTAAAAATATTTGAATCACCTTTTCTGACTTTCTGGTTAACTTCACTTATCATAAACTGCAGATAATTGCTCGTTTCAGTCCATTTCTTCTTAGTGGCAGTGAGGAGGAGCTGGTGAATTTACTTAAGGATAACAATGAAATCATTAAAGAGGGTGTTTTGCATGTTTTAGCAAAGGCTGGTGGTACCATTCGTGAACAACTCGCAGTTACATCAAGGTGCTACTGTTAAATTAACTTTTTAGATCCATTTTCTTGTATAATATTCTTATTATTCTTTGTTTCATGCAGTTCCGTGGACCTTATGTTGGAGAGACTATGTTTAGAAGGCAGTCGGAGACAGGCCAAGTATGCTGTGCATGCACTGGCTGCAATAACAAAGGATGATGGCCTCAAGTCTCTCTCTGTTTTATACAAGGTATATAATATAGTTAATTCATTTATTTCATTTTCTCAATTTTTTACTATTATTCTGATTGTTCTCACTTTATATGCAGAGGCTTGTAGATATGCTGGAGGAGAAAACACATCTACCTGCAGTACTGCAGTCCCTGGGATGTATAGCGCAAACTGCAATGCCTGTTTTTGAAACTAGAGAGAGTGAAATTGAAGAATTTATAATAAACAAGATTCTGAAAAGTGATAGTGTAAGCATTTCAAATTCCTCCAAATGGCGTGCTTGTTTATGAGATAAGCATGGAAATAATTGATTTCAATCTACATGCATGCTTCACTGTTTCAGAAAGAAGATCACACAAGAGCATCTTGGGATGATAAAAGCGATCTTTGTATGTTGAAGGTAGGTAGGAAGAAAAGTCTCTTCTATTTGTTTAAGAAACTTAGGATAGCATCTGTATTATGTAATTTGATAAATTGGAAAATGCTTGTAAGTTGGCTGCTGCTTTGACAGTTTTTTTTATTCTCCCTCTTGTCCCCTTTCATTTTCTTTCTTTGCTGCAGATATATGGCATTAAAACCTTAGTAAAGAGCTACTTGCCTGTCAAAGATGCTCATGTTCGTCCCAGCATTGAGGGTCTTCTGGATATCCTTAGGAACATGCTATCTTATGGTGAAATATCAAAGGACCTACAGTCAAGGTATATCAACTTCAGAGTTATATTTTTAGTTAATTTATCTGAAAATTGTCACTTTTGCTCTTCATGTCAAATTGGATTTTTGGGTTCAAATACTATGTACTCATTTATACCCTCTTGCAGTTCAGTTGATAAGGCCCATTTGAGGCTTGCTTCTGCAAAGGCAGTTCTTCGTTTGTCAAGGCTATGGGATCATAAGATACCTGTTGATCTTTTCTACTTAACTTTAAAGGCTTCAGAGGTGGGTTCCACCTTCTGTTTACTTAATTTCTTCTTGAGCATTTATAAGTTGTTCATCACATTATTATCAAGACACAAGGCTTCTTCTTTTCATATGTATAGGTTATTAGGCAGAAATTAATTTGTTAAAGTTTTCATTTCAATGTAGAAATAACTGCTTCTCTTTGTCTTCTTTTGGGTCTTATAGATTAGCTTCCCTCAAGCTAAGAAGGTTTTCTTAAACAAAGTTCATCAATATATAAAAGACCGTATTTTGGATGCCAAATATGCTTGTGCCTTTGTATTCAACATATTTGAATCCAAGCCAGAGGAGTTTGCAGAGGTAACTTGTTGATTGATTCAATCTTTTTTGCAATTACAAATTTTCCTTGCTTGGACATCAATTTTGTGGTTTTATGATGTCTGCTGTCTGTTAATCCAGGATAAGCAGAACCTGGCTGACATTATTCAAATGCATCACCAAACAAAGGCACGACAACTTTCTGTGCAATCAGATGCAAATTCCTTGACTACTTACCCTGAATACATCCTTCCATACCTAGTTCATGCACTTGCTCACAATTCATGTCCCAATATTAACGAGTGCAAGGATGTTGAAGCATATGATGCCATATTCAGGTACTATTTTATCCACATAGGACATCTCTATGCTGGATGCATGTTTAGGTACTCTTCCAAAACGGTTGAAAAGAGAGACTTTAAGGGGGGGGGGGGGGGGAGCTGTAGTTTACTATGGTATTTCATTAATGCTGGTATCCTGTGTAGATTTAATGATTTATATATGCACATCTAATGCTTATCGATAGGCATCTGCAGATTGAAAAATAAAGTATGCCACATGCTTTTATAGTAAAGCCTTTTTAAAACTTTGTCTTCATGCATGCCAGGCTGCACAGTTTATGGGAAAAGCTTATGTAGAGTCTTAGTTTGGAATCACGGCTGTAAAATCCACATGTGTGTGTAGTTCAGTAAAGGCTTTTGCTTTTAGGGTCTCTTTGTCAATGCCTACTTGGTATACCCTGTTGGAGCATCTTTAGGGTCTTTACACAAAGTTTTTTGTTTGGCTGTGACACTTACTTGTATCTGTTTTAGTGATTTTGTACTTCACAAATTCATGCGTAGATGATATTGATTTTGAATAATGTGGAATGTATCTTGGGCTGATACCTACAGACTTACTTGCTAGTAAACCTCAAAATATAGAATACGTTTGGAATGCTCATTCTAACTAAATATATATTCTGTTCTGAATTTTTAGGCAATTACACTTGATATTATCAATGCTAGTGCAAAGAGATGAAGATGCCAAGTCAGAAGTAACTACTAACAAAGAAAAGGAAATTATAACTACCATCACTTCTATCTTTCAGTGTATCAAGCACTCTGAAGATTTAGTTGACGCATCCAAGTCCAAGGTTGAGGATAAACATTATTTTTATATGTAACATAGTTAAAAATTGCAAAAGTCAAAGTGATAAGAGACTGTAATCTTATGTTTCTGATCAATGAATGGCCAGAATTCTCATGCAATATGTGACCTTGGGTTAGCAATCACCAAGCGACTAGTACAGAAGGATGTTGATTTTCCAGGATTGTCTCCTTCAGTTTCTCTACCTTCAATGCTATACAAAACATGTGACAAGAAGGAAGGAGATGACAACGTGGTATTCTCTTTTCTTGTCAAATTATATAGTTTCCTCTCCAGTATGCTAAGTATTCCTTTTTCATACTGGACAAAACGCCTTCCAAAGAGTTGCTAATTCTTGAAGATACCATTTATTAAATGAGATTGATTTTTTAACATTGCTGTTGCATCATATTACCTTAAATTAGTTCTTGTTAAAACATTTTGAATGTCTGTGTGTTGAGTTCTAGATTCTGTTGTTACTTTAACTCAACATATTTTATTTGATCTTTTTAATCAATTAAATTTTTGTGATGCCTGAGCTTTGATATATACACTTGCATTATTTAGTTACAGGAAGACATTTCCTTGCAATTAAACGGTGATAGCATCTTCCTATTGTTTGATGTATGTGATTGGGGTGGTTTTGTGTAGGCTTTATTCTGAGCAGGGAATGGAGTTGGATTTGTATTCATCTTTTTTGTCATGGATTACTTCCTCCAAGTAAATATGTTAGACTAAGAATTAACCCAAAAGTAATCTTGAATCAGCTGAACAATATTATTTGAACATTTGTAAGATTTCGGGTCACTTTTTATTAAAAATTATGCTTATTAATGCCACTGCTTTCATCTGGCAGGTAAGCGAAATGAAAACCTGGTTGGCTGATGAAAGTGTCTTGGCTCATTTTGAATCACTTGAATTAGAGATGGTATGTTTTGATGCAAAAGGGTAAAGTCACATGGCAACTTTTGGTGCATCTTAAATCTTGAACCATGTGATAATACTTCTTCTATATGTCAGGTTCCATCTCAATTAGCTGAGGATGATGCTTCAAAGGACAATGAAAAAGATGGAAATGAAATGCCTCTGGGAAAAATGATAAAGAACATAAAATCTCAGGGAACGAAGGGCAAAAAGGCAAAAAAGAAAAAGTCTGTGCCAGCTGAAACAAAAAAGGCTGAAAATGATATTGATATCTTAAATATGGTCAGACAAATTAATTTGGATAACTTGGGGATATCTACTAATTTTGAATCAAGTAATGGTCATGAACATTCTTTGAATAAGGCACAGAAGGATCCAGAATCAGAATATGCAACAATTAATAAAAGAAAAGCTGGAGAAGCAACACCTGTCCCAGTGCCTAAACGTAGGCGGTCTTCCTCTACTCATGGAAAATTGAGATCAAGTAGTACTTCAAAGGCTCCTCGAAGAGTTTCAGGGGAAGACTCCCCTGGAGCCAAATTACCGTTGGACGCAGAAATTAACCCTGATACAGATAGCAAAGCTATGCAGAGTAAAATTCTCAAAGGCAGTGACTCAAACTTGTTAGTGCCCTCGTTAAAACAAAAAGTTAAGGGCTCTGAAAGCTATCATAATGATGATGCCAACAAACCTGATGAGCATGACATGAAGGTGAAATCTTACTGTCCAGTAGATTTGTACTAATGTAGGATTTGTAGAGTAGAATTTATCCATGTTGTAGACTTCTGCTTATTTTCTGCCTCTGTTGCAGAGTCCTGATAATTTAAAGCAAACTGATAAGACTGAAAGTAACAATTTCAAGTCATCCATAGGGTCTACTAAAAAGCTGAAAAGAAAAAGTATTGCAGGATTGGCTAAGGTAAATCTCTCTATAGCTTTCTTAATCAATGTTGTGGTGGTTTCAAGTTATTGTCGTCTCTATGCCATTACCACCCCATTTCCCCCCTTCCTCCAACACTGTTGTAATTTTTGTGTTTCAGCAAGTCCCTTGGAACATAGTTTGATTTGAGTTTTTTTACTGTCATAGTGCACGACAAAGGAAGGTGAAAATGATACTGAAGATCTAATTGGCTGCAGAATTAAAGTTTGGTGGCCTATGGATAAGCAGTAAGTGCTTATGATAAATCTAAAGAGATCAGTTTGCATATTTCTTCACATCTACACCTTTCTTAGTTTGCATATTTCTTGAGTTTTTCATGATGCATCTGTTCACATTAACTGATGTTAATTGCTGTCTGGTACTGGATTTAATATTAGAATCTGGCTCTCTGTTGTCTAACATACTTTCTGTATGCCTTCTTTGAACCCTAGAGACAAATTTCTACAGTCACCAACGCCTTCTTTTGTTTTCATATGATTTCTAATTGAAGTTCTCATGATGGTGTGTTGATGTTCTACAGATTTTATGAAGGTACTGTTAAGTCATATGACCCTTTGAAGAGGAAGCATGTGGTAAGCTGAATGATGCTGAACTCACTCTGAATTTGGTGCAAAGTTATTTTGCCAGCTAACTATTATTTACAATTCTGACACAATTTTACTGTGTCATGTCACGTGGAAGATATTATATGATGATGGAGATGTAGAAGTACTCCGTTTGGGAAAGGAACGCTGGGAACTTGTTGACAGGGGTCGCAAACCTACTAAGGTCTCTGATTTTCCATTATTGTTCTTTCTTTCTCTGAAGCGGTTCTACTTTTTCTATTTCCACTAAAAGAAATCAGTTATAATTGAATTTTGATTCTTTCTTTATTATATTTCCAGAAGAACAAGTCCTCGAAAACTCTCTCTTCACCAGAAGTGTAAGTATTCCCTTTACAAATTAGTTTTTATTTTAGTTGTATTTGAATGATATATATGTTTTACTGTATATCTATATATGAAAATTTCCATAATATTTTGGAAAAAGGAAAAGGTTGAATACTTGTTCATCTGCTTTAAGTATGAGGTTGAGTTGTATTTCTACTAGCTTAATTGAGATGGTCTTGTACCTCATTCTGAGTGTGCTGTCTTCCTTTTGTGGGTTGATTTTCTTGATTGTTTATAGGTCTACTGGGAAGAAACGTAGAAATTCAAGTGGTTCAGCAAGTAAAAAGACAAAAGAAATGTGGGTGGAAAAAGATGAGATTCTTATTGCACATTTGTGATTTTGTTCTATGTTCTATCCATTATAACATATCATTTTGTCATGTAGAGTCAATGGTAAACAATCTCCTCGCAAACATGTAAAATATGGACAAAAGGGTGCATCAAAAAATAATTTCCATCAAGAGGATGCCAAAGAGAGTTCTAATATATCAAATCCTGACGAAACCATGATATCTAAAGCTGATGCGAGTAACTCAGGTAATGTATCTCAAAGATATGTGGTGCATGTATTGATTGTCGTTTATGTCTTCAGACTGATCACATGTGATCATGTTTGTGTGTATCAAGCAAATTTGTCTACTAGCTTTAATGCTTCTGGACCTGCATGAAACCTGGTAGTTATATTGTTCTGTTTTCAATCACTTATATTTCTTGTTTAGATCTATGAATAAATCCATCCTCAAGCCAAAAACTTTTTAGCTTTTATTCAGCTTTTTCATTTGATAACTCATTTTAGCTTAGGAAAAGATGGTGCTTTTTCCTTTTTAAACATTTTCCCCCCTTGTTGACTTTTAGACTACTATTGTTAGACTTCTAATTAAATGTGACTTTGTTAAATCAGAAAACATTTGTATAAGATAAAATTGAACTACTGCTCTAGTCATCCTCTAACTGGTGTATATATCTCCTGTCTTTCTTAAATGCATGTTTCTTTAAAATTAGGTGCTTGGCATGTTTACATGTCTTACCTAGCTGGCGTGAATGGTTTTTCTGCATGTCAACCTTTGGGTTTATAACTATAATAATTCATGGAGTAAGGCTTTTGAATTGCTTACCAGTTTTTAGTATTCTGCAGTTCATCTGAGTCTATAATATGATCATTTTTGTCCGGTGCATCTAGTAAAGGAATGCTTATTGTTGACTAATGCATATCTAAGATGGTATAATTTCATAATTTCTTTTTAACGACTGCGGATCAACTGTCAAGGTTTAGATGTACATCAGTTTGCTGGAAAATCATTGTCTTACAGATTGATAGGAACTTGGATTTTTTGAAGGAAATATGGAAGATTAACTCCTTACAACTGAGGTAGTTCCTCAAACAAAATCAAAACTAGAACAGAAATGAAAATAAAATGATGGAAAATGGTAGACACTGCAGAGTTCGAGGGTCTGCACAACCTCCCAGCCAAAGGCCCCAAACCCATACTCAATTCATACCTATCCCCCATATTCCCCTCTCCCTTTTTCTTTTATAATAGAAAGTGCTCTCATCCTTCTCCCATTCCCACGTGTGCAGAGCTGGTCCCCCTACCTAGTCACATTTTCTCCCTATAATTGAGAGTTGATTCCCTGCTATGCAACCCATTCTCCCTAGTGTACATCCTAGTGAAGGGTGGATGCCTATCAATACTCCTCCCCAATAGATTCACCTTGTCCTCAGGGTGAAAATTAGGGTAAGGGTCTTGTAGCAGCTGGAAGAAACTCCCACTAGGGTCCCATTGCTTAAACCATAATGGAGCCTCTTTTGCTTTGCTAACAGCAGCCCCTTCAACAATACAACAGCAGTCCCAAGAACTTCCATGATCGGGAAGATATTCCCATTGAATTAGCACCTTCGCTGCAGCATAGGTATCTCTGGATGCAGTAAGCTGTGCAGCACCTTCAAATATCTGATGGAGGGCACCTTCCCTTGATGCCTTGGCCATAGCTATCTTGCCCCCTTCCTTCTCTAGTGCTTGAATTGGTGGACTCTCTAAATGAATTAATAATTTGTTTTATACCTTGTTTAAGCAAACTGCAAGCAAAACCAATATTAATGGCAGTCTCCATCTTATCCACAATCAAAACCCATAGCTTAATTCTTGCTTGGGCAAGATTATCAACGCAGTCAGGAATCCTATTTTGGGGTTTGTCCTCTACAATAGTGGAACTAAGAGTGGAGTCTGAAAAACTCTTTGCTGATGTTTTCAGCATAAAATTCTGCTACCGTTAGGACATTTCTGTTGGTGCTTCTTCTAAGGAGGTCAGTATAGGTACCAATAAAGTGAGTAGCAGTTTAATACTCCTGTAATTCCACCCAACCCCACCATTCCAGCCCCAACACAGCCTTGGCTCTTCCTGGGTCAACACTCTGTTTTCTGTGGTATTTTTGGCCATGAAAACAGAGTGTCATTGCTTCTGTAATTGCACTTTGAAAAATCTCATTGTGTCCCATGACAAAGGCTGCACTTGGTACTTGTGCAAGGACTTGTTCATGGGCTGCCTTCCATTCAAATAAGACATCTGATGTTTCAACCTTAACGGTGAATGTTTGCCCATCACGTGCATCTGGAAACAATACAGTGAGCAGCTTCATATCTTTTTCCCAAATCAAACACGAAAGCATCATATTTTTCAGCCATATTTGTGATCGCTCCTTTGAATGCTATAGCAGCCTTCTCACAAGCAGGAAAAAAGCTTTTGCATTGTCCCCTCTTGGATTCATCTTGTATTCCCTCGTCAGAATCGCCACCCTCTGTATTAGGGACTTTTACCCCTTTTTTATCAAACCCAGCTTTAATATTCATTCTGGGCCATGGCCCAAAATTCATTACAGTGGTTCTAGTGGATTGGGTTCTTGTGGGAACACTTGAAACCCCTATTATTTCTGAATATGTCCCACTTTCTAGCCCAATATAAGGTTCTAATCTCCTTTTCTCATAAAGCCCTCTCCTTTCCTCACTGATTTGGGCTTGGCCCGTCATTGCTAAAGGGGAATCCAGCCCATACTCACCTTTCTCTGCCCTAAATCTTCCTCCTCTCCCTTCACTTTCACGCAGACGCAGTCTCCTTGAAGGGGTTCTTAAGCGGCACACATTGAACCAGCATCCGGTGGCTCCGGCGATGGTGGCCTGGCCGGAACACTTAAGACCCGCGGCTCTTCAACCTTGTGTGGCCATCTCCTACCTTTTCTGTTATCCCGCAACCCCAAGGATGCGGGTTCTTCTCCGTGTCTCCGTTATCTTGGCCACCCAAACGTGGCCTCACCTTCACACGACCCAGAAAAGGGTATTCCCAGGAGCTCCTCTTCAATCTCAATTCCGACCTCCTCCAACCCATCGGATGATTGTTTCCTCCTCTTCCATTACTGTCTCTGTTTTCTCTTCTTCCTCAGCCTTGGTTGCTTTCTCCTACGTCTCCGCCCCTCCTTTCTTCCTCACCACCACTCTGGCATAACAGCCATGTTCAGAGGGAAGTATCCCTCCTTGATTCTCTTTTCCCCTTCCTCTAACTCCAAATTTTCTGGTTCCAAATTCTCCGGTTCCTCATCTTCTAACAGCGGTAGATATGGCCTAAACTTCGGCTTGAAATGCTGGATCAGTGCGACTTGGAATCTGAACCAAGTCGCCTTTGGATGACATTGATTCCACAATTGGAACCAATTGAGAGCTCGACCAGTATGGCCTTTCACTGCCTCCGATAGTCTCTGTGTATCATGTGTTCTCTTCACATCTAAATACTGTACCGTGTTGATCAGCCACCAATATACATCTTCTCCATCAAACGTTGGAATCTCCATCTCTGGCGTGATGTACCACAGCTCCTAGATTGGAGCTCTAATCCCAATTGATAGGAACTTGTACTTTTTGAAGGAAATATGGAGATTAACTCCTTACAACAGAGGTAGTTCCTCAAACAAAATCAAAAACTAGAACAGAAATGAAAATAAAAATGATGGCAAATGGTAGACACTGCAGACTTCGAGGGTCTACAAACCTCCCAGCCAAAGGCCCTAAACCCTTACTCAATTCATACCTATCCCCCATATTCCCCTCTCCTTTTTTCTTTTATAATAGAAGGTGCTCTCATCCTTCTCCCTATTCTCACATGTGCAGCTGGTCCCCCTAACCTAGTCACATTTTCTCCCCTATAATTGAGAGTTGATTCCCTGCTATGCAACCCATTCCCTAGTGTACACCCTAGTGAAGGGTGGATGCCTATAACAGATACACAGACAGTCATTCATATCCATTCACAGACAGTCTTAATGTCAAAGAGCAAACTGTCATATCCCAAATTCCCATCAAATAATGACAAAAATGTTAGTTTCAGTTAGGAAACTCACTTTCTGTTTTGTCTACGCAGTGGCATTTGTGAAAGCTCATAGAATATATTATCTTTTATCTACCATACCCATATTAAAAAAATTATAATTAAGAGAATAATGTATATGTTTTGAAATAGATAGTCTTTGAATAGGCGCTTTGATGATCAGAGGAGAAAGCTTGAATTAGTTACCAAACTCTGTCTAGTTATTGTGCTGCAAAATGGGGCATATATTTTACTTGTGATACCAAATCTAATCTAGCTTTTAACTCAAATTAATATTTTTTCATTAGGTATCATGTCAATTTATCTATGGATGCATCTACCTGGTATTGTTAGTGAAAAAGCAAATCACAGAGAGAAATGATCATTGACAAATCCTGCTTTCGTAATTTAAATTTATGAAATGATTAATTGTTAGATTGCCAATTTGCTTAAGCCTTTTCTCTTCTTTATTTAAGTTTTTAATTGATTTTCTTTTTTAGGTGGTTCTGAAGGACAACATGCTGAAGGGTCAGATGAAATCATAACAAAGAAGAAGAAATCTAACAAGAAAGTGGAATCCATTTCACGAGGAAAGAGGCTTAAGAAAGAGCAGCGCTTGAGTTATCGGGAAGAATCAGACAAAGAGAAGCAGGAATCGGATGAAGAGAAGCAGGATTATGGTGAGAGGCTTTCTGAAGATAGAGACAACGTCCCACAAAGAGTTGAAAACGATGAAGAAAGTAGTTCAAAAGAGAGAGAAGTGGATGAATCAAGTGGAGCTTTGAGAGAAAATGTTAATGGAGAAGAAAAATCAGATTCTGTAGGGAATCAAAGCAACAGTCATGTGGGAAGTAGTCCTAAAGAAGTGGAAAAATCACCTGTAGGGTCATCAGATCCTGATGGCGCCAGAATTGCTGAGATTTCTGATGACGAGCCTCTGGTAAGTAATAACACAGCCTTTGCAGCACTCACTTTTATTTTACTTTAGTACTTTTTCTAAGCTAATCACTGAGAATGGCTGATGCAGAGCAAATGGAAACGTCCCACAGTGAAGAAAAGCTCGGGGCAAAAAGGGTGATCAGTTTGGCTGCCGTAGCAGAAATCTCTTAAGATTGCAGGCTTGCAGCAGCATTTAGTCTCGAGTGCAAGTACAGGTGTTAGTGTGAATGATGACTGCCAGATTGGGGATCTTTAATTATTGACACACTAATAAATGTGCTTAGCATGTCTTGTAGCCATCCCGTAGAATGTAAAATAACAGTTGCCATTCCCACGTTTAGGAGAAAAAAAAAAGTGATGGCGCTTTAGGGTTTTTTAGGGTTATGTTCCTGCTAAATGACCTTCTAGTAGTCTAGGTGATAGGTTTAGCATATGATTCATGAGGGTGGTGTTCATCCTTCCAACATAATTGATATAATTGACTGGGGCAACATGTACAGCTATACGTGGGGATAATTGTATTTGTATCTTTAGCCTATTCATACTTTTGTTTTATAGTCTTAGCATCCATGAAAGGGATGGCCTTACCATCAACTCCTTCATATTGTTTCGTGTTATACGTGGTTTGTGAACTTGCGGTTTTTGTGAAAAATGAGTTCCAAGATAGAATTTTTTACATGAGAAGCAGCATTTTTCATTCATAGGGGCAAGGCTTTTTCTTTTTCTTCTTTGATACACTATGCAAGCATGGATTTAACGTGTCTCTCTTCAGTCCATTTGGATCCCTTATATATAATGTGTTTTTCTTACGTGACGCATAACTTGGCAGGTTCGTTGTTCAGACTACAGCAGAGGGTAGTTTATCGTTCAAGATCTTTTAATTATTGTTATTATAATTAGGATAGATAAAAATGAATAGACGTCTTTAGCATCGCCCCCTCCTAGAAAAAAACTTGGTTCCTAACCACGTTATATAATTGAATAATTAAAGTGGAATGCAATTGATAACATGATTATTCTATAGAAATAAAAGAATGATTTGAATAATATTATTTACAACCCTTTTGCACGCTTCTCTCACAACTTTTCTTAATTTATATTAAACCAACGAGCCATGACAACAAAAAGCAGTGCGAAGTGTGTTTGCTAAGTGTCGTTATCCAAAGTCAGTTATCTCAAGCTAATAAATGCTTTATATTTTGGTGCAAAGTCACTTTGAAATGAAAGTGTTTGATCTTTTGAAGTTGTTTTGTCTGAATTTTATATTAGGTCTTGGACCATTTTGTCAAAAAAATTATTTGTTTCTAACATATCTTTCACATAAAAGTCTTCTAAATCTAACTAGTGATTTTCCATGCCCCCTAAATCCTGCATTATTATTTAATATAATTATGAACAATTAAAAGATAAAAATCGAAGTCGTAATTAGTTAGTTTTAGTGGCACTACCAAATCCATATACAAGTGAGTTTTGACCCATTAAATTAAAGCCTTGTACTTAAATTTAGGAATGTCAATAGGCACCACGGGGCAAGGAGTGCTCTCTCCACTCCCTCTCCCGTCCCGTCCCGTCACACGTCGTCGTTTATAATCTCTATGGAGGTGTAGGCATTTGTGAGTATATAATAATTTAATATAATATTTTTAAATATAAATTTAAAAATATAAACAGATATTATATATTATAATTTTGTATAACAATTTAAAATACTTAAAAAATTAAAATAATAATTACAAATAACATATCAAATTCAATTATATTTTGTAATAATCAATTTACATAATTATATATTATTTGAATAATATGAATTTTTTCAATAGTTTTTACCATCTGAATTCATTTACTAGAAAATAGTCATTGCAAAATAATAAAAAATTATAGATTCTCTTATCTTTTTAAAGAAAAGGAAAAAATTATAATATGTGTAAAATATTAAAAAATAAAAAAAATTATTGATATTACAAGTACGAACAGGACACATAATATGATTCCCACTCCTCTCCCCATTTATTAAATGAGTCCCCTTTTCTTGTCTCGTCATAGGTAATTCTACAGGCATGGGAATATTTTTGCCATCCTTACTTAAAACATTGAGTTTTGATCATTAGAAGAAAAATAAAGAATAAACGTTCATTTTAGCTTTTGTAAAATATACGTGACATTATATTAATCTCTTTTTATAAATATATTTAAAAAAATTTTGAACGATGGTATATTCTATTAAAATAGTCAAAAATTTTAGGCCTAACATAACATTGTTCTTTTATTTTGAATCCTTTTAATAAATATAATCATCATTTAAGATTATTTAAATGTGAGAAGAATATATGTATGTTTAGTAACTAATTATTTTTTAAAATAAAATTTTTTATAAAAAATTTTTAATAAAATTTTAATTATAAAATATTTTAAATATACACAAAATATTTACTCAAAACTTAATTTAAAAACCAACGAGTGTTAGTTCAAGTCAAAAGGATTTAAATTTTTTTAAAAATTAACTTTAGTAATAAATATTTAATTTTATATGAAATAAGTATTTTTATAAGATTTTTACATCTGACAGTATTCTAAAAAATTAATTTATCATTTAATAAATAAAAAAATGCTATGAGAAACTAAAAAAACTTAATTTAAGAAGTAAAACTTGATTTAAGAAGTAAATGTATGTAAGAGGCTAAGAAGAGAAGTGACTTTTACGTTGTCCAAAAAGATTACTATCTTATTGTAAAAAGGAAGAAAGAAATAAGTGAAAGAAAAGAAATAGCGTTGTCGGAGTCAGCACTGAACTCAGTCACAAACGCGCTCGCACTAGAGAAGGAGCAGAGTTGGATTATGATAGCAGTGGTAAAAAAAAAGAGACCAGGTCTGGTCAACCTGAGGCCAGCACGGTCCACGTGGCACCTGGAGCACATCATATCCTTTGACCGACACGTGTGTTGCTTTTCCATTGTATTCTATTCTTAGTTTCTAAATGGCGCTGTCTCTCAAACAAGTGCTTTCTTCATAGACTGTGCAACTGAGATCTCCTCAGCCACTCGTAGCTGCCGGAGGACGAGGTTGTTCCACCACTGCCATTAAAACTTCTGCTGATTTCTGGTTGAGAAGAACAGCGACACATCACCACAACCCAACTCACAGAGAGACATCTCCATCTGTGAGTTGTTCCTGTTTTGTTGTCTGGTTTCTTCTGGCTTTTGGCCTCCAAAAGGGTATCCTATCTGTCCATTTTTTTGTTATTTTTTTGGTTGAATCAATGTTGCCAAAACAGAGTTCATCGCTTCAATTGTGGTCCTACGATTCACTTCTTTTTCTTTATTTAATTTGGATGCACTGAGGAATATACTTGCCAACTCTAGCCGCTTGTTTGGTTGAGTACTCGATAGTTTTTCTGTTGTCGGTATTCCTATTTAGTGACTTGCAAAATCTCAGCTTTTATTGGTTTCGGGCGAGGCTGGTAATTTAAATTCCTTGCTTTCCTCTCCCAGCTCCCCTCTTTACAAGTGTTTCTCCTGCAGAATATTCATGGTTTATTCTTTTCTCCTGTTTGGTTCATTTTAGTATGTTTGCAATCGATTTCCCGGTGATTTCTCTGGAAAAATCATATGAACAGAAAGAAAGAAACATGGATTTCATCATTCCTTGATTATTTTCTTTTATTTGGGTTAAAAGAAAACTGAGACTTATAAATATATATTTTTATCTTTTCACCCCTTTTCTTCTTTCCTTTTTGTCTAATCACCATTAACTGTCTCTGAACATTCTTTGATTTTTTTTGTTTTTTGGGTTATCTATATTCTCTTATGCATCGTTTAGGGGGCTTTCTTGTTGCTGATAATTTTTGCTCCATTCTTCCTGTTCTAAGATTTTGATTCTTCTGTGAAGTTCTACTACCTTTATCTTAGGCTTATCCTGATACCGTTGCTTGAGTTGCAGAGGGGAAAGATTTTCCGCCATACCTCCTGCTTGTTTTGTTTTTTCTGGTGTTTGTTATCTGCATATTTCAACCGCATGTGTTTTGTTGTGTTGTGTTGTGGTCTGGTTGTGATTAATAAACACAACATGTTATTAGTAGGAGTATATAATGGGTGAACAATTGGGGCTACTAAAAGTCATAGTTGTGCAAGGGAAAAGGTTGGTGATCCGGGATTTCAAGAGCAGTGATCCTTATGTTGTGGTCAAACTTGGGAATCAGGTAACTAGGATTGACATTTCATTTTTGGCTTGTTTCTCTTGAAATCAACATTATTCAACATATTTTAACCTCAAAATGTTGAAATGATTCACATTAAACTGTACCAGACGGCAAAGACCAGGGTCATTAATAGCTGCTTGAATCCTGTTTGGAACGAAGAGCTGAATTTCACTGTGACAGAACCCTTGGGAGTCCTGAATTTGGTGAGTTTCCTGATGTTTGGATTTGTAAATCTCAAAACAAATTTTTATATTTGTACTAATTCTTGAATGCATTGAACCATGAGATGTCAGACCTGGAGAACCCCTTAAGATGGCCTAAAAAGAACCCCTTATGTGACTTTCAGGTCTTATGGCGCTGTCTATCTCTTTTAGAATAAGAATGGGCAATTAGCTTGCGGGCTTTGAAACCTGCTTTTGCAAACTTAATTATAGATCCTCCTGTCCCTTTCTTTAGTTTTTTTCTTTTTTCCTTCTGCTATAGATTCTTATTATATGCTTGAACGTTAGCATGCACGTCATTCTTTGCTTTCTTCAGTCATTACTAGTTTTTAAGTCTTTTTTGCATTGAAGGTACTCAAATTCATTTATTTTACTGTAGTTGTGCAACATATTATGTTGATAATTTTTCTGATGAAATTTTTGAAATGCTGAGTTCAAGGTATTATTGATCAGGTTTTCCATGTTGTATAACTGAGTTGCTTTTTGAATAGGAAGTATTTGACAAAGATCTTTTGAAGAGTGATGACAAGATGGGAAATGCTTACCTCAACCTTCAACCATTAGTCTCTGCAGCTAGATTAAGAGACATTTTACGGGTGTCCTCTGGTGAGACAACATTAAGGAAGGTCATACCCGATGGTGAAAACTGTCTTGTCCGCGATAGCAGCATCAATTGTGTCAATGGTGAGGTGGTGCAGAATGTGTGGTTGAGGCTTCGTGAAGTGGAGTCTGGGGAGCTGGAACTGACCATCAAGTTGATCACCCCTGTTGCTCCCTCAATATAGTGCAGAAACTGCAAGTGCCCTTAGGGTAGATCTCTAACAAGATCATAGTTGTAACATTTTATATGTAGTTGAGTCTTTCTTCTGATTAACTCCCTCGTAGATTAAAGCCTCTTGTATGTGCATTTCCAAATGAACAAGTTGTGATTTATGGCTTCTTTGGTCTTTATGGTGTGTTGCTCTTGTTTTACCCTGAATTACATCACAAAAGAACAAAAAAAACTAGTAGAAAATTAGCCTTTCATTTTAGCAATGAGCACTCATTTGAGGACTGCATAGGTTTGGTTGTGATGTATTGATTTTCAGGAAAGTCCCAACTTTTGGGGCAAAGGGTTAATATCAAGGCTTGTCTGCAACGTTCAGCATTGTGCTTGTATGACAGGGCTCTGCCTCTAACCCTTATACTCGCTGTATTTTGCTCCTCTTGTTGACCCCACAATGAAAATGATGCTGGCATTCATAAAGAAAAGAAAAAAAAACTTGTGATGCCTTGCTATGATATGCTTCTGCATTGTTACAAATCTACACAATAGTTGTTATGGGTTGAACTGAATAATTACTCAGTAGTTACTTGTTCCTTCATCTCTCCAAAGTTTTTTAAATACAATTTTTTTATAAAGTAAATATATCAAATTATAAAACTTTAGTGTGACTCAAAATAAGCTCACATTGTAGACCCAATAGAAGCTAGATTCTTAACAAAAAATAAAACCAAATTCATTGAGTAAATTATTATTATAAGAGTATGGGAATAAAAATGATAATAAAAATTTTATTAATGAGTTTTGTATATCGTTTTATACAAAAAAAAATTTATTTATAAATTATTTATTCTCATTTTTATTCTAATACCGAACATGGAAATGATTAATTTTTAAGAAAAAAAATTATTTTTTTAGAAATATCCTTTCAAAAAGATTTTGTTTATAAATTATTTTAAAGATAAAACAAGTTAATCTAAACATGTAATACTTAAATATCAAAACTAATGTGGTGAAACTAAAAATTAAATTTTCATAAAGCCAATTAAGGTGACCTGCTTTTTAAATTTACCTCACACTAAAAAAAAAAAAATCATGTCTCTACTCCTAAATGTGATCTAACAGTTGACACTAATGTCATCTCATATAGACATGTACCATTGCTATTGCAAACATAAAGTTATGTTAGAATGATGCTTCACGCTTCCTTTTTATCTATGGAAAAGGAGACGTTGCTCAAGTTCAAGCCCATCCACAGGTCACCACTAGGTTGAAAGGCCTGAGAAGTAAAGAATATACAGAGCTATACATATTCATTCCTCATGTACTCTTCTAAAACATGAAAATTTTAAATTTACTTGACTCTCTTGAATTTTATTAGATATATAATCATAAAAGTCAAAAAAAGTTTTAAAAAAAATATAAATCTTTGTTTACAATTAAATTTGTGTCTAAAAAAATTATATCTCTTATTTTTGACAGAAATTTAATAATTCCATTATGATAATAGATAAAATCTGATAATTTCTCAAACAAAAAAAATCTAATAATTTTACAAATTTTCATTTTTCTTAATCTCTGGTGTTATTTATCTTAGCTTCAACATTTTCCGACTGTATCGTGATCGATGAGCGCGTTGAAGTTGAAGGCGGTGTGTGTCGCGAACCCTAACGACACTGCGAAGAGGGAGACGGTGGATCTCGGAAACGGAAGCGAGGTCCTTTACATTCAGAGGTTCATACCCTTCGATCAATCTTGGAAATGGTTCCATTATCTTGACAAGCACATCCATTGGACCCGACCCACCATTCGCGTCTTCGGAAAATCTTGCGTCCAGGTACCTCTCTCTCTTTGTCTCTCTTTATCCGCAGATTCCCATAATTCTTTGAAATTCAGCCCACAGGAAAATGTAGGGGTCATGAAATATTTTATCTTTCTGTTTTTTTTGGTTTCTCATATTTTGTTTGTCTGATGGATTTCTCCTCGCTTGAGAATCATTTTTGTTGGTTCGGCTTTGATTCTTTCTGGAATTTTGTTGTTGTGGAAAAGATCGATCTTTCTTCGTCTATGTCATATCTGCATTAAATTATCGTCTGGTGAACTTTCCTTTACAGTTTCAATTTCTGATTTTTAGAGAAAATTGAATACCCAGCTTTGTTTTAGCTAGGTTCTGCATACGTTGTTGTGGGATACAGCCTTGTGATTCCGGCATAAGAACTATTTACGTCCATGGTCACATAAGAGCTATTGCTTCTGATACTATATGAAAAATACCAGTGGTGTCAACATTCAATTACTCAATAGGTGGTTGCAGTGAGAATTGAATCAAAAGCTTCTCTTAATGGGACATTAGCCCTTGACCCGACAAGGGCATTGTATTGGAGCATGCATAGATTGTATCATGGTATTTGAGATTTTTAACAATTTCTTTCTAAATTTCATTGCTCAGATCTTATGTTTAACCAAACTCTACTTAAACTATAAAGTTGATTCTGTTTCTTAAACTAGAAGGGCATATTTAAGGGGTCAGGATGATGTATTGACCACTTTTTGATTTTCATATATGGTAATTCGAGGTGTGAACCATTCATACAAGGTCCATTCCATGAAGGTCTTTGTCTATTGTGTGTTTACAAGTTGAACAAAGAAATTAAGCTATTAATCCAATTGTAAAATTTATCCCCTTTTGTACAGTAAGTATAATACATTATCTTAATCTTCTTAAATGGGTTTATTTTTTTTCATATTTCGGGTTAACCTTTGTGAACTTGTAGTTTGTAATGTATGTAACTCTCTGCAGCCTCGGGACACTTGTTATATTGCTACTCCAGGATTGACTGAGTTGATTTACAGTGGATATCAGCCGCATGCTTATTCTTGGGATGATTATCCACCACTTAATGACATCTTGGATGCAGTAAGAATGATCTTTTATCGAAATTGTTCCTGATCAATTCTGCTAATTTGTTGACTATTGGATCGATGTCCTATGTTAATCTTACTTAATAATTCTACTTACTTCTGAAGGTCCATAAAGCTCTTCCTGGGAGTAGTTTTAATAGCTTACTCTTAAATAGGTATAAAGGTGGTAATGACTATGTTGGTTGGCACGCTGATGATGAGAAGCTTTATGGAGCAACGCCTGAAATTGCTTCTGTATCTTTCGGATGTGAACGTGAGTTCATTTTGAAGAAGAAGCCAAGTAAAAAATCCTGTGGTATGTATTTCATCTGTGACTGGAGTTATCACCGTACTTCATCATGCAGCTCTATTTTTATGCGTTTTTCAGTTCTGAATTATATTTAAGTGTAATCTGTATTAGGAAGTTCTAATGACTACTTCGGTTTTTTGTTTTTCACCTTCCACTTTGTGGGAATTATGTATTGATTGAAGTGACACATATATAGCATTGAGGGTGTGTGCATGTGTTTTTCCTGATCTGCGTTCTACAAATATGGATTGGAAAGTTTATCTCTCTCCCACCCCCTTGTGTGTATGTAATACAAGAGCAATCGACCTTTATATATGTGTTCGTAAACTTATTATCCTTTGATGTGGACCTCCAGATGGAAGTGACGAGCCTGTGAGCAAGCGACTAAAGAAGAGTAGCCATGCTGATCAGCATTCGTTTAGACTTAAGCATGGATCCCTTTTGGTGATGAGAGGCTATACCCAACGGGATTGGATTCACTCTCTGCCTAAACGTGCAAAAGCCGACGCTACACGCATTAATCTTACCTTCAGGCGTGTTTTTTGATTGGTTTGGGACATACTGAGCATATATGCTCATGCATAGTTTTGAATCTGCTTCTGGCATTCTAGGAGGAATGTCTGGTTTTTTTGATAATATGAAAACGACAATTTTGTAGGACTTTGTTTAACTTGAGTACTATGAGTATATGTAAAGCTTTTTTAGATGCTACTGTTACTGTTACAACCTTCCTTTTGGACGGGTTTATGCATTTCCAACTTCCAAGTCGTTTCATGTGATACAATTGCCAGTCGTTGATGGCAGTGAACTTTTAACATTCAACAGAGTTCTATGTAATACTCCCAGTCCGAAGCGGGTAATTTTCCATCTATTCTTGTACATACCGTTATTTTCCCATTCACAAGCAGCTAATCATCTGTTTGCACACCAAGTGTTGGAATTCAAATTCTGAAGGAGACATTTGTTAAAAAGATTTTTTAATTATGACAGTACTTAAAAGTTTACTCTCATAATAATATTTATAAAGATCAAAGACCAAAAAAGAAATATCATGCTTTCTAAGTTAAAGTACCCCAAGGGCCCAAGAATTGTGGGTTGCGTTACTTCTGGTGAGGCCGCATTCTTTATGTGCAGCTGCACGTTTGAAACGTGGCAGTGTTATGTACCATTGATCTTCCCCCATCCTGCTCCTGAAAATAGTTGGTATGACTTGTCCTGATATAGATTATGGTAGCGGGGGAAAATGCTATACAAAGAGAAATTAAAAATAAAGGTAAAAAAAAGTCATATTTTGTTATTATACTTGTGTATGCAATCAAACATCCAAAAAGGAGTAAAGGGAATTAGTGTGCAAAGTTGTTGGATTTCAAAGAACCTCCAAGATTATAGTTTATAAAGCATCCAAGTTTAAATTCAATGAACCCAGCTAACTGGGCAAATTGAGCGTGCCCTAACTGTGAATTGGAAGACTTGAATCTCAACAAACAAAAAGTGGAAAACTACTAATAAAAGGCAGCATGATTTGCTTTCAGCTTACATTGCCCCAGTTTATGCAATAATCATAGTGTCATACCATTGAAATGGCAGAAAGAATGATTATTATAGTCTCATGGGAGAACAATTATTATAGTCCCAGTGGGCCTGAAAGGAATGTCTAAATTGGGAAGAACCAATTTATGCTCCCAATAACTCAAGCATATCAGATATTTTGCTTGTATAGTAGTCCGGCTGAATATCATTTGAAGGGTCTTCTAGAGCTGGTTGAGTCGTGACACCTGTTCCCACAACAATAGTAATGGCATCATGTTATGCATGACTTCTGTAGTTAGGTTAGATTCACGATGCATAAAAAGGTAAGTCCCATTACCTGAAAGTACCAGAAGAGTTTTGCAACCAGAATTTTGTCCAAACAATATATCAGTATCTAGTCTATCACCCACCATACACATCTTGGAGCTACTTACATTGAATCTGCTTAAAAGAGTGAGTTATATGATGATCAGAAGAATATAAAGTAAAACACAGAAATTCCCGCAGACAGAACCAACAAATTTAAGCAATTTGACTTTCTTACTTCTTGAGTAAAAACTCCATCATAAAGGTTGAAGGCTTCCCAACTACGATAGGCTCCTTCTGGGTTGACCCACATATGGCAGCAACCATACACCCTGCACCTGAAATCCGACTTTTATCCATTATGAGGCCATACAATCAAGTTGTATACTAATCTCAGTCTTTAAGAATAGAATGGAAATATGGAATTGAAGAAAGAACCAGGCCATTCTTGCAAAGGAGTCATATGTCCACTTGCATCACGGTTGGTAGCAATGAACAGGCATCCTGGATTTTCACGTATGCAAAGGGTTCCATACCTATTAGATGAAATTTGAAATATCATCTTATGAAGCAATTAAATGCGAGTAATTACATAAATGTGGATAGAATTCTCAAAACAGCTGTTTCTGTTTCACCACAGGATGTTGGCATATATTAATATATGATTCTGATTATTCATATCCACCTCTTTTGTATCAAAGGAAAAAAAAATAACCACCTGTTCACCTAGAGCATTCGGTCTATTTTCTAACTTTGTAAGTCACTCTCGTTTAGAAAAATTCTTTCTGATTTGAGTTAATTTAACAGTTGAAAAAGCTACTTTAATACATTAATCTTCTCAAAGAAAAGTAATTTGTTCATTATGTCATTCTTGCAGTATTATAAACTCAATATAACAGCCCAGGACTATATCCATACAAATCTTTAACATAAACATTTGAAAGCTTTAAAAACTTTGATGATTGAGGCCAAACTAGGATAATTAATTGTTCAAAATAAGCTGGCTTGCTCTTATGCAATATGGTTACTTCAGAACATAGTAGCTACTGAAATATAGTTTTAATAGTATCAATAGTAGCTACTGAAATATAGTTTTAATAGTATCAATACTCTTTTGGTACTTCATATATATAAAAGTCATCCAGGGTTCTGAACTAGAAATTTGGAGCCATAAGTCTAGGGCAACGAAAACAGAAGGTAAAGTGCTCAAGAAAAGAACAAGGGGAAAAGATTTTCTTACTGAAGCTTGTAATAGTTAATGTACGGATCTATACCAACCACGACAGCTCCAACCTGCAATAGTTTAGCAGTTAACTGCAAGTACTGACCTCAGTGAAGATGCTCAAAGAAACAATGGGCAAGATGTTACATTACACTCTTATCGTGTTCAAAAAAGCAGTTCTGCTGCAGGTCTACTGTTTTATTCCTGTCTCCCTGCAAGTATTGAATGCTTTAGTGAGGATTAATTCCTTGACAATCTTGTGATTCTCATCCCTTTGTCTGTGTCTTGTTTGATGCATGCATTGCCATTAAGAAAATGTAATCTCATAGACTTGAAATATGATTTCATTTCTAATAAGACATGCATGAGGACATCCAAGGTGAATAATCATCCAACCAACAAAATTTAGGTGCAAAAGATCACTAATGTTAAAAATAACTAATTTGGTAGACCATAGAACAACTTGAATTTCAATTAGAAATAAGAAAAGAAGGGTAAGGGGAATGACTTTGTAGAACTTACAGGACCACCAAGACCTGTGAATCCAGTAAGCTGCAACTCCTCCAGTATACCTTCACCCCCAATTACATAAACCTGAACATTGAGAAGAAGAGCACCAACGGCAAAAATAGATATAACTGTATGTAGGTGACTTACTGTGACAGCACAAGTCTAAAACGAAATCGAAAATTAGACCAGGGGTAACATAAATTGTAACCAAGTTCATCATTACACAACATGCCATTTGCCATTCACCATCCATAACTAACCAATAATTAGTCTTTAACAGAGGAAATGAAACTTGGAGCAGCAAAAACGATTTGAAAAACTTCCTTTGCCGTATATATCAAGTCACCAACCTTCTTTTCTGAAGGAAAATTGTTGACCTTCAAGTACATAGCAGCTGCAAAAGACGAGGAGAATATCTCGTCCTGCAAAACATAAAAGATAGCTATGAAAAGATTACTTCAATTCTGAGAACAACAAATTCAAATTCATGTCCCAATCCCAGTGAACTGAAATGAACACCTCGGAAATGAAAATTCCTAGAGATTTGAACTTTTCAGCATATTGTCTCCTGGATTTAAAGGAATTGTTGGTCACAAACACCAGCTTCTTCCCCTAATGCACAACAAGAAATTAAAATGTCAATAAAGAGATATAAGGAAAATGCAAAATTCAGCAATCAGATAAAGCGGAGAAAACTATTCTACAAGGTTCTCAACTCTAGTATGATAACTAATTAACAACTTCAACTTCAAAACTAACTAGTTGAGAGATTAAACTTAATTAAAAGAACATTCTGGCAATAGATATCAATCAGGAAAAAAAAATTCAGGTTGTTTTGCTCATGTGCCAAATTGCTCATGCTAAGTTGAACATTCCAAATTCTTTAGTGAGGCTGAGTCGCTTAATTGGTAATAATGAAAGTTCAATCCATTGATTGGTTTATCATAAAAAGATTACCCTCAAATCAAATGATAGTTCACTTGATAAAGGGAAGGGAATGGGTATGTCTACCTTGGATCGAAGCATATCAAGAGTTTGTGAAACACCATCAATAAGCTTATCACCCTTCCAAATCACACCTAATGAAATGACCAAATCAATCAAGTCATATGGTTGAATCCAGAAATACAAAGACATAGAAATAGAAAAATTGAAACTTGATCAACAAGAGATTGAGATTGATAAGGTACCATCGCAATCGAAGAGAAAAGCTTCGACAGAATCAAAGAGATCTCTGAAATTATGAGGAGAGAGAGGGTGGGAGCGGGAGGGGTTCCTCGTCATGGATAAAGGGTTATAAGGGTTAGCAGCAAACTCTGAAGCAGAGACGATAAGAATCTGAGATTGATGGCGCCTTCTTTCTAGAGGTGGAAATAGACTAGGTTAAGCTTTTCTTAAATAGGTCAGACTTGTTTTGTAAAGTATTAGGCCTTAATTTGACCTATTACTTCATATAGAATTTTTTTCTAAAAAAATGTGGAAACTTGGCATGGTCTACAAGCGTATTTAAAGACAAATATTGCATGAAAGCCTTCAAATTGGGCTAACAAACCTAGGTTTTCAAGATTTCAAATAAGCTTAAAAGCCTTCAATCAAAATTGTTTTGATGATCTATCCACTATATTTGCTCAAATAATAAATTGATAAGGATCATAATCACTTAACTAGCAATCATCCCTATTCATAGCTGGATTTAGATTTTTTGCTGTCATATACATATATATGTAGTAGGAGAAAGAGAAAAACAAAATCAAATGGATCCACTAATTTAAAATTATGGGATTTACTTATTTTATTTAATTTACTCTCTTATTACATGATTGCAACGTTGTAGGAGAAGTGAGACTCACACAAAACTTTCTATCCAAGAAGAGAAACTGGAACACAAGGAAATATTACGAACTCCTCACAAGTGGAAGCAGGCAATTACAAGGTCTTGGATCCAATCTAAGTGCTAGATGCATATTACTAAATTTAGTGCCTGTTTGGTTTGTCACCAAAAGTAAGGTGGCGGTGAAAATAATTGATTCTAGTGTAAACTCCCAATTTGGTCTTCCAAAGATTGTGTTGACATCACTTTGGTTTTATAAAGAATGCCAATACCAATTTAATTCTTTAATCATGAAATGTGACATTAAAATCGTTCTTCTGTGTATGGGTAGAGACCAAATTAATATAATTTCTATGATTGAGGGACTAAATTAATGTCACTTTGTATAATTGATGGACTAAATTGATAACATTTTTCGATGATTGAGAGACTAAATTGATATCAATTTTTTTTGGAGGATCAAAATGATGTCGCCTTGGATAATTCAAAAACTAAATTGATGTCGACATTCTTTGAAGAACTAAAGTGATATCGACACAATCTTTAGAGGATCAAATTGGAGGTTTAATCTTAATTCTTAGAGCATTTGATGTGTTTGGTTATTTTTAGAAAATCCATTCTCACAAATCGTGGGACCCATAAAATTTTCAAAAGCATACCTATAATTATATTTCAAAAGTGATTCTACTTCATCATCCAAATAAAATCAATTCTTTTAGACTAACTTTTGAAATATCATTAATATAAATTCTTTCAAAATCAATTCTTTCAATATTGATTCTTTTAAAATCAATTCAAGTAAAATCTAAACTAAATGGACCCTTAGTTAATAA
Source organism: Castanospermum australe (assembly GCA_019955255.1). Classification (NCBI taxonomy): domain Eukaryota; kingdom Viridiplantae; phylum Streptophyta; class Magnoliopsida; order Fabales; family Fabaceae; genus Castanospermum; species Castanospermum australe. The sequence goes on from NSJW01000802.1 coordinate 132,619, forward strand.
GTCATTGTTTGAGATTTGTATAGTTTACGCATATCAGTATCCAGCTAATTGATCTTTTATTTTCTTAATCCAGAACATATAATTCCTTAGCAGGAAAACAGTTTTCTCTTATGTTTTCCAACTACTTCACTCTCTCGAGTAGATTGAAAAATTCATACTCATTATTAGGAATGGGGTGGGATTTTGCCCAACCCAACCCCGTCCAGCACCCCTCAAATACAGTAGAAAACCTACCCCTACCTGGCCCACAGGTCTTGAGAATAAAAACCTGAAAAAATAGAAAGAAACCACACTTATCCCTCCTGCCCTACACCTATGAATATTTCAAATATAAATTTATACAGTAATCAATTACAATATTAATAAAAAAAAAACCATAATCTGATATAAATTAAAAGAAATGTTTAAAGAGTAATACAGACTCCAGCAAGTTGGAGAAATTAGACAAGTACTTAACCAATACTCCAAAAGTATTCCAGGGAGAACCAACTAACCCCTTATGCCACTCCCACACACAGAATAGTCACCAGATAAAATACCGCTCTTCATAGAACTACCATCAACATTTATCATTTGCAGCAATACAAAAGCAAATATGACTCCTAAACAAATCACCACAGAAAAGAAAAAAATTTGTCGTGTCTTTGAAAAGAAAACAAATGAAAATATGAATAATTTTTGTGTTGGGAACTTATATAAATGGCATACACTAATTCGTTATCCTTAAGAGTTCCAACTTGCAAGTATATATACTCCTCAGTTTCGATAAACCCATAAACTAAGCATTGGTTGCTAAATCCCAGTACTTGAAACCGTACTACATGTCCAAATCAGGAGGTGTTTGGATAATTCATGCACATGTGCAGCAAGCACCTACACAAGCTTTTCAATTCTGTTTCTATCATATGTAATTAATGTGTGTAGAATAGATCGGCAGAATTTGTTTATAATATGAAAACAAAAGCCACACGCTTCTTCCGCAAAAACCAAAACAAGAACTTGCAAAGGAACAAGCACTTCTCACCTATTATCTTTCTTGGAGAGAGAGAGAGAGTGAGAAACCTTTAGAAAAGTAACACGAGCCGAAACGAATGGGAGGGAGCAGTAGCACCGGACGCCGGCGGCGGTGAGATGTATGATGCAGTGACGGGGAAAGGGTAATTAAGGTTAGCAACTTCTCAAGGGGAATTAACACGTGGGAATCAGGGAGAGGATTAAACGCACCGTTTACTATATCTGGGTTTCGGGTCAGGTCGGATCGTTTTAAACCCGAATCTACCCGCCTCCTGAGAAGAAACATCCTTCGCCCGCTTCGCCGGCGGCGCCATGCCTGATTTTCGGGGCGCTCCCCATGGCTCCATCCTCTGATTCTGTAAAACTTCGAGGTTTGCTTTACTTTCTTCTACGTAAAGTCCGAAGCTTGTTCTCAATTCTGGAACCGCCATTTATAAATTTATACAAATTCGTATGTTCTTTCAGACCATAAGTTGATGCTTCAGTGAATCAGTGTACTTCGTTAGCTTGCTGATATATGTCTGTAATATAGCTAATTATGTATCATCTGGGGAAAAAAAAAAAGAAAATTTGCTTTGTTTTCATAAAATTTTACAAATTGAAAACGGACAACCTTTGAAGGAAAGTAGAAGTGATAGAAGCGTGAAGTATTTTGAATTAGTTATTTAATCTCTGCTTAACTAAGCGCTTCTGTTTGTGTGTTGTTTTTTTGTTTCAGATGTTTGTGTTGTTGGTGTTGCAAGGACGCCCATGGGTGGTTTTCTTGGCACCCTGTCTTCTCTTTCAGCGACGGAGCTAGGCTCAATCGCTATTAAATGTAAATGTTTACAGTTATAATTATAATAATAACTACTCCTTTACTCCTTTTTCTTTTTTCTTCCTTTTTTATAGCCAGTGGCTTCATCATTATTAATGAAAAGAATAAGTCAGCAAATATTTCTTCAAATATTTGCTCCTCCTTTGTTTTTAAGTTGCTATGTAAACCTGCAGCTGCTCTCAAGAGGGCCAATGTTGATCCCTCACTTGTGCAAGAGGTGTTTTTTGGGAATGTTCTCAGTGCAAATTTAGGGCAGGCTCCTGCCAGAAAGGCTGCATTAGGTGCCGGCATACCTACTTCTGTAATTTGCACTACTGTTAACAAGATGTGTGCAGCAGGGATGAAAGTTAGATTCTTTTTGTTGATTTAGAAGGGTATTTTCACTTCAAATATATGAATATTTAGTGGGGGTGTGGTGAAATTATTCTCTTTATCTTTTTCGTTGCAGCTACCATGCTTGCAGCACAGACCATACAGTTGGGCATCAATGATGTTGTTGTGTCCGGTGGTATGGAAAGCATGTCGAATGCACCTAAGTAGTAGAAGCAAGGTTTCCTTTTCTTTCATGAATGTCGACATATAATACTTTTGCTCTTCTGAAATAGATCATGCTTTTGAAATATGAGGAAATCTGTTGAGGTTAGCTGGATGGCTTATTTTAGCTACTATGTTGAATCAAAGTTTCTCGTGGTGTTTCAATAGATAGTTTATGTCACCTAGTTGCAGCTTATGAGTTTCTTAAGCATTTGATTGGGTCTATCATTCATAAACTATCATTTTATTTGGTGAGTTATTGATGGTGACTATCAACATATTCTGTGTATATTGTCTCTAAAACAGGAAGGGGTCTCGGTTAGGACATGATACTATCATTGATGGTATAATCAAGGATGGCCTTTGGGATGTTTATAATGACTTTGGTATGGGAATTTGTGCAGAACTATGTGCAGATCAACATGTCATAACAAGAGATGAGCAGGTAGAGCTCCTTGATGAATTGTCTTAAAATTTTGTGATAGAATTCATTCTCTCTTGTTTGTTACTTCATAACTTCAATTACTTTCACTAAGACATTTAAGTGTCTGCCTCAGTTACCTTGAATTAATACTGGCATCCTTATTGTTCTTCTGTTGAAATCTGGTTCCTTGGTGATGCCATTTGTTGACTTTTGGAATACCATGTAAATGATCTGGATTAGGATATTTGGAGGGGAGAATTAGTAGAGCAATATTGCTATGCTTATATATTTCCTCATCTCAATTTCGCAATTGTACCATGTTAGAAACTGGACCGGAGACAGCAAAAGGAATTGAAATTAAAACTGTATCTCCTCTCCTAAAAACTGATATCAAGGTGATATCAGGTTTAATGGGGTTGAAAGTGTTCTGTATACAGCAACAGAAACGAAAAATACAAGGAAACCCAGGCTTTTGAGATGCCTGTTCTCTCCCACTCCTTCCTATCTCACTCCTTTCTTGCTTCCCATCTTCCTAAATTTTCCCTTTATATATTTTCTTACATCATAACAGAATTTCCCTCCTATTCTGCCTGTCTCTCTCTAGCCACGTTAGCACCCAAGTGGCAGCATTGGTCACGTTGGAATCCTTGCTTGCATGGGCCTGTGCTCCTCTGTGTCTCTTCTTAATATACACACGAGTAATGGGTGATTTCCTAACAATACTCCCCCCCCCCCCAAAGTATGCACCTTGTCCTCAAGGTGGAAGGTTGGGAATTGCTCCTGGATAGTAGAGACTGCTTCCCAGGAATTCTCAAAATCTGGCAAGTCTTGCCTCTTGACAAGTATCTCCGGATGACCATCAGGATGAACTCGATAGCTAAGCACTCAGCTGGTTGAACCTTGAGTTCCCAGTCTTCTGATAAGAAAGAGGGCAGAGGTTGACACACAGCTGTGGCACAAATGGACTTCTTTAGCAGAGAAGCATGGAAGACTGGATGGATGCGGCTGTCCTCTGGTAATTCCAGCTTGTAAGCAACCTGTCCAATCCTCTCTAGGATTTTAAATGGACTATAGAATCTCGGGCTGATTTTCTGATTGAGTTTTTTGGCTAGGGACCTGAATCTTTAGGGCTGGAGCTTGAGATAAACCATATCTCCAGGTTGAAACTATACCTCCCTTCTGTTTTTGTCTACTTGCACCTTCATCCTGTTTTGTGCTTGAACCAAGTGTTGTTTGAGGTCATCCAGCACCTGGTTTCTTTCTGCCAGTAAGGTATTAACTTCCTGTATAGAAGATGGGTCAGAAGTACACTTAAACAAGGTAGGGGGGTCCCTCCCATATAGAGCCTTGAAGGGGGAAAGTTTGGTGGAACTATGATAATTGGTATTATACCAATATTCAGCCTAGCTAAGCGATTTGGGCCATTGTTTAGGCTTTGAACCTGTGAGGCAGCGTAAATAAGTTTCCAAACACCTGTTCACCACTTTAGTTTGCCCATCAGATTAAGGGTGATAGGCGGAGCTGAGCTTGAGTTTTGTTGCTGACAGTTTAAAAAGTTCACTCCAAAATTGACTGATAAAAATGCAATCCCGATCCGATACTATGGATGATGGGAAACCATGGAGTTTGACAATCTCCTTAGTAAACAAGTCAGCCACTTCTTTGGCATTAAATGGGTGACACAAAGCAATGAAATGGGCATATTTAGTCAGCCTGTCCACAACAACCAAGATGGTGTCCACACACCATGTGTCTTTGGAAGTCCTCCAATAAAATCCATAGAAATATCGGACCAGACTTGAGTAGGAACGAGTAAGGGCTGCAGTGGCCCTGCAGGAGATAGAGCCTGGTATTTATTCCTTTGACATGTTACACAAGCAGCCACATAACTCTAAATATCTTTCTTCATACCCTTCCAGAATAGTAAGCCTGAAATCCTTTTATAGGTCCTGAAAAACACTGAGTGTCCACCTATAGAGGAATCATGAAACTCCTTGAGAATGAGTGGAATCTTGGGTGAGGACTTAGATAGGACTAATCTGTCCTTGTAGAGCAATTTACCCCCCTGTAATTGGAAACCTAGATGAGTGGCTGCCTTAGACATTAGGTCCTGCATAATAACTCAAAGCCGTGGATCAGCTTGTAACTCTTCCACCAAATCATCCCATTCTGAAAGCTGCACAGTAGAGATAGCTGAGAAGAACATCCTCCAAGAGAGTGCATCAGCCACATTGTTTTCTGCTCCAGGTTTATAATTAACTTCGAAGTCAAATCCAATCAATTTAGATGTCCACCTTTGCTGCTCTTCACCTAAAAGTCTCTGGTCATTTAGGAACTTAAGGCTTCTTTGATCTGTATTAATCACAAAGTGCCTCCCTAATAGATAGTGCTTCCACTTCTGAACTGCAAATACAATTGCCATCAACTCCTTCTCATAGACAGATCTGTTCTGAGCTCTTTCTGAGATGCCTTGGCTGATGTATGCAATTGGCCTTCCTTCTTGCATCAACACAGCTCCTAATCCTCTTCCAGAAGCGTTAGTTTCTACCACAAATGTTTTTTGGAAGTCCGGAACAGCCAAGACAGGTACAGTAGACATAGCCAATTTAAGAGCTTCAAAGGCTGCTCGAGCTTCTGCTCCCCAATTAAAACAATTCTTCTTCAACTGCTGAGTCAAGGGTCTGGCTATTTTGAAATAATCCTTGACAAATTTACGATAGTATCCTGTCAAACTGAGAAAACCCCCTGAAACTCTTCACATCTGTGGGTGTGGGCCAGCTAACCATCACTTCAATCTTCTTAGGATCAGCTCTAACCCCTGCAGCAGAGATTAAATGACCTAGGTATTCCAATTGCCCCTGTCCGAAGCTGCATTTCTTTTTATTCACAAACAGTTTGTTATCCTTTAGCACCTGAAGCACTCTTCTTAAATGCATCAAATGAGTTGGTTTATCAGAACTGTAAACCAATATATCATCGAAGAAGACTAAAGCGAATCTTCTTAGGAATGGTTGCAGCACCTCATTCATAAGTGATTGGAAAGTAGAAGGGCCATTGGACAGCCCGAAGGGCATCACAAGGAACTCGTAATGTCCCTCATGAGTCCTAAAGCTGTCTTAGGTACATCAGACTCCTTCATCCGAATTTGGTGGTAACCTGATTTGAGATCCAACTTAGAAAATATAGTAGCTCCCCCCAAATTATCTAGAAGCTCATTTATAGCTGGAATGGGAAATTTATCAGGTATGGTTACTTTATTTAAAGCCCTGTAATCAACACAAAACTGCCAGCCACCATCTTTTTTTTTTTAACTAAAATTATAGGGCTAGAATAAGGACTATTGCCAGGCTTAATGATGCATGCTGTTAACATCTCTGCTACTATCCTCTCTATTTCATTTTTTTGATAATGGGGATACCTGTAAGGTCTGATATTAGGAATTTGGGCTCCCTCCTTTAGCACAATAGCGTGATCTTGTCTCCTCTGTGGTGGAAGTCCATATGGCTCCTTGACAACTTCATCATATTCATGTAGCACCCCCTCCAACTCTGTCCATGTGGTTGCGTTTTCCTGCTGCAGGTGGCTTAAGAAATTATACTCAATGTAAAAGCCCCCTCCATCATCTTGCAATACTTTATAAATGGATTTTAAAGATGCAGCAGCCTTTGACAGGGAAGGTTCCCCTTTCAGTATCACTTCTTTTTTAGCAACCTCCATCCTCAAGGTTAACTCTCTGAAGTTGGCTCGAATTTCTCCTAGTCCTTCCAATCATTCTAACCCCAAGACAACATCTTTTCCCTCTAATTCAAACAAAAAGAAGTCTTGTTCAATTTGATCTCCTTGCATCTACAGGGTAATCCTCTTACACACACCCTTGCTTCAGACTCTATGTCCATCCCGCACCTTCACAAAGTACTCAAGTGTCTCAGAAATAGGCAGCCCCAACTCCTGAACCACCCCTTTCGCAATAAAATTGCTAGAAGCTCCACAATCCACCAAGACCACCACCCTATGTCCTGCTATCTCCCCTCATAACTTCAGGGATTTCTTTGATGTTAACCCCATAATGCTGTGAATTGATAGCTGGAAAGCTTTTTCATCCAACTCCCTCTCCTCTTCCCATGTAACTTCACCTAGTTTTTCCTCATTTTCCTCCATAGTTTTCAATGGCGTATGGCGGCCCATGGCGGCAAGCCGAAAATCCGCCGTAGATTTATGGCGGATGGTGTTGCGGCCAATGGTAGAAGCATGGCGGCCATATTAAAATAATGTAAAAAATATAATAAGGCCTGCAATTTTAAAAAAAATAAACATCTAACAACTTATTTTAAGAATAATAAAAGCATTAAAGAGCTAAAAAAGTGTCACAAACTGAAATATACATGCACCAAAAGAGGTTAAAAACACAAAGACATAGCATAAAACAGAAATGATAATGTCATAATGTCATAAACAAGACACATAACTCAAAACATAAAACAAGACACGACAAAAACAAAACATAAAACAAGACAAGACAATCTAATCCTCCTCGTCCTCATGCTCCTCCTCCATGTAATCGTTGCCATTGCCTTCATCATCATCTTCGGTCGAAACATATCCCTCTTCCTCTTCTTCTTCCAATCTTTCAAATTTGTCTTCCAAATCCTCTTTAGATTCTTCAAAAGAAATGTCTTCCAAATCCAATTCTTCTTTCAATGTCTCTAGCTCTTAAACTTGAAGCTCTTGAACCCTTCTTTCCAACTCTTGCCATTAACATTGCACTTGAGGTTCCCTTACATTTTCTAGTTTGTTGCCTAATATAGGTTCTAATCTCTCCAGCCCCTGATGCCTTATAAACCGCTCCCCAAGTCCAAAGTGTCATCACCATTTTCTTCTTCAAGCATCTTTCCAACTAGCCACTCATTACAATCATCAATGTTGGAAAGAGAGATCAGATCAATCTCATCCTTAACATTATAGCGCTGCTTGAGGGCTTGGTTATACTTCACAAAAAACCAAATCATGCAACCTTTGATGCTCAAGTCTGTTTCTCTTCTTAGTATGAATCTGCAACATTGATATAATAATAAACTTATAAGCTTTTAACTTAGTGATTTGAGTTCTAATTTGTCTAGTTATAAGGTAGACAAAAATTAACAAAACATTAATTACATGTTCAAAAAAGCTCCAGTTACACTCAAAACCATATGCACTACATGTCAAGCTCAAAATCTTAATAGCTAGTTGCTGCAAATTTGGAGCTGAATGTCCATACCTACACCACCATTGAGCTGCAAAGTATTAGATATATATATATATATATATATATATATATATATATATATATATATATATATTTATAAGCATAAGACTTAAAAATCTAAAAGTTAGAAGAACTTGGAAGATTATAATGTAGTACTTAGTTAGTCTTAGTTTCTCACCAGGTGCAAGGATTTTCCTCTGTGATTTTGTATATGTCGTTCCAAAAAGACAACCAGCAGTCTTGTAAATTGGTATCTCAAGTAGGATCTTTTGCTGCACCTCTTGACTTGGTACCAACCTCATGATGCATTGATACAATCCATTAGTAACCTCCAAGTCAAACTCAAGTTGTGGATTGGCATAATAGAATTCCGGGTTCAAGAAATGACCAGCCGCATGTAATGGGCGATGAAGCTGACAAGTCCATCTGTTATCAATGATTTCAAATATATCCTTGTATTTGCTTTCATTGTTGTTGAAGGACTTCATGATAGCCTCTTTAGCTTTGTCCATTGCTTCATAAATGTAACCCATGGCTGGTTTTTTTTCTCACCATCAACAAGTTTAAGCACTTGAACAAGAGGAGCCATCACTTTTAAGGTGAAAACAACATGGTTCCAAAAAAGAAGGCATCAATACAATCTCTGTTGGCTTCTTTCCCTTTGGATCCTTAGCCAACTTGCATTTTACCCATTCATCTGAAGTGAACATTCTTCTAAAGGTTGGCTTTCTCTTTATGAATCCTTTCCAATGAAAGAAAACTTGTAGCAAAGCGTGCATGACAGCATGCCTAACCAACTCTCTCTTGTTTGTGAAGTGCCTCAAAAATGTTAAAGGTAATTGAGTGGACTATAGATGAAGCCAACAAGAGTGATTCCCCTTGGTATTGTCTTCTTTACTAGTAGAATCTTTCCAATATCTTCTAGCATTAAGTCTAGGCAATGGGCAGCACAAGGAGTCCAATAAAGATGTTTTCTTTTTTCTTCCAACATCTTACCAGCTAAAACATAGTTGCTTCCATTATCAGTTATGACTTGCACAACTTTCTCCTCTCCAATCTCCTCCACAAGAGCATCAAGCATCTCAAAAAGCTTCTCACCAGTCTTCACAAATTTAGATGCATCAACAGACTTCAAAAACATTGTCCCAGCTGAAAGAATTGACCAAGAAATTGATCAAGCATCTTTGTTTCCTGTCAGTCCATGCATCTGACATAATGGAGCAACCATATTTTTCCCATTGCTCTTTATGATCCTTCATCAATTCTTCTGTGTATGCCACCTCCTTGTTGAGGTGCGTAACCCTTTTCTCATGATAACTTGACAGTTTTAAACCTGGACCATAGCTTCCAATGGCTTCAATCATATGATGAAAGCTCTTCAATTTGACAGCATTGAATGCAAATCCAGCTTGATAAAACCACTGTGCAATATATTGATTTACTCTAGCCCTTGCTTCTTTATCACATGTCTCCCTTACGCTAGTCTGCCTCATCTTCCCCTTTTTCCTTTGTTCAACAACAGTTTCTGGTTTTTTAAAGCAATACAAATCCAATGGGGCCTTGTTAGTCATCTTCTTCGTCCCACTAGTAGAGAACACAAGTTCTCTCAGCCCTTCTTCTTCTTCTTCACTATCACCAAAACCTAAATTTTCAACATCAAGATCCCTAACATTTTCTTCTACACTCTCTTGCTTCTTTTTTTCTCTAACGTATGCCCACAACTCTTCTCTAACTTCTTTTGGACACTTTTGGCAAGCTGCAACATTACCCTTCTTTCCCATTAAGTGATTTTTTGCTTTAGTGATCCCTCCCTTGGTAACTTTTTCACAAAAATTGCACACCACAACATTTGTGTCATTTTCTTCCAATGGGTGACAATATTTCCAGCCCGGATCTGTCCTGTTGGCAGCTTTTGATGTACTTTGTGAAGATGCTACAGGTGTTGGTGTTGCCATTACACTCCTAAAAAATTTGCAGTTGGTTCATCAAAGTGGGTGGCTACTAGTTAGTGGATGGGTTACGAAAATGGGTGGGTAACAAAAGTGGGTTTGGGTTTAGAGTTAAAGACATGAAAAAAAAAAGCAGAACAAAAAAAAAAAGAAATAAACCAACAGAAACAAAGACGAAGAAACATAAACAGAGAGGAAGAGAAATACCGGAGACAGACGGGGGGGAGGACTTCGCCGGGTACAGATTGGCTCGCCGGACGTGGACACAGTACAGAGCAGAGGACACTCTTCGAAGAACAGCAGCGGAACGAAGGCAGAGAAGGAGAAGAACATTGACATATAGTCGTGGAATAACCCTCGATGGAGGGATTTTTGTTCACATAACAACTAGAAATCCGAAAATACCCTCTAATATTGGGTACCCAATGCTTGGAGGCGGGGATAGATGAGGAAATTCTCATCTGCCTCCGCCATTTCAAACTTTTCCCTCCATGGCCATGGCACCGCCACGACGAAGCCACAACGCCATGGCATTTTCATGGTGGGTGGCCAAATTTCCGCCATTGCAATCCGCCATGGCACAGCCATGGCCGCCATTTGACAACTTTGTTTTCCTCTACACTCTCCACTACCATTAAATGGAACTGTCTGTATTTACACACATGATCTGGGCTAAACTACTCATCACACCTAAAACATAGACCCTTCTTCATTTTATCTTGCAATTCCACATTGGAAAGCCTCCTGTACCCTCCTTCCTTAGTACTCTTGTTACTCTCCGTTGGTTTACTTTCAGCAGTGGTCTTCTCACTGGTAGTAGGCTTTTAGCTAATGGGCCCAGCTACAAAAGTATTTTTGCTCTGTTCAGAATGGGTGTTGGGCCATGACCTAGTAAGTTTACCAGCTAGGCTGGTTTTTAATTGAGCTCCAGGCTTGGGCCCTACATTTGGGCCCCTTTTTCCAGAGGCCCAATTCTTTTCCTCAATGAGCTGCGCGTGGTCCATCAAGTCTGCCATGGTTTCCAGTCTATAGAGTTTCAACTCAACCCGTATGTCCTCCTGCAACCCATTCAACTAAATGCCTCTAAGCACCTCTTCATCAGAATGTCGCAGCGGTCCAGCAGCCATTTCGAACATCTCCCGATATTCTCTCACTGTTCATATTTGACATAGACCGAGGAGTAGCTTATATGGATTTTGAGCCACCATCAGTTGAAAACAGCAGATCACGATGCCCTGAATGATGCCCAACTCGCGTCCCCTGTGCGCTACTCCCACCACTGAAACCAGTTCAGTGCGCGCCCTTCCATAGCCACCATTACAGCCTGCACTCGTTCCCTTTCCAGCACAGAATTCACGTAAAAATACCTTTCAACCCTATTGACCCAGCCATATGCATTGTTGCCAGAGAAAATGGGTATTTCGAGCCTCCTCCATTGATCGTCTTCGTTGCATTGGAACTACCTCCTCCTTTTGCCTTTGATTCACTCCCCAAAACCTCCTTGGACTTCCCTCGGGCCAGCTCCTTAACCAGCCCAACAACTCAACCTGGGTGTCTTCATTCTTCCTCATCCTCTCCTCTTGCACCTCCTTCCATCTCTCGAATCCCTCTCAATTGCCTCCAGCCTCGCCTCCATCCACATATGCACCATCCACAGCTCCTAGATCGGGAGCTCTGGTACTAGTTGTTAGAAACTGGAGCAGAGACAGCAAAAGGAATTGAAATTAAAACTACATCTCCTCTCCTAAAACTGATATCAAGGTGACATCAGGTTTAGTGGGGCTGAAAGTGTACTGTATACAGCAACAGAAACGAAAAATACGAGAAAACCCATGCTTTCAAGAGGCCTGTTCTCCCCACTCCCTTCCTATCTCACTCCTTTCTTGCCTCCCATCTTCCTAATTTTCCCTTTATATATTTTCTTACTCATAACAGAAATTTCCCTCCTATTCTGCCTATCTCTCTCTGTCTCTCTCCAGCCACGCTGGCACTCAAGTGGCAGCATTGGTCACATTAGAATCCTTGCTTGCATGGGCTTGTGCTCCTCTGTGTCTCTTCTTAATATACACCCGAGTAATGGGTGGTTTCCTAACATACCATCATCTCACATGATATTACTCCTGCCCCTAATCCTTAGTGAAATCTTCATAATTTTGTTCTATTCTATGATGTATATGTCGCTTTTCAGGACTCTTATGCAATTCAAAGCTATGAGAGAGGAATTTCTGCACAAAATGCTGGTCATTTTTCTTGGGAAATAGTTCCGGTGTGATTATGATTTCTACCCATGTTAAATTGTTGATAACTCATGCAATGATGTTGATGTGACTTAACACTTTCTCCATGTGCAGGTTGAAGTTTCAAGTGGAAGAGGGAAGCCTTCCACCCTTGTTAATAAAGATGAAGGTTTGGGGAAGGTGAATAGATTCAATGTACATGTGTGTTAACTTGTTTTTTTTTTTGGTGATCATATGTGTGTTAACTAATCTAAATGGACTATTTAGTTTATAGTGCATGCTAATAAATTTTAGGTTTACATTGTTGCTATTATGTATATACTTTTAATTTTTTAAATAATAGTAAATTAACCAGAATTACTAAGAAATAAGAGTTTATGAGATATAGCTAGGTTCTATCACATTATTTTTTTCTATTGCCTCACTTATAGAACTACAGAAGCCGGTCCATGCACGATGCAACCAAGTTGAAGCCAGTTCTGTAAAAATGTGTTTGTGTTTCTTTTTCTTTTGAGACACCGGGGGGGGGGGGGGGTGTTGTTTATCTGTTCATTTTGATTGTTATTATCACATTCATTTTATGTTGAAGACAAGAAGCCAAACTGCATTAATATGGTCTTCAAATGATTGTTAATGTTCATTTGTGATATGCTTCTGTCATTTATTTAAGTTCAGAACTGTAGAAGCCTTCAACTGAATTCTTATATGAAACTTGCTCCATGGTCTTTGTAACTTGCTTTGGTATTGGAATATGGTGGAACTCATGCATTTTGCTCAATATCTTTCATATACATGTTACCAGTTTGATGCTGCAAAGTTAAGGAAGTTAAGACCAAACTTCAAGGAGGATGGGGGTTCTGTGACTGCTGGCAATGCTTCTAGCATAAGGTCCCCCGCCTTTCTCTCTCTTCATATGTCTCTCTCTGCATACATGGTGTATGTGCACTAACACATGTATTCATTGATACCCATTTGAATTTTGTGAAGATAGTCCCTTCATTGCAAGAAGTTTGATTAATAATTATACCATGCTGAAATCTGGGATATAGTAATCAGAAGTTCTACAGTGCATTCTCTTTTATTGATAATGAGTTATTTCATTGATTTGACCAGTGATGGTGCTGCTGCATTAGTGCTTGTGAGTGGAGAGAAGGCCCTTAAGCTTGGATTGCAAGTAATAGCTAAGATAAAAGGATATGCAGATGCAGCTCAGGTGCTATGACAGGTTAATATAACTTGTTTTGGTCTTGATTAATATGAACGTTTAGAGCTGAAACAATATTGTCTTTGCAGGCACCCGAATTGTTTACGACTGCTCCAGCCCTTGCAATACCAAAAGCTATATTAAATGCTGGTCTGGAGGCTTCTCAAATTGATATTATGAAATAAATGAAGCTTTTTCTGTGAGGATATATTCAGCACATATTTTACTCAATCAGGCTTCTATGCTAGTTTTGTGTTCTGAGTTCTAACTTATTCTATGCAGGTTGTGGTTCTTGCGAATCAGAAGCTTCTTGGTCTTAATCCCGTGAGTGGTCATGTGACTCAGCTGTTGGGCTCTTTTTTGTATATGAAACTATCAGTTTTTGGCTGTTCTGGCTGCTCCTGCATTTTGTTTTTGTCCACTCTGCCCTAATTTGATAATGTCTTAATAATTGAGTGTGTGTATTTCTTATCAAATGCAGGAAAAAGTTAACGTACATGGTGGAGCTGTGTCATTGGGGCATCCATTGGCTTGCAGTGGAGCTCGTATCTTAGTTACATTATTAGGGGTAATTTGTGACCTTGGTTACTTTGTTCATCTCTTCCTCCACACCCTTAGCACTCGTATTCTTGTACTTCTCCAATTAGTACGTCTGTATGCCATATTGCCATGTGGTTGTTATCCATTCTATAATTCTCGTCTTTCACTACATAAAATACATAAAAGCTATTTTGAAATGAAGCCTGTGTCTCTGGGAAATGTATTTATTTTATTTTCCCTGGTTTCATGATCTTCTGTGGATATATTAGCCAAGTTGTGTTTCAGGTATTGAGACAGAAGAATGGAAAGTATGGTGTTGGTTCCATCTGCAATGGGGGAGGAGGGGCGTCTGCTCTTGTCTTTGAGCTCATGTAAGCCTTCTTTATATCAAATACTTCAAAATATAGTTAATCCTATTAGAACTCCGTGAGATCAGGTCCTCAGTCTGGGGTAAGTCTTAATTTATTTTGACGAGGCTTGTTGTAAAGTTATAACTATTGTTATCCGTGAATTGGTAGGGACTTAAAAGCCCTGTGCTGAAAAATGTAACTAAACACTGTTTATTTAAGCTTCCTGATAAAATTGTCCTCCCTATAGTTGAAACTCACTGTGCTACTTAAACTTTTGCTGTTGGCACATAAGAGGGACAAAGAAGATAAACCTTGGGATTTAAGCCTTGTAGCTTTTTATCTTGAAGAATAACGGCTACAGATGGCAGAATGGAAATGTGGTCAGTATGAGTGTACAATCTTGATTACTGTAACAGTCTTCTATTTACTGGTGTTGGGATAATGAAGTATTCTTCTGTTTTACATTGGCCTGCACTATATTCTCTAATAGACTTCTGTACAGACACAGTCAATAAGATACCTAAAACTGAACTCACGTAAGAGGGTGGAGACCTGATTCTTTTGTTATCCTAGAAAAGCAAATGTTGTGTTTGTTTTGGTATGCTATTTAAATCATTAGCAATTGCAAATGCTTGTGTTTGTTTAGGTATATTATTTACATCATCAGCAATTCTGAAGAATTTAATTTGCCCGCTTATTTTTAATCAAAACCCAGAAGACTACCGAGGTTTTTGCATTTTGCAGGCCAGTTGCTCGGGTGGGACGTTCTTTATTATGATAATGATCTCCTCATATCATACTGTTATACAAAAGTGTTGATTTCTTTTTCTTTTTTTTTTACAGTTTGAAGGACAAAACATGTTGTAATAATTTCTTTTTTTTTTCTTCTTACATAAAATATGCAAGCACCTAGGTTTCCCCACATTGTCAAATTAAATGCTGATAATTGTGTATAAGCCTACATAATGCCTATAGTGTCTCCTCTTATATTGTTTCTGGAATGAGCTCTTTGGAAACATTGAGATTTATATCTATAGCGTTACCGATTGGTTTTATCCCCATTATTTGACAAAATCTACACTCCACATCCTTATCAAAAAGGATCTTAAAAAGGAAGAAAAAAAAAAAGGAGAAATAACAAAGCTTGAAATACCACTCTTTCTATTTAAACATCTAGTTTTTTCTTTCACAGATTTACATATTTGTCTATATTGTGGCTAAAAATATATAAAAACAAAAATCATTTCTAGATCAGACATTTTTTAAAGAGTTGCAAGTGCATTCTTAAAACGTTTTAACAATCTCTAAACACTCATTAATTTACAACTTATTCAATACATACATCTCAAGAATAAACAATGAGAAAATAAAACACCTTATCTTAAAAAGAAAAAGAAAAAATGTCTTATCCAAATCGTCAAAATCCATCTTAACTTTTGTATCTTTCTAATTTTTTATTGGTTGAGAAATTTTTAAGGGTTCACTTAATGGTTTAAAATGTGTTCTTTATGCTCTAACTATTTGTGCTCAACCTTTAGGTCAATATTTAAGAGAATTAATTCTCCTAAGTACATCATGCTGATGTGATAGGTGCTGTTAAAATAGTTTGAGCATAAGCTTAATTTTCATTGTGACTGAAGCAAGAATATCTTTATAAAAAAAAAATGTTGGGAGATTTTTAGACAAAACCACTTCAACCA
This sequence comes from Castanospermum australe, assembly GCA_019955255.1. NCBI lineage: Eukaryota > Viridiplantae > Streptophyta > Magnoliopsida > Fabales > Fabaceae > Castanospermum > Castanospermum australe. Next base: position 148,633 of record NSJW01000802.1, read on the forward strand.
ATTTGGTAGTTATAGATTAAATGATTACTTGTTACAATTGAAGGATCAAACCGCATGGACTGTGTTGTATTAATAATAGATCTACATCTGCAAGGTTTACTAAAATCTGGGACTTATCCCACCTATAGAATCCCAATTAAAGAGGGACCAGAGATACCATGTTTCCATCATAATGCGTCATCCTCACCACATAAGGATATAGCCAGCCATTAGCCAACTTCTAAGCATCAGGGACTGAGCTGCACCTTATTGACCCTTTGGTAAAATTGAGCTGGTGATCCTTCCAAATTACATTTACTGTGGAAATGTCCAGCGTGGCTTGTCAGAATCTCCCTTCTTTGCAGCATATACCCCCAATGCCTTCCCAATTACAGAGAGGAAAAGGTCATTTTTGTATTTGACAACACTGTATGGTTGGCATTCACTGTCAGAACCACCACAGACCTCTCTGTCCCTCGACCTAAAATAGCATAGCTAATAATAACATACCAGCAGATTTAACCAGCCATATTTTGGGATGTTCTTGTTTTCAAAGGGCTCATAAGGGTAAATAAAAGTTGGACTCAAAAGGAACCTACGTTTTCATTTGGGTTCTTTAGCGTTTCTACACCATTGCTTTGCAAATTCATTATCCGGGGTCTAGCTGATCAAGTGAAGGAGGGACTCTCCAGGCTTCATCTTTGTTTCATTCACGTAAGGATATTGCATTCCAGGGCCTTTCTTGTAACATCAAACTTTAAGGTAAACATGAGGTTGCTCGTGTGGCTTGTGATCATTTTCATTGAATTTGACGTATGCCCTTCGTTGGGGACAATGACCTGCAGTTCAGCTGAGAGAAAAGTCTGAAGAAATGAAAATTTAGTTAGTCCTTTTTAAGTTAAGCTTTCGATTTCTAGTACACCAAATGTAAAATGTGATGCAATCATATTATATATGAGAGCTGGTAAAGTTTGAAAGCACAAATATCTGGTTCTGCAGTTTCATATAACAAGTTTTTTTCTTCAGTTTAAACCATAGATTGCTCATTGCAATTTATCTTGCAGATACCGTTTGCAAGTAAGAGCAAAAAAAATGAAAAGCTACAGAAACAGAGACCAGCAAAAGGATTCGGTTTCCCCAAGGGGAGAGGTTGGAGAGATCGACACAAGGGCGCCATTCCAATCTGTCAAAGCTGCTGTTAGTTTATTTGGTGAAGTAGCCATCCCCAGGGAAAGACAGTCTATCAAGAGAAGATCATCAGAGGTAAACATCAAATGTAACTTTTCATTAAAAAAGTTTTTCGGATCAGGACACAGACTGGGAATTCCTGTCTTTTATCCTTGGCAGCTTGATGGCAAAGGCATAACTTTTCATTAAAAATGTAACTGCAGTATGATTTAGATGCCTGCAGTATTGCAAGGCACGCACATATTCAGGAGGTTTTCATGTGTGTATAAGTGCTTTTTTCTGCATGTTTTTGGTGAAGCAAAGTTTCAGAGTTAGTAACTTTCCGGATTTGCAGAATGTTCTTGAAAAGGAGACACAGCTTCTCCTGGCCCAAAGAGAATTAAACAAGATAAAGAAACAGCTGGAAAGTGCTGAGACTACGAAAGCTAAAGCACTTGCTGAGCTTGATAAGGCCAAGGTGACACTTCAGGACTTGACCACGAAGCTCGTCAATGTGAGACACTCTAAGCAATCGGCACTGGAAGCAGCTGAAGCTGTGAAGAGTCAGGCCAAACAACTTGAAAAGGCACTATCCCAAAAAGCTATAGGATTTGAAGCTTGGAAACGAGAACTAGAGCATGCAAGAAAAGAGTACTTGACAACCGTTAAAGAACTAGATGCTTCCAAGCAAGAACTCACCAAAATCAGGCAGGATTTTGATGCAGCTTTGGAGGCAAAATTGGCCGCGTTCCAGACAGCAGCAGAAGCTCAGCGCTCCGCAAAATTAAACTCAGAGAGGATCAGTGAACTCTCAAAGGAAATTGCAACCATGAAAGCGTCAACTGAACGATTGAAGCTTGCCTCTGTACAAGCCCAAGAAGAACAGGCAAAGGTCATGGGAGAAAGAGAAGCCCAACTAAATTTTTACAAAACTGCCAAGGAAGAAGCACACAAGAAATTGGAGTCTTTAAAGAATGAATATGACCCCCAACTAATCCGAAGTCTAGAGGTCAAACTTGCTCAAACAAGTGAAGAGATTAAGGTTCTTCAAGAGCATATGAAAGAGGCCCATGATTCTGACATGGATTCTGTGAGACTTATAACTTCGGAGCTTAAAGAAGCCACAAAGACTCTGCAGGAGATTGCAGCAGAAGAAAGCTCCCTTAAAATCGTAGTAGCTTCGCTTAGGACAGAATTAGAACAAGTGAAGAAGGAACAAGATGAACTGAAGAAGAAGGAACAGGCAGCAGAAGCTCTTGCTGCTAACCTCACTGGTGAACTACAAGAGAGCAAGGGGGATGCAGGACCTGAATCAGCTACTGCGGAGGGCAATGAAGCTGATGTCTGCCATGAGATAAGTTTGAAAATTCAGCAGCTATCATCAGAGACAGAAAATGCAAGAAAAGAAGCAGAAGAAATGAGAAGAGAAGCTCAAGAGTTGAAGCAAGAAGCTGAAAAGTCCCGAGCCGTGGCTGAAGAAGTAGAGAAAAACCTGGAGCTTGTCCTGAAACAGGCTGAAGAAGCGAAAGCAGCAGAAAAAAGAGCCATTGAGGAGATGAAGCTTTTGTCTGAAATGCAAGGTAGAGTCTCAACTTCAGATCCCAATGGTAAGATCGTGCTAACAATACAAGAGTTTGAGGCATTGAGTGGAAAAATCAAGGAATGTGAAGATTTGGTTGAAAAGACAGAGACAACTGCCATGGCTCAGGTGGAAGCAATCAACACAAGAACAATCGAAATAGACAGAAAGGTGGAAGCTAATCTGAAAGCAATCGAGGAGATAAAAACAGCAACAGATATGGCTCTGAGGAATGCAGAGATGGCAGATTCTGCCAAGGTGGCAGTAGAGGGTGAGCTAAGGAGGTGGCGTCAAGAAGAACAAAAGGTGGCATCCTAGTGGGATTATTCAGATAATACTTCAAGGCCAAATCTCCTTGTGCATCTGGAAGTGAAAATCTGTCAGTCTCAGAGATATATGCAGATGGGATTATCAAAAAGGAGCAAAGGAAACATCTTTGGTTGTTGCATTGGCTTTCTTGCCTTTCTCTTGGGAGTTGGGAGGCTCCTTGCACTGCACGATCATTTGTATGTATCAGCAACACTCCCAGTTCGCTTGGAAGTCATGTCACTGTTTCCTTCTTCCAGAAAAGAAAAAGATTGTGCAGATGCGAATGCTCATTGTCAACATCCTGGTTTCTTGAGTTCCTAGGTACCTTAACACAGAAGTTCATAGTTCTTCTATATTTCATGGAAAGCTTAAGATGTAGCTACTTTAGGTTTTATCATGTACAATCATACAAAGCTGAAGAAGGTTGAAGTGCAGGAAATAAAGCATACGTTGTTTCCAATTTCCAAGTAAGCCATTCTAAATGGCTTAAGGCCGGCTTCTGCTAATAATGCATGACAATTGGTTTTTTTTTTAAAGTAACCACGCATACAATGGTTTTGCAACTCAACGTTATCACATTGAAATCATATTTAGCTTACCAGAACGCATTTAACATCAACTAGTGTGATTATCAATAAACTATTATCATTAGAAGTTGAAAATAAAATGATTAACGGTTCAGGCTAAATTATGTGAATACTAGATATATATGCCTGCTGCTATATGATAGTTTTCAATATTTCTTATCAACCCCCCAAAGGGCAGCTTACAATATTTCTTTGATATAACTAATTTGTCATTTAGAAAATACTACACAAAAAAGAATTTGAAATATTGTGTAACAATAATTCAAAAAATGCTGCATCAACTTACATTAAAGTTGATTTTTTGAACAAATAATATTTAAACAAAAATAAAAATTAAATATTGCTTTTTTTTTAATGAAATTTAATATTGCTTCGAATTAGTGCAAATATAAGCAAATTTGTTTATTGGTGTAAAATTAATTTTGATTTATACTAGTGTAAATATATCCTAACTCATTTTAGGATGGCAGTCAATTGACACTAACATAAGATTTAACACTAGCACCATTCAATAATTTCTTATAGAAATTGTTTTGGGTTATGTGAATCTTTCATGTAAAATTTTACAAAATTAAACACAAATAAAATTGTAGTTAAATAGTCAATATTTTTATTTATTTAAAAATGTTATACTTTTATTTTAAGACATTTTGATAAAGTATAAAGTGATTTTAAAATTAATGTAAACTTTTATTAGTATAAGTGCGTAATACAATCTTTCATATTTTAATTCAATGATGAATTTGTGAGAAATTCATCTTATAAACAAACATTCATTAATATAAGATTTATTTTGATTTAGGTTAGTGTCAATACATCTAATGCATTATTTTCTTTAAATTTTTTGGAAGATATGAACCATATACATATAGGAAATAATAATGGCATTGAAATTATATGGATTGGATGAAATGAGGATAATATTAATATTGGTAATCATTTCTAAGCCCAATACTTCGAACATAAATTAATATTTTATATATGAATTTAGAGGAAATAATGAAGACCAAAAGTGCAAGATCAAACTCAGAAGAAACAAGACGGTAAATTATATTTGACATTTCTCTGTTGCATGGTGGCACAATGCAAAGCTTGGATCCAGTTTATGCTGACTACCCCTGAATTTCTCAAACTTACATAAACAACGCTAATTCTGCTGATTCCTGATAGAAGTAATGTGGAGGTGGAAGGAACCATTGCACCACAATGGTTTGGTTCAAACCGTTTTAAGAGGACTGGCAGGACTAGCAAAGACCGCATGGCCATGACACCATTAGTTGTTGATTCATCAGTGCAAATCATGAATGAAAGTACAATAGTATCAAACACCATTGATTTTGAGGCCATCTAGTGAATCTGAAATCCCATTGTTGTTCCCAAACTTGTGTAACTCCGATTCTATAGTCTTGGCAATCTCTGCTTCCTCAGCTGGAGGTTCGGGAAAATCTACATGAAAAGATCCCCGCTTGATGGGTTCAACAGCTTCATGGATGCTGGACTGCTGATTGATGTAATTGTAGAGCTGTTGATGGAAGGGATGATCCAAGGAATAGCAATTTTCACTTCCACTCCCCGAATGTCTGGATGATCCAGAGCCTTCTTTTCTACAGAAATGTGGCAGAGATGCATAATCCATGATCTACATGCCAAAGTTTATTTGTTAAATTCAATTGAACAATATAAAAGCAGACAGTTGGTACAACAGATTTATCCATCAAATTTCTTTACAGAAAAAAAGTCCAAACCCACATGCTTATTAATAGAAACCAAATAAAATAAGTGTAGAAATTTTCTGAAGCAATACACGCACTTCCAGGAGAATGACTTGTGCTACATTTTAAACCCTAGGTAGGGAAGAGCTTCACTGTCCCTGCCTAGAGTTGATAACAAAAAGTAAAGCAAGTCAAATTATCCTATGGATGTTTGAAACGTATATTTGAAATATCAACATTTGAAACATGATTGCTAATATCACCCGTACTTCTCTAGGGAAATTGCCTACTTGGCATCTCTTTGGTGTTATGCTAATGGATTTTGTCTGTCTCTTTGTCTGGTATGCAGTATGATTGCCCGGCTCTACTTTCCCGAAGTGTTTTTGTCTGTTTGATTTTCATTCTTTCTTGATACCTTTAAAAGGACAACTTGTCCTCTACCTTCGCACTTCTCTCTCCAATTGTGGAATTATTAGGTGCTCCCATCGGTTGTGATCATGCCATGTGGCAAGAAAAAAATCTATCGTGGTATGATCTCTGCTGTTGGGAGTATGTCCTTCAGGAGTCTTATTCCAAGAAACATGAAAATAAAAAATAAGCACCTTACCTTCAACAGCTCATCTCGCCCACAACCTGGTAAGACCTGCACTTTTCTTCTCGTCCTTTCTTGTAAAAGTGGCTTCACAACCTGCTAATGCCAGGTGTTTAACATTATGCTGAGGCTTCAATAGGTGCACAACTTAAACCAATATATTAAGTAGAAATATCATACAGGAAACCAGGTCATAAGGAATAATATCTTCTTACCTTCCAACAAGCTGAAAATATGTATGGGGCATTTACAATGTAATAAGTATTTGTCTTCTCAGGGTAGTTAAGATCATCAACGGATGATATTATTGTTAACAACTGCATCAGCATGAAAGACAACTCAGTGATATAGGAAAATATTCAAAAACAAAGGAAAAAAGTTGATGAAGGTTTTCTGCTTTTATGTATTTTTTCATGAACAATAACAGTAAATGTTTGACCTAAACTAAGAATCTTGGGAGTGCAATTTTGAGTATGTGTACTACTTTCAGATATGTATCCTCCAGTTTACTGATCCTGGTCTGTTAATAATCATTTTTACACACACTCTCGCTTATTCACTATACCAACTCTAAACAGCTAAACTACTCAAAAATAAACCAACAAGCTTCTTGACTTAACATGAAAATGCATTAAGGATATCTTCAATTCACAAGTAATCATGGGTATGCCAGCCCTGCAGCCCTGCTGTACCAAGTAGCTGTATGAACTAAAAAGTACCTTGATCTGATTCAGGGCTGACAGCTTCAGACCAGTCATATCTAAAACTTTTACACACGTGGTAATAGGCCGCCCATGCTCCTTTGATGCAGAAGGCTACAGCCATATAGGGGTCAAAATTTAAAAGTCAAAACAAGAGGGCAGAAGCCCAACTAACTGGTTAATCAAGCAACTAATGAATCTTAGTGGACTCAAAAGACTAATACCCACCAAGATTACACGATCACGATATTCATTAATTTGAATGTGAGACTGCACATAATAATGGACCTGCAATCATACAAACATACAAAATGATATGTTAGAAGTTATTAGAACACAAGGCTATAAGATAAAGCAATAGATCGTGCTCCAAACAAAGCAATGTTCCTTTTCCTTTTCTAATAAATTAAACTTACAGATGCTTTGTCAAATGTGCTAAGCCCAACACCAATTGCAAAGACAGGCAGACCCTGGAAACGATGGCAGAACAAACATAAAAATTAAAAAAGGAAATATGCCAAGAAAGTCATAGCATTTTAATCAATGTCAATAAAAATGCGCATACTCATAAAGCATAATTTGCACTTTTCGGCAACAAATACTTTCAAGCACAACTAAGATGAAATGGACTGAGAAAAGACTATGTTTGAGCATGAGCACCTCTCTTGAGTACCCTGACAATCCTATGAGTTGTGAATCACGCACTGCTCTGTATAAATCAGGAGGAACTATTGGTTTCTGAAAAATGAAACAACATCCATACTAAACAAGTAAGAACTCATTGTCTTTTAAAATAGCTATACACGTTAATAAGGTTTTGCTTTGCCAATAAATATATAAAGAGGGTGCAATAAAATCTAAGGCCAGAGCACCATCATGTTACATGCAAATGCATGCCAAAATCCAGAATCATGGTTGACCCATTGGTGATTGCTTGCTTCAATCAATAGTCAAATGCAAGATAGCAGAAGTCCATATATATGTGATGTACTCAGTTACCTACTCCAACATACTACACAGCCAATGCACTATTACATTATGTTGCCATTATTTTTAAAAGGTTAAATTGAAAATTACCCCTGCAACTTTGAGTCTTTAACCCTTTTGGCTAATAGCCCCTGTGGTTTCATTTTTAACAATTAACCCGCTTAAACTTTCCATATGTGACAAATAACCCCCATGTGGTTTCAATTTGGCAATTAACCCATGTAAACTTTCAAAATATGGCAAATTACCCTGTGGTTTCAATTTTGACAGTTAACCATATGGATTATTTGAAACCATGGGGTTATTTGCCATATGTTGATAGTTTAAATGGGTTGATTGCCAAAATATAACAAGAAGGGGTTATTTGCCATAAAAACTAAAACTACAAAGTACAAAGGATTATTTGCCAAAGAGTCAAAGTTGAAGGGGATAATTTGCGATTTAAACTTTTTATAATAGCAAATAACATGCATAAAGGGACCGCAATAAGGTGAGTCTACTGTCTATCAATTACAGGCAACAACCAAACCTATAAAAATATGAATTGCTATAAGAAACTCTAAACAATAATATGCAAGGATCAGCAGAATACAGACTTACAGATAATATGTTGTCAATCTCATTTTGCACTCTCCATTTTAAACAATCAATCAACTGAAACATAATACCGGTATAATGTTACAAATAAATCAGATATCATAATCAATTGACTACATACAGTGAAGAACATATTTGGCAAACATTCAACAAAAGGAAACTTCCATATATATATATATATATATATATTACCATTTTTTGGGCCTTGGAAGCATTCCACTCCCTTGCTTTTAGAAACCGCATTAAAGTTTCAGTGACATATCCTTGATGAACATTCTGCAAATTACATAGATTAAATTCCTAAGTGGGACAGAGAGAAAGTGAGAGAAGAAAATATCTTCAGAATGCCAAAAAATATGAAGTCAAGCATAAGTAACAACCAACAGCTAACTTTTAATGAAACAGCACCACCACCAATAGACATTGGTCTTATACTTTTGTCTCCCAAATCCTAGCTAGGCGAAATTTTATCAGATCTACAAATATAAATCAGTACATTCAGTTGGCACCTTTTAATATAAACTAGTAAGATTACCCGTGCAATGCACGGGAAAAACTTTTAAAAAAAAATTATGAGAATAATAAGTATAAAAAACTGAAAAAAAATTAGAAGATTAAAAAATGGGAGGAAAAATATTGCTAAATAAAAAGAAAAGAAAAGAAAAGAAAGAAGGAAAAATTTTAGAAGACCAATTAAAAGGTCTAACCCATAGACTTCCTCTCTTTAAGATTTTAAAACCATGACCTATCAACTACCCGCAACCATAAATATATTACAACATCTAAAGTCCACATCATCATTACTTACCATATAACCATTGTTTATTAGAGTCAAATGTCAATTTTTTTTTTCACATGGCAGAGTCAAACTCTACTTGTCAAATTCAAATCACATTTTTCGTTTAAATATTATAATAAATACTATGATCAGATTAATCAAGACACGAATAAATATTTCCAATTAAGATGAAATTAAGATTCTCTTTCATCAGCACCTTGATTTTAGTGATTAGCTCAGACATTTCTTATATGATATTTTAGGACAGCAAGTAGTTATTAGATTTTCATGGTTTTAAATTGCGGATGCAGCCACAACTGCATCACCCTGGTCACCAAAAAAAAACAGCAATGCAACGTTGCAGTTTTTGTTAAAAAAAATTCATACACACTTGGTTTATTATTTGCAGTGGCTGCAACCCGCATTGGTAGCCGCAATGCCCACAATGGCAATAACTGCAATGCTACTGTAACTACGACCACAAACGCATTTAAAACCATGAATTTTCTAATGAAAATACTAGTCCTTAAGCACTTGTCAGTCGATTCCCAGATTTCATCATACCACATATAAATAGTTTGATAATTACATGCAATTTATTAAATTTGAGGCAGTCCAGAAACAGAAAGAACTTAGTATCATTATGTTTGTCTTGTTTTTTGGCCATATTATGCTTAATAAATAAAGTGTGAAACATAAGAAAAAATTATATCCTTCAAACAATTTAATAGAGTCTACTTAGAAGTGACACATTGAACTTCATACTTCAAATCAGATCTCATTTACCCGGCCTACTGAATCATTACGAGTCAAATACCCCAGTAGGAATCTAGAAGAACCAATTAGCCAACAGCACTAATGAAACATATTAAACACATCATATACGAGAAATTCAGGGTTCCAAAGCCCACAGCAGAACACGACATCTACACCTGGGAGCTTTCTGGCTAGCATCCCAGAACCCAGAAAGGATCCTAACAGAAGGTAATTGACACAGCTCATACAGAAGACCGAGATCAGCAGACAACAGTAAACACTGGACGTTGAAAACAAGCACCCTCCCAGAGTAGCAAACTTTAACGAAGTAAACTTCAGAGTCAAATATTCGAGTGGAGAAAAAGTTAAAAATAAAAAATAAAAATAAAAGTGAAGAAAAAGAATTTCAGTTGAAGATTTTTGACACATGCTAAAATCAGATCAGATTGAGTAGCTAAAAAAGAACTAAAATGCTCAACGAAAGAGCAAAATGCGAACCTGAAATGTTCTCTGCAGTGGCTCCTCAACTACCATTATTGGAAAACCGACACAGAAAGAAAGTAAGTCAGAAACCCAGAAGAAAATGAGAGCAAGGGAGCAAGGAAGAGGTAGATCAAAGACATAAAAGGGAAGACCTTGATCCATGAGTGCTTGCAACTGGCTGATGGCATCCTGGGAAACGACCCCCATTTCTTGAGCCTCAGAGCAAATCACGAAAAACCCAGCCCAGAATTTTTGGCGTAATGTGAACAAACACGGAATTGGGTAGCTTTTTCTAGCTTCACTTTCTTTCTACTCTTTTTTCCTCCACTGTTACAGCAAACGGAAATTTGGGAAAGAGAGGCTCCGGCAAAAGGAAGAGGCTATATAGACTCTGAGCCTGAGAGAGAGAGAGAGAGAGAGAGAGAGAGAGAGAGAGAAATGGGTGAAGATTCAAGGAAGCCGGGCCTACGAGCAAGTCACCCCCACTCCCACTTCCCACCTACAAATTGCAGTGCACCTCTCACCCGCACCCAACATTGTTCTGTTTCTCTCTGTTTAAATTAACTTTCTCATAATATTCAAAACAGTTGCAGTGCAGTGCTCCGCTAATATTATTATTTTTTTTCTTTCTATTATTATTTGTATTATTATTATTTGTATCCCTAAAAATAATAAATATGGTCAAATTAAAATCCCCTGGATCAACCCATCCTGTCGTGCAGCGCCTATAATTAAGCATTTTTTTCATTAAATATCAACTTTTAAATCTTCTTTATATTCCATACTGTAGTTGAGTTGGTGTTTATTTGATTTTGTTATTAAAAATACAGTAATAATGAAATAAAATTAATTTTCATAGATTTTAAATTTAATTTTCATAGATTTTAGAGTTTTAAAATTAATTTTAAAAAATAAAATTTTGGATTTTCATATTTCTTCAGTAAATAAAATTAATCCTAAATGTAACGTCCATAAAATTTTTTAAATTATACAACTTAAAAATTTAAAGCAATACTGATTTATCATCTCAATGCTTTCTTTTTTTTGCATCATCTCATTGTTGCCACCACATAGGAGAATACTATTATTATTATTATTATTATTAAGAAAAGCAAAAGCGGATGCTTTTTGAATCTGAGGTACCAAACACTTTTAAAAACGCTAAAACAAATTTTCATGATTCTAATTTTTAGTGAATTTTTCTTTTTTTTTTTGGTAAGACGTTTTTATCAGTTAAATATTATGATTGATTGGTGTGGCTGCTGAGGCCTAGACGGCATGAAATTGTGAACCGTCAAATCTCGTGGTCCCACCATCCTAGATCAGTTTTGTACCGTCTCATTCAGCTTTTTTTTTCTTTTTTGAGAAAGAAAATATACTTTTTTTTCAATAAAAAACATTTTATGTAATTTAATTTATTTAAATTATTTTATAAAATTAATATTTTTAAACTCAAAATAACAATAATATAACTTATATTCATAAAATATAATTTTTAAAAATTAAAACACAATTTATATATATATATATATATATATATATATATAACTCATTTTCTTCATACTAATTAGTGCGTGAATATACCTCACTTCTTATCACGTCAGGTGATCTCAAATAATAAAAACTCGCATAAAATCTTCGTTGCGCATGGATACTTTCTTGGCGCACTCAGGTTCAGTTCTGTCAATATGATATTTATATTATTAATCGTCCTTTAAATACCTAAATATATCCTCCTAATACTATACTATTTTACCATCAATTTTTGATCTTTTATTTTAAAATTTTAATTTAATCTTTGTTATACGATTTAATTTAGTCTATTATATAGTACAGTTATTATAATGACTAATAAGGCTGAGGGCTAAATGGCTAAGGTGGTTATAAAGTCCCAATCTTGAAATTTAGTTGTTAGGTCTTAAACAGGAAATACTCTCGGGCTTTAAACTTAAAAAAAAAAAGTGGAATTTCAATAATCAACGAGCATTTTTTTTTTGGGTTAATAATGAGAAATTAATTTGTTTAGTCCTGTTTTGGTTAACCAGTTTTCTATATATCTAAATTATCTGCAGTTATTAGGGAGAGAAAAAAATAAAAAAATTTTGTTTAGTACGTTTTTTTAATAGAGAAAAAAAAAAGAAAGAACTTAAAATTGTGTTATTTGGGGTCAAGAAAAAAATAAATTTAAAACACTAAATTTTTTATAAATTTCATATTTTTATATTTTTTTCTTTATTTAAAAATTTAAAAAAAAATTAAATTTAAATTTTTTTACTTTATTTATATTATAATTAAATGATGTTATAAATTTTAAAAAATAATAAAATAATTTATATACATTTTTATTCTTTATTAGATAATATTAAATAATATAAATAATAACTCTTTCACTTATTCTTTTTTTTTTATTTAGCATCTCTTCTTTTCTTGACCGAACGTGATACCATAAGTCCCACATTTTTTTTCTTTCTCTAATTACACCCGTAACTACCGGGATCCTTTTCTATTCCCTATCATCACATGGTGGCTCTCGGAATCGAACCCAATCGATCCTCAAAATTGATATGACAGCAGTAATTATATACTTGTTTGCAATATATTGTCCGTACAATACATCGTACAAGATACTTTCCCACGATCGTGAGGTAACAGTGTTATAACATTTGTTTTTTTGGTACATCAGTGTCATAACATAACATCGTAATAATATTATATAGTGTAAAAATTAATATAATTTAATACAAAGTTACTGGCGTTCATTGTTAGATAAAATAATAGTGATCACTTATATTTTAAAGAATCAATAATAATATTAATTAATTTTAGTTATTATTTCATTAAATTAATTTTTAATATCTAACATTTTTCATAATATTTTGTATATCATTAATAATTGGGTTAATTATATTGTTATCATAATGTAATACAATTATTTTTTTACAAAGATTATTTAACTATTTTTGTCAAATGAGTTATATTTGAGAAGTATGATACTACTCCGATTTAGCTCATTAATCTTTTATGAAGAGAAAAATTATTATATATTTTTAGAATATTACACTTAATTAGTAAAAAAGAAAAAAAAAAGAGAATGAAGTATTCTTATTTGTCACTTACTTTCTCTTAATTCGAATATTTTTAGCAAAGACGCGTGGACATCAACAAAGGGGCTCCTGCATGTTTTTCACCATGAAAGGGGGACTTTTTGTTTTTTACTTTAGTTTCCACTACGTGTAGCATTTCATTCCAAGATATTTGATACTATACTTGTAATCCAGAGATGTCGACATCCCAATTGGCTGTGGGTAATATTTCTATTCATCTGTGGATTACAATTTATGTTATATCGGTTTACAATAATTTACTTGTCAAGTAAAAAACATTGCAAATACTATATATATATATATATATATATATATATATAAATATTTCGAGCACCCAATTCGCTTCCCTTTTCTTTTTATCTGCTGATGATGTTTGACGAACTTTCAAGTCATTCCTTTTTTTTTCTTAATATATTCATCAATGACATAAACAATATAGAATTTTTTTTTCGGTAGAAAATGTCTCCAAATTTCATTGGAAAACATTATTAGGAGAAATATATTTCTATTCATCTGTGGATTACAATTTATGTTATATCGGTTTACAATAATTTACTTGTCATGTAAAAAACATTGCAAATACTATATATATATTGTTTATGTCATTGATGAATATATTCAGAAAAAAAAAAAGGAATGACTTGAAAGTTCGTCAAACATCATCAGCAGATAAAAAGAAAAGGGAAGCGAAATGGGTGCTCGCTCGTCAACTGCATGACGCATGCAGGTTCCAAATTAGAGAGCAAGTGATTGCATCATATATGATGCTCCACCCAATTGAGTGACTAGTTATGGGATCGCGCAAAATATAATTGTAGTCTTTTAAAAATATATTATATATTAATTTTATTTATTAAAAATTAATTTTATTAATTTAATTTTTTAAATTTTAAATTTATAATAATTTAATTTGTTAAAAAAAATAAAATAAAAAAAATAAATAATTTATAAATAATTTAAAATTTAAAAAATTAAATTGGTAAAATTAATTTTAAAAAAAATAAAATTAATAAATAATATATTTTTTAAAAATTAAAAATAAATTTTACTGTATAACATATATCAAATTAGTAAATTTAAATAAATAAATAAATAAATAAATAAATAAAAGAGAAAAGGTTACAGTAGTCATGCACTTGAAAAATAAAAAAAGGTTATCAAAAGCACGTAACAAGATAACTCCAGAGCCTGCTTTACTTCAACGAAAATTTTCTTTGTGCTGTTGCTGTATCTGTCTGAAAGTTGTGTCTGTGTGTGACTGTGAGCGCTTTACTGCTTTTAAGGTGTCTTCTTCCTTCCCACAGTCTTCCAACATTTGGAGCTTACTTTGGGTGGCTGTGGTCCATTCCATGTACGGGCTCCTCCCCTTAGTCCAATACGTGTGTCTACACTTTAATTTGATAAGACCCTTGTTGCATGCTGGTACATATTTAATATATGTACGTTCATTGTCCCCCACGTTGGACCACGACTCAGTCCAAAAAGGAGACCTCGCGTGTAAAAATATCATGGATTTTAACCCAGTTGTGGTGCCACCCATGGCAAAAATAGGATGTAACAAAGAAAATACAAGAGTAGTATAGTCGTGTTAGAAAAACAATACACAAAATGTTACAGCTTATTACAACACATGTTGTTTTTTGGGTAAGCTATACAACTTTTTTTCACTTAACGTCATGGAATTTAGCTTCATTGAGACTCTAGCTAGTCCGTTCTACAATTAATATTCAACTTAAACTGCGAAAACCAAGACCCAGATCAAGGAAAAGAAACCAATTGATGCAGCAGATGTCATCAGATACAAGTGCGTGCATGCAAGTGGCTGAATTTGCCGCTCCTGTTTGTACGTGGCATCTTCAATTCGTTGTTGCGCTAAAATTAAATAAAATCCACGATGAGGAAGATATAGACGGCGAGGACGTCATCGGCGTGGTTGGGTTGGGTTGGGTTAGGATAATGACATATAACGTTGTCATTATTCATTAGGATGCAGCAAAGGGAGAACAATATACTCCTTTCATACATTAACTTTGACTCTCTTTTTTCTTAACTTGGTCAGCGACGAATGGCCGCAGCCGCGGTAGTTTCCCTCGATTATAAACTTATCAATAGATTTTCTATTCGAAAATGCTATATGGCCCGAAACATTTGACAGAACGTAGATGACCGAATGAGCTGGCATTTTCGATTTCATCATATTTTTCCACGTAGCGCTCCATAATCTCCACCCACCCTTCCGAAGTCCCCCTGCCTAGCAGCACTCGCGAACGCAACTTGGCGTGACTACAGGTAGGTACACGAACGCAATTATATTGGATGGATTGAGACAAGATTTGGTTTGCAAACTCGTTCGATTTTAATTTGGCTAACGACTAATTAATGTGATTTAAAAAGATGATTCAGATTAACGACTATTTCTTTTCCTCTTTTTTTTTTTGCTGAATTTAATTTGGTTAGTCAAGATTCATTCAGTCGAACTGCTTTAATTTTTTTAAAAAAATCAATAAAATTAAAATGCTAAATACGAAGTTTTGTTGACTTTTTTTTTTTAGTTCGGTTTCAAACCAAACCGAAAAATATTATATATATGTTTTAATTAATTTTTACAAGAATTCGGTTAGGCGAGCAGAAAAATACCTATTTTTAATGTTTGATTTGTTCCTTATAAAGTTATTAGAATTCTAACTTGTATAACCCACAACTAAATGAAACCAAATTTTTGATTCATTTCTCGAATAATTTTTAAAATTGAACCGAATCATGCCCATTAACTTTACCATTTATCTTGTTTTTTGTGAGATTGCATTTTTAGGCACAGCTCTTTTTTCTTCTATCTGCGGATGTAGTATATGTGTCTAAGTCCTGTTTGATCTCGTTATGATTTTTTATTTTGTCTCATGCTCAAATTATGATAAAACAGAGTATGGTGAATCTGCTCAGTGGTACTTTTAATCATGTAGTTGATAATATTATTGTATGTTAAATAAAAAACTTTTTGTATAAACTTAACTAATTCAAAAATGACATATAAGATTAGTTAAATTTAAATTAGGTAGAAAAAGAATTTTTTTCTTGATCTTCATAGAAAAAGCATATGTTTTTTTTTTTAGTTAGGAGGTTAGAGGAAGGGATGGGATTGGTTTCATAATTGGAATCGATCCCTTGTAGGGTGACTTCAAGGCCGAACGGCGTACCACGTGGTATTTGAAAATGTTGCACGTGTGAGATTAATATAATTCTCTTATACTATATCGTGAATTTCAGCCCAATTTATTTGGGCCTAACTAAATTGATGAACCAATATTCGGATGTCTATCCGAGTTGACTTGGTCAACTCAAATCACTGTGAGAAAAAGATAAATGCTATTCCTTAATTTCAAAGGATATACCTCATTATAAAAGAACCTCAATCTTCATCACAGGAAAAGCTTTTATCAGAAGATGAATCTTATAAGGAGATCAAATCCTTTGAAGTGCCTTTTAAAGGTAAGTTCTAAGCCAAATTCTCTTTGGTTAAAATACATTGCAAGTATTTGACTACTTTGTCAGAACTCTGAATCGAATTTTATTAGACGAAATACATCTTTATATGCAAATGCAAGACCCAGTGTCTAAATAGAGTCTATAAGTATTTATAGATATAATTGGCCTCATTTATTTTTTATATTTGTTATTTTTAGTGTGAATGAGAAGTTTTTTAAAATTTAAATCGTAATTCTCAAATTTTAAAATATAATTTATTTTTATTGGAGGTATTTGCCAACTTTAAATTCAATGTACTTGATGTACTGTTAATTAATTTTTAATATAGTCTGTACAAGTTGTGCTGTTCATACGATAATCTCTCAAGTTTGGATAAAAAGCAGTAATATATACTTCAATTTGAAAACGAATACCACTAATTAGACATATCATAAAAAGTCTTCTTAAGTGAATTACCAATCACCATCGCTTTGCAATTTATACCCAGCCTCTCTATTAAAATAAGTAGGACAATCATGTATGCTAACATCAAAAAAAAATATTCTTGAGAGAAAAAGGACTACATTACCGAACTGTTCTTATCTAATTATAAAATATAATATTAATCTTAATATTTTCTTATTTTACATTTAAATATAGTAATCATTGTTCAATAATTGAGATAAGCATGATTTCTAAAAGAAAATTAGTGGTGCAACAATAGGTAACATATGATTATGCGCATCATCATGTGTTTGAATTATAATTTAACTAATTTTTAAAAATTCACCCTGTGGGTTTTGGAGATGAAAGCTTGAACTCACCACTCTGAAAATCTTACTTACTCATGCCTTACTCGTCTTGCTCCAGTGAAAACTTCTAACACACAAATCTATATAAAATATTAGGCAACTTTGGACAATTCCTACTTAAATAATATGGTTCTGAAAACTAAATCGGTCATTGAATCAGTTGAGGTACTGATTCAAGATTTAATAGTTCAACCGTGGTCGAATAGGAAATAATTAAATAAATATATTTATATTTATATATAAATATAAGTATATTTATATATATAATTATTCATATATTAATAAATAAATTATAAAAATATAATATAAATCAATAATAAAATTATTTGAAATATAAAAAAATAGTATCACAAAACAAAAAAAATATTATATTCATGTAAGCAACACAACATTAATTTACATAGTAATATAACATACAAATTAACTAAAATAAACATAATTCACAATTTACAATCTATATGTTATACATATTACATTAGAGTAGTAGTAATATTTCTTTCATCTGGCCTTTTATCCCAAGTTCGAAATAAGGATCTTTTGTTAAAAGTTGTAACTATGTCCCTACTTTATATTAAATATATAATAAGGCTCGTCATATAATGAGAGTGCAGTTGGTTCAGTGGTAAAGCTGACTGCCTATACGCCTGTGATTCGTGTTTGAATCTTGCTAGGAGCACTTTTTTTAAAATGTTTATACTTTATATTAAATATATAATAAAGCCCATTATTATATAATTAAATATATAATAAGGTCTATTATATAATGAGAGTACAGTTGGTTTAGTGGTACAGCTGGCTGCCTACACGCCTGTGATCCGTGTTCAAATCTTTTAGGAGAACTTTTGTAAAATGTGAAATTATTTGTTGAACCGGTCACAGGAACTGAATTGGACTGGCCAATAATTCAGTTTTCGATTGAACTAATCCGGTCCAGTTCACATAACCTGTGATGAAAAAAGATTATCTAAATGACTAAAAAATTATCACAAAAAGAACAATCATATATAAGAGATTATTCAAATGACAAAACTTACATATAAAAGTTTTCTCATAAATTAAGAATAAAATGCATTTATATATACTAGCACCTTTTCACATATTTTTATAGATTTAATTTTGATATAGTATTTGACTTTTTAAATCATTGATATTTTAATTAAATTTTTTTAATAATTTAATAATTAATGATAGAATGATAGTATAATATTTTTTATACTAACAATAGATTAAAATTAAAATTTTTTATTTTTTATTTTTTGTTAAATAATTATTCTATAAATTAATTTATTATAATTTTTTTATAATTATTGATTAATTACTTAAATAAAAATAACTTTATAAAAAAGTAAAATATATTTAAACTCAATTATAATTTTATATATAAAAAGAATATAATTCTCAATATTTAAAAATAGTTATAATTATATAATGTAGTTATAAAAAAAATTATATTTATACTTTTATTTTTTTATATTCAATTAATTATTAATAATTTTTTAAAAATAAAAAATTTGAGATTAAAAAAAATCCTTAGTCATCCGAAAATTATTTATGTTTCTAACTTTATTCTTATTTTTATTTATATTCAATTAATAATTAATATTAAAAAAATTAAAAATTTCATACCAAAAAGAAAATCTAAATCCTCATATTTTTAAAAAAATTATTTTAAAACAATTTAATAAAACCGACACTTTAAATTAAACACCACTAAAATAGCGTAACCGATTTGACACTATAGTATAATAATATTCTTTTATTGGGTTTCCAAACAAGCGTGTCCGGCCCATAACTTGAACATCGAAAATATCTTATATAAAACATTTCCGTCCTTTTCTCCGCATGACAAAAATAAAAAGTCAAAGTTCGTGTTTCAACTTCTGAATTTCCTCGACCTCCCTCCATTCACATGGCTACAAGTCCACAACTTAATTCAGCAGAAAATAGATGCATTATTATACCTTCAACCTCTCTCTCTCTCACTCAGCCAAAAAAGAACACAGTTACAGTTTCTCTTTCCGTTGTACCTTCAACATCCCACATAAATTCCCTTCTTCCACACCCAAACATTGTTCGCTTCATCAAAAGCAAAAATACAATTCACTGGTTACTGATATTTCCCGTGTGATTTTCTTTATTATATATGCCTGCAACGTTAACGGAGACCTTGCAGTGCCTGCATCATTCAGATGGAGGTGCGTCCATGGACAACGCCCAAGGGTTCAGCTCCGGCTCCAGCGGCACCGGTGTGAGCGAGATAGAGGAAGAGAACTCGTCGGAGCTGCACTTGTACGAGACCCACCACCGTGATGGGCCCATGGCGACGATTGGTGAAGAGCAGGAGGGGGAAGACTGTGTTTATGTAGCAGTGGGTAAGAGCGACACGAGCATGGAAGCCCTGTCATGGACGCTGAAGAACTTGGCTACTCCCTCTACCATCGTCTATCTCATACATGTATTTCCAGAGATCAAGCACATTCCAAATCCATGTAAGCTATGTAGCAATTTTCCTATCACTTTTTTCTCTAAGAAACAAATTTGGCTGATAAATTGCCCATTTGCCCATTACTCTGTATATTCCTTCCTTTCTTTCTTTCTTTCTTTCTCTGTCTCAATGGTAGAATGGTGCAAGTTGGTCAAACACAGTGCCCACAGAGGCTGGGCCTACCTATGAGACTGAGATCTTAACCACCAAGTTCCTTTAAGACCAGAAAAATATGATCCTTATTGCATCAAAGTATCAACGCCCATGATTCATGGGATTAGAAAAATGGTTGAAAATGAAAAGTTTGATTCTATTGCCAAGTTTCCTTCTTTTTTTTCTTGGGCATTTGAATTTCTTCATTTTAACCTGTGAATCTATTTTGAGGGCTTAAAATGACCCATAAAGTCAACAAATGACTGCTGAAGGTGGAGTTCTCAACTTGGACAAAGATTGGGCCAACCTAGTAGTAGTACAATAATTGATGAAGAAAATGTAAATTTTAAGGACAAAAACCCAGATGTAAATCTTTTCAGATCAGAATCTTCCTGAGTTTGAATTCTAATTTTCTCTAGTCAATGCAATTTCTAATTAACCAACCTCTCCATATGCATCTGTGGTCTTGGGTGTGTGAATGTGTCTTGCCACTCTGTTTCTGTGATGACAGTGGGAATGGGAATGATTCCTAAGAACCAAGTGAGTCCTGAGCAGGTGGAGAGCTACATGGCCCAAGAAAGAGGCAAGAGGAGAGGGCTCCTTCAGAAGTTCCTCCAGTCATGCTCTGCTTCCAAGGTACTGATTCTACAACTACAATGGAAGAATTAAACCCTTTTTCCAATTTCACCGTTTCCTAGATATAAAGTAACAAAAACATCAAAACAGGTTAAGGTGGACACCATCCTGATAGAGAGTGACTTGGTTGCAAAGGCCATCCTCGACCTGATTCCCATTCTCAACATAAGAAAATTAGTGATCGGAGCCAACAAATCCCATTTAAGGTACAATGTCGCACTATTAATCTATTCAGGCGGAACTTCAGTTTAGGCCTATATAAGCATTTTCATATTGAAGCACTTAACATTTTGGGTGAACAGAAAATTAAGATCAAGGAAAGGGAGTGGCATAGCAGATCAGATACTTCAGAATGCACCAGAAAGTTGCAAGGCGAGAATTGTATGTGAAGGGAAGGAAGTGAATGAACAGATGATGGGGTCACCCTCTCCACGGGTGCAAACCCCTCGTGCCATTGCTAATGATACTTCCATGTCCCGGAAAGAAGAAGATCAGCAAAATGCTTCGGTTTCATGTATTTGTTTTAAGCCCAGGTTTAGATAACCACTGTTCTGTGACTCTGCCTTGCAGCACAAGGGATAACTTCTTCAAGTCATTTGGCTCGTAATGAATATTTGTTTAAGCTTTCAGACTTTGTTTCTAGCATTTTCTTTCTTCCCTATATTTTCTCTTGATCCAAACAAGAGAAAACTTCAAATTTCAAAATATTTCTTTCTTCCTATTTTCTTTCTCCCCATCCATACAGGGGTTTATAGTTTGGTTGGGCTGCGAATGTTTTTAACTTATGGTAGTCCTGATTGTAATAAGAACCGAAAGCTAAGATCCATTAATTCTAAAAGATATGAACTTTTTTCTTCGACTGTACTATGTTGTAACTCTTTTCAAAAAAGAGAAAAAACTTCAGAACTCCACATGGCTCCGTTGTGTACGTTGCACTCTAGAAGGAGACACTGTTACTAAAGAGGAACTAGCGTAAGATTTCCCCTGAATTTTAGCTGATAATTTTGTTCTGATTGAAAGGGTTCATTATATACCAATTAAAACATAATTCCTGATAAACTCATCTGAGCTGAAGCCGAAAAGAAACGTTCATTGGTGATTAGCTGATCTCATTCCTCACCATAAAGAGCTAGCTATGCAGATTTGCCCTTAAATCAACCCAAAAAAAAAAAGGTAACCTTTTCGGAGGTAGACTTGCGATGGACCATAAAAATGGTAAGATATTAAACCAGTACATAAACAAAAGAAGAGAAATTAACATAAAGAAAGCATTTAGAATTATGTTATCTACATGGTTTTTATATTATAACTTTGTATCAATGGTTTTATAATCTAGTAATAACAAGTAATTCTTTTAATATTTTTAATGAAAAATAAGTGGGTAGGGATGGCAAAAAATCTCCAACTTTGGAGATTTCTGTGGAGACTGTCCTGTTTGGCTACTCGAATTCGGAAAATTTCTTCCTGCAGGGACACGGATAAAAATCCTCTCGAAGCCCATTCAGGGACAGCGACGGAAATCAAATCCCCCATCTTACAAGGTTCCCGTCCCTGTTAAATTAGATAAATACAATTAATTATATATATATAAATTAATAATTTTTATCATTTTTAGTAATTTCATATCTTATTTTTAGTAAAAGATGAAAAAAACCCGTTGCCCATAGGTTTCAAACTTCAAATCCCATATGGCCGTATACGCTAACCATTTCTTTAGATCTCTTTTGCTATCCTACGCCCTTCGCCGCATGCCATTGATGTCCGTCCAATCACTAGTTAGTCCATTTGTGCTTCACGGTTTGCATCTTCGAGGTCGCTGTTTGTTTTCCCCATATGCACTTGCGAGGTTGCCGTTCGTTCTCCACTGTTTGCGCCGTTCATGCCGCTTGCCATTTGTGTTCCACTGCCGCCATTGTTGCTCTTGTTTCGTCCCTCCATTATTGATGGTTCTATTTCTCTTCTTGGCTGCTATTCAACTTATTATGCATGTTCTATTGTTGTTTGTGTTCCACTATCTCCATTGCCATTCTTGCATTTTTTTCACTTGTTTCCTTTTTTTTTTTTTACATTTGGGGGTCCTCACAGGGATTTGTGAGGATTCGATGAATGGGGACAGGGTAGAAAAACTTCCCGTGGCAGGGATGGGGGACGGGGGAGGAAATTGATGGCGGAGACGAGAAGCGGGGAGGTACTCCCTGCCCCCACCTTGCGCAGATGCCATCCCTAAAAGTAGAAAAAATACCTCCTAAAAACCAAAAAAGGAAAACTGAAATTGACACCAAGATATTGACCCAGCATAAACCAAATTAGAATCGCGAGAAGAAAAAAATCTCGGTGAAGAAAAGGAGCATGACTAAAGTGAGGTTCTTGAGATATTGAGCTTCAATTATTCACTTAAAAATTTCCAAGTGGTGCAGCTTTTGGTTTACTTTGTAGTTGTGTTCTCTTTGAATGCCTCTGTTAAGGGCTTTTATCTGCTCTAGGTAGCTTCCTTCTTCTTAAGATAAAATTTAACCTTTTTATAAGTTATGTTGGTGAATAAAAAAGTATTTTTTAACTACGAGGTTCTGCAGACAAAAGAAAAAGATTTAAAAATTGAATTAATATAATATCAAGCAAGCCATAATAATAAATTTTTTTTATAAGTTATGTTGGTGAATAAAAAAGTATTTTTTAACTGCGAGGTTCTGCAGACAAAAGAAAAAGATTTAAAAATTGAATTCATATAATATCAAGCAAACCATAATAATAAATATTGTAGTAGGTACAATATGAATTATTAACTTTTATAAAAAAAATGAATTATTAACTCATCGATATTATTTTGAAGAACTTATTAACAAACGTGTGCGTCCAAACTGGTTGTTGCCTCATCACCCCCCCCCTCCCCCTTCTTATGACAGCGATGGCATCTTCATTTAGTTTACATTAATATATGCATAGGATTTGACTTTAATGGAGGTGTTTGGCCTAAGTTTAACCCATGGCAAAATTCACTTATTGTGTTCATATTCTCACCTCCTCTAACTCAAGTCTTTGTTTGTTTTTTCTTCTTATCAATTTCCTTTTTTTTTTGTTTAAATAATCTATTTCTTCTCTTATCACTTTCCTTATTTTTATAAAATAATTTTTCTTCATACTTTTCATTATTAATTTTTATTTATTTTCTTCTTATAACTTTAATTTTATTTTCTTTGTATTTTTCTTTTATGCACATATATATGAGTGTGTTTTTTCTTTAGTATTACTCTAACCTATCCTTCTCAAGTTGCTCTAGTTTCGTCTTAAATGCGCGGGCTGTTAAAAATGTGTCTCATGTTTAATGGGAACTAATGATGATTTTAATTAAAACATATTAAAGGGCTAAAAGGTAAATTAGTTGTAAGGGAGGATAATTAAGTAATTGCTTGATGGGAGTAATTATCTGATGATTGTAGGATGTTATTCTAAATGATAACTGATGGTTTTGAAATTCGAAAGAAACCGATAGCTGATGATACTATTTTATGGGTTTGAATTTTAAATTAAATTCTTATATATTCAGTCTCTACCCATAAGGATACACCAAGAGAGATTATCTTCTATCAGAAAGTGAAAGGTGTAAGTATGAAAGGGGAAGGAAACAATAAAGATTCAACAATCAAGAAGGCTTTCGGATCTGAAGTTTATTCCGCATCATAGATAAATGTTAGTACCATTTATTGATTTGATTTTAATGTATGTGAAAACCATGAAATTCCTAAGATCCTAATTGTGTTCTAGTATGATGATCCATAATATAAAGGACACAAGTTTAAGTTTATATGTGGTATCAGAGCAAAGTTTGAGAATTCATGATTTTCCATATATATGAGTGTGTTTTTTCTTTAGTATTACTCTAACCTATCCTTCTCAAGTTGCTCCAGTTTCGTCTTAAATGCGCGGGCATCATGAAACTCTAATCCAAAGTCCTAGTCAATTCATTTTTTTTTTCTGTTGTTTTGAATTTTTCCAAGTCAACAAACAAACCCATAGAAGAAACCGAGTTGATGTAATATTGGACACAACATGATATTATGTCAACAACGTTAGGAAAACGAGGCATGAGTGCTTGCACCGCTATTCCGATGAAGAAACCTACAGCTGCACTTGCGGTTCATTGGGGTTCAAGAGAAACCAAGTGTTTGATTATAGCCTAAGCTGCTGCATCAGCGAGATATAATAGGGGACGAAGATTCAGAGGAACTATTTGAGATCAATCTCAAGGTGCCTTTGGATGCAAGTGTTTTAAATTGTGGACTGTATCACGTGACGCAGTCGCAGCATTACTGCTGTGATGGCGACACACTATGATTACTTTCTACATCAGCGCGCATCAGTTCATATCAATCTGCGACGACTCTAATACGATATTGACCGCAACTGCAATTTAAAAACCTCTTAATAGTAAGAGAAGACTGCGAGAGCAGTGTGTTCTCTCCTTGATATTCATTTAACTATGTCTTTGTGTGTTTCGTCGTATTGTTGTTACTCTTTAATGCTTAACGGCAGTGGAAAAGGTTCCAAGGATTCATGGAAATCCAGAGCATGATAACATCTAAATGACCCAAGAGAAATGCAAGGGCAGAGTGCTCCTTCAAAAGTTCATTGACTTGTGCGTTGATTCAAAGGTAAAGAATTCACAACATGGAAAACATGACAAACATATCAGATGAGTTTATTTAGACACTGGGCTTTTTCTGTAGTAATTGGTGATTGGAATTACCAAATCAAGTTTAAGGTAACCTGTCCTGCAATATCTGAGTTCAAATTTGTAGCCTTTTTCTAATATGTCAGTTATTTCTTTATTTGGATGAGTAGCAAATCTGGGTCTAGAAGGTGAAATGCCATTGGGGGTACTCAAGAATGCACCATAAAGCTGTGATGATAAAATCATATGCGAAGGAAAGGAAGTGATTGACCAGATGATTGGGTGCAGTTCATCACACGCTCCAGTGACAGTAGCAGTTCCAGAGTTTCACAGGAAGAAGATAAATACCGTGGTTTTGTTCCTCTTAACGCGTTTTATGCCCAATCCTCAGATTTTTACCAACAAGATGAGTAAAGATTGAATAATATATAAGAAGTATTTTTTTGGTTGAGTTAGACTATGGATATGCTACAACTGCATAGAACTTAATTAGTAGGAGACCCTATCTGAGTTAAATGGGGTCTTTTTCAAATGAAACTGCTGAATATAGTTGTGCAATTATACAGATTGCATTATCCTTATATTTTGTTAGGGAGTTTGGAACAAACGGAAAGAAAAGAAATTTAAAGAAAATGAACGAAGAGAAAAGAAAAGAGAATAAAAAGTTAATTAAATAATTCTTTTTTTTTGTTTGGATGTTTTAAATCTTTCAAATTAAAATTTTTTAAAAATATTTACAAAATTTAGTAAAAGAAAGTTTTTGAGAATTTCTTAAAAATCTTTATTTTTTTTTTATAAAACTTTCAAACAAGAAAGACTTATGATGAACTTTGCCATTCCTTCATTTTTCTTCCCTTACCCTTGTCTAAACATGGCATTAGGATACAGACAATTAGTTTACCTTGAGTCTTTACTCAATCAGTAACAAAAAGAAAATGGTTTAATTATACACTAGAAAAGTGTTAAAAAGGTGGTCTAGTTAGAATGTAATTTTTTTTCAGATGAGCTGTTTGTTATAACGTGTACTAGTACAGAGTATAGACATTAGGCAATGCTACGAGTTATACATAAATTTTTTAAAATATATAAAAATATATTAAATATATCAATTTATCTTCAATCATACCCAGTCAGGAAAAGAATTGACCTAGTTGGAACCATTTTTTTTTATCGGGATGAGCCGTTTACTATAATGTGTCTATCTACGAGATACCTTCTTGCATGACACGTGTGCCTCGAGGGTTTTAAACTTTTCCATTTTGTGAAGAGAGGATACAACAGCTCAATAACACGCAACGCTCTAGCTTGTGCAACCACTATTCTGTCTGTGTAGAGGCTTACCACTTGAATGGAGGTCGAGCAAACCATTAAGTGCCCATGTTTTCACGGTAATGCTCAAGAAAAGAGAAATTATATTAGCCATTCTGCACTCTAGTTGATTTTTAGATTGATAGTGTCTTCTCATGAGTGAGGAAGGCAAACTATAGGTAATGGTAAATTCCTGCACCAAAAAACTGTCTTTCTCTTTCATATTAAAAGGAAGAGGATCCAAAGCCGTTGATTTTCAGGGAGTACTGTGTATTTTGCCGGCTACCCACGTGCTTCAATTTCCACAATTTCATACTTCCCACTGGGTCCCTAGGAGGATCATCACCACCATTAGCCGGCTCCAATTCCTAATGCATTGTCAAGTCAGTAGGGAAAAATTTTCTTTTATGCCTTTGAGATGACAGAGAAGCCATGCATTAATTATGCCATACAAATTTGAAACTGCAAATAGCCAACAGAAACAAACATACAATTTCTCATCATCTGTTCCTGAAACATTGAAAAACAGTTCCTCCCTCTAACGGAAACCTTTTGCAATCAATATTGCCTATCCCTAGAAGAAATCAAACTCAAGATAATTATCAGAACCTTTCTGATTGGCTATTGGCATGTGGTTAACAGCCTTTTCGCCAGCTGATGAGGCTGGGGAAGGTATCTTCTCAAACTCTACAGGCTTCGGGATCTCGGGTGGGGTGGCACAACGGATCAATGCCCAATTCACACCTTCAAAAAAGGGATGTTGCTTAATCTCAGTAGCTCCTCGTTTATATGCCAATCTGTGCTGAGGTTCCTTAACAAGCAACCCCCTTATAAGATCCCTTGCCGCAAAACTCACAACAGGTGATTCTGGAAATCGCAGAGGCTGACCTACAACATTGAACAACGTAGCTCGGTTCCCAGATCCCTTAAATGGAGTTTTACCAAACAATAGCTCATATAGAAAAATTCCAAAAGTCCACCAATCAACTGCACTCCCATGACCTTCACCCTTAATGATCTCAGGTGCCAAGTATTCATGAGTCCCAACAAATGACATAGACCGAGCATCAGTAGGCTCTGCAATGAGCTCAGGTAACGGACTCACTTGGTTGCCAATTTCAGTTTTGGCTTTCCGGTCCTTCTTTGATTTGCTAGAAAAGAGCCGGGGTGAAAAGCATGTAGTAGGAGCAACACAGGATGGCTGGATGCAGGAAGGCGGCTCAATACATGCAGGCTGGACACAGTAAACAGGATTCTTTCTTAAAGGCTCAGAATCCATGGATGAGGTTTTAACAAGGGTTGGACTAACAGCACAACGGAGGGAAAGGTCGAAGTCAGAGAGCATAATATGTCCATCATCCCTAACAAGGACATTTTCTGGCTTAAGGTCACGGTAGACAATCCCAAGCATGTGGAGGTACTCCAAAGCCAGTAGGACCTCTGCTACATAAAATCTGCGAGTTAAGAGGAAATTAGCAGTTGTTACCATCAAATCAAATTAACATCATGGCCAAATTAGGCAACATCTCCAAAAACGAAAAACAAGAAAAGAAATCATGATTAGGCTTAAGGACTATCAGATATCTCATCCGAGGCTGACAAATGTTATTAGAATTAAATGAGCTTAAGAAATCTGAGCATGTTCAAAAGTTATCTGCACAGAGTAAATTATCCCAGTAAAGGAAACAAAACAGCTTCTCTAGTGTTAGACTCAGCAGTTTCAATATAATGAAAATTAAGATTTCCACTTAATTTTTCTTTCCACAAACAAGCTTCTACTTTATAGGATCAGGTATTAATCCAAAATCAAGTACATAAGATCAGGTACTAACCCCAGTTTCATGGCATTTAGATATGTAGTCCACTTCCAGCAATTACATTGATTCATCCAAAGTTTCAAAGGTTTTCTCTTACTCTTATTTAGGTTACATATTTGTTTGGACATTTCAGAAGAAATGAAGGCCATCGACCTCAGAAAAAACAATTTGATATCTGACATTGTCTGGAATACATTATGTGACTTCATATAGGACTGAATTAAATTAACCAGAGGCATGACTAACAGATGAATAGTTAAACATGCACACATGTAAACCCTTAGGTAAAAAAACTCATCACGACCTCCACCTAGTACTTAGTTTTAGATGCCTGTACAATAGTAACCAAGCCTTATGATCTGCAAACAACGATAAAGTGAAGAAATCTAAGCATTAGAATTCAGTTGTTTCGATAATGGAAAGCAATCAGAGCAGCATGGCTATGAGGGTGCACAAATAAGGATGGCTCCCCTGCAACTGTCTCCATTAGAATTCAAGGAATTACCGGGGGAAAATTTTGAAAAAATAAAACGAAAAAAAAAAAAAAAACAAAAAAAATGCCGTGCGCCTTCATGAATTATGTAAAGACTCAAACCTAGTTTTCTTCCTTGAAGTCTATTGCAACAAGCCACTAAGCATTGTAGCTGAAATTGGGTCCAGTTTTCACATGAATAGTGACACATTATCCATGAATCGATGACAACCTTCTATTCCCAATTGGATACTATAACAAAAGAAGCTGCATTGCTTCTTATGGATTGAAAACTTTTCCTATACTTGAAGCCAGAAAAGTAAGATGTTCTCTAAACAATAACATCAACAAATTGAAGACTTCCAACAAGTAAAACATGAACATTAAAAAAAAATAGCCATATCCATGTTCTGAAACAAAAAAAGAAAAAAACAAAAAGATTTTTTTCAAATGGGACATCCAGGATATATTGTTACTTCTATTTGTTGTTTTGATATTTTATTTTGAGTTATAAATCTTTCATATCTCAGTAGATTTCATATTTCATGCAAATAGAGAAAAAATGTATGAAACTTTGAAAAAGAATTGTAGAATCAAGTACTTTCCTGTGGCAGAGAATTAAACCAGAAACATTAGAGGTTAATCAAGAATGGGAACAACTAAAACTTATATGAGCAATGACAGGTAATCATAAGGGGAACCAGAATTTGTACTATAACCAGTATGAATGAACCAAATTGAGTTCGAACTTAAACATACTTTACTGCCTGTTCAGGAAAATGCTTCCCTGGCTGCTTCTGCCTAAGAGTATGCAGGTCTCCACCTGGGCAGAATTCCATTACCAAGCATGAGAACTTCTCTGTCTCAAAATGGGTATACAAAGTTGGGAGAAAGGGGTGGTCCAGTGACTGAAGTATTTCTCTTTCAGTCTGAGCACGAAGTAGCTTTTTGCGACTTGCTAGGGACCCTTTGTCCATTACCTTCATTGCAAAATAGCATTTAGTTCCACTCAACTCAGAGAGATATACACTGCCAATATCCCCACAACCCAACCTCTTCAGCAGTCTAAAGTGACCTAAACCCAATACCCCATCTCTAGCTCGAACAGCTTGGATGGCTTCCCATCTCAAGTCATTTGCCTTGTGAGGCTTGTTTATGCTGCCACTAAAGCTACTGCAGGTACTCTCATCACTCACGTCACTGCTTGTACTTCCTCTGCAAATACTGCTCTTCCCACTCTCAACGAAATCAGCTCGATCACTGATCTTGGCACTTCCACTGGTCTTGGCAAGACTGCTGGCCCCGTCACTAACTTTGGCAGAAACAGAACTATTCTTCACACTTCCATATTCTGATGTCTTTTTTTCTGGATCAATAGAGCTTTCCTGTGAACCTCTATTCTCATTAACAGCATGGTCAACTTCTACAGATGCTTGGACGAGAACAGATGAGGAAGCACCAGAACCACATCTATTACTCAAGGAATCAGCAGACCCCTTTTGGATTGAAACCCCCAACTTCTTGCTTTCAGAAGTTTCCCCAGTATTCTGCTTTGATGTGTGTTGCGTAGATTTTGATAAATCTTCAGGAGCAACCAGTTCAGGTTTGACTGTCTTAGGAACCTGCTGTGAAGAAGGCCTGATGTCCTTCGCTTCTAGGGTTTGAATCCCAGCCGTCTTCTGATGGTGTTTTGGGAGAGCTCTAGCACTATTTTTCGAGTCCATCAGAGATGCTAAAGAGTTTCAATTGAGATCAGATTGACCAAATCCATGGCTAAGCATCCATTTATTTCTTCAATAATAAGAAACAACCTATCAAATGCATCAATATCATAAAGAATTTGTCACCATTTCACTATAGTAAGATGTGAAAAACATGCTTCGTTTAACAATAATATGTGGACCGAGAGTGACCTATCAATCTATGAATAAAGAAAAAAGACTTAAGCATCGATGAAATTACTACACAATTAGCTGGTATCAACATGAGACAAATAGATCCAGTAGTCAGGGAAACAGTTCCACCCACGTTCATCCTAACATAGCTAAAGTATAACAAGATAATTAGCCAACCAAGACCTCAGACTCCTGCTGAGTGAGCTCACATGCTATTATTCATGAACAAACAGTGACAGAGCCTAAGACCCAGTTACTAAATCAAGTAACTTATATCCCTAAAAAGAAGAACACTTGAGCTGTGGAGCTGCATGCAGACCACAAACAGATTAGCAACGCTCAAGAGTGATGGGTAACGAGCAAGACATGCAATTAGTTTCCATCTCCCCCAAACCCCCTCCCCTAAAGGATAAGAGTCAGTAAAATAAAAGGAAATCCAACAAAAAAATGAAAACAAAAATTTCAGAGAACAACTGTAGAAGGTTGGACTCGGAGAACCAAGAAAAGAGTAAGGTATCAGTCAAATTCGGTAACCAACCGGATAATGCAGTTTTTGGACAGATACAAGGCCTATTGGGAAGGGCAAAATTACCATAACCAGCTACATGAAAGAGATCCTGGGACAATTGAATAAAAACTCGATCTTGATCAAGGAACCATGGTTTTCAGTCGAATCTGAAGCAGATCCGAAACAAGATAGAGACCCAGATGCAAAAAGTTAAACTTGAAGGCTAAGAAGCACACCCCGCATGAGAAGAAATGCAAGACGATAAAAGGGAAAGTAAGATGAGCCCAAAAGAGTACCTAATTTCAAGGATCAGAACACAGCGGCGTTGCTTTAGCAGTGGGGAAAAAAAAAAGGGAAGAGAAAACTACTGTAGACAGGGAGCTCCTGGTATCTTTGGAGAGGGAAAGAGAGCGTAGAGCGAGAGAGCGAGTCAGAGAATTAAACTGGGCCTCCGCCTGTGGTGGACTATTAGGCGGAGAGAGAGAGAGAGAGAGAGGGGTCAAAGCAAAAGGAAAGCTTTTTTCTTCGTTCAATAATTTTCATTGGTTTTTTGTCCCCAAACCAAGAGGGGTCCAAATCACTAAACAGTTTCTGAGGTCTTGCACCTGTCTGTCATGCCTTTGCCCAAATAATTCTTTTATCTTCCTTTTTATTTTATTTTATTTATTTCATTTATGCTAATACTTTCTTTCCCAAATTATTTGTATCACCTCAGCGATCCCTCCTCCTTTCCTATTTTAATTTTGATGTTGATTTGCCGGGGAAAAAGTTCATTTTTTGTCTACCGAAAAAAAGGTTAATTTTTTTTATATGATTTGACAACTTTGCCATTAGAATAATAATAATGGGTTGAAGCTTAGCAGCTTAAATTTTTATAAAATATTTTGTTCATATATGAACAAGTTTTGAGCCAGAAGAGTTACTTAAATGGTTAATCGTTGGATATTTTATTTTAAAAATTTCTAAATTCACTTTTTATTCAGAGCAACTGAGATAAGATTAAGGTCGACTATCCCCGCCATTCTCCCCTATATATCCTCTCTTCAAAACCAAAATAGAAAAAAAGAGAAAATATCTACCCAGTGTGTGTTTTTAACGGAAGAAAGAAAGAAAGAAAATAAAACATGAAAGAGTGAAGGAAAGAAATGGTTTTCCTATAGACAATAATTGTTACTATGATTATGTTTGCATGAAGTCATCAGATGCAACTACAAATTCCCATCACTTAAGCCGACATCAAGATTTTTGGTTGCCTAAAAATGGGTGCCTGCTTGTCCCTTACAGTCAATAAAATCACTCAGCAAGGGACCAACGGTCGATGAGAATGTGTGGGTGATCCAATGAAAAACAAAGGTGTATCACTGAATCATCCTAGCTATAAGTTTCTGTGGTCCATCTTCCACACTCACATCAAATTGGCATCAAAGCTTTCGATTATGTATGTACCAAAAAGAAGTGGCTTCAATTTTCAATTTTGAAACACGAACTACATGCCCATTTGAGGTTGTAAATGAGAAAACCCCTCAATTTTTAGTACTGTTATTATCCTAGCAGTTACCTTCATTATCCTGGGTGTCTTTGCAGTACATGCAAAGCAGGGCCCAACTTCTAAATACTACTGTTATGATGGGACAAGGTATCACATAAGAATCACTCAAACCCAATATGTGAGGAAGTGAGAAAGAGAGAGGGCTTATGGACTGCATTAATAAATGAGCTTTTCAGATTTTAGTTTGGCTGAAATTGATTTCCATCAGAGCAGAGTGCTTTGGCAAAGTGTGGTATGTGGGATTGTTTTATGAAGGGATGAGTGGTTTTGCACACCTGTATGAGAAGGTCCCAATTGAGTATGAAATCTCATAAATTTTAACAATGGAGGTGGTTGGAATTCATTTCCTCCCGTATGAACACCGCAACTTGAGCTTAATGTTTTTTTTGGGTGCTTCACATAATCCAAACATCTCTCTTTCCAGAAAGCACCCAGATCTCTCAGTACTCTGGCATATCGACAAACACCTTTTTCTTATTTTGACAACTGGGATGAGATATGCAAGCAAAGAGGGAGGACCAAGCAAACAAGTATCATTATGTGTCCAAATATGAACAACTAATCTTTTAACCTCAAAATTGGATTATGGGTTTAAAAGAAGACTCTGAAATTTATTGAGAGTTATCATTCTAAGTATATATTTAATATGAGAATAAAAATAGAAGTAATTTTTTATGAATGAGATTTGTATATAATTTTATATTAAAATTTTATTCACGAAAAATTATTCTCTATTTTTACTCCTATACCAAACATATCATAAGTGTATGTTTGATAAAAATTTCATTGACGAGTTCTCTAATTTTTTACATAAAATTCATCCATAAAATTTTTATTTTTATTCTTGTATCAAACTAATCATAATTCTTCCTTTTATTATCAACCACAAAATTAACATCATTCAGCAACCAAAAAAAAATGCCCCCTTTTTTATTTTTTTAGGATATAACCAAACATGTCCCCTTCAAACATCAACAAAATGTTTCCAAGGCGTTCTGTACTTTTCTTTAATATCTCTTCCTTTTTTTTTTCCCTCTCTTTCCTGTAGAATTTTTCCAAATTAGTTACGTATGAGAAATCGAGCACCGACTGGGAAAATCTGAGTACCTAATTCAGAATCCAAGTGTCCCAAAAACGAAAATAGATCAACTTTAGAGTGTGACTTTATTTTACCACTGTTTTGTTTGATTGCACATGTCATGAACTCATGGACAACTTTCTTGGTTCGAGTCGTTGTCTAGGGTCATTCAGCCATATCCACATGGGGCAATGAAGAGGAGTTTGTGACCTTCAACTTCATCGGTTTAAATATGATTTTAAATTGTGATTATGAAGATAAAAAATCTGAATAATTATAAAAAAAATACAATT
Source organism: Castanospermum australe (assembly GCA_019955255.1). Lineage (NCBI taxonomy): Eukaryota > Viridiplantae > Streptophyta > Magnoliopsida > Fabales > Fabaceae > Castanospermum > Castanospermum australe. Next base: position 183,101 of record NSJW01000802.1, read on the forward strand.
AAAACGATTACAATTACAATTATATTATGATTTAAGAGACTCTTATCACAATAATATTACAGTCACACACAGTTGTTAACAGTAAATTAAAACCATGGGTTCAAATTAGGATTAGAGGGTTTTCGATTAACTCGCAACATAATACCCAAGTTTGATCCCAAAACTAAAAGCAAAGCAGGGCACTTCACGCCTCTTTGGTCCTCTCCCCCTCACACAGACACTTTGTTTTCTCAGTTGCTTTCTTATTTTTTCTATAAACCCACCTAAAAATAATTTTTTCTTGGTCAAACAAAACTTTTTTGCTGCAAGTTTATCCTTTTGTAGGTTCTTTTCGTTTGGAGAAATGTTGAATGATGATCAGATTTTTCTTTGCCTTTTTTCTGGTTTTTGATAGTCGTGTTGTCTTGAGAGTGAGTGGAACCAAACTAAGGGCCCTTTTCTCGAAGGCAAAAAATAGCATCATCTTTTTTCCATCATGGAATGAATTTTAAGTTGTTCAATACATTCAGAATTATGGCTTTTAAAAGTAATCTTGATCTATTTGGATATTTGCTTATTTATTTCACAGTCAAAGTTATTCAACATTCAGTTATAGTCATTTAAATTTTCTTACTAATATTCCAAGGTGAACAAGAATTTCAACATGGTGAATAATAGTGAAATTTGTATTTGGACTACTAATCATTTAACTTTGAAAATAACATCTCAAGACCTTTGACTCTTGTAACCAAAATAGATAAATACTAACATCAAATAACATTTGATAATCAATCGGTGGAACTTAAGAAAATGAATCACGATCTTAGAAACTGTCACAGATTTTAAAGTTTTAATACAATGTATGGGAAACATTTTATTAATAATTTTAATTTTAATCTATTATCAATGTAAAAAGTTTTACACTGTCATTCAATTATGAATTACTAAATTATTAAATTTTTTTAATTAAAATAATAATTAATTAAAAAATTATACATTAAATAAAATGTAATTAGATGATAATATAAAAAAAATTTACACTGATAACGAATTAAAATTAAATCCTTTATTAATTAATAGGGAGCATACCATTGTATGATAAAACCCTTTTTGACCTTTTTAGGACATTATTGAGGCCTTCTAAACCCATGAAAGTTGAGCAAGCCTTTGCTTATGATGCCACTGACCCTACTTTAAATTTTCACTTGAGGCAGTGAAACACATTCAGAGATATAGGAGTGCTAAACTGATGCATAAACAATACAAAGGGCCAACTAAGTATAAGAGAAAAACAAAGCAGATCTACACAATTCTAGGCATAGAGGTACGAGCTGCTTACCCCATGCCCACATGCAGCTCTATTTGTTTTTTGAATCAAAACTAGCAGTTTCATGCAGTGGTCCTCTCCCCCTCCCTCATATTAAAGCTCATTATTATAGCTACTATGATTAAACATTACTGGTACACACTGATACGAGCAGCAACCAATGGTAGCAGCAGTGCAATAAGATTTTGACATGTGGCATGGATGTAAGTCTTGGGCCACTCAATATAATTTACATATATAGATTTCTTTATTTTTTTTTTTTTCAACTTTGGGTCTTTACAAATTTTGAATCTTTTTTTGTTTTACTAGAGGAAGGGAATATATTCTTTCTAGCGGGAGACTCTGATGCCTCAGAGCTTGAGAAACTCACCCAGCAGAAAAAGCTTGTGAGAAAGCCTTGGAGAAGTGGGATTTGGCTGCTAGCTTCACTTTTGGCTTCACTTTTTTAGTTTCTTTTGATGTCAAAATCTCTACCACCATACAAAGTGTAAAATCTGTGGCTTAGGCATTTCGTCTGGGTGGATAAAATTTTGACCGTGAGTGAGTCTATAACCTACCGAGAAGGCACCACAACTCAAGGTTTTGGTGTGACTGCTTAGTTCTTTTTCTTACACTTACTATCTTATCCCCATCCAATTTGACCTGTAATAAGCTGTCTGTGGAAAGGGAAAAAAATGTGGACCAAATATGATATTGAGGCTTCTTTGATGTGGGTTACTGTTTCGAGGCGTGTTAATTATCTTTCATTGAAGCGAGTCTGATTTGAAATGACGGAATTTTTGACAGCAATTGAGCGACAGAGGAGTTATGCAGGTTCTTGTTTAGTCATGAAAATTGACAAGTGAATTGTTCAGTAGATACTATAAAAATGTGTTTATTTTTTTTTATTGGTACAAGATACGATATAAAATATAGTTTGACACCATCTGAGCAAAGTAATTGTAGAATCACATGAAGGATGAGGGATTGTGTTGAATTCAGTTGTGACAGCACTCGGCACACCATGAACATGAAAATATCCCTAAAAAACTGGACAAATTATAGGAACCTTCTTGAGAACCCTTGTAAGAGAATCCAATAGCATTTGCAGCCCAACCCCGACAAATGGCCCACCTAATTGCTCTCACATTGACTAAGAACTAAAAAGGGCATTGGCCCAATGGACCAATAGCCCAAGGAGTGTGCAGGAGGAGGAGGAGGATTCATCCAAGTGTGTGCTCCACAGCTGAAAGTGTAGGCCCTTTCAGTTCGTGGAAACCTTGGTGTGCCATTGCTTCTGCTACTCTCCCCTCCTGCGATTCACCAAGCGATCCCTTTCCTCTTTCTCTGTGTCTGTGTGTTCAGTTCAGCCATGAGACGCTCAATCGATGATACCGCTGTGGCGGCTGCTTCGTTGGCTTCTTCTTCCGCCGCCGCCGCAGCAGCCAAGCCAGTGTTCCTAACCAAAGCCCAACGCGAACAATTGGCCCTTCAACGCCGCCAAGAAGAAATCGCCGAGCAGAGGCGCCGCCAGGAACAGCTCCTTCCCCGCAACCGCCCCTCCGATCCCACCACCGATTCCAAACCCTCCGATCCCGACCGGCGCGAGCGAGACCGGGACAGGGACAGGGACAGGGAAAGGGATAGGGATAGGGATAGGGATAGGGATAGGGACAGGGAGCGCGAGCGGGAGCGAGAGCGAGAACGTGATAGGGCCCGCGATCGGGACCGGGAAGCAGAACGACGGAACCGCGAGAGGGAGCGTGAAGAGGAAGGTAGGGCTCGTGAGCGTGCTCGGTTGGAGAAATTGGCGGAGCGGGAGCGTGAGAAAGAGCTCGAGGCCATCAAGGAGCAGTACCTTGGTTCGAAGAAGCCCAAGAAGCGGGTTATCAAACCCAGCGAGAAGTTCCGATTCTCCTTCGACTGGGAGAACACCGAGGACACTTCTCGCGACATGAATTTGCTCTACCAGAACCCTCACGAGGCTCAGCTGCTCTTCGGCCGGGGCTTTCGCGCTGGCATGGACCGCCGCGAGCAGAAGAAGCTGGCTGCCAAGAACGAGAAGGAGATGCGGGAGCAAATCCGCAAGAAGGAGGGCGTGGAGGAGAAGCCAGAAGAGGCTGATGCGCAGCGACGGAAGGAGGCTGCTGCCGATCTCTACGATACCTTCGACATGAGAGTGGACCGCCATTGGAGCCAGAAGAATCTGGAGGAGATGACGGAGAGGGATTGGCGTATATTCAGGGAGGACTACAACATTTCCTACAAGGGTTCCAAAATTCCTCGCCCAATGCGGAACTGGGTTGAGAGCAAGTTGAGCGCTGAGCTGCTGAAGGCGGTTGAGAAGGCTGGTTACAAGACCCCTTCTCCCATTCAGATGGCGGCCATTCCGCTTGGCCTGCAGCAGCGTGATGTCATTGGCATTGCAGAGACGGGTTCGGGGAAGACTGCTGCTTTTGTTCTTCCCATGTTGAGTTACATCACCAGGCTTCCTCCCATGAGCGAGGAGAATGAGGCTGAGGGTCCCTATGCCGTTGTTATGGCACCTACACGTGAGCTTGCACAGCAGATTGAAGATGAGACCGTCAAGTTTGCTCAATATCTGGGCTTCAAAGTGGTTTCCATTGTTGGTGGACAGTCAATTGAGGAGCAAGGGTTTAAGATAAGGCAAGGTTGTGAAATTGTAATTGCAACTCCTGGTCGTTTAATTGACTGCTTGGAGCGACGTTATGCTGTTCTCAATCAGTGCAATTATGTTGTTCTTGATGAGGCTGACCGCATGATTGATATGGGATTTGAGCCACAGGTAATGGGTGTCTTGGATGCCATGCCTTCCAGCAATTTGAAACCCGAAAATGAAGATGAAGAGCTTGATGAGAAGAAGATTTACAGAACCACTTATATGTTCAGTGCCACCATGCCACCCGCTGTGGAGAGGCTTGCTAGGAAGTATTTAAGGAACCCTGTTGTGGTAACCATAGGCACAGCTGGGAAGGCAACCGAATTGATCAGCCAGCATGTGATCATGATGAAGGAATCAGAGAAGTTTTATAAGTTGCAGAGATTGCTTGATGAGCTTAATGACAAGACAGCAATTGTATTTGTTAACACCAAGAAAAATGCAGACATGGTTGCCAAGAATTTGGACAAGGAAGGCTATCGCGTGACTACTTTGCATGGTGGGAAATCACAGGAGCAGAGGGAGATCAGTCTTGAAGGATTTAGGACCAAGAGATATAATGTCCTTGTTGCAACTGATGTTGCAGGCCGTGGGATTGACATACCTGATGTGGCTCATGTCATAAACTATGATATGCCTGGGAATATTGAAATGTACACACATCGTATTGGGCGTACTGGTCGTGCAGGAAAGACAGGGGTGGCTACAACATTCCTGACTCTTCAGGACACTGACGTCTTCTATGACATCAAGCAGATGCTGATTCAAAGTAATAGCCCTGTTCCACCTGAATTGGCAAGGCATGAGGCTTCAAAATTCAAGCCAGGAAGTATTCCTGATAGACCACCTAGACGAAATGACACTGTGTTTGCTCATTAGAAAACTTTTATAGCTGAGATACGCACTTCTTAAAAGAGGCACTCGCTTTGCAGGTCTTACGAAATTTTCTGAGGGAAGGAGCATCTTGCTAGTGATGCTAAGCAGCATTATCTACTTTTTGCGAATGTATGATCTTGTGTAAAGTTTAATTACAATAGTCCTTGGTATCATTGTCATTGCCTATATTTCGCTTAACAAGGGTTGCTGGCTTGCTTATTATTTGTAACAGGAATTGATAGTTTCAGTGGAGAATCCTTGATTAACTTTTGTCGGTTGACTTTTAACATTTGTCATCTTATCCTACAATAGCCATTGTCTTGTCTGATCATGTTTGTGGCTTTATCCAGGTTGTGCTTTTATATTTTAACTACGTACAAGATTGTCTTTTGGTTTAGATGAAGACTAAAAACTAGCTTCTAATTATGAGCTTAATTTTGATCTTCTGTAAGCATAAAAGTTTTTTATACTATCATCCAATCTTATAGTATTATTTCATTAAAAAAGTTTGACTTTTCAGGTTGTTTTTACTATAGTTTAACTTTTTTAATAATGTGTTAATACATAATTCAATGATAGTGTAAAAAACTTATATTGTCAGTGGATCAAAATTAAATATTTTAATTATTTGTTGATATCAAAGATTGAATGTGTTATATTATGTGTACATAATTTAGTTCTGGTCTCAAATTTTTACATTGAAAGTGGATCAAAATTAAATCCTCTTTTTAGATTAACTACTAACTTATTTGAGCCAAACATTGCTTCAGTTTTGGTTAGTTTCTGTTCTATTTTGGTGTCATTACCTCAGTTTATGTAGTATGTTTTCTACTGTGGTCGGTACTGGTGCAGCTTGTATAACATTCCAATTTCGTAATCTTAGGGCTATAATGGCTTCTGTTTTAGCTGTTCACATGCACACTAATCTCTCATTTGCAACCTAATAAGACCTTTTGTTTTGAACTTGAGACACTAGCAGTACCTCCCTTAATTATCCAACTTCATCTAATGAACACACCAGAAAAATGATCTCTCTGCACGTACTGGTGGTTTGAAGATTGATTTATAGTTCGATGAAGAAACAGAGAAGACATGGGGTTCATCATCGTAAGTTTTAAATTAGATACTTGCGATGTGATATTTGTACTATATTTAAGACTGGCAGGGCTTCTTCAACTTGAAGGCTCAAAAACATACTACCTATCCTAGATTTGCAGCTGGTAGAGTGGGGACAGGATAAATTCTCATAGGGAATATAAGAACAGGAAATAATATATTTCCCCTTTTGGTTGTTAAATATATTTCAAGATATTAAGCTGTAAATTAGAAACTAAGCAGTTTCAACTCTCCCTCCCTATTCTTCAACGAGGACAAAATGATTTTCAACAATAAGAAGGCAAATGCTACCATGCAGGATTGTCTGTCCCTCGACATGGTGAGAGATTTTTTTAGTTTTTTTTTTTTTAATATCAAAGTTTGCAAGTTTTGGCTCAAAGTATGTTTTTCTTTTTCTTTTTCTTTTTCCTGTAACGTTTGTCTAAACTTATTTTTGTGAAACACAGTACCAAAATTTAAAACTCTTCCATTTAATCATATAAGTTTTGAGTTGTGCATATTTTTTGGGAAATGAAATGGCGCTTGGAAACAAAATCCTAAGAATCATCATCAGCGCTGGGTGAACTGTGGGTCCTCAAGCAGGTTTTCTTTATTCTCGTGTCCTTTCCTTTTTCATAGTTTTGTGCAAACCAAAAGTATGCCATTTCTGAAATTTTTTGTGCTGCTTATTCAATCACAATTGCTACATTGGATAAAGAATAAAGGAGCGTTATGGCAAATTCTGTGAGCAAGTGCATTTCTCGGAACCTCCGAGATTATATTTATAAAGCATCCAAGTTTTTAAGTTCAGTTTACCCAGCTGCTTGGTCAAGTTGAGTGTAGTCTACCTGTGAATTGGAAGACTTGGACAACAAAAGTGAAAAATTACTAATAAATGGAAACATGAAAAACTGCAGCTGCAGTATAAGAATCATAAAAAATTGCTTTCAGCTTACATTGCCTCGTTTATGTAATAATCATGGTGTCATACCGTTGAAATGGCAGAAAGAATAATTTCACCCTGGTAGTAATTACTAATTCACATGGGAGAACAATTATTAATTTATTATAGCCTTAAAAGGGCTTGAAGGGAATGTCTAAATTAGGAAAGAACCAATTTATGCTACCAATAACTCAAGCAGTTCAGATATTTTGCTTGTATGGTGGTAGTCTGGCTGCATATCATTTGAAGGGTCTTCTAGAGCTGGTTGAGTTATGACACCTGTTCCTACAACAATTTAGGATATGTTTGATATAAAAGTAAAAATAAGAGGCAAATTTTCACAAATAAGTTTTGTATATATACAAAGCATACACCAAGTTGTATACTAATTCTGGTCTTTAAGAATAGAATGCAATTGAAAAAAGTAGCAGGCCATTTTGCAAAGCAATCACATGTGCAACTGCATTAAGGTTGGTGGCAATGAACAGCCATCCTGGATTTTCACGTATGCATAGGGTTCCATACCTATTAGAAGAAATTTGAAATATCATCATACGAAGCAATTAAAAGCAAGTAACTATATAAATGTGGATAAAATTCTCAAAACAGCTCTTTTTGAGTCACCAGAATTTAAGAGGATGTTGGCATATATTAATTTATGATTCTGATTATTCATATCCACCAATTTTGTAACTATGGGAAAAAAAATGCACCTATTAACCTAGAGCATACCAAAGTTAATATGCACAGCCTATTTTTAACTTTGTAAGTCACTAAATTCTTTCTGTTTTTGGTTAATTTAACAGTTGAAAAGGCTACTTTAATACATTAATCTTGTCAAAGAAAAGTAATCTGTTCATTATGTTATTCTTGCAGTATTATAAAATCATATGTATAAGCTGATATTGACGGTGTTTTTGTATCATTCATGATTGAAAAGGAACCTGAGATTCTGAACCCTACGAGAGTTTACTGTTTAGAACCAATTCCAATATAATTCATATAGAGTGGATGCAAACGGGCCCATTTTTATGCGGTTAATGCTGATTTGTTGTTATTTTGCATTTTTTTTTCAGATTCCGCTTTTTGAGAATTATTCGTAAAAATATGCTAAAAATTTTTAATATTAAAAAATCGCCCTCTCTCAAGATGGTTTTCTAACAAAAAATTGTTTTATATTTTTTTCATTTTCAGGTTGAAAACCGCCGTCTTAAAAGGCAGTTTCTGATCTATATTTTTTTTAAAAATATTACATGATAGTTTAAAAACCGCCATGTAACAAGATGGTTTTAAAACGTAAAATTAAAAAAAATAAAAAATAATATTTGAAAGCCGCCTTCCACTAGATTTCCGTCCACAGGGAGTGATCGAAAAGTTATTGAATTTTTAAATTTTTTTTTAATATATTGCAAAACTGAGGACGGTTTCTTCTTTTGATTTTGATTTTTGATTTTTTAATTTAAACTTAGAAAATGCCTTATGGGAAGCGTTTTTTGAGTAGAAAATTATATATTTTTTATTTCTATAATAATAAAATGTCCTTTTTGATAGCAGTTTCTTATTTAAAAGGAAAAAAAAATTCTTATTGTCGAGACGTCGCCATGCCTGAGAAAATTTTTCAATATGTTCCAAAATAGCGTATTCTTGTAAATAATTTTTTAAAGAAAGCACAATTTTAAAAATAAAAATAAATTCTGCTATTTCCGTACCAAAAAGCCTGCAAACAGAGCAAGTGAAGCAAAAATTAGAGCCAAAGCCATTCACGGGGTCAAAGGGACCAAGTTGGACTTCACATTAACTGTGGCAACTTATGGTTGAGAATGATTCTAATTATAGCTGCTGGGAAACAAAATAATCTACTAAATGAGTAGCTGTGGTTGAAGAGTTCATATTAAAATACTTTACTATTATGTTATGATTTTTTTAAAAAAAATATGTTTAAAATGATCAAAATTTTAATGTAAATAATCATAGTAGTCATTTTAAAAATAAAAAAGTACACTTTTCATGTGTCAAATGATGATTCTGGCAAAAGAAAAACAAATTGGTAAATAAGGATTTGTTAAGATCACACTCCAGTAAAGTTCTTCACCCCCGTCACTCACCAATACAAGGCCAAACTCGTTCTCGGCATGATACAGAATGGCTTATGATATAATAAGAATAATAGAGAGTTTCTATTAAAAAAATATACCACGTGAACCTTACGGATGCTATTTTCCTACTTTTTATATGTTACTAGAACGAATCAACTGGGACACACCCTCTAGCCCTCTTCTGTGATCCACACACCACAACCGTCTGATTCGTCTTGACCTCCACTGCTTTGTCAGTACTCGTGACTTGGATTCAATTTGGTCCACAAGGTCGAGGGATGCTAACTCGAATATTTGAACCCGCGATGCACTTAATCAAAATCTCCTTTGCGATACACTGTTCTGTCAAGACCAAAGAACACCATGCACCATCCTCGTGGGTTGCAACGTGTGAACAACGAGGGCACCGTGGGGGCGTATCTGTCAGGTACAGAGGATCCAATCCCACAACAGCCTAGGCCCTATCGCCCAATCGGAAGCTGACGCGTGTCATTTTTGGCCCCAAATTTCGGTTTAGAGGACAAATGTAAAAATCTAGAGTTACTGTCCATGTTGAATCAACAGATATTTATTAATTGTTGATTTTTATTTTAAATTTTTAAAATTTATAAAATATAATTAATAATTAATAAATATTCAGTATAAATATCAGATTAATTATCTCTTTTATTATTCTTTACATATTCTTGAGAGTATGCTAAATATATTGAAATTAAAACATAGAAACTAAAATAAAATTATTAATCAAGAAAAAGTAAGTCCACCACTATAGAGTAAAAACATTAAAGACTTATATTTGAAGGATTATGAATATTTTTTTTTACATCATTGTTCAAATTCATATTATGTCATATTATTAAAAAATATTAATTATAATAATAATTTAAGAATTTAAATTATTTTCATAATATAATTATACATAATTAGATATAATGATAATTTAAAAATTTTACATTCATAAGAAAAAAGAAAAATAATCTCATATTTCAATGCCAAAGCATGAATAGCATTTATAATTAGATAATATTATATACACATTTATTTTTTTATAATTTTTACATTCAACTAATCATTATTATTATTATTATTATTATTTTTACCTCTTTTCTTTCTCAACTTCATTATACTCAAGTGCCTAGGTTCACCTGAAGAAGACATTGGGGGTAATCCTGTCACATCCGTTGTGCCAAATGCATAAGCATAATCTCAACAGCTTTTTTTTTTTTTAATAAAGATTAAAGAATAAAGTATAATCCATTGTGTCAGAACAGGCTTTTTCTTCTTTGTTTTTTTTTAAATAAAAGCATAATCTCAAAAGCTGTTTTCGTGGTTACAAAAGAACAAAGTCGTTTATAGTGGTGTAATTAAAGAATGGCAAATATGGTAATTTATTGACGTGTGTCGTCCTTTAATGTGCATCTGGAACAGAGTTTATGTTTCTGGCTCCCTCGCTGGCTGTGGCTGAGGCTGAGCTCCACACTTATCGCTCATTCACTCCCTCTTCTCTCTCTGTCTCTCTCTATATATTGCTATTATTATAGAGAGGCCCTTCTTGTTCTGTTTCCGTGACTCTCTCTCTCTCTGTCTTCTGTGGAGAAGTGTGTGTCAATGGCAGATCTCAAGTCAACATTCTTGAATGTATACTCTGTTCTCAAATCAGAGCTCATTCATGATCCTGCTTTCGAGTTCTCCGATGATTCTCGTCAATGGGTCGAACGGGTATGCCTTTTTCTTTTTCTTTCTCTTTCTTTCTTTCTTTCTTTCTATGACCATATGTGCCTTTTCATTCAAAATGTTTCCCTTTCCACTTTCTTTTTCGGTTATTTCATTTTATTTCTCTGCTTGGCCCTTCAATCCAGGGGATACATATGCTCTGCTCGATTCTACATTCCCTGTGTTGAGGATTGGATCTTGTTGTTTGATTACAAATTGAAAAAGAATTATCTTTTAACTTATTTCTTCAGAGGGTGAATATTGGTTGTTTAAACTTGTTGTGCTTGTCAATGGTGGTGTTGCTCTTTCCATATGTGTGTGTGTGTGTGGGGGGGGGGGGGTGAAGAAGATGTAGTTTACAGTATTAGAATGTGGGACATTGGATTAATTGAAGGTTAATGTGATAATATAAAGTATATTCAAGGAAAGAGACCACGGAACTAAATGATTGCAGTTGTTACCATAGTAACGCCTGCTCTGCAAAGGGGGGGGGGGGTTGCCTTGCATGGATATATATATATATATGTTATATGGATGCGGTAGCAACCAAGATAAGAATTAAGAACAGTGGATTTCATTGTGACATGAGTGTGAATCATGAAAGGACAGTTTTCCTTTTGGGGGCTTTTATGTGCATGAAATTCTCTCTTTACTCTGCAAAGACGATGTTAAAATTTATAATAATCATCGAAGTAGAATACGGTAAGCTATGCTAGTATGCCAAACAACCTTTCATGAAAGTGGATGGACTTGTATCCGCAGGCATAACTGCCAAAATTTGGAAAAATTTATTTCGGTTTGTATTTGTATTGGACATTTCATTTTTCAAGGCCTTCATCTGGCATTTGTCAGAATTTAAGCATCATATCTACATGGGTTAAAGCGTTTAAAGTGACCAATATATTGCGAGTTTGCAAAAAACTTGGACCATATGCATTATTCATCAAAATACAAATTATCACAGTGATCAAAATTTATTCCAACAACTGAGTACTCACGTGACAGCCTTTATCCTTTGCACAATCCATGCCATCCCTTAGTACTTGCAAAGGGCTCAGAGAATGGTTTTGTTTTTTGTGGAAACTTTAATGGGGTTATGTACTTTGATGCTATTTTATATTTTCATCTGTTACTAGTCATAGTACTTCTTCCTCCCTTATGTATGCGTACATTGCACAGATGCACATGTCTGCACACATGATCTCATGCATATTTGGTTGCCATTTCATTGAAATATGTGTATGTATTTTGTTTTGGCACTTACCAAGTTATGTTCTCTAATTACAGATGCTGGACTACAATGTGCCTGGAGGTGGGACTTGATAATTTCCTTTTTAAGTTTTTGCTGAGTAACTTATCAGTTTATTCTAACTTTTTCCAACTAGCAATGGAAGGAGGTTGTATTCAGAAGCATTTGAACAGAGATAAAACTTATTGACATAAAGATGGATTACAACTCACATTGCAGGGAAGCTGAACCGTGGACTGTCAGTTATTGACAGCTATAGATTGTTAAAAGAAGGACAGGAATTAAATGATGATGAAATTTTCCTTGCTAGTGCTCTTGGTTGGTGTATTGAATGGGTATGTCAATAAAAAGCTTTTAGTTTTCCAGTTTGAGTGATAAAACTAATTCTAATCACTTCAGAAGTTTACTGCGATGTCACTGAGGAATTTTACAATCTTCTGTTGATGACTTTTGCAGCTTCAGGCATATTTTCTTGTTCTTGATGACATTATGGATAGTTCTCACACACGACGTGGTCAGCCATGCTGGTTTAGAGTACCCAAGGTTTGAAGCAAAAGTAAACATGTGCCATCATGTTATCTTTTTTAATGCCATTTGACAACGTAAATGACCTAATCACTGTGTGGTGAAGGTTGGATTGATTGCAGCTAATGATGGGGTTCTACTACGAAACCATATCCCACGGATCCTTAGGAAACACTTCAAGGGAAAGCCATATTACGTTGATCTTCTTGATTTGTTTAATGAGGTTGTACGCAATTACACATGTCATGGTTTGACTTAAATGGATTTTATCTTGCTAGTATGCTGAAACTTGAGTATGTCATCTTTCTATAGGTTGAGTTTCAGACTGCTTCAGGACAGATGATAGATCTGATCACTACACTGGAAGGAGAAAAAAGACCTGTCCAAATACACATTGTCACTGTGAGTACTAAAAAAAAAAAAGGCAGAAATCATTATTGATGAACCTCTGTTTTGACAAATATAAAATGCTGGGTCATATTTGACGATAATAAATATGCAGAAGGAAAACTCTTCTTCCACTAGAGAGCAATATTATATTTATATCCTTTCTATATTGTCAAATCAACAGTATTTTTGTATATTTTTGGTGGACGCTAACATCAAGAGAGATAGTGCCTTCCCGTTAGATATATACCTGGCAATCTTTATGGCATAGAATGAGGGATGTCTTGTGATTCTGATATCTTACAGCAAATTTTTGTGTGAGACTGCTTGAGATCTTTAAAAGAACTAAGCCAAGTTCTTTCTGGTTGGGCATGCTGAAGAATATTGTGTGAAATTTGCATGTACCAGTTCCTACTTCCCTAGCTGGCTAGCACTATACTAAGTTTCAATGAAATTTTATATATTCTGTTTCAATTTCTTTCCATTGTCTCTTTCCAGTCTTGGAAACAATACTAATAACTAACGGATGGCCATCTTCTGCAGTCACCGTCGTATTGTTCAGTACAAGACCGCTTATTACTCATTTTACCTTCCAGTAAGTATTATATCATTTTGCCTCCCTAATTTAGGTTTCTTCCTTGTCCTTTTTCCATGAGATACCAATGACAGCTGATGCTTCAGTCACACTGTTCTTCACACTGCTAGAATATTATATTTTCTTATCCTACAAGAAAACAGATAATATAATGTATGTAATGTGTTCTTCAGTTTGAAGTCACATCTTTCCTTTTATCCTTCCTTCCTTTTTATGGCAATTATGACATGTTATTTCCAATGAGTCTTCACTTAAAAGAAGTTATATGTTTTAGTTTTCTCTGTGTTTTCATTTTGAATAGTCCTATCTCATCGTTGCCTTCATATTTAGATTTTGACACTGGAATTTATGATCTGTTATTTACCTTTGTGTATATCTCCTCCTTACACAGGTTGGATGTGCATTGCTCATGGCAGGTCAGAATCTGGATAACCATATTGATGTAAAGAACATTCTTGTTGAGATGGGAACGTACTTTCAAGTACAGGTAATATTTTGTTAGCATAGCTAGACCTCTTGTCTTTCTTTAGACCGTTTACATTCCAGGATGCTACATTCAACATGGTATCACTATCAGCATAAAGTCTTCAACATCTGTAATGTAATCCGTCTTTCTTTTCCCCCCTTTTTAGGATGATTATTTGGATTGCTTTGGTGATCCTGAAACAATTGGAAAGGTAAGCATACTAGATAATGGATACTGGAAACATCAATTTCTTTTTGACCTCATTCTAGTTATCTATGGAACCAGATAGGTACAGATATTGAAGATTTTAAGTGCTCTTGGTTGGTTGTGAAAGCATTGGAACTTAGCAATGAAGAACAAAAGAAAGTTTTATATGTAAGATGGCATCTTACTGTTGCCTTCTGCATCTTTCGTTTCTTTCTCCCATGATTAAACTGTTATGAAACTGGGATAAATTTACTCATCTGTTTTTTGTGGTGTGCAGGAGAACTATGGGAAGCCAGATCCAGCAAATGTTGCTAAAGTGAAAGCCCTATATAAAGAGCTTGATCTTGAGGTTTGAACTTCATGTGTAGCTAGCTAACATGTATCTTTGCTATATCAACATATTAAGATGACCTATTACCCTTGTAAGGAAAACAAAATTAAGATGCTAAAAGAACAACAAAAAATTATTTCCACACATTTTGCGAGAAATTCATGCAAACTAAGTTGAAAACATTTCTACAAATCATGATAGAAGTTATTGATTGGCTTTGGATTATTTACTCACTTTCTGAATCCATAGGGTGTATTTGCGGAGTATGAGAGCAAGAGCCATGAGAAGCTTGTATCCTCCATTGAAGCTCATCCTAGCAAAGCAGTTCAAGCAGTATTGAAGTCCTTTTTGGCTAAAATTTACAAGAGGCAGAAATAGAGTCGCTGTAAGGCGAGGACCAAGAATGTTGGAGATGCAATAGAATCTAGAGTCCTGATTTCTATCTAGAGCTGTTTCATGGTTCATGATCTGGAATTTTTTTAAAAAATCGATCTTGTTGTATTTTATCTTGTAGACTTTCTTGTGATACTTGATTGGCTAATAATAATTTTTTTCTGAATTTTTTTGGGTCTTTATTATTATTATTATTAACACTATTATTTTGGTTTTGTTTATCTACTACTATTTTGGGTTCTTTTTTTTTTAGGTCTTTCTATTAATTTGGGATTTAGAGACCTTAAGTTTACCTTTTGGGCCTGTCAAACTGTATGAATTAGCACTGACAATTCTTTGATCAAGTTTTTGCTTTTGGTCTGGGTTTTCACTTGGCCCTCCTTCGTGTTTATATGGAGTTACAGACCGAAAGCAAAAACATGATCAGAGAGTTCATATAACACCATATAAATTAAATATATGTAAACAAATAAATAAATAAATAAATATATATATATATATATATATATATATATATATATGATTAATTTTTTTTTTTGTGTAACAAGAAGTAAAAAAAATAAACAAGAAGTAAGCTATTTTATTAAAATTCAAGAACATAATTTAACACAAGATTGAATTACCTTGAAATTCTTTCAGCATTGGAAGTTTTAAAATATGATAGAATTAAATAAAAATTCAAATCTTGAATAGTTTAATGTGAATGTTGGTTTCAAGGCTAGTGATATTTAATAAAGTGTATAATTTAACGCAGCACAACAACGCAATTAATAATTTGAGAAAAAAACTAATGTAATGTTATTTTCCGAAAAAAAAGAGTATATATAACTGGATTTAATTCAGTAAAAAAGTATGAGGATAAATTTTGAAAAGTATAATAAAAATTGAAAAGTGAGAAGTGTGAATAAGTACATTAGAGGGTCAATAACCCCATCCATAATCTATATATATATTTGAAATATTAAGGCTTTGTTTGGATATTTAATGATGGGAAGAATGGAATAAGATAAAATGAAATGGAATGGAGTGTAATGGAATAAAGTTTTCATACTCTTGTTTGAATATTTAACAATAGAATGGAGAAAAAATTTTATTCTATTGTTTGAAAACTTTAATGAAAGCTAATGAAAATTAATGGAATGGTAAGAATTATTAGTTAGTTTCATTCTTTATTCTTAATTTGAGGAAGAATAAAAATACCCAAAAATGAAGTATAAAATGAAATGAGATGAAATATAGTCCACTCAATTTAATTACATTCCAACATATTTTTAAAATCTTAAATAATAATATTTCTTATCATTACATCCTATTCTATTCATTTCTATCTTATATCATCAATCTAAATAAATAATACGTATTTAGATTAATTTATTTTATATTTAAAATAATTTATAATTAAAATTTGATTAAAAACACTTTAAAAAAATAATTTTTTTTAAAAAATAATATTTTCCCAATCACCCGAGAAAATGGGTGTTCCTCCAAATCCACAGGAATGTAGGCCCTAAAGTCAGTGGAGCCTGTGGCGGAGTGTCCCACAGTCTGCATTTGCATCACTCCACGTCTTCAACGCGGACGGGATATCCAAAATTCGATCCTTAACTTGTTCTGTTCCCGCTCCCACTGCAGTGGGCCAGGGGCTTGCACGCAAAAAAATAAAACCAGACCAATAATTGCCGATAGTTTTTAGTTACACATAGTCTAAGATAATATTATTATTACATTACATTATACAAATCATTATTAATTTTAATAATTTTTGTTGTGTGATTAATATATAATTAATGAAAAACGATGGTTGTTTATGTAATTGATGTGATACACGTTGAATGACATAATTTAAAAATTGTTGTATTTTTTTATAGTGTTGTTATATCTTAAATGAGTTATTAAATGTTTATTAATTAAATCATTGCAATAAGTACTTAAATTTAGTATTTAATAATTAGTAATTAATAAATATATGATAATTAATTAAAATACTAATATCTTTTTGAAAAAAACGGATGAATATGGAAATAATGTCAATTCTTTTCATCGTTTTCATGGTGTGAATATGGAAATGTTGTTTGGCACTGAAGGTTGAGTGGTTGAAGAAGAAGAAGAAATGTAGGACCAACGCGTCAAGGAAGCTTACATAATTGTCACCCGTTTCTTTTTCATTTCTTTTTTTCTTTTTGGAATTGTTATTCGTTTCAATCATCATTCAACGATGAATGGACCCCCCCCCCCAGCTATAAATTCTCGTTGGGATATAGTGTAGCGTATTAAAATTCTCATCCTTTATCTTATTCTTCACGACGTCTTGGGGTCTTTTTTATATAGATATTGTAAATTTTTTTAATTTATCATTACGTTCCATTATAAAATTATTTATCAGCATATGTTTAAATTTGTTAAGGTAGGAAGTTCGTTTGAGTGAGGATGACTTTTTATTTGTATGAAATAATTTTTTTTAAAAATTAATTTATCAATTAGTTTTAAAAAAAATTGATAACACAATTGGAAAATCTCTCTAAGCTATAACAGGACTTCCCAACAAGGTTAAAAAAAATAAATTTAAATTTTTTAATTATAATTGAGAAGTCGTTGTAGATTAGGATAATTTTTTAACTGGATAGTCAAATTTTACTTTTGAAAATTAGTTGAGAAGGCGCTATATCTCAAGACAACTTCTTAACTAATTTTTTAAAAAAATTTGTATCACAAGGTTAAAAATCACCTTTAGTTAGGGTAATTTTTTATTTTCATAAATTTAAACATATTTTGATAAATAATTTAAGAAAGATGGATAATGATAAATTAAAAGAATGATATTTATATAAAAAAGCCTTTTGTTGGATCTTTAAATTAATTTACTTTATATTTAAAATATCTTATAATTAAAATTTTATTAATTTTTTTAAAAAGATATTTTCTTTTAAAAATTAATCAAAACCAAAACATACACCTAATTTATGAATAATAATAATAATAAAAGACTATTTAAAGTCCTTTTTTTCAGATAATATTTTTATTTTAATTCTTTTAAAATTATTTTCAAAATTTAATCTCAAAAATATATTTGATTAATATATTTTATATTAAACAATTACATAAAAATTTAAATATTAAATAATATATAATTGAATAATAGTATATAAAAATTTTAAATTGACAATTGATCAAAATTAAATTCTCTTGTATTATAATTATAAAATTATTTTTGTGTTTTCAATTTCTTATTTTTAAAAATGATGAAAATAATTATTTATTATTTTTAGATTTAATTTCATTTTAAATTTAAAATCAAACACGACTAAATACATTTTTAAACATGTTTTTTATTTTTAATAAAAATAAAATTAGAAAGCAGTCAAATCTTTCACTATTTTTTAACACTCTAATTATCATGTAAAAACTTATAAGAGAAGTTTTAAAGATCTTAATGAGATAATTAAATTAAATGGAAATATTTCATATTTTTTAAATAATATATATGAAATTGTTGCTTCAATGCAATTTTTTTATAATAATAAATTGCTAGAAAAATGAGTATAAAAAAAGCAAGAAAAATAAATACTTTAAATTAAAACTTATACGAATAAAACTTCAGTCGTAATTTAATTAATTACGCTGTCACCGCTAAGAATTTAAAGTTGTACATCTAAAAACAGACAAGGCAGACCCAACAAAAAGAAAAGGCGAAGCATCCTTTACCTTTTCAAGATTTCGTCACATACAATGCAAGCAAAGAGAAAATAAAATAAATTATAAAGAAAATCTTGATATTGCAGGCAAATGTTGTTTTACTAGCAGTTTAACTTATTTATTTAAGAGTTATATATAAAAAGGGTATATTTTATACATGTGAAAACAGTGTTAATATTTTTTGCGATGTTGTACCAAACTTAATAATCTAATTCTTGGGTAGGAGATGGATTTATTACGTGTGTAGCTCTATACAAGAACTAATAGTATTTGAATAAAAGTTATAAGAAACATATTTTTATTTAAATCATTATTCGAGACTTTTCAAAAATCAAACTGTTGATCAAGAAAAACAAACAAAAAAAAAAGATATGAAAGAATCATTTTTACGTGCAAACAACAGTGTCCAATCATGGAATACTAACAGTGGCAGCTCGATATAGATTTGATATAGATTCATACAGGTGTGACTAAAGTCATTAGAAGTTAATAATGAGTGATTTAGGTAATTCACATGACGTAACAAAACCCTTCGTCCAAACTTCCAAAGATAAGGGTGGGTGCCCTCCAAATTGGACCCTATGTGTGGACATAATGAATAAGGCGGCATTTAACAAAGGGTCGGCCAACTCTTCCACACATTATCAAATTCATAACCATTTCAGATCAAAACAGAAAAACAAAAATCATAACCTTCTATAATTCTATCTAGTCTCTTGGATGAGTCTATTAATTGTATATAAATTTCTGTCTTTTTTCATACTCTTAACGTGAGATTTAATTTTAATTTATTATTAATGTAATTTTTTTAATATTTTTATTTAATTATATGTTATTAAGTGTTTAATTTTTTATATAATTATTATCTTAATTAATTTTTTAATAATTTTATAATTTATAATTAAACAATAATATAAATTTTTTATATTAATATTAAATTAAAATTATACTCCTTTAACATTTTAATATAATGTAAGACTTAATTTTTGTTTATAAATTATAATACCTAATTAAATAATAATAATGTAAAATAATAGATAAATTTTTTTTATAATATACTATGATATATTAAAAGAATGTATATTTGGTTAAAAAAAAAAAAGAGTAGATTGGAATTATGTAACTTTAATAGCAGTGGAATAGAAAAGTAAATGGGAGCATGTGGCCATAGCAGATTTGATGATTGCAAGGTCAAACAGTCCAACGTCATACGCGCCGTGGCCACCGTGTTTGATTAAGAGATATAGAAAGTCGAATTGTTTTACAAGTTCAACCTCATTCTGCATGTCTCTTTCATACCATTTGTCATGTCCAAAATTTCCGTTCTTTACTTTCCTACTCTTCAAATTCTATTCATTTCGGTCTTTTAGGCTTTTGGGTTCAATTTCAATCGATGTCTCTCCGATTATCCACTCTCAAAATTTCACCATTCTTTTCTTTGTTATTTTTTGGATAAATTTTCTGCGTCTTTCTCCATTTTTTCAACCATCCCTCGTGAATTTGTAACAAAAAATTAATTTTGAACTAGATCAGCGGTTTCAACAGCTTTTGTTTTGCTGGCATGGCAGAACCAAAATTGTTTTTTGTTATTATATTATTTTTTTATGCTTCTGTCTGATTTCTGGGTTGTTTTCCCTTCTTCTGATCACTACCTTTGAGCTGTGTTGATCACTCTGGTTCTGAATTTTCCGCTTCCAATTGATTAATTCTTTCAATTTATTAGAGTCCCACTTTGTTGTTGGATAATCATTTTTCTGCTTCTGCATACACTGCATTACCCTTTTGGAAGATCTTTCTGGGCTGCTCTGTTCTTTCAGGGTGATAGAAAAAAGTTCACATTTTCGCCCCCCAGATTCTGGCCCCTTTGAGTTTTCCACAATGAAGCTCGTGGTTCGTGTGATTGAGGCAAAGAACTTGCCACCGACGGATGCTAATGGGTTGAGTGACCCGTACGTGCGGTTACAGTTGGGAAGGCAGAGGTTCAAGACCAAGGTGATCAAGAAGAGTTTGAATCCCAAGTGGGACGAAGAGTTTAGCTTTAGGGTCGATGACCTTAGCGAAGAGCTGGTTATCTCTGTTATGGATGAAGATAAGTTCTTCAATGATGACTTTGTGGGACAGCTTAAATTGCCAGTTTCACTTGTTTTTGATGAGGAAATCAAATCCCTTGGCACTGCTTGGTATTCTTTGCAACCCAAAAGCAAGAAGTCCAAGAACAAAGATTCTGGTATGTTATGCTGCTGAACTAAACGTTCCTGTACCTCATCCAACAGTTGACTGCAGACCCAGCATTTGTGCGGCCAAGTTTTTCTGATGCCTTCTTCTCAGTTTGCTTTTTGTTTATTTTATTGAGTGAAATTCGTGCTGTTGTTATTTTGGCTCAAGAAAAATAATGCGCTCACTCACTAACTGTGTACATGCATATCTGAATCATGATTTGCTGTTAAGTTATTGAACTCAGAGATTCTGACATATGTTTTCTTTTTCCGGACAGGTGAGGTTCGTTTGAGTATATTTTTTTCCCAAAAGAATGGATCCGTGGAGTCAAATTGTAATGATGTTCAATTATTACCTCCAAGAAAAGACGCTGATGCAACTACTGAATCACCTCCAAGGTCTTTCTCAGTCCGTTCAAACTCGTCTTCTCCTGTAAGGGAAGCAATTACATCTTCTAAGGATGAGAAATCCCATACACAAAAATCATTCACAGGACGAATTGCTCAAATTTTTAATAAAAGTTCTGATATGTCTTCAACACCACCCAGAAGAAGCATTGACTTGGACCAATCTGAAATTAATAAAGCTGAAGTTGGGGAGATCAAGACTGAGGATGAGTCCTCTGTTGAGACTTTTGAAGAAGCTGTGAGAAAAATTCAGTCTGCAGATCAAGGCAGTGAAATTCCTAGCAATTTACCAGGAGGGGTGCTGATAGATCAACAATACATTATTGCACCAGAAGACTTGAACATGCTTCTATTTTCACCTGGTTCAAATTTTGTCAAGTCATTGGCGGATGTACAGGGTACTACAGAACTGCAAATAGGACCATGGAAGTTTGAGAATGGTGGGGAGAGCTTGAAAAGATTAGTTACTTACATCAAGGCTGCCACTAAATTAGTTAAGGCCGTCAAAGCCTTTGAGGATCAAACATATTTAAAAGCTGATGGGAAGAACTTTGCTGTTTTAGCCAGTGTCAGCACTCCCGATGTTATGTATGGGAGCACCTTTAAGGTAGAAGTACTCTATGTGATCACACCTGGACCAGAGTTGACATCAGGAGAACAATGTTCACGTCTGGTTATATCTTGGCGAATGAATTTTTCACAAAACACCATGATGAAAGGACTGATAGAAAATGGGGCTCGGCAAGGTATGAAGGAAAGCTTTGATCAGTATGCCAGTTTGTTATCTCAGACTGTTAAACCTGTTGATTCAAAGGACCTTGGTTCCAGTAAGGAACAAGCTTTGGCATCATTACAGGCAGAGCCCCAGTCAGCTTGGAAGCTGGCAGTGCAGTATTTTGCTAACTTCACAGTTGTCTCAACAGTTTTCATGGGGTTGTATGTACTTTTCCACATTGGGCTGGCTGCACCCAGCACAATTCAAGGGCTTGAGTTTGTTGGTCTTGACTTGCCAGATTCAATCGGTGAATTTGTTGTTTGTGCTGTCCTGGTTCTTCAAGGTGAACGAGTTCTGGGTTTAATCTCACGCTTCATACAGGCCAAAGCACAAAAAGGTAATCCCATAATTGCCTTTATTTATTTTATGATCTTTTGATTTGAGAACTAGCTTGAATCACCTGATTGGATGTGTGTATGAGAGAAAATGCAATGTCCTTTGGATGTGTGTATGAGAGAAAATGCAATGTCCTTTGTATTTTTTTTTATTGATCAAAGAATAATTCAAGAAGAGAGAAACGATGTACAAAGCTGGAGGGCATCAGATCCTCCTATGAAAAACAGAAAACAAGGGGAGACAGCTGAAACAAAGAGAAAAATACATTAGCTGAGAAGAAATTTCTAAGCCCCCCGTGAGTCCATCAAAGAATGCTGTTTGAAGAAACCATGAGCTAAAACCTATAAGGAAGCCTTTACCCTTTACCATAAAAGATGTAAAGAAATAAATTACTGATTAAATTACGCTTTATCCAAATACACAATCGGTGCAAACAAAACTTAATTCTGTAAAGCCCTATATTTCTTCTTAAGTAAGAGCTCCAAAGTATCTGGGCAAACCTTCAGCTCATCCAAAATAGAAAAAAGTTTATTCCAAAATTGCCAGGCTTCCTCACAAATGACTACTAGTCTCGGAACTCCAGAAACACATCCCAAAAATGTTAGGGGATAAAACCTTGTGTGGCTTATGTGCTCAAAAAAAAGTTGTGTTAATCCTACTGAGTACCACAGGCCAAATGAAAGCCTAAACCTTTCAGGGAATCTTTATCTTCCAAAAAGAACTGTTATTGCATTTGCAAGTATAGTAAACAGGTATGTGGGCAAATAGAATGCCTTTGTGTGATTGTTGAATCCTTTTAGTTGTGTGAGAAGAAGTTATACAAGTCTTATAAAAGCTAAGGTATACTGGGCATGGAAAATTTCTTTCAGATACTTCTTGTCTCATCAATCTAGTTTTCCTTTACCTCCCTGACCTAGTGTTGCTTTTAATAGTGTGACCATGAGTTTGTTTCTCTCTTGTCTCTTAATTATTTGGTGCTTATTTACTAATATGGTGCCCATATGTATTTGCTTATATAGATTTGTTTTGGTACTCTAATATTAGGTAGTGATCATGGAATTAAAGCACAAGGAGATGGGTGGTTGCTAACTGTTGCCTTAATTGAAGGAGGCAATTTAGCTTCTGTTGATTCTAGTGGGTTCTCTGATCCATACGTGGTGTTTACTTGCAATGGGAAAACAAGAACCAGCTCAATCAAGTTCCAGCAATCTGATCCTTTATGGAATGGTGAATATCATGTCATCATTTATTATTTGCTGTGCTTATAACTCAGTGAATCCTGTGATCTAACACTAATTCTAGTTTGTCCTACATGTGATCTGGATTATTGTACGATGAAGTGTTTTTTTTTTTGAGAACATTGTCTATCTTTGCAGAAATATTTGAATTTGATGCAATGGTTGATCCTCCTTCTGTACTGGATGTGGAAGTTTATGATTTTGATGGACCTTTTGATGAGGCTGCATCTCTAGGACATGCTGAAATCAATTTTCTTAAAGCAAACATCTCAGATCTTGCTGATATATGGGTTCCTCTTGAAGGAAAGTTGGCTCTGGCATGTCAGTCTAAGCTGCACTTAAGAATTTTCTTGGACAATACTAATGGTGGCAATGTTGTGAAAAACTATTTAAGTAAAATGGAGAAGGAGGTGGGGAAGAAGGTATGCATCTAGCTATGTTGCCAGGCATTTGGTTGTTTTGTCTTTTTTTGTGTTGCACTCCTGTTTTGACACCCTTCTTTCTGGTTTATTTTTTCCTATTTAAAAAATTGTAGATTAATTTGCGGTCTCCTCAAACAAATTCAGCCTTTCAGAAACTCTTCGGGCTTCCACCTGAGGAATTTCTCATCAATGACTTCACCTGTCATTTAAAAAGAAAAATGCCCCTGCAGGTGTGGTTGACTGGTTGGTCTGTTATGTGATGTTGAAAGTCATATTCAATTTTTCTATTTTGGTGTTAACTGGCACATACTTCTTTAGTATTATCTCATCAAGTTGCCAATGTTTCTCCGCAGGGCCGCCTATTTGTATCACCAAGAATAATTGGATTTCATGCAAATATGTTTGGACACAAGACAAAATTCTTTTTGCTTTGGGAGGATATAGAAGACATTCAGGTCATTCCCCCTACATTTTCATCAATGGGGAGTCCAATAATTGTCATAACTCTTCGGCAGGGCAGAGGTGTGGATGCAAGGCATGGTGCAAAAACACAAGATGAACAAGGCAGGCTGAAGTTCCATTTCCAGTCCTTTGTGTCTTTCAATGTTGCAAACAGGTAGATGGGGGATATTTTATGATATCTTATCTGCAACTTGTATGAAAATCTTTTCTAGTCTCTGTTTAACTATTTTTTTTCCTTCACCCTGTCTTTTAGGGTCTATATTGGTTAACATATTCATATGTGTCTTTGAATTTAGTCCACTGAGGTCGTTCCAACAATGCATTTATGTTAAAGATAGCATTGGCAATTCACAATTGCAACTCTTTTGGATTATTCATATCTGGATATTCTAATGAATATTGCCGACTTTTATTTGTATCTTGCATTGTTGATGTACTAGAAGAGCACAAAAGTCCTTTTACCTCATAAGATTTTGTAGCTTAGTTGCCAGTTAATTTTATATTCATTTGTAATTTCATAGAACTGGAATAATAAGGTGTGAAAGTAATTTGCATAATTTGCTTGTGTGTAACTTTCATATCTTTCATTTACCCAGTCATACAAGATCAAGTTACTTAGTGATTGAATAGGAAGAAAAACCATGCCATTTTGATGATTTTGGTTTCATGGTGACTAAGGTGTTATCCATAATTGTTTGTACAGCACATGAATTGTGAAACACTAGTGCTTTGCTATATGGAGATATCTGATAATGTTTCCTTCCCACTCATATTTGATTATCATTTTTGACACAACCATAGTTATTTCTCAACTGCCACTACACTCCACATCGATTTTGGTGTGAAATTTTGTGACCACCTAATTTCCCTTATTTTGGAGGCATATCTTGGTCATCCAACTTCTCACAAGATCCTTATCCGTATGTGCTGGTATGATATGACATGATATGTTCCTAGTTTATTATTTCAGAAGGTAATAGTGATAGTCAATAATAGAGAAGATATCCTATGTTACTAAGAAACTTTTTGGTGCTGATATAGGACTATCATGGCTCTCTGGAAGGCTAGATCCTTGACTCCCGAACAGAAGGTTCAGTTAGTTGAAGAAGGAACTGAAACCAAAAACCTTACAAGTGAAGATTGTGGGTCTTTCCTTGGCCTTGATGATGTTAGCATGTCTGAGGTTCATTCTTGTGCCCTTCCAGTTCCTGTAATCTCTCTCTCTCTCTCAACACATACAGATATATAAATGTCCACTAATCTGTCCATTTTGTGAATTATTGCCATAACTGCAAATTATTGGTTCCCTATTCAGTTTTTGTACAGCTTTGTGAATGTTTCTGTTTGTTTATAGTTCTTTTTTTTTATTTTAATTTTAGGCTAGTTTCTTCATGGAGATATTCAGTGGGGGCGAGTTGGACCGGAGGGTCATGGAAAAATCTGGTTGTCTTAATTATTCTTATACCCCTTGGGTATCAGAGAACAGTGATATCTCTGAGAGGGCAGTGTATTACAAATTTGATAAGCATATTTCACGTTATAGAGGTGAAGTGACAAGTACTCAGCAAAGATCTCCCCTTTTGGATGGAAAGGGTTGGCTTTTGGAAGAGGTTATGAACTTTCATGGAATTCCTCTTGGTGATAATTTCAGTGTGAGTAAGCCAAATTTCACTTGTTTCTAGACTTTCAGTGCTTAATTTTTGTATCGTTTTCTATGATTTACTGGTTTTTGTCATCCTCCCGTTGGTTTTCATCTCCTGGATGCACCACTGAGTAATGTCTCTTATATTCCACAGCTACACCTTCGCTACCGAGTTGAGGATTTACCCCCAAAAGCAAAGGGTTGTAAAGTGCAGGTATCATTTGGAGTTGAGTGGCTGAAAAGCACAAAGAATCAGAAAAGGCTTACAAAGAACATCCTAAAATATCTGCAGGAACGTTTAAGGGTGACCTTCAGTCTAGCTGAGAAAGAGCTTTCACCAAAATAGAAAATAAATCATCCTGGATTTGACCTTGAACAACTATTGGAGCTAGCTGATATTCCGGCAGCATCATTACACACTGCTGTTAGCACAAATGTTATTTCCATTCACAAGCTTGGACTGGAATATATGATGCATCCGATTTAAAGTTCATGTGATTGTGCCGTCTGGGGTTGGTTTGCCCAACAATCCTATCTTCACCGAATATCAGTGGAACAAACCCGCTAGCGTAGTGATCTGCGGGGGAGCTCCTGATCCAAACCTGGTGGATATTTTCTTGCAACAGCTTTAAACCAGAGCTACAATGATGCTGAAAATTGTGCTCTTTCGCTGACTTGCTACCGAAGTCTGTTCAGATTACTGATTGGAGAGATTACCTATTTGTTCCATCGTAAATGACTTGTTTGACACCGGCATATTAGATACTCAGATTGCATCCGCCGTTGCTAGCAGTCCAAGTTTTGGGTTTGTTTTGCAGTAAGTGTCACTGCTTAGATAATAAGTTGGCAGCTTATTACAATTTACAAGGATCGTGTAGCTCCTACGATAGCCATTGTTGTCTTTGCTTCCCCAACAAAATGTTGCCTCAGTAATTGTTATAAGAGTTTGTAACAGTGGTGATGAACAAATCCTTTTGGTCATATAGGAATTGTTGTAAACCATTTTTTGGGCTGAGAATGCCATGACTTGGGTCGACCTTAGGCAGAAACCCCTCCCAAGTGCAATGGAAGTCATCAGCCAAGGCCATGGGTCCCTTGATCAATGATTGGCCCTGCTCTGTAAGTATTAGGAAAAAAAAATTCAGAAAAAAAAATTTAAAGTAAGGAAAATGGTTCATAAATGGAATTCTTGCACATTTTTATTAGTCAAAGCATAGTATATTCTGCTCATGATATTTGATGACAGATGATAAGTACATTGTTTACCAGCCATACCAGACTCGAGGAAATAATAATGGGAACATGGAATGTGTATATTTTCTTTCATGAAATTGACTTTATATCTGTTCTACTATATAAAAGAATGTCTCTTCATACCCTCTTTAAAAATAAATAAATTAATAATTTATTAAAATAAAATAAATAAATATAATTGTACACAAGTTTAAACTTTTTACTACTATATACAAAGAGAACATGCGTAGTTTTCCATCTTCAATCTTCAATTTTTGTTCATAAAGTTTTAAATAAGTCATTACTAATAAAAAATTATAATAAATTGTTTGAGAATGATAAGTGATTTTTCTTTTCACCTTTTTTGTCATAATTGTTTTTCTTTTTCATCTTATTCCTGTGTACCTCTTTAGTGCTTGTTAAAAAGGTGTCAACATTGAACTAAAATTTGTTTTCTAGCTTATATGGACAGTTAATAAAAATATAGAATTGTAATGAATATTCAATAAAGTTTTATGTTAATTTTCGACTATTTAACATTCAGATTTAAGATTGATTATGTAATTTTAAAATTTAAATTGTGAAGAGAAGTTTTGGAATGAAAATATTTTTAATTTAGTACTAGTAAGACGAAATAAATTCTAAAATTGAGTGTTTATGAAAAAAATTTCATAATGGTTGAAACTGATTTGTGAGCTAATTATGAGCTGAATGGCATCAAGAAAATTGCTTTCACGAAGAGCCTTGTGGCAGCCTACCTCCCAAGTTAATTGGGGAGAAAAAATAGAATTATGTTAGATGAATGACTTTTAAGTGTATAATTATTCAAAAATGAAAAAAAAAAGCCTTTTTGGTATATAAAGATATATATAATTTGTGTGTAATACATGCATTTGGATACATGTGAATTTATGTAGAAAAGTGTTGACATGATTATGCATAGATTTGGAGGCAAATTTCGAGTGTGATTTTTTGTATATACAGTGAATTGTATATCTAGTATTATTTTATAAACAAATTTGTGGCTTATAAATTCTAAAATTTTGAGTAAATGCAATTGTAAAATTTAATCTAAAACAATGATTTTTTTTTCTTTTAGCTTAACAATGATGATTTTCCATCCTTTTATCTTAAGATATGCAAGATTAATTTATTATAATGTGTGCAATTTATAATAAAGGACGTTACTTTAAACAACTTGTCACCATTTTAATTTTAATCTTAGAATTTGGGCACGTAGTCATCTAGTGTTAATTGTCATTAAAACTTTGAAATTTTCATATATAATTTTAATAATAAACTACTAAAAATGACAATTTCATTAGTATTAAAACTTTCATGTAATTAAGAATATAAATTTAAATAAATAAATTCAAACAATATCATTTAATATTTGGCATAAATTAAATAAGTACTTGAATTTAAGTAAAATTAAAAAATTAATGTGAAAATCTGATGGATAAGATTGGCGTTGCGTGGGATATATTCGTAATAAGTTACTTATGAACACGTAAATACTGAATATTAACTCGCTCTTTCTCTCTCCACTTCTCAAAGGCCAAGCATTCTGAAGCCCTAATCGGTACGAATCTATAACTTCCGATTCCAGTAATCATTCTATTTCTATGGAATAAAAAATCGTCTCTTTTTTCTGGAATTAGATTATGAATTGGAAATTAGACTTCATTTTGCATTGAATTTGCATGCTATACTCTTATTTGTAGTGCAGAATGAATCATGCGTTTTTATTTGTGATTACCCATTTGCCTTCTAATCATCAAATGCTGTTTATTTTCTTTAGAACAAATTTTTATGTATTGATTTGTCTGTTTACTTACAAGGTATGCTATGAATTTTTTTTTTTTCGACTTCTTAGGGTCTCTGCAGAGAGAGCTTTGAAGCATGATCTTTCTGTGGTACAAAAGATTTGATTTTGGAGCTTGTTTTTTTGTTCCTTTGATGTCATTGTGACATTGTGGTGCAACTTGTTTGCGAGCTCGTAGCAAGGGAGCTCATCCACTAAGTCCATTTAAAGAGAATGTATGGAAGAGCAACGGGTCTGGATAGGTTTAAGAAAGCTCAGACTTTGGAACCATTCTCTGTCTCTGTGAATTCATCTTCAAGAACTGGTGCCCAACCCGCTAGTACAGTAGTCGGCCATTCCTCTGCTTGGCCTCCACAATCTCAAACTTCTCTCCACCAATCCCAATATCAGCAACAACATGCTTCTCAGAAAGCTGTAGGGCTGGAGGCAGCCCCATTGTTGGGGCAGGCTCAGCAGGCAACTCAAGTGGGAGGAGGGCAATCAACATGGCAGCCGCCAGATTGGGCGAGTGAGCCACGGCCAGGTGTTTTTTATCTGGAAGTTTTGAAGGATGGTCAGGTGCTAGATCGGATTAATCTGGACAGACGGAGGAATATCTTCGGGAGGCAAATCAACACTTGCGATTTTGTGCTTGATCATCAATCTGTCTCTCGCCAACATGCTGCAGTCATTCCTCACAAGAATGGGAGGTTAGAACATTTCTCTCACGTCTTTAACGTTACTAGATTGTATTCACTACTTCTCTATATAATTATCATCGTTGTTTCCTTTCTGCATAATGTTTTCAGAATATGTTTTTCTCAAAACCAAACCATTCAAACATGTGAGTTTCTATTAATCCGCCATTCATAAAAATAAATTACAGCTAACTCAGGAACTACTTCAGTTATTCTTAGCTTTTAAAGTAAATATTTCGCATATAAAATTTAGAAATTGATGGTTCAGTGAGCCACAGAGGGACATATAATAGAAAATAACCCACTACTTCCACAATTGAATAGCAGAGACATGCCATGTCCTAGAGTGCACAGATGGATATGTTTAGTTATTCTCCTTTTGGGTGTAATTTTAAGTCCTATGGAACTTGAAAATCCCTTGCGAATTGTGATTTTATTGGCACTAACAAAAATTTTTATACAACAGCATATATGTAATTGATTTGGGATCTGCTCATGGTACATTTGTTGCAAACGAGCGATTGACTAAGGATTCACCTGTTGAGGTTGAAGTGGGGCAATCTTTGCGGTTTGCTGCATCAACAAGAACTTACATATTAAGAAAGAATGATGCAGCTCTTTTTGCTCATCCTCCGCTGCCCACGGAGATTAATTTCCCACCACCTCCTGACCCATCTGATGAAGAAGCTGTTGTTGCTTATAATACGCTTCTAAATCGCTATGGCATCAACAAGTCTGATCTAGTGTCCAAATCCAGTGAGTCTGGTAGTTCAGCGAGCAGCAAAAATAATGATTACCATTCAGAAAGAGCTGCTAAGAGAATCAGGAAGACAAGAGTTGTCTTCAGGGATCAAGTTGGGGGAGAGTTGGTTGAGGTTGTTGGGGTTTCAGATGGTGCAGATGTAGAAACAGAACCTGGCCCAGTTGGTGTTAAAGAAGGAAGCCTTGTTGGTAAATACGAATCTCTTGTACAGATTACCGTAATACCAAAGGGAAAAGAGCAGTCCTCTGTCAAGGAGGCAGATTCATATCAGAAAGGTGTGACTGATAAGCTACAAGAAGTATTAAAAAAGGTCAAAACCCCACTAAAAGCTGGGATTTATGATGACCTTTATGGAGAATCATTCTCTGCCAAATTTGGATCTTCCTGGGCATATTCACCTGTCAGTACTGGTGAAGGAGCTCCTTCAGCTAAGGAGGATGGGGAAGGGAATACGTTCAGTGGAAAATTGGATAATAATCCAAGCAGTGTTGATGGAGACAATGATGATTTATTTGGGTGACTAATGAACCTCTGCAGACTGGATTATGGAATAAATTTGTGGTAGTTCTGTATGAGTTTGACAGCATCATAGGGAGTTGAAAACAAGCATAAGATTATGTAGCATGCTTCTTCTATTGTGTGGAGTTATTGTTCCAATTCATCCCTAAGTTTTGTTTTCCACCGCGTGCTCCACCAATTCTAAAAGATAGCGGGTTCATGGTTAGATGGTGTGTTATCCTTTTATGCAACCATGCAACTCATCCAAGCGTACTGGTTTTATCAACCTTTTCAATATGCACCTCCTGATATGTCATCAGTAATATGGATTGACCAGGAAGCATAGTCACGAAGGAGCATGTGTTGATTTGTGGATTTTGGATACTAAAAATTGATATGCTGCCTGTGAATTATGTTGCTGTACATGCATCTTGTGAAGTAAATTTCTTGTCAAATTTACTGTTATGGGATCCTATAGGAAGGTTTCAGCTGTTGGATGTGATTGACTGTTCAGCGACCATGACAAAGGGACTAAGGGAGTGGGGGCTTTGGTGATTTCGTTTGTAACCTTGAGGGTCAATTTGGTATCCATGAAAATTTCACCCATAATGTTTGTTTGGTATGAAAGTATAAATATAGGTAAATTTTCATGAGATGAGTTTCTTATACAAAATAGGAAAATGAGATGAGTTTCTTACTCACGAAAATTTATTTCTATTTTTACTCTAATACTAAATTAATCTTTATTTTTATTTACATATCAAACATATATTAAGGGCTCATTTGGATAACCTTATAAAAAAAATATTTTGTTTATATATTTTATTTTAGTAGATTTTTTTTTTAAAGAAAAAGTAATTTTATATTTGGATACAATATTTAAGAAGTATTTTTAAATAATAAAAAGATTTTTAAGCTTGTTTAGATAAAAAAGAATAGAAGTATTTAATTTATATTAAAATTATTGAAAAAGACATTTCAATGCAAGATATGATGAGTTATGATATGTAATATATGATTAAATGTGTTAGTATATTAGGGATGGTGAGATTTTTAAGTATGTCATGGTAACAGCGTCATAAAAAATGTGACATAAGGTAATAACATGTCAATTGTGTATTCAAAGGCTTAACAATATATTGTTAATATTATTTTATTTTACTTTCTCTAAGTGGTATAGTCATTAAAATCAAAATTTAATTTAAGATATTAGGGCACAATAATTTAAAGTTGTGATGTTTAAAATATAATTCATAAAATTATTTAGAAAGGTTTATGTAAATAAGGTTTATAAGAAGGAAAAAAAAATGATATAAAATATAATTTTAATAAAGGTAAAAGATATTTTTGTCATAAAATTATATTAAAAATTATTTTTTTTTATTTTTTTTAGAAGTTAGAAATAATTTACTTCTAAAAAAAGAGATAAATTAATTTTTTTATTTTTTATTTTTTTTTAAAGTTGTATCTAAACACACTAAAAAATATAATAAAATTTTTTTTAAAAAAAAAATATATTCAAACGGTCTCTAAATGTCTTTACACGTGGAGGGATATGTTATGTGGTGGACTCATAAATTTAGGTTAATGGGGGGAAGGCCAATGTACACGTAAAACATAAAATTTTTAAACATGTATATTTCCACATAAAAATACTAAAATACGCTGAA
The DNA here is from genome assembly GCA_019955255.1 of Castanospermum australe. Classification (NCBI taxonomy): domain Eukaryota; kingdom Viridiplantae; phylum Streptophyta; class Magnoliopsida; order Fabales; family Fabaceae; genus Castanospermum; species Castanospermum australe. The sequence continues at coordinate 215,800 of NSJW01000802.1, forward strand.
GATGAAAATCTGATATGCAATGAGCCATATGTAGCAAAATAAAAGAATATGAAAAGATGTAGTGTGGGTTGACCAAAAAAAAAAAAAGATGTGTGGGTGGGCTACAAAATGAGTAAAGTCTAAAACTACTTTCTTTGAGTAAAGTCTAAAACTACTTTCTTTGAGTAAAGTCTAAAACTACTTTCTTTTGAACTCACTTGTGAATTGGTAGGTTAAAAGTTAAAAAGTTTTAAAAGAAAATTAAAGTCTTAAATAACCCAATAAGCAATTTATTTTGGTTGGTAGACTAGTGAGGACAAATCTCTTTAAATGGTGAGGACAAAATTGAAAATTGATAAAGCTTACATAATAACATAAAATTTTGAGTAGTAGACAGTCATATAACTGTTACATTCACCCCTTTAACAATCTTACAAAGGAACTCTGTTTCACAATGCTTGTTTGATAAGAGGAAAAAGAAAAAAATAGAATGGGAATAAGAAATCTTTAATACTTTGATCTTAGAAATTTTGTATATTTTATTTAATTTTATTCTCTTTTTTTTTATCATACCAAAAGTGCACTTTAAAGATAAGGGGTGTAGGAGAAAAATAGACATTCTCATTGGTAAATTTGGTAAAATTTTCCGTAGTTGACTCAATTCCGCAACCTGCAAGATGAACTGAGTGGTTTTATATTCCGCTAATGAAACTGAATCAACAAAATTTTTGAAGCAAAACCAAGTTTATGAAAGACCAGCAAGTCTAAGTGCTGTGGTGGTCACTGAGCTGCCACGTTGGTATCTAATTTGTGCCACACTTTTTTTTTTTTTTTTGTGGTATAGTGGTAGTAGGGAGGTTTAAACTTATAATTTTTTACAAACTATCCAAATTCATTATAGCTAACCCACTCCTAATGGCTTAATTTGTGCCACACTAGATCAGGTGTGGATTGCATTCAACAATCTAAAACTAGTATTAAATATGTTTTTCTTTTTATTTAGCAAAGTAAGTAGTTCTATTTTTTTTTAACGGAAATATCCTCGTTTGGATATCACAATTGTTTTTTTTTATAAAGTATTTTGTAATAGAATTTAAATTCTTTGTATTACAAGTAAAACTCATTTTACTATAATTTTAACTTAGTTATTATTTAATCATGTGTTTTATCGTATGCTTAAAAGAGTGGCTGATTTGTTTGAATCAAACTGTTTAGATTTGTGGTCACGGGCTTACTGCAATACAAAATTACTGAGAAAGAATAACAACGAGTTGGAAACTTTCGTAGTTGATTATATATTAACTTGTTAATTGATAGTTTATAATTATATGAGTTTAATTTTAATTTATTTTCAGTATCAGTATAAAAAATTTTATATTATTATTTAATTATGAATTACTAAATTATTAAAAAAAATTATTAAAAATAACTACTTAAAAAATTGAACATTAGGTTATAAAATATGATTGGATGTTAGTGTAAAAATATTTGATACTGATAGTGAATAAAAATTAAATTTTAATTATATATGCATTAACTTGATTATGAAACTAATGAGCACCAAAAATGTATGAAACTAATTAGAATAGAAAAAGAAAAAGAAAAAAAAAAAGAAAAAAGAAAGAAAGAAAGAGTAAACTACATGGCTCATCTCTTTTTTACTATTCTTCGGAGATAGAAATCAGAAAGCCCTTCTTAGTCTGCACAACCTGCCACTAGCCGGTTTGGAATTTGGGAAAATCTACAAAATAAATGAGAGTTGCAGTGAAAAGATTTATGGGTTAGCAAATATCTTTTAACAAGAAATTGTTTAATGATTTAAAATTTCAATATTAGATTAAAGAAAAAAGAGCATGAATTTAGTGACCCTGAACATTTAAACAGAGAATGATGTTAGATTTATTTGAGTAGTAGTGCAAAGTGCTTTTAATATCTCTACCCATTAAATTTTATAAACACACATGAAGCTTCAAGTGTGATATGGACACTCGGAAATAATGCGAGAGCTAAATCGTGTCTCAGTCATATTTACAAACCCGAGGTAAGAGAAAGTTGCAAGTCAATGAAGTCATAATCATAATGTAGTTACTTTGCTCGGTGAAAGAGGGAAATCAATTTTTTCTTAAAAAAAAAGCTTTTCAAATATTTACAAAATAAAACTAAATCTGATATCTCATCCGTAGAGTTGTAATACGTAGGAAATAACATTTAAGGGCCGGTTTGATACACTATATGATGAATAAATAATATAATATAATTAATATTATTTATATTAAATAAAATATTATATAATAATTTATTCAGTTAAAATAATTTTATTTAATTTTAATTATATAAAATTATCTAAAATAAAATAAAATAATTTTTATTTATTATAAGATTAAGTCTAAATAAAATTATTTTAACTATATATTATACTATCTAATATTTTATTCAAATATTATATAAAAATAAATAATATTAATTATATTATATTATCTATCACTTATACAGTATATCAAACAAGGCTTAATTCTTTTAAATAGTTATAGCAGATTTTAAATTTGATTGAATGCTGTGTGAATGTAATAATGGCACGTAGATAAGTAACCGAGGCTGGGTTAGGGATTGTGGACAACCCAATTTGTGTTCTCAATTCAACGTGATTATATTTATTAGGTTAAATTATAAGAAACTTCATCTAATTATAGTCATGCGCAAGAAGCTTTTTTATATTTTAAAATTCATTAACATAATTTTTTAAATTTACAAAACTGTGCTTATTGATTCTATATTGCACATGTATAGGAGGTTTAATTTATACTAGTAGACACGTTATGGTAGGTTTAGAGAATCATGTTTGTAAATTTTAAAGTATAAGCAGATTTTCTATATATGACTCATGATTGAAAGAGATTTCTTGTAATTGAGCCTATTTATTATTATCGTTGTCACCATCGTTACTATTATAGTTATCACTATTATCAACAATTATCAATGTCATTCCCACTTCCACTATTTTCACCCATCATCTTGCCACCATCACCCTCACAACCACTGTCATCAGACTCATCACTACCAATTTTTTATAGTTGAGCAAGGTTAGTAATGGTTATATTTCTTCATTTTGTTTATTCAACATTAATCATATATGTTATTAGTGTAAAAAATGTACTTTTGTCTAAATAAATTTTTTCTACTATTAGGTTGTGTATTACCTGACGATAAACATATAATAAGATAACATTATATTATTAGGCTGCTTATTTAATTATGCACCAATTGCTTAAATATAAGAGCTTATAATTCCTTTTATACTATTAAGTATTATTTTGTCATCTTATATTATCAAGCCTTATGTTATCATATACATCAAATAAGGTTTTTATGTATTAGAAATTAGGTGAAGCATTTATACAATAAGTAACTTAAACCAAAAAAAAAAAAATCACAATGGCTATCTAGCTAATTAATTCATAAGTGAAGAGTTTGTACTTCTCGTGATAATTGAAAGGGATGAATTCGTTTTTAATTTGAGTTATTTTTGTTCTAAAATCACAAATGTATATATTTCTCAAAATTTTAGGAGTTCACTATTCTTCTTGCCTTATTTTAAGGGAATAGTGTTTGTCTTGATCCTTGATTTGCCGACTAGTTTCATATCGGTTGTGCACGGTGATGAGAGTCTCTACAAAGACACTCTGACACTCAAGTCAGTCTCAGAATAAAATGAGAGTTAAAGTATAGGTAAAAAATGAACAAATTTTAAATGATTTCCAAAATACACTAAAATAGAAAGAGTAAAACTTTAGGATTTGAGATGATAGGTCCGATGTACGCCATTGGACTATGGCCCAACAAGGACCTATTGGTCCAACTACTAATTCAAAAATCATAAAAATATTACCAAAAAAAAAATTATATGAACTTAAGGGCAATGCACTTAATTTTATAAATCATAGCAAAACAGGGTGACCCAATGTAATTGTTCTTTAAAAAGGAAAACAATATCTGACAGAGTTGTAATGCAGAATTCACAATAAGATTCTTCGACAAGGGAACCAAAAGGGGCCGTTACATTCAATTAATGAAGCCAGTTGGTCAAATAAGTAGAACTAAAGTGTGAGGTATTTTGGAGTACCTACTCAACTTGACTGCACCAATGGGGAATGCAAGAGCCCTTTAGAAGGAGTAGGCCCGTTGTGATGGAGCAGGATTTGACTACGGCCATTAGAGACTAAAGGGTTTTCCAAGCCACACTTATTGCTCAGTACTGGATTCATGAGAGGTTCACATATACATAATTACTTGCATGTCATTGCCATTGCTGATGATGTCTAGACCAATCTATGTTCCATGCTTGACCATGTCTCAAACATTGTCAAGGGCAACACATGAGCATGATTCTATACGTGAAGGCCTACTTTCTTAAATGTCAAGTTTTCAACTCAACCACTTCACTTAAAAACAGGCATAATCATCACTAATTAATTTCTGTTATGAGGAATTTTACACCTTGCAATAAAACATGCCTGTATTAATTTGCAACCTTACCAAATATACTCATTTGCATATGTAAATAATAGCCTCTTACTGATTGATTTTCCCCCCCACTGTAGATCATGTATTTATATATACTCATCACCACCTTTTTCATTAGCCAAAAAAGAAAAGAAAGAAAGAAAATAATGCTGCTGAGTCACTTCCTCTACCTTACTTGGATTGAAAACCTTGCACGTGATGTTTGTTCTTTGTAAAGTCCTCATATGCGGAACTATTTAAAGATAGAATTAATATTTGGTTGTTCGTAGGAAAAAAAAATGAGAGGAGACAACTGAAGAAACAAAATTAGGCAATTTATGAAAAGATGTCTTAAATGTAAGCATTAGGCCTAATTTTTTCTAACCAAAAGTGATAATAATATAATTTTTCTCTTGAGAAGCAAGTCACAAGAATCACATTCTGCCATGCCAATACTTAGTAGGTTTATTTTCACTTCCGTTGAATTGACCTTAAAAGCATTTTATTTTATCTCTCTTCTCTTTTCTTCTGTTTTAGCATATCATAAATTAACTTCAACATTATTGACTTGATGTAACAAAAGGTTCAAAGTTTCCTTTTCTCAATGGCATCGTATGAAGATAATCAACAAATTTTAAAAGCAGTGGGTGAGGAAGATCTTCTCGGGCATAAATGAATAAATCTAATCAAGAAAAAGTGGGAGACGTGAGAGAAAGGCAGCCAGCTGAATTGAGTATATCAACGTACTAAGGTCAGAGTACATCTAAAGTTGGGAAGTTTCTTTCATATCTCCCTTGAATATTAAAATAATGCACGATCCAATTCCACCCCATGACTTAATATAATCCTGAATCAATATCTATTTCGAAAGATTTTACTCATGTAAACTTTCATCATGATGTAAGAGGGAATGAAATATAATTTCAGCAAGTTTAAGACGCAAAAAAGCACATCAATTAAAGTGCTGCATTAAACAAATAGATTGGTGTTGGACTCACAGAAGAATGACCATCTTCATGAAAAGTCACATGGTCGGCTTTTTTTTTTTTTCTTTTCTTCTTTTCAAAGATTAGTTTGGATACTGCATAATAATAACAGGATGTAATTACGAAACTCAAAAAGAAATTGATGGTAATGATCACTATGATCATGATCATGTTATTGAGATCATGATCGTCATCATGGCCATCATCAGCTCCTGGTCATAACATCATTTGGGTTGGACCAAAAAGTCATCAAGGAAATTGCTTTCAGCTTATATATATATATATATATATATATATATATGCATTTGCTTCTATGGCTGTTTGAGATCAGTTGACGCCAAAACCAAACCATGTTTTTCTCCTTCTTGCTTCTTACTGTGTAGAAGACTCTTAAGTCTTCGTTAGCACATTTCAGCTGAAGGGATTGAAGGGATTGGTGGGGGGGTCCCTTCTCCATGACACAAAATCATCTGGGACCCCAAAAGGGTGAGCAAAACGATCAACGCACGAGTGAATGAACAGGAGCACAGAGAAGAAGAAGCCCCTCACGCATGAAAGATCTAAGCAAAATCATACGATGACACAGAGGAGAAAGAGAGAAGTGCTTGTCTGTGTTTGGCCTCCAAAACCACCAACAGAGAAGTCAGAGCAATCCCATCTGGGTGATGTAACAGACGGCACAGGGAAAGACACGTGGCCGACATGCACATAAGGGAGGTCCCTAATAGAAGAATATCCCGAGGTTTAGTGGGGGGAAGCATGATGAGGAATGCACAGAGGATCTTTCACCTATGCACAGACTTGGCCCCCACACAAGCTTCTTTTCAACTAGTGTAGGAGCACTCCAAAAGCCTTAGCCCACTTGCATTGCATGCTTTTTGTGATTTAATCATGCTGCACCAATTTTCAAGCTGTTAAGGTGAAGTCTCCTTTTCTAATTGTTTTTTTCCCCCTCTTCCATTCCATTCTATTTCCTGTTCAAGAGTTTATCATCGCATGCATTTGAATTTTGATACATTACTATGTTGACTAATCCCAAACGAACCACTCCTTCTCTCTTTTCCCTGCTGTATCCCCTAACACTCTTGGTTAGGAGACATTGTGCATTGTGGTAGTCGCTTTTCTTTAGTTGGTTCCTCCCTGGTTGTTTCTAACCAAGCTACAGCCTACAGCCTACAGCCTATTCCTCTCTCTCTTTCTCTTTCTCAGTCTCTGAGGATTACTTGCATGAAACTGCTAAAAGCATTCGTTTTCTAGCTTCATGTGTTCATGTACGTCGATGCATATAAGCTCGTTTCTGATTTTAGGCCACCATATCTGTGGCTTCAGTTCAAATACTGATGCTTCTGCTGCTTCATCTACTTTCTTCAATTTGTACAGTTACTTCAAAACTATGCAGCTGTTTCACTTGTGAATACTTCTCTGCTTCCTATCAGTCAAGCAACACCAATAATATGTTAACGGGTATATACTCTTGCTCGACTCTTTTAAGTTCTTTGGACTTTTCCAATTTATTTCTTTGGTGTTTGATGAAAGGCCTAGTTCTGCTAGTATAGGGATAGCTACGGAGTAATTTGATTAAAGCATTCTGTTTGACTTGCTAGCTACTCCTTAGCCAATTAAAAGCTTAAAGTGCTTTTTTCATTCTGTTATAAAGATGAAGAGCACTTTTGTCAGACGATAAAAAAATTTGTGAAATGGAACACACTCTGGGTTCTGCTTAAAAAATTCCAAGAGAAAAGGGCAAAAAGAAAATGATAAAACCTTCTTGTGGGAGGACAGAGGAGGGTCACTGGTAAAGAACTTTATCAATTCCAGAAGAAAATGTCCACATAATTGGCTAAATACCTTACTGAATGCCATCCAGGAATCAAATAGGGATGTCATTGATTCTGTATAGAGCAAAGCTAGCTGACATTAATTATACACTTTCTGAATTTTCATGATGTTCATGGAATTGGGATTTGTGAGAGTTAGCTCTAAGAAAAAGGTTCCTTGTGAGGCCTCTGATGCAATCTTATTTGGATGAAAAACATGAAGAGCTTTTCTTCTGTCTTGCTGAAAGCAATGGGTGCTGTGCCACGAACACAGTGCTTTTTGCTTTACCACCATTTGTCTGTGAAAGCACAGACCATATACTGGATGTCAGATTTCAACAAATGAACGGTGGAAAAGGCCTAGCACTAATATCATATCCTCAACCTCAATAACGATTGTAGGTTGTTCTTTAGTTCTTTTGCTCTTTATTTCCCCCAAGTCATTGTTTTATTAATTAATTTCAAATTTTGAAGCAAATCTCAGTTCAAACATGTCTAACAGGTTGCTTTTATGGAACTAATGCTTAGCTGTTTCAGTAGTTACTGAATAAAATTGGGAAAAAAAAGAGAAACAAAGGAAGAAAGAAGAAAAAGTTGGCTTCCACCTTTCTTTATTCCTATATACTTAATGGAGAGTGGGATAATTGAGAAGACCATACTTCTGCAGTGGACCAACCACCGCGGGCCAATTATGAGTTTCAATTGAAAAAGTCTACATTAGTTTATACATCAAAGTTCTCTGGAGACACACAGAAAGTGACTTAACAAAGTGAACCTCACAAAAAATGATGAATAATATTTGCCTTCTGTTAGGAAGCTTTTGGTCATACACTAGCTAGTGTTTGCTTGGTGCATCACTTTCTCCCGGATTTTCATATCATTTAATTTATTAACATTATGTATCCTTATATATATGGAATCAAAAGTCTCTTCTGAAAAGATTGCGGTGTGTATTGGTACATATCTGCTTTGGATTTATGTACACTTGATCCAAATACCAAATGTTAGCCACTGTAGAAGCTCCAGTGTCATTTTTCTTGTTTAACCTAGCAGTTAATTTCCAACTTCCAAACACATCACAAATTTTCTTTACTATCTGTTCTCCACCCAAGGACAATTTATGCATGCATAATGCATCTTCTGCTATGCTCCTGCTTCTTATTTTATGGATGGATTGGATGAGTATTTAATATCCAATATATTCAACTGGAAAAATTGCAGCATATTCACATCATATATAATACTTATACACACACATATAGGGTCAATTAAAATTCTCAAATGTTTAAAGAATAAGATATTTATCTTACTCTGTGTCATTTAATAATGACCATATCAACTCTGTAGGTCATTGTTGTTTTTAAAAAACTTAAAGTAGACAGTAATGACATACAAAGTTAATATAACTATCATTAAATGGCGTAAAGTAAGTGTCTTACTCTTTGACCACGAATCTCTCAATTGGACCATCTAAATTCCTTTAGAATACCAGAAAACAAAAACCCAAGGAACATTGAGCAGGAAGTGAAGTGGATATATATCCATCAATTTAGGAGATTCACCAGGGTCGATTTTTCCAGTAACTAAACTCCAGTGTTGGTTTTGGATGCAGGGACGATTTTCTCCACCAAAATCTGATTGAGCAACGGAACCAGCTTATGGGTAATTTTCTCCATCAATGTTCGTTTTGGTAAAAAAAAAATTAATGAGTAAAGTCCATTTCCCTTCTTCATTAAAGTTAAATTTCATTATTATTTTTTTACTAAATTAGATGATCTTTTGAACTATTATATTAAAATATAATTAAATAAAAAAAAATCAAAGGTTCAAAGTTTGACTTGTGTATTTGATGCACTCTACTTTACTTTAGAGTAGTTTTAAAGTCTCTTTTTGCCAAACAGCATTTAAGAAATTGGGACTTGGGAGTAGAAAAAAGATGCTGATAGATGCAATAATGCAAGTCCTGTCTGTTTGAATCATGTTTTCTTGCTTTTTCCAAAATGCATGTTCCGAGAAAGAAATATATGCAGACATAGTTAACATAGTTTGGTACAAAACCCTTTATGATCATTTAAATATTTGCCCAAATGGGAAATATATAATTTGAGGCCAATGCACGAATATAGATTATGGAGGGTGGAAACGGTCACTGCAGCTATCATTATAGAAAATTAGGATAATTCAATAAAAAAATAATTTTAAGTGATTTTTTTTTTTCCTGAATCATGTCCTGTTAAGGTTGGCAGCATTTAAAACTTCATTTTTAACCAAAATCGAATGGAATTTGCAGTGTCGGCACAGCTGCAAATGCAGGAGTTTATGTATAACCTTAACTAATAGTGGCCACCAATCCAAGTTTTGCAACAGATATAGTATAAGAATATTGAGACTTTCGTCTTAATGAGCATTTTCCCATTATCAGCTTCCTTTTTCTTTTCTTGTTGGCTTTATTTTTCCTTTCTTTCTCAAAATTTGGAAAACAAAATATCATTTGAGTTGCTTAAGGTTATATGTCGTCATCTCATCAGTTCTCGAATTCTCATGTTTCAGTTTCTTGTTACATATGTCGGGAACTGGCACAGGAGGCATAAGGATCTGGAGCCTGATGGAAGTCAGTGAGAGCATTCCACATTCACATAACTTTTAAATGGCTTCACCTCTCAATTCAGCTTTGAAGTTTGAAGTAACTTCCAAAGACACTAGAGTAGAGACAAGTTTGCATGGCATCAAGCATAACTCTCTATGCAGCTGCTATTCTGCAGACACTTTCTCGCTGCATGACGGCATAAACTGGAATTTATTGCTTTTTTCTTAATCTGTAGGTGTGGACACCATCTTCTATAAAGTGAAGGGCTTTCGGAGTTCTATACAAATCAATGAGGCTAGCAGAGCCCTTGTTAAGTGAAAGTTGAGGTAAGGCCTTCTTGCAGATTTCTCTTTCTCCTTTATTTAGTGGATTTTTCTCATATATAAAAGCTATAGAATGATGAGGACATGATATCATGTGAACTCATGTCCTGGTTTCCGACCTGTATATGCTGTGATTTCCCCTCCTTCCCCTCCACCTCTTTGTTTGCTTGAAATGTAAGTTGCTGCTGGCATGTTCTGGTGTTGCATGGTCATGAATCATGATATAATTCATCCTTCTGATTCATCAGTAAGAGGGTTCCTTAAAAGCCTGCCGTTCTCTCTCTCTCTCTCTCTTTCCCTTCTCCAATTAACTAAACGCGGAATCAAAACCTTGACTTTATGGGTCTGTGGTATCATTCAAGTTGCTGTCTTCAGAATTTATGCAGGCTTTGAAGTAGAGGTTTTTCGTTACAATTGGGTTTAGATCACAACAAATCGAAATGAAGTTCATGAAACTTGGGACAAGGCCAGACACTTTCCATACAGAACAAGCTACCAGGTATTCCAATTAATTACCATCCCTTTTGTCAAAAAGCGGTATACAATCTATTTCCCCCTCATATACATTTTACAAATTAACCTGTATTCTCATAAATGCAGGACTGTGGTTTCAGATATACCTGCAGACTTTGTGATACAAATCAATGATATTACTTATCTGCTGCACAAGGTATTGGAATTAGAATGAATAGTGTGGTGCGTGTGAAATGATAACCAAAATTTAATTTTTGTTCATCTATAACTCTGCTTTTGTTAGCTGCAGTTTGCACTTCTTCCAAAATGTGGCCTCCTACAAAGACTTTGCTCTGATTCTATTGATTCTGAGAGTGTTTCTCTAGAGCTTCATGATGTACCAGGAGGGGAAGAAGCTTTTGAATCCTGTGCTAAGTTCTGCTATGGAATTTCAATCAACATCAGTGCCCATAACTTTGTACCCGCATTCTGTGCTGCAAAGTTCCTCCAAATGAGCGACTCCATTGAGAAGGGAAACTTCGTAGGAAAACTCGAGGCTTTCTTCAGTTCATGCATTCTTGAAGGTTGGAAGGACTCCATTGCAACGCTGCAGACCACTGCTAAGTTACCAGAGTGGTCTGAGAATCTTGGCATAGTAAGAAAGTGCATTGATTCAATTATTGAGAAAGTTCTCACACCCCCACCACAGGTCAAGAACGCAAGACCCATCAAACTTCATCATGGTTCTAAGATTGTTGCTTAGGAATATTTAGTATGTTTTTGCTTATAAATGATGATTCTGTGCAGGTCAAATGGTCCTACACTTACACTAGGCCTGGTTATACCAGAAAACAGCACCATTCTGTCCCAAAGGATTGGTGGACGGAGGATGTGTCTGATCTTGACATAGATATTTTCCGATGCATAATAATGGCTATTAGGTCAACATATGTGCTCCCAGCACAGCTTACTGGTGAAGCTTTGCATGTCTATGCCTGTCAATGGCTACCGGGCATCACAAAGCTTAAAAGTTCAGGCAGTTCAGCATCTCAAACAGAAGAATCTAAGGAGAAAAACCGAAAAATTCTCGAAACAATCGTAAGCATGATTCCTTCAGATAGAGGGTCAGTTTCAGTTGGCTTCTTGTTAAGACTTCTCAGCATTTCAAGTCATCTTGGGGTCTCCCCAGTCACAAAAACAGAACTAATAAAGAGAGCCAGCCTACAGTTTGAGGAGGCAAAAGTGCGTGACCTGCTTTATCCTTCAACATCGAATTCGGACCAAAATTTCTATGATATAGAGTTAGTTCTAGCAGTGTTGGAAAGTTTCTTGAAGCTTTGGAAAAGAATGTCCCCTGGTGCTGTGGATAACAGGCACTTTTTCAGATCAATCAGAAATGTTGGCAAGCTAATTGATTCCTATCTTCAAGTGGTCGCAAGGGATGATGATATGCCAGTGTCGAAGTTTGTGTCTCTTGCTGAAACTGTGCCAGGTATTGCCCGATTAGAGCACGATGATCTGTACCAGGCAATCAACATCTATCTTAAGGTGAAGTATCAATATTACACCTGCAGTGTCTTAAATTTTGCCTAAACTCGTTGAATTTTTGGACATATGCTCATGAAACACAAGACATTTCAGCACTTTTTAAGGACCTTGAGACGCGAATAAGATAGACTTATACGCACTGTTCATACCACCAAAACACTATAATTATCTTAAGCGTTGAACTGTTTCATTATAAACAATCAGCTTTTATTGTTTGATTATTTTCATGGTGCATTCATGATGTGGTTTAAGTTCAATACAAAAACAGGTGCATCCTGAACTGAGCAAGGCAGACAAGAAGCGCTTGTGTCGGATTCTAGAGTGCCAAAGACTGTCCCCAGAAGTTCGTGCCCACGCAGTCAAGAACGAGCTTCTGCCATTAAGAACCGTGGTGCAGCTCCTCTACTGCGAACAAGAGAAAGGCTCCAAAGCTACCACTAGTCAAAAGCTGCAAAAACCACATGAGCTACTTCTGGGAGCTAAAAAGAGACCAGCTACAAGAGATAGCCAGGTGAAGCAATCTTTGAGCCTAGATAAAGAAAAAATAAACACAGAAGAATTCACAAGAAGAACCTTATCCCTTACTGAAAGTAGAGGAAAGGATCAACACAAAACTAAGAGATCAGATGGTAAGTTGCCATTGGACTTGGAAAGAAAGATGGTTATAAGAGGAGCGATTGAGGAGACAGGGTCAGAGAAGGTAAGGGCCTCCTCCAAAGAAGAAAGCATGTCGAGCTGCAAGTTGGACTTGGATCCTAAGAAAATCATACGAAGGGCAAGAAGTAAACCAGAACATGGCCGTGAAAAGGGCAGATAGAGATAATAATAACAATGATAGTAATAATCTTTGAAGAATTTAGAGAAAATCTCATCTCCCTGTGTGCACTTTGTAAACTTCAATTCTTATGATTTCATTTTCCCCGTCTCATAATTCACAAATGTAAGCAGTGTATAAATCCTCTGTACTTTTGTCTCCCGTAAAGAGTTGTATTTATCAAAGATTTCACTGCACCAGATGCAGCTGGATTCTCAGAGACTGATGCAATTTCCATCACATTTCAAATGCCCCAGGTACAAGAAATCGAAACCATTACAGAGGGCGTGCCACAGCACGATGAACAAGTTTAACCTTTCAAAGGGTCATTATTGTCTGCCACATTTATTATCTATTATATATTACTAATTGCACTCAGCCATATCTATTATCTATTATATATTATTAATTATATTATTTTTAATATTACATAACAGTCTCATATTTTATTTTATTTTTAATTTTTTTCGTCTAATTTTTAACAATCGAATAATTTTTCTTTATTACTGAATTTGAATAATTCTTATTAATATGCCATGTAATTTTCTTTTTTATAAAATTACTCTTTGTGTATACTTTTATCAAATGCTTTTGTTAAATTATTAGCTTTTTTTTTTCTCTCTATGTATCTATACACGTGATACTATTAGAAAAGAAATTACAATTAAAATGAATTTATTTTTATTTTTAATTTATGTTTATTTTAATATAAAATTTATTGAAAATATAAATAAATCATATATTATAATATTGATAGTTTTTATTATTTAAAAATAAAAGCATATAAATTTTATAAACACTTGCTTAATAAAAACGTTATTTATCTTTAATCAAATATTATTAAAATTATATTATTTTAATTATAAAGAAATAATATAAAAAATACATGTAATAAAATACTTTGACAAGAAAAAATAAAAAAACTTGTGAATTTCACATATGCATAAGCTAGTTTGTATTAATGAAAGAAAAAAGATGATTTTTTACATTAGTAATTAATAATCACATAGTTAAGATTTATTAGCAATTAAAGTAGAAGATGACTCCAGGATCAAAAGAAAATTTTTTGGACATCCGTACTTTGAATAGTTATCAAATATTCATTGATTGATTATTATATTTAATATATTACAAACATGTATTAAGAAAATCAACAACTAATAAATGCTGCACAATTTATCAGGTACAGATATTACAACAAAAAAAAAATACTGTAACAACTCCTTTAATGCATATGCTTCTTTTATTCAAAGAAACATAATAATAAAAAGTGATATTATTTTTATCACTTGTGAAAACAGTGTTACCCACTGATTGGTAGGAGATAGATGGAAAGATTACAAATGAAAGTGACCATATTTTTACTAAACGTAGATACTGGATCTGCAAAATATTTTGAAGGTTGTGATTTCAAATATTCATTACAAATTAAGAAAGCTAAAATATTAGTACGAAAAATCAAAATGTTAAACTTATTTAAAGACCCAATTTGTTATTTTAGTAAATTCTTTATATTAAAAATGATTATCGCTACTTAACTAACTATTTTCACTTAAATTCTTATCTTACCTGACCACTTGAGTTGTTGGCTTATTTAATTAATATCTAATCATTGATTTTATTGTAATTTAATAATTGAAAATCATCCAATTTAATAAAAAATAAATTTGATTTCAACAAAGGGAGAGAAAAATAGAATAAGTATCTAATAAAATAGAGAAATCGATTCTACTCATTAAATTAAAAAAAAAAGTAACAAATATAACAAATATAACAAAATTACTATTTATTAAATGATAAAAATTTAATATTAAAATGTATTCAATTTTCTACTAAAAAATTATTCAAATTTTTCATAAAAATATTAATAATTTATATTAGTAATAATAATTAAACCATTAGACTGTTAAAATATTGTTAATCTAATATTAGATTATTAAATAATATTAAAATAATATAATGATATTAATAATACTAATTATGGAACGGAAGATTGTAAGTTGAAATTACACTAGCAATAATATTAGTTTATTAATCACAAAAAAAATTAGTTAAATATTTACAGTTTATAATAGTAATAATAACAATTCTGAATCATAATCTTCTGGTTTATATTCAGAAAAAAATCAGTTTAAAAATTATTAGATTATTGAAATAAATTATGAAATTAATATTTTTTTTTGGGTACACATATTTTGTGTTATTTAGTTATGTTTTATAAAAACTAAGATATTAATATATTACTAAATATTATTTTTAAATAAATTTTCAATTATTAATACTTTATGAAAATATTTTATAAAGTATTTTATTAAATATATGCATTTTATCATTTAATAGCAGATTTTATAATTTTCTCTCTTTATTAAAAGTAGATTTTAATATTTTCTTTCCTTCATTAAATTTTATGATGTTAAACTATTAAATAAAAAAACAAATTAGTGGTTAGATATTAATATAAGGATTTTATTCTTACACTAATGTTCAATCCCTGGTTCACACCTCAAAACTTTGTCAGAAATGGCAATTAGGCAGTGAAAATGACGCAGCTTTGTCAGCAATGGCAATGGCAATGGCAATGGCAATGGCAATGGCAATGGCAATGGGGTTTGCCTTCCATATATAGCTCTTCTCTCTTCTCCCCAAAAATGGCATCCAAATTGCTTCTTTCTTTCTGAATTCTAATAATCTCATCTGTGCTACTTCTTTCCATAATTTTGATTCACCCATTTTTGTAAATTAATTTATATATTTTTTGAGTTCAATGAATTTTAATTTTGCAATCAATCACCAGCTAATGAAGAAATTTTCCTTTAGCAAAACCCAATTTTCTCCATAAATAAATATATATAAATCAAAATGTTTCACCATTTTTATTTTTCATTTTAAATTGCAAAGAAAGACAAACATGTCCGGGAATCTTGTCTCCTCTTTCTCCTTTCTCTGCTTTTTCTGAAAGGTAAACCCCACTCCTCCATTTTACCCATTTCTATAGTTTTTTATCCCAATTATTTCCAAGTTACTTTCTTTTTTGTTTTTTAATTAATCTGGTGATCTAATTTTTAATTCCCTAAACTCTCTTTTGTGTGTTTAATCAATTTTTAATGACGATGAATCTGTTTAATGTTGCACGGTCCGTATCTCTATTTTTTCGGTTCTCAAAACTGCCATTTCGAAATCCTTTTGGTTCTCGGTTCGAAATCCGCAATGGGGGTTCAATTCAGGGCTATACCTGTTGTCACATCATTGCTGTCTTTTTGCCTTTGATTGTTGCATATCGAGGTAAAAATCCCATCTTCCTCGTGGAAGTGTGTCCGGCTGAGTGAATTTTTGTTCTCTGCTATTGGAACTGTGATTTTCAATTATCTGGTTTTGGGAGCAATCACGTTGCTAATCTGCTTTTGCATAATAAATCTGATTACCTTTAACTTAGTTTTGTAACCTAGTTAATTGGGAGATTGAATTCATGCGGGTTCTCTACAAGATCATGTTTCTGCTTTACATGGTTGAGGATGTAGATTAGTTGTTTTAAGGAAAATAGGGGAACCGGGTAGATCTGTTTAGCTGGGAATTATACGTGAATTATTAAATTTTTAAGTAATATCACATAGCAATCTTAAACTATTTCTCTGTAGAGGGTGGAAATGCTTTCCTACTACCTACTGCATGGAAATCTACGTGGGTGGATCTGTTTAGTTAGGTCCGACATAGGATTATACCGGACTTGTTAAATTCTCAAGTGATGACACTGAATATATATTAAATTATAACTGTTCAGAGGGTGGAAATTTTTTCTAGCTACATACTGCATGGGAATATTATGGTTGCATGCATACAATACACGTTTCAATTTATTGCTACACAGTATAGCATATTTTCTTCCTTTTGTTGCTTGGAGGATTATTGAATCTGTGCATATTAAATTCACGAGATGACAAAGGTAGCAGGTTGGCTTCCTTTAATGGTTGCTGAAATGGAATGTCACTTAGATTGTTGAAGATTTTATCGGTGCTGGCCGTTTCAGCACATGTGTGCTTTTGGTTTTCCAATTATAGAAGCATGTGTTGTATTGTAATACATTTGGTTTGTCCAGGAGACATTGGAAAGGAAAAACTCAGATTCCTTAAACATTTTCTATGCCTCTTGTCTTGAGTCTAAATGGCGACAAAGTGACTTTTCGAAGGGAATGACAAATAATGTTTTGGTCCTTGAAACTATGTGGGTTTTAATTCATGAACTGTAATGTTTCTTTACTTTTTTTTCTTCTTTGGTACATTCTGCAAACATTATCTGGATTTATCATAGTCATTTGCGTGTTGCCACTTTTGTGTGCATCCCTATAGGAATGTTTGCATGTGAACATGTTGAATTGGTGGTGGGGTATTGCTTAAGCTATAACTATAACACAAGAGTACGGTATCTCTTTCCTTTTCTGCTTACGTCTTATTTGCATTGAGGTGCATGGCATGGTTGTCTTTTAATCAGTTTTTATGAAGTAATGTCCTCCTTTTTGGGATCAATAATATTTTTTATGTGACTAGTGTTTCAGAAGTAATTCCTTCTTCTTCATTCCTGAAACCATGATGTAAAATAACATTACTTATATACTAAGAAATTAAAAGTTTTACGGTAATATGGCTAAAGTGAAATGTGGTTTGAACTTTGTCTTGTGCATCTTTTATTTCATAATAAGTATTCAACTGGATTATTTAATATTGGGGATTTGAAGTTTTTGACAGTGCATGTGATCACAATTTGGAATTATTATAAATTCTTAACTAATTATTAAAATTGTTATTGATGTTTACCTTATGAATTTAATGCAATTCAAAACTTGTTTATTTAAAGCTTGATTGACTTGTCCTCATATACTAAAGTCAGAAACTTGATTTCTTCGCATTTGCACATTTAATTATTGTTTTTCTTTTTGTGGGGATTTCAGGTATGGAGTGTTTTGATATCTGGAAAAGGTCATGGCGCGGTGCCTAGACGGTTTAAAGCATCTGTGTGCTGCTGTGGTTAATTGTTGCAATGCCGATTTGGCCAAGCAACCTAGAGGTCTAGAAAATCCAGAAGCTCTTGCAAGAGAGACAGTGTGTATGTTCTTATTTCCGTATTTCTTTCCGTCTTATGTTGTTAGGAACTTTTCAGCAGAACGACCGACAAATTGTTCATTGTTATTTCCACTTTGTTGATAGCAGTTCTGAATTAGCATATATTGGATTTGCACCAATTATCATTATTTTCTTGCATCTAATTGTTCCTCTGTCTCTCCTTTTATCCCTGCATCTTGTTGCCCCTTTTCCCTATTTGGTTTTCACAATATATTGGAAGACATTGGTGGAAAAGATTTAAATAGTTGTATAGTTTGGCCATTGGCACTAAATGGTGGCCTTACATTATTGAGGGTCAAAATAAAGGTGGAAATAAAAGTTTCTAGGATAAGGTAAGATTCTGGGATTCATAATTTAACACTGACTAATTGTATGATCCTGGTGGGACATGATGTTAATCTCAATAGTACCATTGTAATTCCATAAAAGTAGTTGTAGAAATAGTTGAAGGAGACCTTCTGAAGGCCTTTGAAGACTTTGGTTACAGTTAGATAGGGATGAATCTGCGTAACTTTACCATTGTTCAGTTACTGAGGCTCTTGTTAAGACTTGAATATAATAGTTACCTTGTTTCTGTATCCACTAGAAGAGTAAGGTAGTCATTGGTGACTTCCTCTATATTATCCCTTCAGATCATTTAACAATATCAGAAATTCTTTATTGAATTCTGATTAAGTCACTGATAATTGACTCTAAAATTACTGGGTCCTTAGATGTGCTTTGTGATGACTAGTTATTGCTACATCAATGGACATATTTTTCTAAGTTAATATAAACGAAGATATTATTTTATCTTCTATTAGTTGTGACGATGATGTGATAATCCTTTTGATATTTCCAGTGATTTATGGCTTGATAATGAAGCTTCTTAATGTTTTCCTCCGTATTTACACTTTTGGATTTCCAGAGTATAAAGAAACTTCTGGGACTTTCTGCTAAGATATTCATCTGTTCTCTTTCTTTCTCTCTCTTTCTCTTGTTTCTTCTTTTATCATAGCGTAAAATAATATATTTATCTGTTTTTGTCTCAATGCAGTTAGTGTAAGTGAGATTGAAGCACTGTATGAACTGTTCAAGAAGATCAGCAGTGCAGTAATTGACGATGGACTAATCAATAAAGTAAGTTATGCCATCTCATGCTCTATCCTTCTATCAGTTTGTGTTATGATATTTGTATTTTCACCCTTTCTGACTGGCGGCACTACCCTACCCTTATAATTGTAAGTGTCTTATTTTTTATGTAAAAATCAAAATAATTGTAATATCTATTGCATGGTTAGTTTGTTGTTCTGAATATTGTCTTTTTGTTTGTTTGGACGGTTTGCTTATTTTGCATGGCAGGAAGAATTTCAGTTGGCCTTATTCAAGACAAACAAGAAAGAGAGCTTATTTGCAGATAGGGTATGTAAATCTTTAAACTTCTTGTGGTTTTGCTTACAACTGCTTTTTAACCTTTAAACCCCAAGGAAAAAGAAAAATACAAGACAAATATTTTGTATGCATTTTTAGGAAAATTCAAGTGCTACAATATATTATTGAAAAAGATTTTCAACAGTAGGCGCGAATTTGATTTTCATCTACCTTTTTATCCTGTGTAGCCTATTTGACCTATTCACCACATTACTATATAGTCTATTATATGTGGCCTTATACACCATCCTTTTTTTGGGTTTATTAGGCGGATGGCTTTGTTATTTGGTTATACGTATGAAGTTAGTTGTATACCATATACATATGAACTTTTAGAACTGTATTTGTCCTGTTCATGATTTTGTATTGTTTAAATTCTGTAGGTGTTTGACTTGTTTGACTCAAAGCATAATGGGATACTTGATTTCAAAGAGTTTGCACGTTCTCTCTCTGTCTTTCATCCCAATGCATCAATTGATGATAAGATTAAGTGTAAGAGTGACTAATATTCAGAAGACTTTAGATTACTTCTAGTCAACAAATTTATTAAGGATAAGAAAGGAAAGGGTATTTATTGGAGAGGGAGGTAGAGCATACATGATCTATTGCTTCTATAGTTGTCTGTTTATTGTTCTTACTACATTTGTCATTGGTAGTAATGCATATGCTTGTTGGGGATCCCAACTTTCCCTTATTGCAGTTTCATTCCAATTGTATGATCTCAAACAGCAAGGATTTATTGAGAGACAGGAGGTAATTTTTTTTCCAAGATGTTGAATAAATGAAGTTTTGTCCTGTCACCATGTACTACTACTATTCTATATTGTGTATAAGTTACATATCTATCAATGTAGGAAAGAATTATCTGTTGGGAACCTGAATCATCTTTAACTTGCTCAATTTCTTTATGAAGCCCACTGCTATGTGTATTTTTAATTTTGTGGTCCAAGGCAATGAATCTAAAACCAGTGTAGGTCATGAGTGTTTCAAAGGTAGGTTGGACCATCTTTGTCTGAAGGGGGCCTTTGCATTGGGAGAAAGGAAGAGTTGAACTATAGATGATAACCTGCGCAGGAATTAAGCAACTATTTAGAATCGTTTTTGTTCAGGGATTTGTATACTACAAAATGGATAAATCTGTGACCTGATTTGGGGCCCGAATTTGACTACTTGAAGGTTGATGTGAAAACTGAGAACAACCCAGATGAAGTTGGTAGCGTAATGCAAGGCACGCACTAAGAAAAATGGGTTGAATGTGTTTAAGCATCAAGATTGGAACCCTAAAACCATAATCGAATGATTTTCCCTGTATCAAAATAACCGATTTTGTGATCTTTCAGCTTTAAGATTGGAAGTTATGCATTCTCAAGACTTACATGCTACTTTTATTTTTCCTTTTCCCTTTTTGAAACTTGAATGCCTGCCTAGAATTTAAGTTCAAAGAAATTAAAATCATTTTTTAGAATCATAGTACAAATTTGTAATTGTTTCTTGGTTTCCTTGAAATTGTCTGTTCAAACTTTTTTCTTTTTTGCATCAGCATTTATCTGATATGCATTGATGATCATTGTTTTTATGCATAGTTAAAACAAATGGTGGTGGCCACTCTAGCTGAATCTGGAATGAATCTTTCAGATGATGTGATCGAAACTATCATTGATAAGGTGCTTCATCTATCTGACAACTTCATCTTGTATGTCAAATCTTATGTTCATTAGTATTGGTATATTGAAGCATTCAATAAGTTCGTTTTCTTTCTTTATTATTGTTCTTTTTTTACTTTCTTTCTTCCTTTTTATGCTATGTTTGGTTGTTTGTTAGTGTCAGTATGAAATTTATTACCTTTTTCCCTGTAAAAGCAATCTTATTATGCATGTAAGTTATATGTAATGCCATGCAAACTTTGAAAAATGAGCGGTTTAAGTTTTCAATTTGTGAATTTTTTTTTTTTAATGGTACATGTCTGTCCTTCATTGTATCTCATACTAATTAATTAGCAGTGGGACAATTAGTTGTTCTCTATGCGATGTTTTCCTCATATTTGGACCAAAGTTTCTACTAAATTTCTCTGCTAAATAAAGTAAACCTTCTTCAGCCTTATTTTTGTGAACTTCGTAAGTTATGTATGTTGACTTGATGACTCTGGCATATCAAATCATTCTTGTTCTATCATAATCTTCTCTGTAGATCTGTCACTAACAGTCTTTAAGCTATTTAGACATTTGAGGAAGCTGATACGAAACATGATGGGAAGATTGACAGGGAAGAGTGGCAAAGCCTTGTCTTGCGGCATCCAACCCTTCTGAAAAATATGACTCTTCAGTATCTTAAGTGAGTTTCTTCATGTTGCTAATATTTCGATTTTGAAATTCTCTCGCCAGTGGTGGAAATTTTGCCAAACATATTTGAATGTGTGTGTGTGTCTGTTCAAATGAGCCATAATGTTATTAAAACTACTATCTCTACTATTAATAAAGAGAATGGGGAAGTTGCTTTCCATCTTCGGTTTTTATAGCAAAAGTTTAAAATCTTTACCCAATTCAAACATTCATTAAATAAATTGATAGGGTTATAAAAGAACTTGAAATTAGAATCAAACAATATTTTTAAATAATTACACCCCCAATTTACCTTTTCCTTTTCTGGTCTTCTCTTATACCATGTTTGGATGTGAGGTAAGGAGAGGGAAGGGAAGGGAAAAGTCACCAAAACCCTTGTTTGGAAGATTTTTAATGAGAGGGGAAGAGGGAAAAGTGTTTCCCCTCTTTCTACCTCAAGGCTCCAAAATTCTTCCCCCTCAAATTAGAGGATAAGGAAATTGGAGAATAAGGAGGGGGAATGGATTTATTTTAAATTAAATACGAAGAAATAACTCTCATTCCCCCTCTTTTCCCTTCATTTCTTCACTTAAAAACATCCAACAAGGGGAAATAACTCCCCTTCTCTCTCCTTTCCTTCCCTTCCCATCCCTTGCCCCTCACTCATAAGCATGCAAATATAGCATTATATTCTCCACTCTTATCTGTATGAGTGTGCCACTTTCTAGTGGTAGAAAACAGCAACTTAATTTAATTCTTTCGAAATAAAAATTACGATAACCGAAGGTTAAAAGAAAAATGAAAAGTATCATATGAGTAGAAAATGAAATTTAGAAATGGAATATTGGACTATGTAGTATGTACGCAAGCCTGATTGGAGTATTGGACTATGCATGTAAGCTTTATAGGTTATTCATGTGGGATACATAATAGATTTTTTTGTTTAGATGATAAGAGTTATTTCATCTGGTGAAAGAGTAAAAGATATATATAACCACTTTTATCATTATTCTAGAATCTAGAGGTATTTTAGTAAAGCACTTGTGAATGGTGGCAGAAATAGATATTTGGCATCAAGATCAATATTTTTATTACGTTTTGATTGATTTGTCCTGGATGGCATCTTCAATATATCTATAGTTTATATCTCAAGGACACGGATACCTTTAGTTGAACATTGAATAATATTTTGTTATCAAGCACGAGCATCTAACATCTGACAAATTGTTTTCTTTGCAGGGATATCACCACCACATTTCCCAGTTTTGTGTTTCATTCACAGGTTGATGATACTTGAGGCAACTACATCATCCATGTTAGTTTCATTGGTCTTGACTGGGAATGGTCTTTGTTGGCTTGTGAATGATAGGATTCTGTGTGAAGGATTCAGTTGAGGTGGAGTATGGGCTTCTTTTATATTTTCATTGAGTAGAACTTTGTCTTCCCTTATTGGATAAATGAGGTTTGTAGATTGAACAAAAATGGGTTGCTTATTTATTTGCTTCCTTTGGGAATAAAAGGGGAAGAGAATAGAATATTCAGGTGTTTCAGCATTAGCACCATGTTTTGGAAATAAATATATTTGCCATTTATAGCTTTTACAATCGCTTCAGCAAGCTGGAAAGACGTCTTTCAGCATATGCCTAGAGTTGAGAATTGCTGCTTCAGACAATGTGTGTATGTCAGCTCTTGTGCCTAAAACCAAACATCCCCTTTGGACCTTTCTATCATTTTTCTTTCGATTTTATATTTGTCATATTTTTGTCAAGGTTATTGGCCATAAAAGAACACTTAATGCATGTTTAGCAATTTTTAGGAAAGAAAATCACTTTTTTTCAAAAAAAATTTCAGTAAAATTTTGATTATAAATTATTTTATAAATAAATAAAGTGAGTTTAAATTCTTATTTAATACTCATGAAGTGTTAGCGTAGTAGTTCGATTCTTAAGAGTCGTATTTTATAGGAGAGTCATATTATTATTACTCTTGATTTAAGAAAATTAAGTGTATAAGACAATTTAAATTGATTAAAATTTGTGGAGATATTTTTGGTTTACAAAAAAAAATCCCACTTAGTGGTGTGTGTTTTCTTATAATTATAATTTTTGCAGAGGCTTGGATTAGAGAAGTTATTTGTAAACATAACTCATAAATTATATCACTAATGAGAAAATTTTAAATAATCTAGATGTCTAAGAGTGATTTAGATTCGATTGATGTAAAAGTTGACCTAAAAATATTTATACCTTACAACAGAAACATTAAAAAAAGAAAAAAAAACCATTAGATTGTTTATTGATTTGTATGAAAAAAGTTAAGATGATTTGTCAAACATGATTTTGTAAGAAAAAAGTACGTCCCATTAGGAAGACTCTCACAAGAGCCTCTGAAATTCCAATGACTTGGGATTCAACGTCATGGATGGACTCTCTTTTCTTCTCCCTTAGTTTGTACATGGTGAAGCAAACTTCTTATTTCTTCGAGGATGAAAGGAAATAAAATAGGAAGAAAATGTAGTGTATGAGTCTTAATTGGAGGTGATGATTCCTTTATAAAAAGGTTGTATTGGTTATGAACTTATGATGAAATTAATGATAGTTACTTGAGCATGTATATTTGCTTACAACAATTTGTCATGCATATTGAATAGGGTGTTATTATATGTCATGCATAAGAGAGAATGCTTGACATTCATTTTCTCTTTTTCTAGTTTCTCCATGACAATGCTCTTCAACACCTGCAATCGCAGATGATGCAGCCTTCAGAATTCTTTCCCGTTTTCCTTTGCTCTCAAAAAATGATTATTGTTAGTGTGTGTAATTGCGTCATGGGCCTGAAATCAATCTCCTGAGTTGAACCAATTGTGGTGAAATTTTGTTTCTCAATGTTTATGCCCCTTTGGCTACGTTGGTGAGGGATTTCGGTTTTCTCGCATTTTCTTGTGCTTTTTCTCAGCAACCGAACAAATAGGGCTATTGATTTTGAGCTGCTTTTGTTGTTGATATTACGACAACAGCTTCAACGTCGAAATTGGTGATCATAATTTGAGGGAGCAAGAACAGTGACACAGGGTGGGTGCAACAAACAGGTTGTGATTTATTATCATAAGGGGATAAAAATCTCTTCAAAACAGTGAAAATAGGCGTGTCCTCAAAACTGGCACATCTTTTATAGCTGAGGCTCTGTTTGATGTGTTGCATAACATTTCATTAGCCTGAATAAGATATTCTGTTATATCTTATATAATATTTAGTTTTCAAATGATAGGATTAAATTATGTTGATTAAAAAAGGTCTGAATTTGATTTCTATTAGTGATTTTTTACTTTTAAGTAAATTTTCATTCTCTTCGCATACCTGTTTATAAGAATGTCCATGGATTGGGTTGGGTTAGATTTTAAAGAAAAAAATGTTCAAACCGACTAAGTTTAATTGGGTTGGGTTATGCCAGTATTTTAATTTTTTTTTAAGCAACCCGAACCAACCCAAATTGACCAAGGTTAGATTAGGTTAGTTTGAGTCATTGAGTTACCTATGTTTTATTTTTTTTATTTTCAAATTGCCAAATAAAAAAAATATAATCATAGAAAAGGAAAAATAACATCAATGCATTATACAACCTGACCTAGGATAGCAATTCAAGTTTTCAAGCTATCAAATTAAGTTAAAATAGCATCATATTCATTTGATCTCTTGTCTTAGAAGTAGTCTAAGTTTTTAAGTTATTAATTTAAATAAAATAATAACTTAAAATTACATAATTTAATATTCTCAATTTATAAAACAAAACATGTGGATCTAAAAAAGGAGGAAAAAGTATAAAATGACAAAATGAAGGGAAGAGAAAAAAGAAAAAGGCCTAACATTGCTAAAGAGTTTCACAAAAAAAAAATTAGTCAGGTTAATTGGGCAGGTCATCGAATTGACATTTAGCCAACTTGTTATCCAAACTAATCATGGTCGGGTTTTACCTGAACAGATCCAAGGACCCAATCCAACTTATATTTTTTTATTTGGTTTGAGTCAATTTGATTTGGTTATTAAATAAAACTAACTCATTAAATATTCCTGCCTATTCATACTCTTAACTTTAATGTCTATTTATTATTTTATTTATATAAATCATTTATTGTTTTTAAAATTTTAATAAAATTCATATCAAAAGTGTTAATAATCTTATTTAATTTTTAAAAATTATTAGCTTAATTTGACTTATACATGATAACTTTGAGAAGCTTGTGGAATCAAGTACATTTATTCTTCAAATAATTTTAAGTCAATACTATCTCGAAAAATATTTTTTCTTATATTAAAACTATTTAAAAAATATTTCATTAATAATTATGAAAATAATCTGTAAATAAATTTTATTCTTATTACCATACAGAAAAAAAAATGGAATTGAATAAACCTGATGGTGAAAAGACTGAGGTACCCTTGATTTTAGATCTGTAGACTGTAGTCCTCTCCTATTCTTTTGGGTATCTCAATCTCAAATTGGCGTTTTTTTCTTCCTCCCTGGTCTTTCTCTTCTCCGACTCCGGTGGCCCTTGGACGCTTTCTCTGGGTAAGTGAAGCTTAGTTTCCCTTTTCACGATTAACCCATGTTTCTGTGCTTCGTGAAACCAACGTATGTGAAAGAAAAATCGTTTCTTGTCAATATATGAATTTGATAATATTGCCTTTAACACTCTGAAGAGTGAACCCTCCAAAACCAATTTATGGGTCGTTTTTGTTACTTGCATTTCTCTTTACTTGCAATTTTGTAGGCTGAAGCTAGTTTCGGCGATGTCGAAGAAAGGAGGAAAGGGCTATTCGGCATTAAGCAAAGGAGGTGCAAAGAAAGTTCTGTTTTGTTTTGTTTTTTTTAATTGTTTCTGCATTTTAGGTATTGTTTTTCTTTTGTTGAGGGTTGAATTTTCTGTTAGGGTGGTCTATTGGATCACCAACTACAAATACTGTGTTGGGTTTTGACCTATGGGATTACTGTTGCCACTGGTAGTCTCTTAGTTAGGAGGCATCTGTGCAAACTAAGTTGACGGTCTGGTTGTCCATTCCAGAAATTCTGGGTTCTTCTCTGTTGTGAGATATGGAATGGCAAACCTGATTTCTTTGATGTATATATACTTTTTTTTTTTTTTGGTTGGAGATGTCTTTTGTAAATTATCGTTTGATTTGCTACTCTGCTTTATGCCTATATCTTAGTTGTTCTCTTTGCTTTGAGTACTGATATGAGAATATTTGTTGACAACTTGACATATATGCATTCATCTTGCCATCATCAATCACTGGCATATGGTGCCAATATTTTTAACTATTTTGTGATTTATGCACTTGATTATCCTTTTTTCTTCTGTTTTTTTTTTCTTGATAGGATTCCTATAAGGAAAAGATGACAGTGCAAAAAATCAGCAAAGGGAAGAAGGGTTCAGTTTTCTAATGAAGGTTAGCCACATTATGCAAGTGCTAGAGCTTCTTTGTGATGCAGCTGCTTCTTGAACTGAAGCCCTTTGGGATATTGAATTATTGATCATGTTTACATCTAGTTGTACAATCTCCTTACTTAAATTATTCTTTGGTTGTATATTTTAGGTTTGTAGGTTTGTTTCAATCGAGAATAAGTAGTTCACCCAAATCTGGTGGAAAAGGGGAGAGTGCGATTCCAAAGGGTAATGTTATCTTCATCATTTTGGTGACTTTGCATTCTGGCACATCTTCATTACAACCTTGAAATAGATTGCTCATTATTATCTTGCCTCCTAAGTCATATTTCTTTTTCCTGGACTATTTTTCATTTTTGAGGTGATTGGAGCAACGGAGGAAAGGGAGACAAGGTTGCAAATGGTGGAAAAGTTCCTGTTTCAAAAGACCCACAGCCATTAGACCCTAGAATTGAGCATGGTTGGTGCTTGCCTTCATTATGTTTTTTTTATGTGATTTTTTTAAATTATATGTTGTTAATTTGTAATTGTATGTTGACTATCATTGCGATTTGGGTCCCTAAGTCACTATACTAAGCTAATTTGCATTACATGAAACCCTGCATTGTCTCTAATTAATATCATCAACATTAATTCCATTTAGTTGATATATGCAGAACATCCAGAAAATGTCAAATGCCTGACGGACTGTGAGGCTGCAGATATTTTACAAGGAATTCAAGAGCAGATGGTCATGTTATCGAGAGATCCAACTATCAAAATCCCTGTGTGAGGGAGACACAGCTTCTTTTTTTGTTAAAAAGGATGCATGGGTTATTTAATATACCATTTAAGTTAAAGATCTATTTGAGTGATCTCAACTTGTTTTCTTTATTTTCCCTTGTAGATCATTTGACAAGGGACTACAGTATGCCAAAAGCAATAACAATTACACAAATCCCAAGTCTGTTAGACGCATTCTTGAGTATCCCTAATTTTTCACTTTGGTGTGTGTTTGTAGGGCTGTGTGCTATCTGTGTTTGGTTTTGTTCGCATGGATAAGTGGCATTACTGATCTGCTTTATATGGCTTTCTTCTCTTTATTTATCTTTGTAATGTTCATCTGTGTTCATCTCTTAACTCAAATATTAGGCCTCTTGCAGATTATGGTCTCTCTGATCTTGAGGTATCAATCTCATTCTAACTTCCTTTATTCTTACATATTATGTATCGTTCTTGAAATCATTATTCCACTGCAGATATATGTGATTGCTAATCTGTGTCCTGAAACTGTTGATGAAGTTTTCGCTCTTGTCCTGTTGTTAGAGGTATGACATGTCCAAGTCTTTAATGAATGAGCACTGTGTGTTCCGTTCATATAAATCATTACTAAAAGGAATATGGTTTTTGTACTGAATATTGTTTTCTCTAGTATTTAATGGAAGTTCTTTCACTGTTGATGATGAAATATTTATTAAGCAAAGGAGGTCTTCCTTGGATCAGTAACTGCAGTTGCAGAATAGAATTTTTAGGCCACCAATCTTCAAGAGGGTAGGCTTCCATTTTTTTATGTTAAATCTGGGCACCTGGAAGTAGAAAAATTAGGCTTTTGTAAATTTTTTGGTATTTCCATGATATGATCATGTGATCTAACTTTTTGGATACTTCGGTGATAATTTAACTTTACACTTTGAATACCAGTCAAAAAAAAAAAAAAACTTGACCCTTTGAATGAAAGGGTTATTTGAAAAATATAATTACTTGATGGTCCCCTTTATTTTCCTTCCCCTCCCCTGTATTGTTAATTTTTGTTTTATTGTAATCTATCTAGACAATAAAAACAGAGCTATTAGTTTAGCTATTTGTCAAAAAAACTACTAGAACACGTGTCGAGGGTGGTTTGACCCCCTTTTTTTGGCTCGGGTACGTTAGAATTTCCCCAACTAGTTTTCTAACTTTATTATATCCATGGCTGGATTGGTGTCCAATGTTATGTCATGATAAAACCTATTTATGAGTTGTCTGTTCCCTCCCTCTATTTTCTTCAATGATTAGGGACTTCCACATGTCCAGAAAAGAAACCAATAAGAACGAAAACAATATTCCAATAGGATGAAGCCATCTTATAATATATATCTATTTCAGGGTAAGAGAAGCCTTATCAGCCAACTTCTTAAAGATGTATTGAGTGAGCTGGCTAAGCTTAAACGGCCAATGTAAAGCCTCATGATGAAAAAGCTCGCTGGTGAGTTTTCTCTTATTTATGCTTTGGCTCAGTATCTTTCTTTTGTATCGACTTTATTACAGATGGGCTTTTTCCTGTATTCTGAGTGCAGGTTTGCCGTTTAGGAGAGCTAGAAGTACCCGTTCTGGCAAATGTGGCATATGAAAAACACTTTCTGAGCTTACTAACTGAGAATCTAATGTCAAACTGAATGCATGCTTTATATTCGTTTTGTTTTCAGTCATATACTGTTAGGCTGTACAGAGTCTAACGTGGATATCAAGGAGATGAATTTATGTACGTACTAGACCATACATACATCGTGTACATGGTAACAACAGGAAAACTTGATGACAGCATATATCATCCACCTCCCATTTGAAGGTTGTATAATTACTTGCCCAAGGCCAAGTGACATAATCCAAAGCCAGAAAATGGTGTCCTTGTTATGCCATCGAGACATTCAAATGACGTTTGATTAATTGGTTTATTTGATGGTTTGCTTTGAAATTTAACTGAAAAATTGCAGACTCTATACATACTAGAAGTTTGCAGTATATAATCTGAACTCTGAAGTCCATGTTTATATATACGTCAATTCGTGAGGAAACCTCACTTCACAGACGACACTCAAGCGTGATTAAACATTGTGTTTGGCTTTTTCTTACACTTTTTTTTTTATTTGGTTGCATTAAAATATTTCCATATTTTAATAATCATGGCTTGGATACTCTTGTAACAATATTAAGTCACATAATCTTATTATCAGATGGCCATTAACTTTCATATAATATATCCATCATTAAGTAATTTTCTATGTGGTACGAATTTGTCGATTAATTTTGAGTGGGGTTTTCATCGCATTTCTTTTGAAAATTGAAAAGACCGATTACTCCAAATGAGCCATCCGTAGCAGAGTAAGTGGGAATTTCTCCTTGTTTGGGAAGGAAGAATTAGTAGCTAGCGCCAGTCACGTCCTCAATTATAATAATTCAAACTTAACTGAGGAAATTTTTGCCACAAAACAATAACCAAACATGGGCCGAGTGACGCTCTTATAAGGAAAAATTAAAATTCAAACCTTGAACTTATTAAGAGGGTTTCTTTGTTTAAAGCCAATCACAATTGTGTCTCAACTCTCAAGGATTAGCCTGTGAAAATCTTTGAGGATAATGCGGTTAAAGATTTTTTTTTAAAAGAAAAAAAGAAAAAAAAAGATGACGCTTTTAGCGTGATACTATTTTTTTAAGCGGGATACTTAGACCAAAGTCATAAAGAAGAAAAAAAAATAAGACCCAAGTCATAAAGGGGTTTACTTTGGTAATTGACCAATTGGGATTCGCATGAGTGGAAACCGCAAATAATTTTTTTGGTGATTTAAACCGCAAAGAATTTGGAACGACCATTATCATCAAATTATCATCTTTTCACTCATCACCACCCTCTTCTATACTATTAGGTGGATGACCTTTGCTTGCTTTCTAGGTTCGCGTGGAATCTAATGGGTACAGAAGAAGACGGACTAGAAACCCAAACAGAGGAGGAGGAAGAAGAAGACGACGATGATCTTAACACCGACGACGATGACCAAGACTTGGAAGAAAAGGTTGATGAGAAATGGAAGAACCATTACTCTTCAAGGCATAGGATACTGCTCGTTGGAGAGGGCGACTTCTCTTTCTCTCTCTGCTTGGCCAGAGCTTTTGGTTCTGCTCACAATCTGGTCGCCACTTCCCTCGATTCCCACCGTCAGTCAACGTTTCACTCCCTCGTTTCCCAGGAAAATGGAAAAAATCAAAATTTGGAGCCTTTTTCATCTTACCCATTGGATTGTGTTTGGCGACTATCATTTGTTTTTTTTTTTTTGGCAGAAAACGTTGGAAGGAAGTACAGTAACGGATTAAGAAA
Organism: Castanospermum australe; assembly: GCA_019955255.1. Lineage (NCBI taxonomy): Eukaryota > Viridiplantae > Streptophyta > Magnoliopsida > Fabales > Fabaceae > Castanospermum > Castanospermum australe. Next base: position 247,200 of record NSJW01000802.1, read on the forward strand.
TGTGAGGGAACTTGAAGAAATAGGGTGCCTTGTGCTTTACTGTGTTGATGCTAAGGAAATGAGCCAGCACTTCTTTCTCAGGACTCAGAGGTTCGATCGCATTGTTTATAACTTCCCGCATGTTGGGTTTCTTTACCCAGAGGATAGCTACTGCCAGATCCAGTAATGTTTCCTATTTACCTTTTTATCTCTTATTTATTTCCTTTTAATTTTTTTTATTGCTTTTGCTTTACCATTTTTTCCCTTAAAGATCCTCCCTTCCACTTAAAGACCTGAATGAGGTGATTGTGAGTTTCTAATGAATGGGTTTATTACCCATAACTTGTTCTGTGACTGTGTAATCAGCATGAGGCGAGTACAACATGGTGTTTGATCATCATGGTATATGATTACCTCTAAAAGAAATAAAGTCTATCAGAAGTAGCTTTTTCTAATTGCAGATTGGAAGTGCGTTAGCAACTTCCAGCTTTAGAGCTGTTTCGGCAATAGCCTCAAAGCTCTGGCAAACAGTCACACCTTCTCACCACCCTTCCAACTTCAGACAGAGTACTTCTTCCTTGTGAATCATGATTCATGATCCTCGTAGAATTAATTTGATTACAGCTTACATGCTTATGCACATGATTACACATTCCTTGTACTGTATAATTTGAATATTCTACTTCCTAAATTAAGGGTTATTATGTAACTTATTCCAATCTTGAGAAACGACCTAGGTTCTTTGACAGCCTGACGGTGAAAAATTGAAAGGCAAATGAGTGTGGTAACAGAAACTTTGGTTTGCTTGGTTGAATAGGTAGAAAATGGAAAGGTGGAAAACTTTGAATAAAAATCACTATAAACTTGCTTAGTATAACAAAAATATAAGAAGATGAAAAATAAAATATGACTCATTTTCGCTGTGGGTCATAGCTTTGGTTTAAAATCATTTTCACTACGTCCTCTATTTCCTACCTTCACGCTTGAGAGCTACTCAACCAAACAGACTAGATTTTCCTTTTAACAAGGGATTTTGGGTTTTGGTACTGATGCTCGATCATCAGGTAGCTATGCTTAATTGCGATATATTTAAGATGGCAAATGAGAATGAAATGATGCATGCATTGTTGTCTAGTACATTATGGAGACATTTATATAATTGGGTTTGTTTTAAGTAGAATCAGTTGTTCATTGATTGAGCCAGTGCGTGCTTACTGATGGAGTATGGACCTGAATTTGTGACAACCAAGCAGGTTGAACAAAAGGTTGGTGAAGAGTTTCTTAGCAAATGCCAAAGTTCTAGTAAGGAGAGAGGGAGGGGAGATTCATGTAACACACAAGGAAGGTGATCCATACAACAAATGGGATCTGGTAAAGAAGGCAGAGAAGAGAGGGCTGGTCTTGCAACAAGCAGTGCCCTTCTTCAAGGATGACTATCCTGGTTATGACAACAAGAGAGCGCATGGAAAATCACCAGATGCCTCTTTCCATGTTGGGGAATCTAGTACTTACAAGTTCAAGCTCCAAACCTCTCTATAACGCTCCCAATAAGTGTTGGCTTTCGTTTGGAAGATCAAAGCCATTTTTGATATGCCAATGTTGGACCTTACTTTTCTCTGTGGAAATGGTGATATTGTGTAAATCCTGATGTGTGGGGCTTAATTTGTTATTTTCAAGGGATTGTTTTGCTTTAGTTCTTTGTTGCAGCTATGAAGCTAGAAATCCAGCATGCTTGTGCTCAACTTCACTGCTGAATGCTGATGGTTTTAAATAGGCTTATACATTTAACTCCTTGGTAAACTCAGGTAGGAAAATGATTAAGGGGTTAGGAAAGGCCTTGCCTCTAATCCCTCACAATCAACCCACTACCACTGCCACTTTAAAAAAAAGAAAATAAACAAATAACGAAATAGAGAGAAACGATGGTGTTGAAAATCTGTACAGTGAATAAAGTAAAAAAAAAAATGAAACAAAAAAGAATCAAGTATTCATTGTTTCTTTGTGTTCATTTTTTGTTTGCTTTTTTTTCCTACGAAGAGAGAGAAAAAAAAAAGAACAATAGGCGCATATGTGAAAGTGAATACCTTATATTGAAATAGATTTTCCTTCAAATAAATACTTCTCTCTAAAATTACAAAATTTTAACTTTTGATTCGATATATACAAGGTTTATGCGTTAATGATATGCAGATCAGGTTTTGGTGTTTTTTTTTTCTTTAATGTGGGTAGTCAAAATTTGTTCCAAAATAAGCTGTGAACTAGTGGTAAAAGATTTGAAGAATTTGTAAGAGGTTTTAAGTTTAAACTTACATGTAACTACTATGCCCAAAAAATGAATACCTGGGTATTATGAGATAGAGTAATAAGTATTACAAATTGGATTTTACAAATATTTACATCAAAGATTGTGAGATATATCAAATTTGTATATTGCGGACTCTATATTTGTAATTGATTTATTATACTTTTATAATTTATTAAAATAGTAATTGTGCATTTCTAATACAATATGTGTAAAATCTGTCGACATTTCATTTTGATTTGTCATTGGAAAAGGTTTTTTAACACTCTCGTCCAATTATGTATGACTACATTTATACTAATAGTGAATTAAAATTAATCTCACAATATAAATGTTTAGAATATGATAACCTTTCAAGATATTAATATGAAGTTAAAATAATGAGAATAATATTTTTAATAAATAAATAGTATTTCAACACCATGCATGTTAAGCCTTCTGACCGAGGAAAAGAGACCCCATTAACTCAAATGAACTAGAAGGTGTATGTAATATTTATGTCTATAACCACTTGCTTATTAGAGAACGACATATTAACCTCCGCTGAACTAGAATTAAGTTGACATGTGGGTGAAAAAAAAAAGTTGACGGGGTAAAAAAAATGCTTTGTATTGGGAGATAGTTTACAAATTATTGTATTATTTGTTTCAAAAATGAAAAACCCTTAGTCCAATAACACTTCTTGATTAATTATAAAAGCCCTCTCTCTTTGCGTTTCATTTTGTGTATAAAAACTCATTGTCTGGAAAGAAAACTACTTCCAGCCAAAGTTGGGTCCACCCTGAAGGTGACTAAAGCTCTAGCCCATGCTGCACTGGAATCCTCCATTCTTATTGCAGGAATAGGTTTCACCAAGTGCAATGAGAGGACAGGTGCAAGTTGATTCAATAATAAGATCCTGCATCACCTCAGAGATTCTTCAGTTCAAATCCATATGAGCAGGAATAATCTATCATTGGAAGGAAACTTCAGGAAGTAGACTTCAAGGCAAACCAAGACGCTTCCTAGAACAATTTAGTTTTCGACCATGATGAAACATATGAGCCCCGCGTTCCTCTTGTTAACAACGCATACATTTCAATCTAAGTCACGTCATAGTATTCCATTTATCTTTAACTTCCATGGGTTGAATAAAAGACCATTTGATGTAGCAGATAATACAACCATTTGATGACAAGTCACAAGTGTGTTAGTGTATCATAAAGGTCATTGTATTTAACTCAAGATGTTGTTGGAGATATGCAACCTCTTGACTCATGCAGAAAAGAGGAGAGAGGCCAATAAAAATTGGACTGCTTGTGCATGGAAGAAGACAGGGTTTATCACGTTATGTTAGTCGTGTTTATACATTGGATCTGGCATACGTCTAAAAGACTTGAATCGGTGCTAAAGGTTTTCTATCCCTGCAAGTTGTATTAAAATACGAGGCTAGTCAAAATTGGCGAGCTCAGTATGCCATAAAAGGTCAGGACTTGTGTGTAACAGACAAATGGTGCCCATATTTCAAGTAAACTATATGCAGTACTAGCCAAGATGACAAAAACAAGTTGCAGATTGCCACCCCCTTTTGCTCCAAGTACTGGCCAAAGGAGACCCTGTTATAAATAGGTTTGCAGAGAGACGAGAATAATGGGCAAGGTCGAGAAGATGGTGAAAAAGGAAGCTTTGGTCATTGCTCTCTCATGGCTCCTACTAGTGACATTCAGAGTCTTTTCTGCAAATGCAGACAATGCAAGGGCTCATGCGCCAACTTCTAAGCGTATGGTCTATTATCCTCAGGGTAAAGTCAATATGCTCGTGATTTTGCGTTCAGTTGTTCTCACCAAGAAGCTAAGAAAAGCTGTTTAATGATCTTTTTCTGCAAGGTTGTCGGTGCTGCTGGTTCATTTGGAAGCCAATAATAAAATGTGGGAAGGCATGTTGTGAAGATGGATGTTGCTCCTCAACTTAAGAATGGCCCCTATAAGTGCTCTTATGTTGGATGTTGCTCTTCACCCAGATGCATAAATATTGTGCTGGTAAATAATTATGCAGGAAGCGAAAGATTTGAATAAGCGTCCTTCATCAGAGTTTAAAGATTTATGCAAAACTCAATGTGAAAAAACCTTTTGCTTTGAATATGTCCCTTCCAATGAAATTTCAATTGAAAAATTACATGCTTAACCCCCCACCACCCATCCAAGGAGCTTCCAATGAGCACGGATGCTTAATGATTGGCAACAATAATCCGTGGTCCTTTCTCATGCGCCATAGAATTGTATTTGGTTTTGCATTCTTGTATGAAGTTACTGTCACTCGTGGACCTTGTACGTGAGAGGTGTTGACCCATTTTCCAATAGCTTAAGCGTTAGAAAAGTCATGGACATAAACACTAGTTCCACGAAACCATGCTTCTGCTAGAAATGCAAACTGCAATGCAGCTCCCCCTCCTTCCAACGGAGGTGAACTAGAAAACTATCATCTCATTCAAACATAATTCAATAGATATCACCAGAACAAACATGAAATATGTGTAATATTCAATACATAATGTTTATACTGTCTCTTATATGATACAATGACTGACTCATATGCTGGGCTACAAACCAAGAATGCTTTTGAATATTTCTAAGATTAAATAGTATATCAGCTATTCTAGCAGCTATTCTAATTCTAACAGTCTCAGAAGAGGGGACCATGAAAAACCCACTTATGAAACCTCTTAATCACATTGAAAGCTAAAAAATCCCATGTAAAATTAAAAATAATACTAGTGCCCACCACCGATACGTTGTTTGAGATGTAGATGAATCCGAGCCTTTATCTGTAACGCCCACGAGAAAACGACAGTCACCAACTGAAGGGTCTAGGAAAGTAACCATGCCAAGCCCATCAAAATCGCAGCTTCGCGAATCTTGCATTTGTAGCTGATAGTAGCTGTTAAAAGCATATGAGATATTACCCTTCTCCCCAATTTCATTACATGAACCCCCATAGTTAAGCGTTGTGCAGTCTGCAGCACTGCAGGCAAGTCTCATATGGTTCACTACATTAGTTAAATCACTGGAGGGGTTTGCCACACACCATCTAGATGGAAGATACTCAACATTCTTTGCATTTCTCAATTCCTTGTTTCCAAGGCCAAGGTTTAATGGATACTTAGCCTGCCCGTCAAAAGAGAATATCCCCCAGTGTCTTTCAAAGTTTCCTGGGAGTATGCTCTTAGCTCCTTCATCAAGCAGACTGAAAAGATAAACATCCATAGGAGGAGTACCTGGCCTCAAGGGAGTCCCTTTGTTACTTTCAATGTGATTGATAAGGCCTTGATTGAAAACCCTTGCTGTAGTGATATTCGCACCAATGGCTCCATCTGAGGGCCAACCAATTTCCCCAATAACTATGGGCATCTGACCATATCCAAGTTTACTGAGGGCTGCAACTAAAGTGTCATAGTTTCCATCAAATGCATTGGTGTAAACATTGGTACCATCTGTGACAGAATGAGTAGTTCCCTCAAAGAATGCATAGTCTTGGGGGAAATCTCCATTGTCATAAAGGCTTAGAAACGGGTAGATATTAACAACAAATGGGGAACCATTTGAGTTGAGGAACTGAACCAGTTGAGTCATAATTTGGGTCAGTTCAGGCCGGAATGCCCCTTGGGAAGGAAGAGAGGACTCATAGGCATCTGCATTGCATGGGACTACTAGTTTTACATAACCAGCAAGATTTGCTCTGACTAAAGACTGTTGTACATTGAGTGTCGCAGGTATGACAAAGTTCTGAAATTGACCGTTATAACTCGAAAGGAAGGGCTCATTTCCAACAGCAACATACCTGTAACACAAGGCAAAAGGCTGAAAGGCCTGCAGAAAATCAGTACGTTCTGTAGATATAAAAAAATATCTAGCTATAAGGCACAAACCACAAAACTAAAAAAGCAAAAGGCATTTAACATAAATGTCATCTGTGTTACAGAAAGGAAAGAATGATGAAGATTTCTGCTACTGTCTATTGTAGTCTTCTACTGAAGAAGTGAATTTGAGCTGTTATTCAAAGACCTGGCACCTTGACAGCAAGAATACAGAACTACATCAAAAGCCTATTTACCATAGTCCGTAGTTCCTATTGCAAACTACTTATGGTATATATCAGAGAATTGTTTGTATGGCACCATCCATTAACAAAATACTCAGGTCTAGCTTGCTAGGAAGTCAGATGGCTCAGATGTGGCCCATGAGGGGAAGGGCAAACAGATATTGAGTTCAAATATTCCACCAAACATAACATTTAATGGTTCAGGGAGGAAGAGGAAAAGCTCTTGGCCATCTGGCAAGCAGAAGGTCAAATAAGACCAGTACTCAAAAGGAAAAGTTCAATCGCACAAATATGCTACTCTAGTTAAAGTGTTAAACAGCAACTTTATGCAAACTCAGTAAATAACTTTACTCCTGGACAAATACTGCGAAAGATAGCACTCTATTAGACGTCTCAAACTATCAATAAAAAGTGTAACTTCTTTGTCTGGCTAACTTGTCTTGACAGAGGCTAGTAGCTCCCAAAAGATCAGAACAAAAACTCCAACATTCAATAAATAATAAAGCTTATTACAATTTTCAAAATATGTTTATATCACGGACAGATATTCTAAATCGTTCATACTAACTCTAATTAACTTAAATTTTTGCAACTAAGAACCAAGAATTTAAAAATTTAGAATAAAACAGGACACTCTTGATTGAATTCAGATTTTGATCCCCAATATTTTTTACTGAATGATTCATCCTCAGATCCTCAAAAATCAAAATATATAAATAATCTCTTAGATCTACCATAGAAGAACATTTACAACAGATGAGCACATGGGTTTGCAGATATTAAACAACTGAATTCAACGAGACAAGCAAGGTTTAAGCAGCTTGCGTTTGCTGGGGACAAACACTATAGCGTAAAACAAAGCTGCTCTTGGTTATTATCATAGAAAAATTGGATATAGGCATAAAACCTCTAAACATTACCAGTAGCTTACCATAAGAAATTCGCATGGAAGGCACCACCCTGGATGGGGCCAAAAAAAAAAAGGAGTCTTTTTTATCGCTAAATGAAAGAAAATGTAGAAAATATAGTAAGGAGCTGATACTTAATACAGTGACTATTTCTTTGTAAAATATAATAAATAAAACCTTCCTCTGTTATGCATCTTGAAGAAAGAGGGGGAGGGAACCATAACCACAATGAATGAGGGAGAAGAGGAAAGAATAGAAGAGGCCGACCTGATATCAGCACCACCTTTACCCATGTAAGCGGAAACATTCTGGCGAACCCACAAATCAGCAGCAGCAGGGGAGGAGCTCAAGAGGGGCAACATCTCATTGGGGATCCCAACCATGACCTGAATCCCACTCCCCATGAGCGCCCTGAGCACATCAGAGTCTGCCTCAAACAGCTTCACTTTTGGGATCTTGTTATCTCTCAGGAGATCAACCACCGCGGAAGGCTTCAACCTGTGGAAAGAAATCGTGCCCCAGTTCATCCCTATGGCTGATTCCGCCATGGGAGCCAAGCTGCAGGCCAGTAGCCACAGGAAAAGTGCAGCACCGAATCGGGGCTCCAACATTGATCCTGATCCTGCCACTGAAAATGTGGATCCCTTGGGTTAACAAAATCAAACACTTTACCTTCTCATAAGAGATTTTGCAGCAGCATGAGTGGAAGAGAGAGAGGGGATGAAGATGATCCCAGTGTTGGAGTTGGAGGAGGGGATGAGGCAGAAGCAGAACAAAGAGCTATTATCACAGAAACACAGGCAGTGTAACTCACTCTTAACTATTGAGTAAAGCTCAAGCAGAGCTTGCTATAAGACGCTCAAAGCTTATTATTAAGCGGGACGGCTTGCAATTACCAAACCACCCTAACTTTCTAATTATCAAAAATCGTACCCTATGCGGTGCAAATGTTGTCTGGTTTCTTTCATGTCGGCATGAGCAAGATACTCAACTTAGGTAATGAGTTTATAATAAAAAGTAATAAATTGAGTTACAACTACAAGTCAATAAAAAAATTATTTTTGAGTTATTATTACTGGAAAATATTTTTTAATATCATCATTCGAGTTTTATGATATTATTAGAAAATTTTAATTATAATAAGAATTATTTAAAATTTTTAAATTACATAATTAGATACAGCATCCAAATTTTATATTAAAAATTAATCGAAATTAAATTATTAAAAAAATTTCGATTTAACTTAACTTATAACTTAATAAATATGAAATCCTTTAATTTAAAAATTTAATTTTAATTTATTATTAATATAAAAATTTTTATATTATTATTTAATATTATTAAATTATTAAAAATATTTTATTAAGACGACAACTACTTAAAAATTCAAATACTTGAATGATATAATAAATCAACATGAATCCTTAATTCAAAGTTGGCTCAAATATCAAACCTTAAGTTTATCATATTCCCCGAGTAATGTTTAAAAAAAAAAGATTAAATGAAGATAATTATATTTTAACATGATAGTATATGATTACAGGACAAGAAGATGTTGCTTTTGGGTGTTGGGTAATTGAAAATATGATCTTTCACTATTGATGTGGATGTAGCTGCATGTATAGCCTAAAAGATGATGAAATAGAAATTTGCAATTTTTTTTTTGTAGCCCATGCTTTCAGCAAAACACAGAACTTTCATCCACCATTGTAATGAGGAGGGCTCATGGCTCAGTTGGAATTGGAAACAACAAAGTGAGGCCTTCATTGAGAGATATATAACTATAGAATTGGATATAGACAAGGGTGGAGCACAGCAGCGTAAATGTGGAATGGAAGGGGGTTGGCAAAATCAGTGGACGCGCGTGATTGCGACGCACCCACTGAGGGATACAATTGTAATTTCAAATGGTGCCGTTTAGCAAAGAGCGTAAACACGCAACAATGAAGAGGAGAATATATTAACAAGTAACGGTACTTTTTTTTTTTTGGGTTAATATGCTCCCATACTCTCTCGCAGGAGAAGAATTTAAAGAAAATGAATTAAATTTTCGTTTTAATTTTTAAAAAATTATATTAATATTATATTAATATTTTAAAAAATATTAATATTATATTAATATTTTAAAAAATATTAATATTAATTTAATTTTTAAATTATAAAAAATAATATAATTTTAATTTTTTTAAAAAATATATATTAATTTAATATTTCAATTATTAAAAATACAATCAAGTTAATTTTTTAATTATATAAAATTAATATTAATTTAATTCTTTAATCATATAAATTATCAATTTAATCTATATTTATATATAAAAAAATAATTTTAATATTATTTTTTATATTTAAAAATTAAATTAATATCGATATTTTTTAAAAAATTAAAATTATATTAACATAATCATTAAAAGATTAAATTAAAAATTTATTCAAAATATATAATAAAATTAAATTTTTTAATAGAATAATTTAATATTTTTATTAATTTTTAAATAAATAAATAATATCTAACATTTTATCCCATTCAATAATTATTTTTTTATTTTAATTGAATTCCGTTAAAAAATTTTAGTTATTTGTTTTAACAGCGTAGCATTACTATCCGTATACTAAATGTCTAACGAAGGAAAGTGGTGGACCGGTGGTGACGCTGACGGACGGCGCACCCCATTCACCGCAATCACCGTGCGACCAATGTCCAAGTCGAACAGGCTCATTGCTCCTCCTTTCAATTTAACTTATGTTATTTTTACGATCCAATTCTACGTTTCCTTTTGTACAGTTATTTTTTATAAAAAAGAAAGAGAAAATAAAAAGAATTTAAGTTTTTTTTCTATTTTTATTATTATTTAAGATAAATGTATAAAAAACATAAAATTAAAATATAAGAATAATATTTTTATTTTAATTAATATATTAAGTGTGTATTTAAATTTATTTTATAATCAAAATAATTTATAATTAAAATATTAAAAAATAATTTTTTAAAAAATTTATTCTCAAACATGCATTAAATATTTAATCCTTCATGTACCTGTGAAAAAGTGATTTTACCTAAAATTTTTTAATTATTAAATATTTATTAATTATTAATTATATTTGTTAGATTTTAAATATTTAACAAAAACCTTAAGTACCATAATAAATTTTCTTTACCTAGCTCTTTTGTGAATTCGTAACAAAATACAGGAGTTACTTATTTTTTTGGATCATTCCAGTACTTTTTTATACATTGATATTCGTTTTAATTATTAAATATTTAGTAATTACAGTTTATGTTTTATAAATTTTAAATGTTTATTGTAAAAAAGCAATAATTAATAAATATTTCGTAACTAGATATCGTAACAATTCTCATAACTTCCTACCTCCCGTAACAGGAGTTTGCTTCCCTATTCACCTCAATCAACCTTGCTTGCTTTCTTATTTTACCGAGAATCTTTGCCATTAATGACACACAAATTAATATTGTCTCAGAAGTGTTAAAAGTTCTCACAAATATTTTGACTATAAAATTTTTAAAAGCAAAATAAATTAATTTCAAATATACTAATTCAATAAAAAAAAATTGCAGTGAATGTAAGAATCAGAGGTCAAGTTTCACTTCAACAAAAAAAAATATATATATGTGTGAGAAAAAAATTAACTATATGCAATCATACTCATTAATTGAAGCAAAATTTAACATGCTAATTATCTTTTATTTTTATTGTAAATTAGAAATATTATTTTAATATTTAATTCATTTAAACTATTTATATAATTAATTTTTTTAAACAAGAGTGATAATGATTAATTATCCTGTTTTTTAATGGCATGGTGCCGGTTGGCTCCCTGTCATTGTCAATCCCTTAACTTGCTTTTCTAACCGCCGCTAAAAGTTTGTGTGCATCTGAATCAAGCACTAGGAGGAGAAAAAAAACTGCTTTAACTTATAAAGACTCATCCCACAGAAAATTAGTATTATAAATATGGATTTAATTGTGATACACTTAGTATAATTTTTTTTATATCAATTTTTTTTAATAATTTAATAAATTATGATTGAATGGTAATGTAAACTCAATAATATTAAGAATATGAAAAACCATCATAAACAACGTTCATATCTTTAATGCTTATTTTCATTTTTTTTGGCTTTTATTTCATTATTTTCTATCTTCCCAAAGTATCATAGGTCAGTCCTACAGACTGTTATAGAATTTATATTTGACTCAAAATCTTAACCGGTAGAGGAGTCTCCACATCCCCCTTATACCAATATTCTGGTACTGTGATAACGTAGGCATTGATCAATCTCTTGCAGAGTCCACAAGTCCTTCAATTATAGAGCAAGAATTGTCAGATTCCTAAGGAATTCTATACTTACCAGTATTTTTAATTTTCACTTGTGCCTGCAGAATTTTCATTGTCTCGTGCTGTGGAAAATTGGTTGGGGTATAATCAAATTGCCCTTCCTGTATGTGTGGATGGTTGGTTGGGTGCACCTTTTATATATTCATACCCTCTTTTCGAGCTTTTGGAGGACTGTGAAAGGAAAACATGTCGTTTTCTGAGGCCTTGCAGTAAACCCAGATTTTGATATTCCCAACCAACACAGAAAGGCAACAAGTATTTGCTACTATTTCTGAGTTCTTTAATAAAAGTCAGCATTGCAACTTGCAAAGCAAAATTATCGGAAATTCTTCATGCAGCAAATTACAATTGGTGAGTCCTCATTCAGAGGAGACACCTTATCTTTCCTCTCTTTATAGCTTTCTGACCACTTTGAGGGAATCCAAACATCAATTTGGCTGGTTGGAATAGAATATAGAAAATAGAAAGCTTATTTGACACTCATTGTTGAGTAGCTATGTCTGCCACCACAAAAGAGGAGAGAAATAGAGGGCCCAAAGCAATAGCTGCACATGCTTATCACTTCCGGGCTACTTTTGCATCAACATTGCACCTAGGACTGAAATTTTCCACAGATTCACAAATGATAGAGATATCCATGGCCCCAGAATCCAATCACAACTTTAGTCACTTTATCTGCTTTAAACTTACTAGATAGACGGTTGCATATCATTCCAAGACGAATATTTAATTTCCCAGTTGAATCATTGCCTAATAATTAATCATAACAAAATAATTTTCAGGCACCAGTTTGAGGATCCAAATTCTTCTCACCTTCTAACTCGTCTAATGTGTATGCTGGCTCCACCCAGCTCAAATAAAAATGCTAAGGAAACCTTAGTTTAAACTTTGGTTTTGCTTATTTATGATCACATTCACATGATTGCAAACGTTACAAAATATGTAAAGGGACACAAATTTGTACACCACATGTGCATCCATTTTCTACTAAGAAAGAAGACACTTAAGCCACCAGTAGAAACACTGGTCACAAAACATCAGAACAAGATAATCACCTATGATTCGCTGCCCTTCAGAGTTTTCTTGCTAAGAGTGCAACCAGTTTCCATAAAAGGACTCTTTAAAAACCTTGGTGTTTGAATGTCTAGCTCCTAACAAAATCAGGCTGATTGGTGACAGATCTCACCCATGACCATTTATGATCTTTTGTATTAACTGGGTTCTTTGCACGTGCAACATCTTCCAATGGAATGTATGCATAGTTTCCATTAATTGGACCGGCAACAAATCCAGTATACCCTGCCATAATCCCATGAATTGCGGAGTGTGCAAGGAGTGTGCAATACAAATTATCAGTAGCATTTGCATGAACTGCACGAATCATGTATGTAGGATCTATGTACTTCACTGTAAACAACTCATCCGGATGGTCTCTGGCCCACCACTTCTTCAGCTCTGACTTCAGCCACACACCAACATCTAAGAAAACTGGGTTGCCAGATTCATCTCTTTCTTCCTTCTGTGCATCGCTTCTGGGTATCATATCCTGGCCAGCACCCTCAGCAACTACAAGCACTGCATGCCCATTTTCCTTTAGTCGTTGATCAAGAAATTCAAAGAGCCCTCCTTCTCCTTCCAAGTAAAAATCTAGTTCAGGAATTAGGCAGCAGTCAACGTCACGGCTGCCAAGTGTTGCATTCAGAGCAATGTGCCCTGCACTTCGACCCATCAACTTCACCAGGCCTAGACCATTAACTGCACTCTCGGCCTCCACATGAGCAGCACCAATTGCTTGCTGAGCTATTTCAACTGCTGTTTGGAATCCAAAAGATCTATCAATTATTCCCACATCATTATCCACGGTTTTAGGAATTCCAACAACTGCAACATTCAGTTTGCGACGTCGAATTTCATCAAATATCTTCACAGCCCCTCGCATACTTCCATCTCCGCCTATGATATACACCTGTTCATGTGCATAAGATGTGTGCATAAGGAACCCAATTAGCAATTATTTTTGCCTTTTCACAACACTGTACATGTGATATAATTTTTCCAGTCAGTTCACAAAAAGATATTAATTAAAAAGATGTGCTGCATTGAACACAGCTAAACCTTAGAGGACGTCATTGAATCTTTCATTGCATTCTTTAGAAGAATGGTTAAATTTAAAGCACAGGGATAATAGGCAATTCCATGCAGGAAAAATAATAATCAGCAAAGTTTTCAATCGAAAGAGGAAATCTGGACTAATTCAAAAGTCAAAATATTTCTTTTACTAATTGATCTCAACTGCGTTTAATTCAGAAATAACAAGGTTCATGTTAGATTATATTACAACAATATACCATTTAAAATTTCCCCTATTACAAATGATATCAATGCATCTCTTAGCAGAACTACTATTGAAACCAACTCTAATAAGCTGGTAAATAAAGAAAGCCAAGTGCAGATACCTTGATAATTCTTTTCTCTATTTTACTGCCAAGAGACATACACAAATACCTTAATATTATTTTTTCAATTTAAAACTTATCATCTCTCCTTCCTCACGGGGGTGGCATTTGATCAAACGATTATCAATGCAAGGAACCACAAAGATTTTGTTGACCATGTTAATGGTTAGCATTAGTGTCCTTTCTTTGGTATTCGACCAGAAGATCATCAATGCAAGGCACCAGCAAAGATATTGTCAATAATGTTACTGATAAGGCATTAATAAGCCTTTCATTTTGTTTATTCTTCCCTTCCACCTTTTCTTCTCTTTCCTTTTTCTCCTGGCCGCACAGGTCCTGAGTTGTTGAGTCTTATTTTCCTAGGCTAAGATGTCCTTTACCAGATAAAGACATTTTCTAAGAACTAACCTTCAACAAGCCTCTTATTTCACATCATTTTTAAGTAATCTATTAAAACTTACAGTCTCTGTCTTTTTCATTAACAAAATAGATCATCAAGGCCGGTTAAGATATCTCTCCTAGTAAATGGCTATAGGGATCCACTAGTGGTCATTTCAAAAAGAGTGGTAATACAGTTTTCTGTTATGATGTTATTATTGGAAGTGTCAATCACACTTAACAGACACGGGAGGGGAGAAAAGAAAGTAGTAAAAGAAGACCCTTTATACTAGTCAAAGGACACAAGATAACATAATTTACATAAACACAGGATAAATAATCATAATTCTGCAAAAGACTGATTTATGCTTTTAAAAGGTTTACCTGAAGATGAGCAAATCACACCACATAAGGAAGAACACTTTAAAAAAGAAAAAGGAGGGGGGAAAAAGCATCAATGTCAGATTTCTTTGTTTAAATCATTGGACCATTGCTTTACTTTCATCCCTGCTATGTTGATCACCACAAACACTAACAACTAAACCAAGATTAGAAGGTATGCATAGTCACTAAATGGATAAACAGTTTGTGAAACTTTATATCCAATAGATAAAATCTATTACATCTAATATGATCACAGTTAAAGCATGACTCAGATACAACTGTATAAAGTGTCAAAATGAACATTAAATAGGTAGCCAAACCTTGGCACTTTGCAAACAAAAAAAAAAAAGACAACCTATCAAGTATAATTAATATAATGCCAAGTAAAGCAAGAACTGCATAAAGGGTTACAACTTACAACCAGCAAAAAAAAAGGAATTTGTAAAGTTTACAACTTTATCATTATCTCAGTCTTCACTTTGTTGGCACATAGTTGGAGAGAGAGAGAAGAAACCTGATTGAAACCACGATTTTGTATAGCATCGACGATCTTATCGAGATCGAAACCGCCTCTGGATGTCTCAAGCACCGTGCCACCTCTCTTGTGCCAGTCTTGAACGAGCTTGGGGTTGAGTTGCAGGGGCTCTCTGGAGTAGAATCCCCTGTACCCGGCGATGACACCGAAAATTTGGCGCACCCCATAGAGCTCCCACAAGCCCACCACAAGCTCCCGAATAACTGTGTTAAGGCCGGGGCAGAGGCCCCCACAGGTCACAATGGCAGCGCGAGTGTTTGAAGGGTCAAAGTAGACATCTTTGCGCGGACCGGCGCGGTGGTAGGCGAAGCGCGGCGACGGAGAAGTGAAGGTGTCGGAGAGGTCGCAGGCGATCTGGCGGAGAACGACGTCGGATTGGGTGAAGTAGAAACCGTCAACGGTGTGAAAGTAGGGGTTGAGATCCAAAGGGTTGGGGCGGTTTTGGATGTTTGGAACATAGTCGGTGAGGTGGGGCAGCTCCTTGAGGTTAATGGGTTCGAAGGAGAAGGTGGTGATGGTGGTGGTGTTGACGTTGCTGATGGTGTGGTCCTCGGAATTGGAAGCGGTGGTGGCGGCTTCTTTGGAAGAAAGAGCCATGGCGTGCTTTGTGGTGTTGGGGAGAGAGACAGAGAAACAGAGGAAGTGTACGGGGAATGCGATCACCGAATAAGAGTCGAAGACAAATTGAAACTTGATTTTGCAGAATAACGAGGCGCCAAACAAAATTGGACACGCTCGTGCCCAATTCGATAGTCTGGACCTTGGTCCATGTGATTGGGGCATAGATGATAGCAAGTTATCAACAGGTTGCTAAATTTGAGTCAAACGGTTAATCTCAAGTGTTTAAACTTTTACTATTCTAAATCGGAAGTGAAAATACCGAACAAGAAAAAAAACAACGATAGAAAGTTTGTTTGAATTACATTATGAAAACTTGATATTAGACTTATTTGATTTTATAGTAATAAAGTAATGTATGTTTAAAAAAAATTATATTTAATGTAAAAATAAAAAAAAATATACACTTTAAACTAAACAAAGTTTTAAAACTAAAATCATGTTTAAAAAATAAATCCAATACAAATCAAATAATACCAAAAAATAAACAAAAATTTATTTTAAATAGTTAAAAGTCCATTTAGATAAAATAAACGTCTATCTAAACATAAAAGGAAAATGTCCAAAATGACCAACTCTAAGTAAGTTGGTCTAATTAGAGTCATTGGATGCACTTTTCTGGAGAAAAAAAAATAACTAATGGAAAAAAGAACCAAATATGATAGTAATGATAAGAACGTGGACTTTTCCTAAATTCAGACTCTCACTAATAGCAAAAAAAAAATACCATACAGTTAAAAAAATAATTAAATTTTTTTATAAAACTCATTTAAATTTAAAAATAATTATTAAATAAAATAAAATAATAAAATTACAGTCAATAAGTCAAATCACTCTTGTCAAAAAAAATTTGAAAAAAGATTCTAATTAATAATATTTAAAAACAAAAATGAACAATTCTCACCCAACATGTCAGTCGGATTCCAAAATCCAAACTCTCTAAACATTATTCAAATCCCACGCTCACAAATACCCAAATCAAAATTAATAGTGGGAAAGTGCATGAAGCTCGCCTGCAATGCAAATTACTGTTTCATATCGAACCAGCCTTGGACGAAGCCTGAACCTCGTAATTTCTCCAAATCCCTCGATCGTGGCCATGGGTAGAGGGTCTTAGTGGAAAGGAGCTGGGTTGCAGTTACAAGGAAGACAGGTTGAGGTGAGGATTTCTGGATATGGTGAAGTGAGGAGGTGCAATTGGATATTTCTTTATTCCTCTCCATCACCTCTTTCTCAGTCTCCTCTTTGCTTCACAAAGTATTCTTTCTATTTGTAGTCACGGAGGCTTCGATGGGAAATTATTATATGTTTTTGTAATAGTTTTTTTTTTTACTTTTATTCTATATAAATAAATATAAAATAAATATATAAAAATAATATTAAATTTAATATCATATATTTATTTATTTCGTATTTATTTGTATAAAATAAAAAAAAATACTTGATCCAAAACTATATAAGAATTTCTCACCTTGGACCCTCTTGTCCTAACCACCAACTCCTCCCTTGAAAATGGAAAGAAGGAAACTCACCACTCACCAGAATGTTGACCATTGACGAGCTAGGGCCGTGGGTCGTTAGCGAGCTGGAAGACGGAGAGTGAGAAATGAAACTCGAACTAGGGCTGGAGCACGAACTCAAAGACTTGTCACGTTAGGCTCCGACTTCAATGCTCCTAAAAGGAATGGGAGCATTGATGCTCCAAGAGTTATCATCCGTTGATTATGAATAAAAGTAAATGGAGGGTCAGATTTGATTACCTGTAACCTCTTTGACAGGTTAAATTAAAAGAAATTTATGTATAAAATTGGTCCTTGAAAAGACTAAAAATTGCCAACCAATAAATGAAAAATGGGTCCAAAACTGATACATATTTCTAAAATCGCTCCATGACTTTGCAATAAACAATAAAAATAATTAAAATATTTAAATATTAGTTTTATTTCATTTTTTAATTAATATTTTCTAGTTAAAAGTATATTAATTTAATCCTTAACTGTGATTAAGAAACTCTAGCATTTTTTAATTTGAAATCAACATGTTCTAGTTAATTTTATATCATATTTAACCATTAATTATGATTAATAAGTTACAACTTTCTTTTATAATCAATATGTTCTATTTAAAAGCATATCATATTAAATCTTTAAATATGATTAAGAAGTAATATTTGAAAGTATCAATTACTTAATCTTTGAATTTGGTAATTACGTTCTATTTTTCTAATTTTTAAAAATAACATGATCTAGTTAAATGTATATTATATTTATCAATAAATTCTGGTTATCAACACTAATTTTTATATATTAATTATTTATGAAGAATTTTAATTTGTTTTATCATTAATTATAGGGAAGGGATTTTTTTTATCTTTAACCAAAGTATTATCACAGACATTACTTTAAAACTAACCTTCCACGCTGATGATAATAGTTAGGTAAAAGTCTTTTTAAAGTAGCACATTTATAAAGAAATACAATACGAAAACTTCCTAAAAGTTAATCGATTCTAATACTACTTTTACCTAAGTATACTTTAGTCTTGAGGAATAGTTTTAACCTATGTGCTCCTATCTCGAAAGAGTGAGAATTTCTTCTCACACTTTTCTTCGCCTAAAAAGCTGTATGAAATATGTTATAGAATTTCATAAATGTTGATTGATCTTAAGAATAAATGAAGCTTATTTATTTAAATATGTAACTCTTACCAACTTAATAGAAGAAACCAAAATTTACAAACCAAAATCCAAAAAACAAAAAAGCCAAAATTTATAAATAATTTTTTTTCATTTATATATACTAACAAGATTTATGTGCTTTTATCTTTAACATTCAGATAAGATCATAAAGGTAATTACTAAATTATTAAAAAAATTTAAATTAAAAGTACATTCTCTAAAGCACATACATACATACATATATATATATATATATATATATATATATATATATAATTATTATCTATTATTCAATAATTTTATTTAAAAATATATATATAACATACTTAGTCATCATCTTCTTTCTTCTTATTATATATATGTTGGCTTTTTTATATATGTCTTAACATGAATTTCTCATTTCTATTCTCTACAATGATGAGTTGAAAAGTTGAACTTATATATGATCCATATATACTTATTAAAATTCAATTATTGTATGTTGAATAAGTAATTTTGAGAAATATGAAATATATAATCTTTGACTATGAGTTATAAGTCTTAGTGATATTTTTTATTTTTATTTAAAATAATATGTTATAGTTAGTTGTATATAATATTTATTTCTTAAATATGATTAAGAGTAACAGAGGAAAGTATCAAATATTTAATATTTCATTGCAAATAATAAGTCCTAGTGTTCTTTAAAAAAAAAAAAAGGATGTCTACTATGAGAAGAGGAGGGTAAGCTAATATGAAGGTAAAGTAGTAAGATCGCTTAATTTTTTAAGTATAATTAAGAAGTAATATTGGGGAATATTAATTATTTAATCTTTAATTATGATTAATAAGTTATAGTTTTTTTTTAAAAATTTTGGAAATAACATATTCTAGTTAGTTGTATATGATATTTAATGTTTAATATGATTTTTTGATGGTTAATGTATAATATGATTTAAAAGTAGGAAGGATAAAAAAAAAAGCAGGAAGGATCAAATATTTAATCTTTAACTAAAATTAATAAATCCTAATGTTCTTTATTTTATTTTTTTGATTTACATGTTATAGTCAAAAACATATGTTATATTCATTCCTTATGTAAGATTAAGGATTAACATTGGGAAGTATCAAATATATATTCTTTAAGTATGATTAATAAGTTGTATTGTTTGTGTTCATCATAAAATGACATATATATCTTTATATATATATATTTGAATTTAAATGCAATCATAAGTTATTCTTCATTTTATATGCCTGACCCAAGTAAATTTTACAACAAAAATATTAACTTTTAAGATTAAGTTATCAACATCAAAATTATAAAATTTAGTTTTAAAATTATCTGTTCTAGTATTTTTTGTGTTAGAAACGAAAAATAAAACTACAAAAAAAGAAGAATTAATAGTTTTTTGTTAATAGTATTAGCTATTATCTTCATCCAAAAATAATATTAGCTATTATAATAACCAAAATAAATGTTAATTGGGCTTGTAATTGAATCATAGTCAAATCAAAATCTATATAAATTTTAAAAAATCAAAATTAGAATTATAAAATTAAATATAAAATTTAAAATTTAAGTGAAAAGTAACATTAGGAAGTGTTAAATAATTAATCTTTAATTACGATTAAATTTATTTAATATACAATTATTTGTATTTTTGTTTAACTATGATTAATAGTTGATTGCATATTATATTTAATCATTAACTATGATTAATAAGTCATAGTGTTTGTTTATTTTTTTTGTAAATAACATATTTAAATTAAAAGCATATCATATTGAATTTTTAAGTATAATTGAATAGTAATATTGAAAAATATCAATTACCTAATTTTTTAATATGATTAATGAGTTTTACTGTTTTTTTAATTTTAAAATAACATGTTCTTAGTTAAATGTATATAATATTTAATTATCAAATATGATTTAGAAACAACGAAAGTGTCAAAGCGTAAAGTTGGTGAAAATATTATAATCAAGTATAATTTAACAATTGAATTAATTAAAATTATATTTTTACATGTTATCTAATAACTTTAAATGTTCCAGTCAAAAAAAATAACAACTTTAAATGTTAAAACCATCTTTGTATTCTTCCCCAATATTCTATAGTATTTGGTTTTTAGCCCCATTTTCTCCCAACTTCCAGCACCAGCACAGCACCGCCACCAAGGCTGGCAGGAACTGTAGCAACTCGTGCAAATCGTCGCCGCTTCGAGGTCCAACAACTCCCCTGCGGCCGGAGCCTTCATATTTCTGCGGCCAGAGATAATTATTTCTCTGACGTGACTGGCTCAACAATATTTCCCTTTCTTTTTTTTTTTTTTTTCCCTTTTGTTGTTTTCCTTTGATTTTAAATGAAATGGTGGAGCCAAAAAATTACAAGATGAAGCTCCTGCACAAATATGGCAGGCCTCGACAAGAGAAGAGCTGCTTCTGCATATATTACAAATGGGTTCTTTGGCTTTCTTTATTCCTCTGTTTCTTCACCTCTTATGTCATTAGCAACAATCCCCAGACCAAACCAACCTCTTCGGACAAAACCCATGTCTCGAACCTCTTCGAACACCATAGCTTCGCCTCCAAAGTGCAGCACCGATCTCGCAAACAAGAGGAGTAGCTAAATATGTACAAGTTAAAGGACTTTCCCATTAATTTTACATTACTGGTAGATTACTGGTAACTGCCAGTAATTCTTTAATCAAATTAAAAAGGTTTGACGAAGTGTCAAAATCCTATTCAATCTCGGATGAAGTACTCATGCTTCAAAACTTTTTAGGAGCATTGTAGAACGCTCCGTCATATTAACAATAATCTGAGCACCCATTTTCTCTTGACTTTGGCAGGAAAAAACTGGAGCCGTTGAATTATGTCAAGAAATGTTGGCCATTGGATATTTCAGTCAACCGCATTTAATTGCTTTGGTCCACTCTTTCTTTGCAACAATAATTGCTTGCATTTAATTGCTTTGGTCCACTTCCTTTTTTTTTAGTATCTTCACATACTAAAACTATTGAGGCTGCCTCTTTAAAAATGAACTTCTGTAAGGTATTTGAATTTTTAATATTATAGAAATCTTTCAATAGCTTAATTTAAATTTATTTATTATTTAAATTTTAACTTGTTAATATATATTCGTAAAAGATTTATATGAATTCCTTATTTTTTTATTGAAAAAAGTTTTATATTCATCTTTCTTTTCTAAGAGAAATGAAAGTAGCTTTTTTTATTGCATTAATTGCTAATTTTATATTATGAATAAAACGTTCCTAAATAATCTTATGTCAGCTTTAGGAATGCTTTAATTCCTTTATTTTATTCAACATTATTTTATTGAACAAATTGTTCTCTTTTCTCAGTTTCTCAATTTCTCAGAAAATCAATACTACTAGGTTTTCCTTTCTCTTGGTTTAACCTCAGGCTTTCTTCTCTTTCCATTTGTGTTTACTGGATATTTCAGATAAAATTTCCTCCACAGATAGGATATGGCTGAGGAATGAAGTTCACCAATTGATTCAACTATCCAACAAAGATTTGTCATAGATTGTGTGCCTGCTTGGATTATATTTTACCTCATCGTGTCTCGAAGTTTGTAGTACTTAGAAAGAACGTTTTACCAAAAGCAACTTAATTTTTCCTTTCTTTCTAACGTACATTTGCAGTGAGAAGAATATGAAACAAACAGACTGTGTAGAAGTATATCATTTGTTGACGAAGACTTAGAATCCGTTCCTATTTCCCTCCAATCAATTTCAATGTCCTCTAGAAAACGCATGTGGAGTGATACAACACATTATGCTTCAAAAAAGGTACTTTTGACTTCAAATTTCATTTCCACTCCTGTTGGGTTGTGAAAGTAGTTATTTGTTCAGCTCAATAAATAACTTGATTTTTCTGAAAGAAACTTAAAGAAATTGATGCATTTTTTTAGTATAATTATTTTTTAATCTCCTAAAGATGCTTCATTTGTCAATTTTGCTCTTAGAAATTAATTTTATTAATTGAATTTCTTGAATTTTAAATTACTCATAAATGTCATCCCTATAAGGAACTAAATTAATAAAATTAAAATGAATAAAATAATAAAATTTGTGAGTGACTTAAAACTTGAGAAATTAAAATAATAAAATTAATCTTTAAAGAATAAAATTGATAAATGAAGTATCTTTTACGGATTAAAAGGGGTTTTACTCTTCTTTTTTTTATAAAAAATCATTTGAAAGTTTGTGCATTCAACCTTTGTATGTGCTTGTTAATATAAATATATCAAAGGTTTTTCTTTATCTTTATATTAGTTTTTTCATCTATATATGTATGTTATTGTCTGCATTTTTTACTTGGTTAAAAAAGAAAAAAGATTTGCACTTGAAAAATTATAGGTTATTTATATTGCTATTTATATTTTATTTCTATATATTCAAAACAGTATAAAATAAGCTAAAATGATGGTAATCATGGGATTAAGTGTATTTCCATCATGCCCTGTTCAATGGACAATATGTGGAGTTGAGCTTGATTAGCCCTGATAAGCTATGTTACTTGATTACCTATATACAAGAGCTAAGCTCTATGCAAACATTTTTAAGGATCATTTTGAATCATACAAGTTTTGTTGGAATTTCCTAATGTGTGTTACATTTAATTATGGGATTTTATTTGTGAAAAATGAGTTGATTATATGATCAAGGTTGTATACAAGCACAATAAAGCCTAGAACTTTTAATGATTCATTTATTGTGAGTTGTGCACACCTTAATTATGTTGATGGGTTAATGTAGATAGACCCATACTAATAGTAGCTCATGGTGACTATTACGATTTTGTTATAATAATGACTTTCGACGAGAGAGTTTATTATGATTATATGGTATATGCCTATATCTCTTCTCTACTTGTATCATATGTATGCTCTCTCTTGCCTTAAGTACTTATAGTGGCATATTGTTAAAAGAAGATAGAGTGAAGAACCTAGTCCAAGGTATTCACACCTAGTTTCCATCATAATGCAATCCTAGTGCATACAAGTAGGTTTATGCTTTTCTAATCACTTAGATATGGTGTCCTATAATTCATATAAAGTCTATGGTTATTTGAATTTTTATCTTACAAGTGGTATCAAAGTCAATGGTCGATTGAGACTAGGATTGGAGACAGTAGAGTTGATGCTCGCATTGTTATTGGCACCATGGAGAGAGAAGAGTTATGAATCACAAAAAATCCATATGAAGTCATAAGGCACGACTCTAATGGGAAAAAAAAAAAACAAATATGTCTCAGTGTTGTAAAGTATTAACACGTAAATAGAGATCTAACTCTTAAAAGCGCTCAATAGATACATGTGGGTTTGGTTGAATTTGTTCATGATAACACCATACATACTAAAAAATAGAAAAAAGAAAAAACTTATGCTCGAGGGAAAGTATATACTTATGTAAAGACTCACACTTGATAGGGAGATTATTGAGAGTTCAAGTATAAGTGGAGAAATCTCACATTAAAAATTAAAGGAATTATCTAAAGTGAAAACCAACTATGTGGTATTAATTAAGCTCACAAATGTGATTTTTCGCTAAGTTTGTAAGAAGATATCTCTTCAGTGTTTTTAGTTCCCTGTAATAGAACCTACTAAGACTGGGTGTCAAGCTCACGTGTGTATATTTATCTTACAACCTTCATGAGGTTATTTCAAAGAAACCATAACTGAGATCTTCTCAATAAACAATCATCACAACAAATATATATATATATATATACACACACACAAGATATAAGTACACACGTGCTTACTCAGTAGTTTTTGTAGATATGTAAATTGACCCAGAAAAGGCACATTTGTTATGTTATGCTCATAATTTTTAAGATTTTCCCTAATTTCTGTTTTTTTTTTCTTCTTCTTCTTCTTTTAGGAAGAAAGCTGTGTTGAGCTTGCTCGTATCAATAAGAGATGCCATGAAACCATGCAAGAGTTGCAAAAGTTG
This sequence comes from Castanospermum australe, assembly GCA_019955255.1. Classification (NCBI taxonomy): domain Eukaryota; kingdom Viridiplantae; phylum Streptophyta; class Magnoliopsida; order Fabales; family Fabaceae; genus Castanospermum; species Castanospermum australe. The sequence continues at coordinate 271,837 of NSJW01000802.1, forward strand.
GAGATGGAGGAGAACGTCAACTTTTGTACTAGTGAAGGATCAAATCTTTCAAAGGTTCCTCGCCTAAAAGAGATGGAGATCTCTATTGCTTGTGAATTCTCAGTTTCTGTTGAAAAAGATGATGAACTAAAAGACTTGGTTAATTCAGATTCGATGATGCAAAAGTTGGAAAATGAGGAGAACGTTAATATCTGCACCAACGAAGGATCAACCCATTCAACTCTCAACAACACTGCAGTGCCGCAAGAAAAAGAGATAGAGCCATTTTCTGGTGAATTTTCAGATTCAGAAATCAGAAACTTGATTGAATCTGATCCGTTTCTCAGAGAAGTGGTTGATTCCTTTTTGAAGCACGAGTTGAAAAAAGAGCAGAATGTTGATGTTGGTACCGACGGAGGATCAACACTTTCAGATGTTGACGACCCTGCAAGTGCAAAGCCTCAGCCAAAACACATGTAGCTAGCCAACTTTATGTGAATTATCATATATATGCTGAAATTAAAGATTAGGTTGATCCACAATTATGGTTGGAATGGGAAAGAGACCATCAACATCTGTACCAGCAAATTAAGGATGATGAATTATCATAGACTGAAATTAGGAAATAATATTATGTCATATTTTTGGACATATTGTTGGGATTTAATACAGAAATTTGAGTTTAATATTTAATTAGATTATAATACACCTGAAAACACTTTGATTTTTATTTTATTTAATTAGATTACAATATATTTAATTAAATTTATTGTATGTCTTCTATGATTAAAGATTAAATTGATATCTATAATCTTTAGAGTATTAAAGTGACGTCAACATAATTTTTAGAAGATGAAATTAAATATTTACTTTGTTTTTTATTTTACAGAAAAGATATATAAAACTTTGAATGAGAACAAAAAACTTAAACTAAACTTTAGACAAAGCAACATAGGCGGAATCTGATCCAATAATCAAACAATTTCTAAAAAAATTTAATGCCATTTAAAGTACGACTCTTGGCCAATATATCCTTGATTTTGTGTTATGAATTACTCATATATATTCATTAACACTTATTATAAATTAATTAGTGATAGAAAGAAGGAGGGATTGTTTGCCATAAAATGTTAAACATATCAAAAAGTACTTTTCTTCGCTCTATTTAAAAGGAGACTGTTTTTAGATTGTCTAAAGTTTAAAGCTTTCTTTATTTTATTAGAATTGAAAACTTTTTTCATACACATTTTAATTATCTGATTATTAGTATTAGGTTAATATCATGACACGAGAACTTTGAAGATTGAAGTGAGACAGTCGTTCATCTCTGATTTTGCATTGGTTTTCTATTCCAACAACACACAAAATTATAATACTAAAATTTTAATTTAGTAGTTTTAATGGAATGACTTTTACTTATAATGTTAAGAATTTTAATATTTTGAAGGAGATTATACATCATTAGAAAAAAAAAACTAAAATTCATAATTAATATATTTAATGGATCAAGAAAGAAAACCTCCTTACTTGTATGTCATTAATTTGATCTTAAAAATCAACATAATAGTTTCATCTTTTAAGGTTGCATTTGTTTCATCCCTAATATTATGAACTAAAACGTTAAGAAAAAAAATAAGGGATAAATTTTGGCCTTAAAACAATGTAGATAAAAAGTTAAGCCATTAAAGGTTATCGTATTTTTTTAATCTTATTTATACAAAAATTAATAACTTTTAATTTCTCAAAAGTCAAGTGTGTTTAATATGAAAAAAGTTGGATGTTGTTATAGAATATAACCTACACACAAACTAGTTCTGATTGTTGTTTCCTTCAAGATCCAATTCTTACCATCACGACTGGATGGTTTCCGCATGGCCAAATAGGTTGGCGTGTACTTAGTAGTTTTTCTCAATACTTTTTTTTTCTTTTTTTTTTTTCCCTGCTTTTGTATGTTTAGCTGATAAGGATTTTTTCCCTTTCAGTAAATGAATATGTTCCGTGCAGGAAAAACACGAACGCGGAGGACTAGAGGAGAGTGAAAATGACTTTGAAGGACATCAAACGACCCTGGATTCTTGACCACGATGTGGTTTGAATCGATTAAGGGACGAATTTTCTAACTTGTTTCATAAGGTAGAGGGACAGATTCATCTTGAAAGTCAAAAATGGAACAGTGCTGAACAGTACTAGGTCTTCCTCATCGGAAAAATAAACAGTAAGTTCGAACTGAATCCATATATTATAAGCTACTCCTGCATAAGATGAGGTGGAAAAAAGACTAAACAAGGTAGTTAAACGGTTTATTACCACAAGAGTTGTTTAATTGGTACAACCTCTTCTCTCTCTCTCTCTCTCTCTCTCTCTCTATGTATATATGTTTATAACTCTTGCATTGCTCTGTATCTCTCTGCCATTGAAGCTGACTTTGAAGAAGGTTCCACTTTATGTGGCCAATTAGTTGAGAATGCACACCACAGAAACAAAAACAGAAGCAAAGGAAAAACAGAAAAAAAAAAAAACTAGGAAAATCTTCCTATGGTAATGGTTTTCGTGTCTATTTGCCTTTGACCTCTGCTACACTGATAAGATCAGCGTGCCCAACTTTTTTCCTCATGCAGCTCGTCAAATTTGCGGCATCCACACCATCCCCAATCACCACCACTCGATCTTTACCTTCTCCCTCCAAGCCCACGAAATTCACACCTGCATTAACCCATCAGATAAACAAGTTCTGTCTCAATTGCCAAGTATATTAAATGAATAAAAAGAGAGGTATATGGTAACTGTGGTGAAGGCTCACTAACCATTTGCTCCAGAAGCAACCTTGAGTGCTTTAGTCCGGCACTTCTGGCAATACATTTGCACTCTCATCACAATCTTTTGCTGCGATTACAGCCACATGCAGAAAGGGTCAATTTTATTTATTTATTTTTTCTTTCTATACATATGGATAAGCATAAGCTATATAAATTCTAACCTACGAAAGCAGAGAATGTGTGTATGCATGTACCTTCATGTTTGCTGAATGAGTTCTAGGTCACAGGTTGTCTCAGAGCTGAGAGCCAATTTGTCGAAGAGAATGCAGGTCCCATGCCCTTCTTATAGGCTCGTGGTTGATCAGAGAAGTCAAGCCAAGTCAAGGAAAATAAATAGCCTAAACTTCGAGTGCAAGTATGCAGATTGGACACATATGAAGAAGACGAAGGAGCGTGCCTGCGTCAGAGAGTGTGAAAGAGTGGTCTTTTTTTTCGCGTGTAAACTTATTGACTGGTTGTAGCAGTAGTGTCTAGAAGATATGAGAAGGGACTAGAATTGAGGAATGATGTTATTGACAAAGCTTCGTGAGGAATCTACACCTACGGCGTAATTTTAATAGAATATAAATGGTAGCCTTTACTATATATATGTAATGTATAATGAAGGGTGTAACTAAAATGTTGCTGAAGTCCACACGTTTGTTGTGATTGCATTTAACAATTGGCATATTGATTTATGGTTGACAAAAAAGATGATTAAATACGTAAAAGCATATTGTCTATATATTTTCTAATTCTATGACATGATAATGTGGGGACATGTCCATTTTTATCAGTTTTGGTCCAGCTATGAGGAGCTTGGATTTATCATCAAGAAAGGCAAGGATTTTGAGCTTGAATTTTGAGATTTTCTTCAGAGCAACCACAAAGGAGTTCTCATGATTTTGTACTAAAATAGGTGCAAAGAATTGATTACTTCTTTGTATATGAGAGTTTTGGGTTGGGTCAGTCGAACCAGGTACATACACATGTGACACAAACTAAACCACCATATTATGGCAACAAAGTGAAGCCAGCAAGAATTAAGATGCACTGTTGCTCTTATTGAATCACCTTTGAGAACTGTCTTACAATTTGTATAGCCTAATTATAATTAGGGAGACTCTTTCTTTTTTCTATGCCATCTCTTCCTTTTGTCCATTTTTTCTTCTCGAATAGAAAAGAAATGAGAAAGCGAAAGGCCTTGGGGTCTTAATTTTTGTTGTGCTCGTCTATTTGCATCTTTGATTAGAGCTACATCCTAATTTCTCACTTGAGTCTCACTCTGAAGCTGTCCCACGTGATTGAGAGAGGCAACTAAAATTTGAATTGACAAAGGATGCGACCTTATGACAAGAGGAGGAGTCCCACGTCGTAAATAGAAAGGGGTTAGAAGCTTCATTGACGAGACCCCTTATGGCAACACGATGACTCATGAGATAATGAAATATTTATTAGATAATTTGACTCAATTCCCACGTAATTAGAATAGAGAAGCTCTACAGGATTTTTTATATAAATAAGTCATTATGTATTATGATAAAATTACTTCTTCCAAAAAGAGTAATATAAGCTATTGAATAGTCAATTTAAAAATAAGAATTTGCAGGTTGTAGCTTTGTACGTGCAGGGCCGAACCACGTATGTTGTGTGTGGGTTATTCCTCTGATCTGGCCTCTTCATAGAGACCGAAAAGCCCAAAAGGTATTCCCTAATTTGATTTTCTTGTCCTATTGTGTATGATATTCTAATATACATGTTTTCTATAGGCAAACTGGCTCTCTTTTGTCATGCAGCTCTCTTTTTATTATATATTTAAGTTTGCGATCACTCTTATCTTACGGAAAGATTTTTTTTAATGGACTTAACAAGATTCGATTTCATATCTCAATTTAAAATATTAAAACATTAAGTTCATGGTCATTTCACTATATATAGTCTTCATCTTATTTATTTTTTTAATATAAAAGTTTTTCACTTACATCCTACATTTTACTCACATTTAAAATTCTTAATAATTTAATATTAAATAAAATTATTTTAATTAAATAAATTATTATACAATATTTTATTTAAATATAAATATTATTAATTATACTATATTATTTATGTCTTATATAATATATCAAACCGGCCTAAATAAAAGAGTAGAACACTATAATATTGGAAAAAAGTATTTTTCCATTAGTACAGCCTTTTTTACAATTTGTTCATTGAACTCCGGAAATGCTGTCTCCCTCTGCCGTTAAGGCTGCATGCCTTGGGTGGGAACTGGGAAGGTTTCGATGCAGACAGAAACTAATGGATGGGGCCATGCATGATGCTTACCGCCCTGTTAGGCCTCTAACACTAGAACTAAACAAGAAATTTGAAAATTACACCAAAAAAAAAGAAGTCCGGAAGAGACTCTGAGCAAAAAATTGAGCTATGAGCATCGCTTGGTCATGGCCTCTAATGTGTTAATTGCCTTTAACCTCTGCTAAGCTGATGATATCAGTTTGCCTAACCTTTTTCCTCAAACAATTTGTTAACAGCATCTACGCCATCTCCAATCACCACCACTTTATCTTTGCCTTCTCCCTCTAACCCCACAAAATTTACGCCTGCATTTATCCAATTGCAAATTTTTCGTAAGATAACCAAGTTCATTAATCATTCCCATTTGCTAAGTTCTTAATGGAAGACAGAGGAGGTTTCTCGTCACGAACCATTTGTTGCAGCAACAACGTTGAGTGCTTTCGTCTGGCACTTCTGGCAGTTCATGTGCACCTTCATCACAATCTTTTGCTGCAAAACACAACCACGTGCAAAAGGGTCAGTTGCTTTAGTCCACCAAAAACACAAAACGCGATTCAGGTTAACAAAAAGTGACCGTATCTACCTTCATGTTGTTGATGGGTAATTTCCTAGTTGCTGGGCGTCTTAGAGACAATCTGCATAAAATTTGTTAGCAAAGCCAAGTGAAGTCAAGTCGAGTCAAGGAAAGTGAGATTAAATAGGAATCTGACAAATAAAATTTGATCTAAAAGTTGCATTCCAAAATTGATGATGTTTGAATAGGATGAAGGAATGCGTCAGGGTCAAAGCTCAGGGGGCGAAGTTTCAAGGAGATGGTGGGTGGTGATTGGGTGGGGTGTGAACGTCTTGACAAAATGGCTTTAGGCGTGTCCAGAACGCGTGAGAAAATTACTCCTTCCCTGCAATGTGAAACAAGGAATACATATATTCCATGGGGAAAAATTATTGTGTGCAAGAAGCATATTAGCATATTTATCATTATTTTAAGTTTTCGAGATAAAATTTATATAAATTTTTTTAAAATTAATAATAAATATATTTTTTGAAATATATATTTATTAATATTTTAAAAATATATAATATTTTCTCTTTCATAAAATAATTAGTCTTGGCAAGGGACTGGTCTACTTTATCCTGTCCTGTATCCTATTGTCCTTAAAGGCTGTCCCTAAAGTCCATCCATAAAGACTTAAAGTGGCACTTTTATTGGTTCACTAAGAGTGTGTTTAGATGTATCTTTGTATCATTTAAATAAATTTTTAGAAGTTTAAATAAGTTTTTATTTTTTTTTGTTTATTTTTATATTTGTACTATTTATAAATATTATTTTAGTTTTAAAAGATTATTTAATCTGAAATAATTATTTTTTATTTTTATGTTAAATATATTTTTTCAATCATAAATTAATTTACTTAATTTTTTTTAACTAATATCAAATTTATAAAATTAAATTTATTCAAAATTAAATTAATAAAATTTAATCTAAATACACATTATATCCCATAAGTTTTCCGGATGAAAACCCAACATAGTAGCTATGAAGGAGTTCAAGGGAATAGGAGGGTATTCCAATGGAATATCTCATAAGTCTCAATGCTTACAATAATATTTACATAAAGAATTGGTGATGCGTGGATGGAATCTGTATGAAGTGCTTCAATCTTTACTACAGTGGTACATTTAATTCTTATATGAGATGTGTATCTGTGTAAGTAGAATTTCCCGTGTAAGAAATGTGCAAGAATTAACCACTGATATTAAAGAATAGTACAAAAAAATAATATTAAAAATAATTTAATTTTAATTATTATTTAATTATATACTAATACAACATTAACAAAATTTGATAATAATAATAATAATAATAATTATTATTATTATTATTATTTAAAAAATCACATTTTTTTGGGACTTGAAAAATCACTATGATACGCGAACACGTTAAAGTTAAACTAACCCCGGTAAAAAAAAAAGAAGTCCACACTCCACGGCTATAATAACAAGGGGGCCCAATTGAGGTAAAGGGCAGCAAAAACCAAAAACCATTATAAAAGAAAGAATGAAACTTCTCACTCTTTTCTCTTTGGTTTAATTTTCGTGTTTCACGTGATTAGTAATTAATCAAGTATAATTAATATTATTTTATATTTAAATAAAATTTTAGTTAAAATAATTTTATTAATTTTTTATTATATAAGATTGAATGAGATAAAATAATTTGACTTATATTTATTATAAAATCAAAGTTAAAAAATTATTTTAATAAAATATTATGATATTTAATATTTTACTTAAATATTATATAAAAATATATAATATTAATTATATTATACTATCAATTACTTATATATTATATCAAACACAAATTAAGTTAATAGTACTGTACCAGTACCACCCAAGCTATTGGTTATGAAGTTTTACCTTTCAAGAACGTAATACTATTACTTATTATATTTATTGATATATGTCTGAATTAAAATTATTCTTAAATTAATTTAATGTTTTTTACAAAATAAAAATTTTATGAAATTTAGTTTTGGACTGAGAGTATACTTAATGTATATTATGTTCGTAAAATTTGACATCAATTTAAAAAATATTTTCTACTTCAAGAACTTATTACAAAATTAACATAAAAATATTTTTTAAATTAGTAAAAATATCTACAACTTGACCAAATACTTGTAATAAATAGTTGTACATAAAAAAAACAATTTTTGTAAATATAACTATTCAAATGTTAAACTTATACTTAAAAAGCATGTCATTATCTAAGCAGATCGAAGACATTGTACTAGGGTGTTGGAATTAGTCGTGCTGTTTTATTTGTAGTCATGTATCATATACTTCGGTCTAGAATTCCAGATATTCTCAATTAACCTCTAATATGGCAAAATTAATGTCTAATTTCTCATACTAAGTAGCAAAATGAATTTTTTTTTTTGTTTTGTTATGCAGCTAGTTGTATCTTTTAAGTCATTTTTTACGTCAAACGGGATTAAATAATCTCTTTAAACAATTTAAAAGACATATTCTTATATCAACATGATACATTTAAAAAGATTAATTCTTTTAAATAATAACTCAAACTTTAAATTTGAGTAATCATTACAATAAGTACTTATCCCTAACCACTAGACATTTTTTATTCATTAATAATTACATGATGTTTAGTGATATTTAGTATACAAGAATGATAATAAAATAGAATAAAGTAAGCATAGAATAGAGAATTTGTGCGTTTGTTAGCAAAAAAATAACATGTAATCCATTCTCTATCAAAGAGATGGGATTAAAATTTTATATTTCATTAAATATGCATTAATTTTTATATCATATGAAATTCTAGAGAGAGATTACTTTGCATCACAAATTGAGATCTAATTAAGCCACAAGTGTAGGTAGTTTTTTTTTATTTTTTATGAGACAGAGTATATGACTATTGAGTTATAAAATCAGGTTTACTTCTTAAGAAGCTTATAAGCTATCTCATTTATATGTATGTCCACCCATCATCTAAAAATAATAACATTTCAAACATCGATCTGCTTTGGATGGGGGGAGTTAATTGATTAAAAATTTGTTAAGTGACTACAACCTTACAGTAGAACATCACATGCCTAATATGGGTAGCAAATAAAGTTCTCACTTCTTGTTATGTTGTTTGAAATATCATAATTTTTTTTATGAATAAATTTTACTTTTGATTTACTATTATACTATAAAGTTTTTTATACATAAAGAGACACTGTTGCAATTTAAACTGCAGTTTAGTGTGAGGATTTACACAGTAGACGGGCTGGACTAATTGCACGGGTTTTTTTTTCTGGGCCTTAGGATAGAGTAGTAAACTTCATGGCCCATGTTGGTTCTCAAAAGCTTCCACTTTAAAAACTCAACCCTATGTAAACAGGGCAGTTTCCTGCAAATTTCCAAATGAGAGGGTCAACTAATGTACACCAATGTTTCGTATATCAATCGATTAATTTGGTGGGGACCAGTTAGCTTAGACCGACCATCTACTCCTGCACTTTGATCTTTGTATTTTGTAGCTCAAGATTTGAAATGCAGTTGTGATCTCTTACAGGTTTTGTGCCCAAAAAAGTTTAAGGTTTTGGAATGAAAAGTTTACTTGCATGGTTAAACCTTTATATATGGTGGTTGTTAAGGACAAGGGAAAAAAAAATAGAGTAAAATATATTTTTAATTTTTAAAAATATATCATTTATTAATTTTTAAAAAAATTAATTTTATTCATTTAATTTATCAAATTTTAAATTTATAATAATTTTATCCTTTTAACGGAATAAATTGATAAAATTAAAAGAAACAAAACGATAAAATTTATGAGTAATTTAAAATTTAAAGGATTTAAATTGATAAAATTAATTTTTAAGATATTAAATTAATACATAATGTATCTTTTAAGAATTAAAAATAAATTTTACTCAAAAATTTATTAGAGAGTTGTAGATAGAAAAATAATAAACAGATATAATTTCAGAGTTTTTGAAGACCCTTGAGTGCTATGGTTTCTACAAATTGAAATTCTCAACCGTGATTGATTCATAAATCAAGCAACAAAAACTTGAAACTCAAGCTTAATAGCCCAAATTTATGTGGAGAATGTTTCCTATTAAATTGAAGTATTCGTGTGTGTTTGAATTTACTTATTTTATTGTCAAAATATCTTATAATTAAATTTTTTTTAAAAAAAGTAATTTTTTTCTTAAAAAAAATTATACCAAATATGCTCTTCCTATTTAGGATAAAAATGATAAGATTTGCTGAGAGCTACGCAGAGATGGAGGTTATGCAGTTTAAATATATTACAAAATATTCTCAAATATTTCTCAGATGTTATGGGCTCTGAAATGTGCACCAAAAATAAATTAATTGAGGAGTGCTTTTTCATGACGCTGTTCTTTTTATAGCACATCTCATTCAAATCATTTGTTATTTTTTTAAAATCATGTTCATTTAATTAAGTGTTAATAAATTCATAAAAAATATTTTTTAATTAATATTAATTTTTTTAATTTTAATTATTTTTAAGCTGAATTATTAGTATTTAATTAAAAGAATAGAGTTAAAAGATAAAAAAATGAGACAAAATATTTAAATATCTCTAAAAGAATAATTCCCAATTTCTTTCTCCTACAATCATTTGGTGAGGCTACCTAACAGGGGGAGTCCAAATAAAAACATGCTTATCGGATGTGTCTCGCCTCACATGCGAAACCGATCCAGAGTGGGACCTACGTACATGTGTACAATTGAATTTCCTCGACCGAGTGAGCGCTCCTTGCTTTAATGGTAAGTCAATGATTAGTTTATGATACAAAAAGAATTATGCTAGTTTGAACCATAATATTTAACCTCGAATCACTCTCGTTTAAAACTAATTTAAACAAAATAATGTATTTTTTTAAAATAAAGAACATTTGAGTAATAGTAAGAATATGTATAAATATTTTAAAGTGCACCTTATATATATATATAAGTTTTTTTACTACAAAACCATAGTCATTTAAGCTTTTGAATTAGTGTACCTGTGATGATTCTTACAAACGATAGAATGCATTGCCTCCTCCTCTAACTAATAATAGAATTATCTGTTTAAAACTAAAATACAATTCAGATTATATTCTAAAGAACAAAGTGCATATGAAATTATGAATAACTATTAATGAAAAAAAACGATTTTAAAGTTTCGGGAATACAAATATATGCTTGAGATTATTCTCATCAACAATGGTCCCACTTTATATTTCAATTTTTAGACTTTATTTTGCTCTTTATATACAAGAAGTGTATGTACTTACGCTCGCGCACTACCTTCGTGCCATGTCGATAAAGAAGCATGTTATCTCTTTTAAATAATTTTAAGGGTGCAATTCCCACATGGATCTCAAATAATTAAGACAAGAAACATACTTTCTTAAATATTAGATCAATCTTTTGAGTTTCCTCTACTTTAAATCTTTGATAGTAATCAACCGAAGTTGTAATATATTTTGTTTATTTAGCTCACAAACTTTCGTAGTAATAGCGCCCTGGTATATATTTTACATACTCTAATAAGAAATTTATTTTTTACTTTTGCAGGATAAGAAATTTTTTAAGAAAAAAAATTTGCAAGCCCTTTTTTCTCTAACCTTTCTCATTAAATATAATTATTATAAATCGAATTATAATTCTTATTACTAGAAATGCATTTTATTTCTATTATATCAATATTCTGTGGATACTGTTCTGTACTTTTAAACCAACTTTGTTAAGAAGGAAAGTGGGTGAAATAAAAGTAAAATAGTTTAAAATAAAAATGGTAAATTGATTATAAACTTACGTAGTAGAAAAATGAAAATAAAAAACTGATAAATTAAAATAGGGTGGCCACTAATACTATTCCAATTTTACAAATACTTAATATAAAATTTAGGTAAAAAGATAAAATAATTGAGATATAAATAAATGAAAATTGTAATAATTTTTTTTTACCACTTTTCATTTTCACTCCATTCTTTAACTTTTGCCTTTAATCTTTCTTCTTTTTCTTTTGTTCATCACCTTTTCCCTTTAATTATACCAATCTACCGGTTTTTTGGTATCGTGCCGTGTAGATCGGTTACTATCTCGCCATGTCAAACTTGGCAACTCAAGTCCACCTTGGAGTCATAGACAAGAATCTTCTAAATTACTAGATGTGAATCATATGACACATAACTTTATATTTTTTGAAGTAAGAAAGAAAGTTCTAATATGCGTGTAACTACTAATTTTATTTCAATTTTTTCTGCTAACAAGTGCTTTAAAATGTGTAACATACATTAATGCTTTCTTTCATAAAGCCAGGCAGTGGGACTAGGGCCATGCTTATGGCTCAACTAGTCAGAAACAGAGGAATCCCTTCAAGATCCAAAGAGTTACATGTGTCACAGAAAATAACCTCACAGGCAATAAGATGGTAACTACACATTAATTGCCCAAGCACTTGTCACTGTAGAATATATACTAATCAAATCTAAATACAATTTTTCTTCCCTGTGTGTCCAGTGGTATAGAAGCTTCACTGCATTTTCCTCATGCACATTGTCTTCTCCACGGCAACTCTAAGCATGGGCCTGCAGGTTATATGCGTTGATAACTTTAAAGAAGCAAAATCAAATATGAATAATTGACTACAGGGGTACTGGTAAAGGTAGAAAAAAGAAAAGAAAAAGGAAGAACAAAGGAAGGGAAAAATCAGAAATGAGGACATGTGCATTTTACCAAGATATATGAAATGGTACAAGGTAATCTTTACCAAACATGGAAATTGATTCCTGAATAAACATCGTCAGAACTGAAGCATGGAAATGGAATAGCATGTTTGGATGTGATTGTGAAGCCTGCATAAGAGATTATGAAAATATCAGCTTCTGATATAAGACATACAGAAATGGAAAAGAAAAATAATAATAATAATAATAACAAGAACATAAGGTATGAAGGGTATGATCATAATTATGAAGGAAAGCGCGTCTTGCTAGAGGTTGACTGTGGAAACATTTATTGCCATGTCTGATTGAGAAGCCTGCATGGCCCCCCTCATGCCAAGTAAGAAGGTTGCCAATCCTTTTGACAAGCTTCTTATATGGCATTCAGGGAGCCAGGCAAGCACATCATTTCAGATATTAATCAGAGAAGATGTAGCAGTCCCCACCAATTGGAGCTTGAGCTTCACCAGAACCTGCACAAGAGTTCATCAAAACAATGGAGTAAATCACACGTTTTCTCTTCATTCACAACATCCATAGTTCCAAAAACCAGAAAGGTTCCACACACTTCTACATACACATACTGCATTTTCCACCCTAAAAAAATTGTAATTACAATCTTTTCCATCAAAGATGCTAAATAAATAGTGAACACTTACAATCACCACTGTGTAAGAGCCATGGGTAAGAAGTTGTTAAGTAAGAATGACAAAGATTATCAAGAACAAGCAATATACATATACACATAAAATGAGATGAGTCATAGGAATTTCCCATTTGACAAAAAGCAAAATTAAGGGCTACTTACCGTTATATATCAGAGAGATAAATTTGGCAGGAGGCCAACCATAAGCAGGAGAATCTGCTTCTTTTGCTGTTACTTTAAAATGATATTTTTCTTTTGTGACTTCAAAGAGCTTCAAATGAGTCTCTTTGCTATGGAAGCCAAGAGGCCTCTGAGGGATTTAAGGGCTGTTGAAGCAGATGGGAGTGAGGGGAGAGACAAGAGAAAATCCATTAAAGAAGGGAAAGGGGGAGGGGGGGAGACGGGTCTAACTGGCAAAGGCGGCAGCCAAGGCCTTCTTTGTAACAAATAGATCCACAGATAGAGCCAAAGCTGCCTGGGTTTTACAGGTAGTCTTTTTTGGATTTTCTTCCCTTGGAAAAGGTGAACCCCCCCCCCCCCCCCCTTTTCCCAAAACTCGTTTCAAATTTCATATCACATTTTTCATCTTTCTCCCTTTAAGTTACATGTAAAATGGGGGTGTGAGGGTATCTGTCAAATCCTTTTTCCTTTGTTGAAAATTCAAACTTTTCTTTTTGATTATCCCTATATTGGACAAGCTTTAAACTTTAATGATTATGAGTCCATTGGTTAGCATCCTATTATTTTATTAGCAAAAGGGTAGATGACTTATTGTGATCTCCAGAGGAGGCCAGAACCAGTCAATAAGACAAGGCCAGAGTTGCAGTGTGCGTTAGCTGAGTTTGATGCTGGGGTCGGTTCTTCTCAGAACTGAAGCTGGATCAAATATGGACAAATGCGATCATGAAACTCATACTCCATCACCATCAAGCATTTAATATAATAGAAAATTTGTGCAGTATCTATCACTGGATTAAACTAGCTCTAGCTGTTGTAGCTCGTATGTTTCATCCTTTAATCTATACTATAATATAATAATCATAAAAAAGAAAAACTGTAGTGAGAAGAGTTAAAGGCTTTATTTTTCTTCTTGTTCTAAGCAAATTATTTAATGACACTAAAAATAACAAAGTAATGACCGTTAAAGGTACATTAGAAGAAATAGGCTGTTTTGGAGAGACATTATTATTTATTAAGGTCTCTCTCACCCTATTGCCAAAATTAGTGATTTTAGACTAAAAAATATATGGAAACTTGTGTTAAGTAATTCAAGTCACATAGTGAAGGTTCCCATATAAATTGCCAAAATGGAAGCATGTGCTGATTAGTGAAGCAAAAATCCTCTTATGTATATTTCTGTATATATAGAAAATTATTATCAGAGCAACTAGGCTTGTAAATTGCTTAATCATTGTAGTCTCAGATATTAATTTACATTGTGAATCCCAAGCTTTGTTACGCTCAACATTGTGAACCTCAAACTTTGTTAATCTGTATTAGCTCATCATCTATGTTAATATCTACTATCTTCTGAAGTCAAAGATGGCCAAGTCTTCTCTGCATCCAAGGAAATCAAACAAAGCAAAAGCTGTGTAGCTGTCAACAGGGAAATGGCTTCCTGGGCTTGATTCATTCATTTACTGTGGCCCCAGGGATGCAAGGCTTTCCTTGTGGGGGTGTCAGGACTCAGGATGATCCCTGCTTAGTGCTAAACGAGGAAGTTGGGACCACTAATCCGTTTGGTCATTTCAATCCTGAAGGAATTAATAAGGCTCTACTTGGCCAACTATTGGCCACAACTGCACACAAGTGAACACATAACCCCATCTAAGAGATTTGACTCGTGTGCTTGCATCTTCATGTCTGCAAAGTGTAGTTGTGCACCAAGTGCATTCTTCCTTCTTCATGATTCCACTTCCATGGGTCTCTGCATTGATATTTCTGTGCCTGAAATTCATCAAAATGGGTTCTTTTTGGTAGGGGTAGCTAAGGGTAAGGCTGATAAAGTCCTCACTTGAAGCATCTAAAATTTTAAGTTCCAGATTTTAATAATAGTATTGTTTTAACTTTCAATGTTTCTTAAAACATAATAATTACTCTATGGTTTAGATTTATTTTTAGAATTGAAAGTGTTAAAAAAAATTATATAAATAAAAAATAATACTCTAATCGATATATTTAATTATATAAAAAGACTTGATTCTTTTTTAAATAAATATATTACATATAAAATAATTTTAACAGTTTTGTAATTATTATCCTAGCAAAAAAAAGTTTTTTAAAATTAAAATTAATAAAATTTTACCTAAAATTAATAATGTCTCAAGAAAAATTAAATATACTAACTATATTATCAATTAAAAAAATATTAGAAGAAGTGATCAGAAAAATTAAATTAGTAATTTTGCATCTTAAACAACTAGAAAAATAAATTTTAAACCAAAAAATTTATATTAATTTTATTAAATAAATTAAATACTTGTATTAAAATTTGACTTTAAGCCACTAATACCCTTAAGCCGCCGCCACTTTTTGGATGACTGGCGTGAAGTACTAGGCCAACTAACATTAACATGTAACGTGGGTAGCTCCCATACGCTGACGGGATTACTTTGGGCTCTAGGGAGCTGCGCAGATGAGCCTTGCTCTTGGGTTTGTAACCCTGCACCTCAAAACTTTGGGCCTACCAGGCCCACGACTTGGTTCAAGAAATATGTTCTATAATGGCCGTTGGACGTTGATAGGAAATAGTAATAACAATAACAATAATAATGACAATTGAAAATATTTTAGGATTTTTATAGATATTTTAATATTTTAATATTTTTAGATTAAAACTAAAAAATATATATTCTCATTTTTTAAGAATGCAGTATTGTCACGTTTTAGTGAAAAACAAAACAATCTTGTTGAGAATGTTAGTATCGTTTTTCATTTTCAAGAATATCATAAAATGTAATACTTTTACAAAAAAGGTTAGTACCTTTCATCAATCATCACTTATCATTCTATTTTGATTTTCACCGCTACTCACAATTATCATAAATGCTATTGATATTTCTTTCATTATTATTGTTGTATTCTGTTGTCTTTTATTATTATCATTATCGTTATTTTATTATAAATATTTACAAAATTCTAAATTAATTAAGAGTATTTTAAAAAAATATTCTTAGAAATATTATCTTAGAACCAAACAAATGAATATGACATTTCTGAAAATTCATGAAACATTATTATAATATTTTTAACAAAACAAACACTTTCAACAATATTATTAAAAACCAAAATTTTGACGAGAATAAAAAAAATACTGTAAATTTTAAGCCCCCTAAATAACTTATTAATTAAGTATATTTGATAAGAAGGAAATTAAAAAAGAAAAAGAAATGTGCAATGGATAGTTTTTAAAATTTTCTAAATAGATTGCATACTTTAATTTTTCTTTTCTTCTCCAAATCCCTCCTACCACATGTGGTTTAGATTTAGGAAAAAATGACTTTGAAGATTATTTTCAAAGAATTGATTTGGGAGCTTTAACTTGTTTGGATATATTGTTACATAAAACCACTTTTAAACTATTAAATTAGTAAAATAATATGTAAGTACAGTAAATAACAATTTAGATGAAGAAAAATTATGCAAATTTGCATTAATAAGAACGGGTAGGAATTTATTTTGGAAGGTATCCGTAGAAGCAACTGTTGCCTATGATTTTGAATCCCATACATGTACATACGTACATGTATATACATGTACGTATGCATATTATACAGTCAATTCTCATATTTTTATCACTTAAAGTATAAGCATAGCAAAGACCCGACGTGTTAAAATAGGTAGGTTCTTAGAAGTAGCCATTGCAAAAGTTGATTAATGAAAATTCAAAGATTTAAAATAAAAGTATTTTTGAAAAATTAAAAAATTTGTTTTGTTTTATATTGTTTACAGTAAAACAAATTATAACATCTATAAGTACCCCTATAAATACTTGATGAGCCTAGGGGCATGTCCTAACTTTGGATTGGGGTGAACCTTTCTCTCAAACTAAAGTTTCATTCACAAAAAAAAAACTAATTATGACATTTTATGAAAAATGGTCGTATCATTATCACTCACTGTTTAGGAAGATTAAGTTTATAGGATAGTTAAAATAAACTGAACCCTGTAAAAAAAATTTAATTCATAAAAAAAATAATTATTTAAACATATAAAATTGAATTTTCTAAAATATATTTAATTTGTTTGAAAATAATTTAAAGTTAATTTAAATCACTTGATAAATTTGGGTGCGTAGTTGTTTTAAAATTTAGATAAAGTTCAAGGAGAAAAAAAAATTTAAAAAACTAGATTTTATCTAATCTATTTTCAAGTTAAAACTAATTCAAAATAAAGTGAATGTAAATTAGCTTTATCATGTTCTATTTTTATTGATAACTTTTTTTTTATCCTAAATCTTTGTAATCCTTTTTTACATTATCTCTTTATTTTTTAATATTTAAATTAAAAGTTTTCTTATCATTTTAGCAGAAGGTTTTTTTATAATATTTTGTTTCTTTCTCACATTTAAATTTTAAATTTACTTATGATTCAAATTTGATATTAGAATTAGTTTAAAATAAATTCTAATTAAATTAAAATTAGATACAAAATAACTTGAATTTATATGACTTGTTTATCTTAAATAGTTGTAAATTAGTTATTGTTAACACTGCCCCTTGGTTTAAAGAATTAATTTTGGATTCACTAACATTAAAGTATCAATATGTGGCAGTCCCATCATATGATTTTATGACAATTGAATCTTTTGGTGCTATGACAATTGAAGGGTTGAAGTTATTGGTACCCCAATATGTTATTCTCGCTCTAATATGATTTATGTGTCTATCATTCTTTCTTTGCTGTGGAGAGTGTAGATAGGGTATAATTAACTTATAATAAATAAATATTATTAATGATCTTTTAAATAGTCAAATTTTCTTTTCTGATTTAAGAATAGATACAATAAACAATATAAAAAATACTATTCTCAAAACTTTTTTTTAATATTTTAGTGATTAAAAATTGAAATCATTCTTAATGATGTTCTAAGTAGTCCAAACACGAACATGATAATTAATTTTAATTTTAAATTAAAATTTGTGCTGAATTTTTTAATTAGTCTCAACTTAATTAATTAAATAAAAATTATTATTCTTTATCTTTAACGCCATATAATAATAATAATTATTATAACATTTCAAAGTCCACCTTACTATACTCAGTTATTCAATTTTCAAAATTTTGACAAACACCCCGATATAATTTTTTAGAAATAATATCAAAATATTTTAACAAAATACAACCCACAACAAAACATAGAAGCTCACTGTTCAGTATTCACTAACCTTCAAACAAGTGAGGTCAAATAGTGAAAAGGTAATCCAGAAAATCTGAAAGTTAGCCATGGTCAGGAACAATGTAAAGGGTGAAAATGGGATGGCGTTTCAGTTCAGATATATTATATATAGATCACTATTGCATATGACAAGGTTTTGCCACATAAGGAGAAGAAATGGGGTTCATCATAGTATGATTTATCTATGATAAGAGACTCTATCTGTATGATTCCATCAATTATACTCTGCTATCTGCCCTCCTTCGTTGTAGATGGCAGAAAGCATCTTTCTTCACATCACAGGCGTGGGTGCAACCAAGTAGCACATGCCCAAACAAGAAAGGCAAATATGAAAGCAGAAGAGGGGTGAGAGTATGAGATAAAAAGGATGAGGAAGCTGGGGAAAGTTGCTGCTTCATTCCAACCAAAATAATATCTCAAAAAGAGTCACCCTAGAGGCCAAGATCATACGGTTCAAACTCACTTCACCCCAGCTGAAAATGATTCCAAGTTGATGATTAAAGTTTGATTTACTTTGTTTTCGAAGAGAATGTTTAATTTGACTTTGACAAATTAGTTGAACATACGAGGAAGCTAACACTTGGTATGAACCTGAGGCTTTGAGCATGCCTTCTGCATATGCATTCAGCAAAATCCCCAGTTTTGTAAATTTGGAATCAATCAATGGGTATGCTTTAGGATCAAACAAATCATCGACATGATCTACCAATCAGGCGAACGTCTTTGATGACCTAAAAGCAATACCAATACCCCCTCTCTTTCAATCTATTATGCTGGGTGGAAAAGGAAGGAAAAAAAGATACAAAAAGAGAACCTCTCGAGGTTTGTGCATCAGCATGGCTACAGTCACTGATGATACACTACCAGTTTGAAAAAAAAAGAAGATAAATAAAGTAAACTCCTTATGTAAATGCAGCAGCAGAGGTAGTACAAGCCAGTGTTCCTCAATAGTTGTCCATAATACCCCTTCCAAGACAGGAGAGTTGTCTGCATTTTTGTGCTGGTTTAGATTCTTTATAACCGTTTCAAGTGAATATTTATCTCTTCCAGATTTCCTGATATTCATTGAACATTTTAAAAATTAGATTTGGCTAAATTCTCTCATCCTAACTGAAACATGATCACAGCTAGAATTCCTCCATCATTTGAGGGATTGTGGTCAGGGTGGATCTCATCTTTTCACATCTTGAAATTGAAATTTTTGTTTCAAGATTGCATTCCACTTCTTATATATATATACGCATATCCCTTCCCCCAGTGGTATGGTAGGAGACCCTTTTTGGAGAACAGGGGAAAGAGAGCCATATCTGTTGCTCTTTCTATGCTGTAATTTAATTAAAGTGCACTGAGCGTGTCACCTTCAAAGTAGTTCTTTTGAGATCCTTGTTAAAGCAGAAATGTGGTCTGCAAAGCATTCTGTTTTCTTCTTCTTATCATCATTCATTCTTTTTTCTGTGTTTCAAGCACCCGCTTTTGCAGAAAAAAAGGTAAGCTTTATGCCATTATAGCTCCTTCTCGTACAAACAAATTGGTTCAGTATTGTACTTCTGTTATTATGGAAAAACCCACTCATTATGTTCCTTCAAGTTTTCATCTTTTTTGCTTTGGTGCAATGGTTTGAACTCATTGTTGGGTCTTCTTCTTTTCTTTTTTGAAAAAAAAAGTCTTACATAGTGTACTTGGGATCGCATGATCATGGTGAAGGAGTTACCGAAGCTGATTTTGATCGAGTTACAGAAACTCATCATGAATTCCTTGGATCCTATCTGGGAAGGTACACTATCTGAATGTGCTGGAAATTTGACTTGTACTGAATTTTTATTTATTTTTTGGTTGGTTCAATCTTGTTCCTCTGAATTAATATTGCCATGCAGTTCCGAGAAAGCAAAAGAAGCAATGATTTATTCTTACACAAGGCACATCAATGGTTTTGCTGCTGTCCTCGAAGAGGAAGAGGCTGCTAGCATTAAAAGTAAGAATGCAGAACATCCTTGTTTTCAGTGCAGTGAATAACGTTCTTGCACCTTACCATGGCTAATGTTGGCTGTTTGATGCATCATGCAGAGCATCCAAACGTTGTTTCAGTATTCTTAAACCAAGGAAGAAAGTTGCACACTACACATTCGTGGGAATTCATGTCAATGGAAAAGAATGGTTTAGCTCGTCCCAGTTCCCTGTTTAAAAAGGCCAGATTTGGTGAAGATACTATCATAGGGAATCTTGACACTGGTACTTTTGCTTCCCCCTGCTTGTTTCTGCCATATGGTAGTTTTGTTGTTTTTTAACAGTGGGTCTGGGTCCCATCAGATCATAGATGAGTCCAAACTTGGATTTACTATGTGAATTTTCCTTTTTTTCCTTCTTGTTAGTTCATGCAGGGGGGATTTGGACTAGAATGAAATGTGGTATCACACAACACAAATACAAAGCAGGCATTCTATATGTATCAAAATTTTAAAAATTTAGAAGATCTCATTTCCTTCCTTTCTTCCTGACCAAGTACCATATCTTTCCTCTGTTATCTGTCCTTATGCCACCTGAATTCTTGAAAAAAGAAAACAGAGTGAGAGAGACATAAAATGTGTAATCACTACATTTGTGAAAAGCATCATCTGTCCTATTTTGCAGCCGCGTAAATCACATTGGTGGACCCTTTTGGATTTGTGAAAAATCACAGGCTACCATTATGTTTATATAGCTCATTTTAAAGTAGCAATTTGTGCCAAAATTTTCTTATTTGCTGAGAAGCAATGTGTGTCAATGATTCCTGTTGTTTGTTTCTTTCACTTATTATTGTTTGGATTGAAATTTGTATTGTAGGGGTATGGCCAGAATCTCCGAGCTTTAATGATGAGGGGATGGGACCCATTCCTTCAAGGTGGAAAGGAACTTGTCAGCATGAATTCACTGGCTTCCGTTGTAACAGGTGATTAAGTTTTTTTTTTTCCCTCTTTTAGCTGTTTTCCACCACATTTCTCATAACATACAGTCTCTTTTCTGATATCATAAAATTTTAACTGTAGGTTTTCTCTGCAAAAATATAACGACTAGAATGCTATTGTTCATGAGTTGCATGGTATCTTCACAGGCATCAATTAAATCATCAGAAACCTAATTCATTCTTATATTACATGTTAAAAAAATGACCATCTCTTCCCTAATTAAACCAACTACTTGTGGTTATGTCTCCAGAATCACCCCACAGTAATAGCCCAGATAGAATTTTATATCATCTGTCTGACTGTTCTATACTTTTGGTAATTCATGCAGGAAACTCATAGGAGCAAGGTACTTCAACAAAGGGTATGCTGGCTATGCAGGTCCATCGATAATGAAAAACATGACGTTGCACACAACACGAGACTATGTAGGCCATGGTTCTCACACGCTATCAACAGTAGGAGGGAACTTTGTAACTGGAGCAAACGTCTTGGACATGGGCAATGGAACTGCCAAAGGTGGTTCTCCTAAAGCCCGGGTTGCTACCTACAAGGTCTGCTGGCCACCACTTGAGTATTCCGAGTGCTTTGATGCTGATATCATGGCAGCAATTGACGTGGCCATACATGACGGGGTTGATGTTCTTTCCATCTCCCTTGGAGGGGCCCCCATGGATTACTTTGTTGATGCTCTTGCAATTGCAGCATTTCATGCTGTTAAGCATGGCATCACTGTAGTATGCTCAGCTGGAAATTCTGGACCAATTCCGGGAACTGTCTCAAATATTGCACCTTGGATAATAACAGTAGGTGCAAGTACCTTGGACAGAGCGTTCGAATCCATTGTTGAACTCCCCAATGGACAGCGCTTCAAGGTATTTCTTTCATTCTGTTCTATCCATGAATTTTCCCTATCATTGATTCATTTTCCGAAGTTCAAGTTCGTTTTTTGCACAACAAAGATAACTCATTCAATTCTTTTCTTTTCTTTCCATGTTTCCATTTTCCCCTCCAATCTGATTCCTTGATTACCAGGGATCAAGCCTTGCTGAAGCTTTGCCGGAAGACAAACTTTACCCACTCATTAATGCAGCAGATGCAAAACTGTCTAATGCATCTTCTTATAGCGCGTAAGAACTGTTTGAACACTCTTTTCTATATGAACGTTCCATTTATGACAAAGTGAAGCTTCTCCAGGGAGTTTATCATCTTTTAGTGATTTTGAAAGCACAACGTAGTAACATGCTTGTCCTTCTGTAGTGGGCTCTGTTTGGAAGGAACGCTTGACCCCAAGAAGGCGAAGGGCAAAATATTGGTTTGCCTCAGAGGTGAAAATGTAAGAGTGGAGAAGAGCCTTCGTGCTTTTGAGGCTGGTGCAGTTGGGATGATTCTTTGCAATGACAAATATACTGGGAATGAGCTTATTGCCGATCCTCATTTCCTTCCAACATCACACATCAATTATAAAGACGGTCTTGCTCTTTATGCCTACCTCAACTCTACCAAGTATCTCTCATTGCTCCTTTCCTTCTCTCATGCATAACATCAGCATTGCTCCTTCAATATATCTTTAATGGCTATATCATGTAACAGGTCTCCGCGGGCATATATTCATCGACCTGTAACCGAGTTGAACATAAAGCCTGCTCCATATATGGCAGCTTTCTCCTCCAGGGGTCCAAGCGTAGTCACACCGGAGATCCTCAAGGTCTGCATACCAAAATTCTGTTTCTTTACCTAACACTCTTTATGATCCCTTTTAGTTTTGTTTCACTGCATACAGTGTTTTCCAAAGACCTCCGTGGTAACTTCTGGTTTATTTTCGTCCCCTCCATTTCTTCTTTTTTTCTCTTTTCAGCCTGATATTACTGCACCCGGTGTGAACATTATTGCTGCCTACTCGGAAGCGGTTAGCCCAACACGTATGCCATTTGATAAGCGCAGGATTCCTTTTATGACCATGTCTGGAACATCCATGTCCTGCCCTCATGTAGCTGGAATTGTTGGCCTTCTCAAGAGTCTCCACCCTGACTGGAGTCCATCGGCTATTAAATCTGCAATAATGACAACTGGTATGAGTTTTGGAATGTTAATATATGCTTTATATGTGTAGCGGGAGTACCATCTGATGCTATATATATATATATATATATATATATATATATATATATATAACGACTCTTTTTCTTCTGGAAAATGTTGTGTCGCAGCTAGGACAAGGGACAACACTATGAAGCCAATGCTTGATGGCGATTATGATAAGGCAACACCACTTGCTTATGGCTCTGGCCATATCAGACCAAATCGTGCCATGGATCCTGGCCTAGTCTATGACTTGAGCATCAATGATTACCTGAATCTTCTTTGTGCCGTTGGTTATAACCAGACCCAGATAACGAGTTTCTCTGGTCATCCTCATCGTTGTCCTAACATACTCAAAATCCTGGATTTCAACTACCCTTCAATAACAATACCTAAACTCTATGGCTCAGTTAGTCTGACCAGGAGGGTCAAAAATGTTGGTTTCCCAGGCACTTATGCAGCAAGACTCCATGTACCCGCGGGTCTTTCCATATCTGTGGAGCCTAAAACCTTGAAATTTGAGAAGATTGGTGAAGAGAAGAGCTTCCAGGTGACAATTGAAGTTACGAGACCAGGGGTGGCTACAGCATTTGGAGGGCTAACTTGGTCAGATGGCAAGCATTATGTGAGGAGTCCAATTGTAGTTGGTGGCGTTAAGGGATAGGTCTTAGGGTGAAGCTTCTCTATGTAGAAAGCTTTCTTTTTTCTTCTTGGTTAGTTTTGCTCTTAATAAGAGGTTATCTCATTGGAAGATTGGTGAATAAAATAAATTATTTATTTTCTCGTTTTATGCTCATTCGTTTGTTCGTCTTGGAATAGCTGTAATTTCTGAATTTGAGTAACAAAATGAAAAATTTACGAACATACTATGAAATGAACTTTGCAGACTTGCAGTGGCACCAAGCAATATCTTTAAAAAGAAAAATACTAATAAACAGTTAAAATTATTTAAATATAAATACATTTAATGGTATTCTTTAATGAATAAATGGTGCTACCTGAATAAACCACTTATGAATTTAGATAAATTGACTAAATTCGGTCAAATTATGTGAATAGCATAACAGATGAATTGCTTTCTTTTTTGTCACATAAAATTAACATTACACCCTATACTTTGGCAAAAATATAAGATATTAAAAAGTATTATCAATTTCTCACTCAACAAATGGGTCAGCTAAAAAAAGTTTAATATTAATACCTTATACAGTGTACTCAGCTGCTCACTAAGACTTGCAACGATACATAATTTCGATTATCAAAAAAATTGTTGGCAGCAAGAATTAAACCTAAGCACGCTTAAGATTTTACCAGCTGAACAAAAACCATGAAAGTCTTTTTATATTCATAATCCCGTGTCTTAATCTTAAGTGTCCTTAAAGGTCAATGTCAATTGTCAAAAGTCCTAGTGTTTGTTTTTTTTTTTTTTTTGACTTGAAAGTCCTAGTGTTGTTAAGCTACTAGGACTAGGAGCAACACTACCTGCCACCAGACCTGCACCACCGTTGGCCATGGCTATGTATCAGATTAGAATGTTATCTCAGCCCATGAGAACTCTGCAACTCAGTTCTCGATTTTCAATATTAATTCTTTACGTCAAAGTGAAACCATAGGCTCAACTCTAATGGGAGCAGAGGCAAGGATGGTACTCTCAGTGGTTGTAAATGCAAAACCCGTTCTTAAAGATGGTACTCTCAGTGTTAATGGCAAGGATGCATTAAAGGGTGTACATGAAAATGTGGTGGTGACGCCATTGACAGGTTCATAAGCTTTCATAGGGGCCACTAGTTCACGGCTAGTGTTCAAGCTTGGAGTCATCGAGTATGCATTTTCCTCATCATCTCGCGCAGATTATCCATTCCATGTGATATTCTTTTTTGTTTGTGTAAATTGTAGTAGTACATTGTTACTTCTTACTTTTGTTGGGTCTTGTAGAATTGAAGATAATGAGAAATTTTCTCCTGATTATGCATAATGCTTCTAACAGATATGAGCACTTTATTTGTAATATTAAGTGAAAAATTAATTCACTTCGGGCTGGTTTGAAAAAGTTTTGAATAAAGTACTTCTTTTATATATATATATATATATATATATATATATATATATATATATATATATATATATATGTATGTATATTATCAAAAAGTAATTTTGGATAAGGGTTTTTTTTATTATCAATTTGTTTGACTTGTTGAGCAGGGATGAATGTGCTAGGCCCTTCTAGTCATTAGCTCCAGTTAAGATGTATAATCGGACAATTTGTGGATTCTCTTTTAGCAAAAAAAATTTAAGTTGAAAAGAAAGCTTGTCCTAATTCAGGATCAGAACATGTTCTATATTGATAAATAATTTATGAATTCTCTTGCACTATATTAAT
This sequence comes from Castanospermum australe, assembly GCA_019955255.1. NCBI lineage: Eukaryota > Viridiplantae > Streptophyta > Magnoliopsida > Fabales > Fabaceae > Castanospermum > Castanospermum australe. The sequence goes on from NSJW01000802.1 coordinate 297,613, forward strand.
TGCGTATATATTGTAATATGCTAGCTGTACATAATTGCAATGTCCTTGATTTCAAACGCTAAACTGGGAGGTAAACCACCCCATTTATGAATTAATTCATTTTAACTACATAAGAATGTTCTTGTACAGACAGTAAGTGTCATTGCAATCTTATGGGAAAGACTTACATTAGACATCTGATAAGAGTAAAACAATATCTCAGAATTTTCTGGCATATATAGACTTACTGTTGTAAGGAATTATATGGTTTTTTTTTTTATTATTGTTGGTTTTGTTTTTTATACAAGATAAACGAAACTAGTTTTTTGCAGCAAAGAAAATTGCTTTTTTGGAGGACCTTGCATTTGGATAGGTTGCAATCATGGCGTTGGAGACGTGCTTCTCAAATGTAATTCTGGAATGGTACTCTAGCACTGTTACTTGAATGTACTCAACCCAGCATATGTAGCTCTTTCATAAATTTTTTTTCATAAATCAAGTCTACACAATTTATGTAGAGTAAATAAAAAAAATATTATATTAGTAATTAAATAAATAAAAAATATCCGGAGTTATGTGAGTTTTTTTTTTTTTTTATGAGTAATAAAGATATGTTAGTTTTTTTTTTAATCTATACAACTTGTGTAGATTAAAGTTTATAGAAAAAAAAAATTTTAAGCTCTCTCAAGTCTAGAAACTAGGAAGTCTCTTGCATGATATATTGTCTCGCATTTTTAGTATTGGCATAGTAGTCTTGTAAGTAACTTAAAGGAAATTGACGTAGTGATTAAAGAAATTGACATAGTGATTAAAGAAGTATGTTTATTATCTTGACTATTCAAACTTTGAGCTCTCTATTTAAAAGACTTAATTCTACTAAATACATTTTGTCGATATAAGAAGCAAGTCTTTAAGATTATCTAGAGAAGAGATTCTATTTTAATTAACTATTAAAAGATATCTTTTATTATACAAACAGAGCAATATTCTTAGTAAATATTTAAACATTACATATCATAGATTAGGCTATTTATAAAAAATCATTGTCTTCTAGAGTTCTTAGAATTGAGGAACCTCATAACTTTCTGAGTGACCTAATCATAAATTTTTTTTTAAAAAATATTGTATAAAGAATTTTAAGAAAATATTTAAGAAACATTTGATTGTACTAAAATTCTTGTGGCATACACTTCTGAATTTGTGTGATAAATTAATTTTTATTAATTTAAAAAAAATAGAATGTAAAAATGTTTTAAAACCATGATTTATTTCATGTTTTAGTATAAAATTACAAAAAGGGAAAAGAGAAAACAAAAAGAAAACGATCGAATCTCTAGGCTTGGGTGGCCCAACTTTATATCGGTGTGGGCTAGGGATTTGGATTGTGGCCCAATAGCCTTACAAAGAACAGTATTTTAGGGAAGAATGACAACAACGACGAAGGAAGGAAGGAATGATAGAAAGTTGAAATCGGAGACGGAAACGAATTTGCCTCGCTGGAACTGGTTTTTTTAATTGATTTTGACTCTCGCCCTCGCTCTCTCTCTCTCTCTCTCTATCTCTCTCTGTTAACTGTTTCGTTCTCTCCCTTCGTTGCTATTGATTTCTGATTTTCTGTTCTGTTCTTTCTTTTTCTTCCCGTTTGCTTTCCTTTCTTCCTCTTTTTCTCTGTGCCGTGCGTAACCATTCTTCTGTTGCTATCCCCGGAACACGCGACCCGTATAAGGAACACGCAGAATGTCGTACGCGTACCTCTTCAAATACATCATCATCGGTGACACCGGTAATTCTGATTCGTTTCGATCATTTTTCAATCCCAATAAAACTTGCCTCTCATAATTGCTTTGCTTCAAATCGAATTACTGTTTCTTTATGATCTGGGTTTCGTAACCTTTAAGAATTAGCCCACTTTTTTTTTTTTTTTGCAACTTGTTGGATTAGAATAATTGGTGAATTCTCTGAATCACCCCATGATTTTTCTGGGGTTAATTTTCTCTGTCTCGCGAAGAATTGTAGAAATTTTGTTGTTTGATTTACGGCTATACATGGAACTTGTGCCCAGCTTCGGTTTCCAATCGGATTTGGTGTGTTTAATCTTTTTTTCGTTTTCTGATAATGTGTAAACGAATAGTTTGATACATAAGATGATAGCCGTTGAGATCTGGTACTGTCACGATTTGTTTACATGGTTTGGGTTAAATTTTTTCTCTTCTTTCCCATATGTTTTTAAACTATTGCAATGCTTGCTTTGTGAGAAATATTTTGGTCTTCTTTGTTCTATGTTATAGTTCATTTATTTTCTTTTTGTATGTATTTTATGTACCGTGTATGTAGTCTTAGAGTAGTTCTTGTGGAGAGGACTGAGTCCTGTTGCCCTTTTCTGTAGGAGTTGGAAAGTCATGTCTTCTACTTCAATTCACTGACAAGCGCTTTCAACCCGTGCATGACTTGACCATCGGTGTTGAATTCGGAGCCAGGATGATCACAATTGATAATAAGCCTATCAAGTTGCAAATATGGGATACGGTTTGTTCATCCTTTCCAAAACTTGGTCCTAAATCCAAGTAGTTCGAACCTAGAAATCTGTGAAACATCTTTCTTTTCATTTTAGGAATTGGTGGTTGGCTGTGATCATTTTAAATGAGGGCCTTTTATGAGGGGATTTTGAATGCTGTTTCACCCTTTAGGGTAGCTCTTATATCCTCCCTGAAGCTTTTTATGTGGTTGGTGCTGATAATATCATATAACTGTCCCATGTTGAATCACTGGCTGGTGTTCATAACAGACAGAGTTATGCAGATTGGAATCATATTGGATAGTGGGCCTAGGGCTGATGCTGTCTGTTGACTCTGTTCATATAACTTTGATGTCCATGCTATGTTTGTTGCAAAAAAATTTCATGCCAAGCATGGTGGAGTGTGTCCTTGTGGGCTGATCCATTTCCATTGTTGAAAACCTCGTTAGTTGGATTTCCTGTCGTAGAACCTAGAACTAGAAGATAGAGTATTCATGAATTTTATCCCAAAAAAAAAAAACCTTTATACATGGGAATAAATTTTTGGCTTTGGAGGATAGTTTTTCTCAACGCATTTTGTGAAGTGGATATGAGATATGGGGTGGGATGATTTAGCTATTAGAGGGGAGTGGTGGGTGGGATATGGGCTTTGGTGACCGCATAAGGTACCTTTCATTCTTTGGATGGTTAGTGTCTATAAATTGATAAGAATGCCACAGTTCTGGACTGCCCATTGTAGTCATCTAGCAAGTTTAAAACATGAGTTTCATTATATATGTTCAGCTTGGATTGATCATCTAGATTTCAGTGATGGAAAATATTTTTCATTTCTTAGTTGCTTGAGTTCTCTGAATATGGTAAGCATTTTCCTCCTGCTGTTTGTAAAGTTTAGGATACTGAGTTTCCTTGTAATATTTCAGGCTGGTCAAGAATCCTTCAGATCTATTACCAGGTCTTACTACAGAGGGGCTGCAGGTGCACTGCTTGTCTATGATATAACCAGGTATCCTAATTTAGAGTTCTATAACTGGAGTTTGGAATCCTAAAATAAAAGACTTAATTTCATTTATAAATTCTTGTATGAAACTTGTTTGAGATTACATTAATTTAAGAATCCATCTTATTTATGAATCATACTGTATGTAATATTGTATGAGTTATATATCCCATCACTTTTAATATGATTGGTAAATCATTTTAATCAAAATATTTTCTTTTTATTTCTACAAATAAATTATTTAAACACAATGTAATTGAATCTTAAACTTTGTCGTATGGACTGATTTACTTCTGGAATTTTTGAGGGAAATATGATGTGCTCTTCTAAATAACAAAGTGACATATTGAAAGGAATATTAATGGAAAACAGCATTTTATAAGTTTGTAATTTGCTTAGGAGATGCATGTACTGTGCCAATCCAATTTGATGGGGCTACAGAATGATATATGTGACAATTTTGATGCATGCATGTTTATGTAGTTGTATGTTAGAATTATATGCTGTTTATTTTAAATAAGACAATGAGAATGATGCTGGCGTGTGTTTATCAACAGGAGGGAGACATTTAATCACTTGGCTAGCTGGTTGGAAGATGCAAGGCAGCATGCAAATGCAAATATGACCATTATGCTGATCGGCAACAAGTGTGATCTTGCTCACAGACGGGCTGTAAGCACAGAGGAAGGTGAGCAGTTTGCAAAGGAGCATGGATTGATCTTCATGGAGGCCTCAGCAAAAACTGCTCAGAATGTTGAAGAGGTCAAAAGTTTTATCACATTACTTATCTTGGATTTTCTTCTTCTGTTCCTCCCTTCCCCCTCACCACCATAAGAAAAAGGCAAATTTCCAACGTATCTAGTTTTTTAGATTGAATATGTTGGCAAATTTATCTATAGAAGTGTTAAATTAAATATAACCTATCCTTTTGCAGGCTTTCATAAAAACAGCTGCAACCATATACAAAAAGATTCAGGATGGAGTTTTTGATGTATCGAATGAGGTTAGTTTCTTTCTTCTTTGCTTTCTGTTTCATACTTTACCTCATCCTTTTTATTACTCTTATGGGAATTTCACATTATATTAGAATATAGAGGATCTGTGAGATATTTAATCTCAGTCTACCTGATATGTTTTTACAATTTGTGGATGCATTCCGGGGATAATGATTCTAAAGTGAAAAAACATGCTCCTGATTCAAGGAGCAATAGATAAAACACTGATAAATTTTATATAATTGCAGTCTTATGGAATAAAAGTAGGATATGGTGGAATTCCTGGACCATCTGGAGGTAGGGATGGTCCTTCTGCTGCGAGTGGAGGCTGCTGCAGTTGAAGTGAAGATATATTGCAACCTATTTACTTCAATGTGGTCCTTTATGTATTCCCTTTTTAACCTTTTATTTTGGGTCTGCATATGAATATATATATTTTCTACATCCACTGATGAAATCAGATAATTGTATAATGTTTTCTTTTCAATCTTCACTTTGTTTCTTTGACCTAAACCGATGATTTGTCTATATTTATTTGTGTGCATAGTTAATTGATCTGTTGTTTCATTCTTCTTACATATCCGGTATTCTCAACTCTGGGATAAGGTATTTGTTTTTTTTTTCCCCTTCCTATGATTGGAGGGACGTGAAGTTTTCTGTATAAAAATAGTAAAGGATCTGGTGAATGAGGCAGAGGACATGGAGATGCTTTTGATTTTACCATACTGAAACAGTGTAGTTTTGGTTGTGGAGCTGAACCTCATGGCCCAGAAAGTCATTCTTGACATTTTATTCGGAGGTTAAAACTTCAAAAGTGAGCTATTGATATTTTGAGCTTTCAAAACTCATCAGTTATTCAGTGAGGAGTAAACTCATTGCAAAGATTTACGATCATCCGAAAGACAATCGTAGTTATGATCTTTTGCACACAAGAAAGATATATTTGAGCCTCAAACTTCTGAAAGTAAAACGTAGAAGCGGTAATTTGAATTGAGAGGAGGAAGCAGCTTATATTATACTTCACTAGTTCAGCTTTTGATGTGTTATATCAGGCTCTGTTCCGTTCAAGAAAAGGAAAGAAAACTCCACATCTGTTGCATGACGTTTATAGGGCAATTACGCTATGCAAAGAACTTGTTGAGGTGTCTGGCGATTTCTTCAGTTACTGCATATCGGTTGGCGATTTCTATTTGTAAGTCATGTCTACCTCATCAAGACATGACAAGCTGTGCTAGTTGTTGTCAACGAGTCACGAAGCAGTTGCTCTCAACTTTACCTATCTGAAGAATTTATATATGTGGCAACACAAGCAGCCATACATTGGAGTTTGGACTCGGATACAATGTGTCTTGTCTAGACTAGTAGGAATTCTTCTATAGACTAGAGTTACTTAGTAACTATGGAATTCATTGATCAGCAGCAATCAAGGTTGTGCAGCCTTGTTAACTGCGTTCGGGTGGGGTGCTAGAGAATTTTTATTTTTATTTTTTTGAGGAGAACTAAAAAAAAAATATTTAGAGGAGGTCAATTTAAGAAATTTTCATTAATAAAAATTACTTTTTTTTTTTGAGAAAATTTATGGGGTCTCTCATGGTACACTACTCTCCATTATTGACTATGCCTGTTTGTTTTAGATGTTACTAAACACCAACTGGGGTTCTCACACTTTTCAATGAGCTTTTATCTCAAGCAAGAATTTTGAGCGTCTTCTAAATAAGTGTTTGACCTAAACACAAACAGACTTGTACTTTACACAAACGTACAATACTATTAGTTAAATATAGGAGTTTTATGATATTCAAAGTTTTTTATTTTAATATACTGTAATATATAAAGATTTTCAAGGGTTCAGAGACTAGTTGAGTAATTCCTTTTAAGGAGAAAAATATAATTAGAGGGTAGTTTTCTAGGTGAACCTCAGCCTATTCTTTTGTATATGAGACTAGCTATTTAAATTAACGTCACAAATATTTTTTTGGTAACTCTAATAATTGTGTAGCTGTTTTTCTTCATATTTATGACGTTAATGTTCAGCCGCATTGTCAACGAGAAAGCTCACATAATGAAAGTTCAATATGTTAGAATTGGTGTATTATTATTATGGCGGGATAAATGTGTAGGGTATTTTTTAAACAAATTATGAGATACTTTCATATTCTTTAAACGTGAAATTAATTTTCGCTCTAATTTGAACTTGACTTTGTCTATAAAGAACTTCCAGTTAATTTTGAACTCGTGCACCCCAAATAAAATCCACCCACGTGAGATGTATCGGGTAGTAGGGAAGGGGCAATAGGATCTCCCATTTGCATAGCCATAATTCTCAGATTCCTTCCCCTATTCATTATTTTTTTCTTTTCCATAATCAAATGATTCATCCATCCAATCATGTGAGCCACAAAAGTGGGTCATGGTTGATGGTGCCTTGAGGCAGAGGTTTCAAAAGTGTATGGAATTTTATGACAGAGGCTGCGTATGAATAATGAATCTGAATAGATAAGTCGGCTAGTGCAGGGCATTTGTGAAAGCTCCATGACATGTTTGATCCATAATTTTGGACAGCATGATGGGGTGGAGACTGGAGATCATAGCAGCTCATCTTGTAATGCTTCCATAGCAAGAAGGAAACTGTAGACAGGGGGTGACTCTGATTTGGTCACTGTCTTAGTCATGGTTTTAAATTGTGGTTTGTAACTACAATTGCTTCTGCATTAATTGTATTTTCTCGCAATTATCTATAATTTTTTCAATCACAGCTTAACCGCATCTGCAATCATAACTATAATTTAAAACTATAATCCAAGTCTTGAGTTCTTCTAACAACCACAACAGTTCCCTTTCCTTGATTGCACAATCACCACCAGCTTCATTATTTAAGAGATTGATCAATGGAGTTTCGGAACTGGACATGTAGCAATAAGTTTCCTAAAACTCTCAATTCCATTTCCCCCTTTTTATAATACATAATTTCATCATTCTTCTTTTTTTTTTGTCTTTGAGACGTGTATTCTTATGAATGATATTTGATCAAGAAATTTCCTAATAACTGCATACTCTAAAGTTTAAATTTTAGCTTTCACTTGAAAACATGACTTGTTTATTATTGTACCTAACCCTTATTGGTTCATTTTACGTTTCTTAAAGTAATTTTTATAAACTTAAATGATCCTCCAATTTTCTTGTTGCCTTATTAGACTAATGACAATTTTTCAAAATATGCAACTTCCAAATAAATTTTATCAGGAAAAAAACGTTTTAAAGAACAAGATTAATATCAACAAAAGGTTCTACATACATCAAATTTAAAAGACAAAAATAGTTCTCAAATTGCTATTAGTGTTTTGCCTTTTTTATATGGTGATTGCTAAAAGTTAAGGTTATCTTGATTAAATTATATAGATATTATGTTGTATATATACTTGTATTCAATATAATGTATTGCGATGAGACATTCTTAATCAGGAACCTTCTGAATTAAAATGATGTATAACTATGTTACAAGAAAAATAATAATATCCCTAACACTAATTGCATCCAAAGTATTTTATATTTTCTTATAAAAGTAAATTATGTTATCTACTAATTGATTAATAAAGGAATCCGATTCTACATCTCTATCCTTGTGGATAAAATATGCATAATATTGAGAGGTGACAAAATGTAACAAAAACACACATAAAAAAAAGTACCAGAAAAAACACAATAATTAATTAGTATCAATGAGAAAATCATATATATTTATTAATTAAGTTCTTTATTCTATCAGTTTTATTTAAATGATTTAAATTTATTTTAAATTTTTTGTTTTCTTATAATTTTAAAAAACTGAGATGAAATGAATTTAAATAAATTAAATAATTTATTTTAAATTTGAGAAGATTCTTGCAGACATTATTTTTTGAAAGAAAAATATAAAAGTTTATTACAGTACGATAAGTCACGAAGTTTTTTTTTGATAAATTAATTTTTTGAGATAAATTATATTAAAAAATTAATTTTTAAGAAAGATATTCTTTCTATTTAATTTTATCTATTATTTAAAATAATTATATAAAAATTTAAAAAATTATTCAATTTTATTTATTGTTTAAGTTAATTTTATAAGAATTAAAAAAATTATTAAATAATCTCAATTATAAAAAAAGATAATTTAATATGATTAAATTATTCTTTCTCTGACTTTATTAATATTTCTTTTTTTCTTAATTTTATTTTATTAATTTTTTTTTATTAAAAAATAAATATAATGATATGAATAACACTAAAAATAATAGAAATAATAGTTTCACTCTAAATTTTTTTTTTAACTTTAATATTTTTTTAAAATAAATTAATAATATAATTATTTTTATCATAATGTTATTTTTATAATTTTTATTAGGTAAAATTAAAAAAATTAATTAATAATTTTTTAATATACTTAAACGATAAATATTTTGAGACAAAAATAATTCTCTTTGAAGAGAAATAAAAATAATCAGAGAGTATATTTTTAGAAATAAATATGTCATTTTAACTCATTCATTTTTATATACATTATTATTAAATTCTTTCTCTATCAGTCCCCGTTATGTTCCATTTTTGCGTAGTTGTAATGCTTGCCATTGCTCCAAAATTTGCCCCATTTTCTAACAATTAGCTAAATTGGAGGATGCAAAAACGTAAATTGATGAATAACCCTTCCTCTTCCTCTTACATGAATTATCTGTAGCAGTCTTCTAATTCTGGTCATCGCAGAGGAGACCAAGACAAGAAAAGAGAGACAGAAGAAAAGGTCTTTGTGTGTAAAATCAAGGAGTTTGTTTCCTTTTTTTTCTTTTTTGTGTGTGTTTTAATCTGGGATTGCTAAACTACTACGAGGAAACAAAGAACAAAGTACGAAGTAGCAGTGGAAGCCACCAACGAAGAAGCAGAGAGAGAGGGAAAGATTTCAATTTCAGATCTCAAATCACCATCAATCGGATCCCATATTCGTACCCATCTTCTTCCTTTTGATTGTTGATTCCCAAATTTTCGATTTTTCCTTCTCCCTGCCGTTGCCTGCAATCATTTTTCTCTGCGTTTTCCGTCAAAGTTTATGGCTTCTCCTGGGAATCCTAATCAACAGCAGCAGCAGCAACCGAGCCATTTCGATTTGCAGAAGCTTTTCAAGGCTGCACCCAATCCAAATTTCACGAATTTAAACTCTTCTCCATCGTTCCCAGCTCCTTCTCCTTCCACGCCTCCTCCTTCTTCCTATCCAACCCCTTCTTCTTCTTATCCGCCGCCCACTGGCACATACCCATATCATCCTCACTATATTCCTTATCCAAGCACCCTCCATCAACAACAACAGGAGCAATCTTGGATCCTCCATCCCCAGCAACAGCACCTTGCCCAAATGCATTCTCCACAAAGACCCATCTTTCAACCTCCTTCTCCCTCCTCGCCGCACCTTCCTTCATCCCCAAATCCCAATAACCCTAGTGGTGCCCGCCTGATGGCCATGCTGAGCACCCAAAGCACTCCCTCTAATCTAGAATCCTCGGTTCCGTATCCAGCTTCATCGCCATCGCCATCGCCATCGCCATCGCCCTCCCCATCAACACCATCACCCGTAGTTTCTGAATTTTCAGTGCCTACAAATCCTATAGTGTCGCCCTCTACGCCTTCGGCTTCGCCTGTCAATCTGGCAAGCCCTCAGTCCACCCCAACGAGGATGCTGAGCAGCAAACTCCCAAAGGGACGCCATTTGAGAGGAGAGCATGTTGCTTACGACATTGATGTTCGGCTGCCAGGGGAGGTGCAACCTCAGCTTGAAGTCACTCCTATCACCAAGTATGCCTCTGATCCCGGGCTTGTACTTGGCCGCCAAATTGCAGTGAATAGATCTTATATCTGCTATGGACTGAAACTTGGTGCCATCCGGGTCCTTAATATTAATACTGCATTAAGATATTTGCTTCGAGGTCATACTCAGGTGGGTTGTTTTTACGCTAGCGTTTCTCTATTGTGTTACTTCTGGCCTGAACGCAGTTGTAATATTAATTTTCATGCCTCTCTAATGATTATTAGAGTGTATTAGTTCAGGTGTTGAAGCCTCTTTTTCCCTGCATAAAACTGTTTCTTGAATCAAATCTGGCTACTTGGTGCCAGGAGTGATTGATGCATTGACTCGGTGATTGAGGGTAGCACACCCTTTTTCCTGTTTGACATTTTCTATTAACATTGCATTGGCTTGATAAGTTTTAGTGCCCTCTGTTGCCTTAGACAATAATGTTGGGGTAATATGAACTTCAGTTTACTATAATGAAGATATATTCCTGTTGCTGCTATCACTGCTTGCATACACACTGCATTTGTTGTCTGTTGGCATGAGACGAAAAAAGCACAAGATTGCTTTTTCCTCATAAATTCATGAGGAATTTGCACCTAGTAAATCTGCAAATTAATATGGGACTGTTAGTTTATACTTTTTTCTGGATTTCGTATGTTGGCTTCTCTTGATTTAAGTTTAACATGCTGCGTTTGATAGTTGCTTGTGAGTAATGTAAGATATAGTATAAACACATAATGGCATGAATCTTTATGGATATCTGAGAAAGATTGTTATTTGAGTTGTTTCTGTCGTTCTTTCTTTTACTTTTGCTTTGTCTTTTCTTTTAACTGGTTTGGATTATGTAGTATTGATATCAAGCTTCCAAAAATATAGAGTAATATGTACCTGTAGACCCCTTTTCTTTAACCCTATATTGGCTATTCTCAGTAGCTGTTCTTCCATGATGGATCATATTCGCATAATTGCAACTTCCTTTGAACATGTGAAGCTGTCTCTACCATTTATAATGAGTTCACTGCTGCTACACACATTTGAGATGTGATTTTTTTTTCCCCTTTTATTGGTTTTCCAATCTATATCCCCCTCAGTTTATGTATATCACCTTTTTATGTAGAGAGTAACAGACATGGCTTTCTTCGCTGAGGATCTTCACCTTTTGGCCAGGTACATATCCCTTTTCTATTTCTTGTTTGTCATTTTTCTTGCAGTACACTTGCATAATCATTTTCCCCCTTGTATATGCTCTCATTCACAGTGCTAGCGCTGATGGGAGAATTTTTATATGGAAGATCAATGAAGGCCCTGATGAGGAAGACAAGCCTCAAATTACTGGAAAAATTATCATAGCCATTCAAATATCAGGACTGGGTGAATCAGTTCATCCACGAGTATGCTGGCATCCCCACAAACAAGTAATAGTAGCAACTTTATAATTGCGGTCATTATGTTTTTTATCTTCCAATTTGTGTTATCCTTTAAAGTTTAAGCTTATCAGTTGTACCTTTCTTGGAATTGATCAATAGGAGATTTTAATGGTTGCTATTGGAAACCGTATCCTCAAAATTGACACCATGAAAGCTGGAAAAGGTGAAACCTTTTCTCCAGAGGAGCCTCTCAAGTGCTCTATTGATAAGTTGATTGATGGGGTGCACCTTGTTGGTAAACATGATGGCAATGTCACTGAGTTATCAATGTGCCAATGGATGAAGAGTCGATTAGCTTCAGCATCAGCAGATGGCATGGTCTGCATTTGGCTCTCTCTCCTTGCCTTGCTCTGTTGCTTCTTATATTTTTGTCATCCACTTTTACACTAGTGGAATCTGTGAAAAAAAAACTAATATGATAAACCTTTTTAGTGATTCCTTTAATTTTTAGGAGGGTCTAGTTACCTAACTGAATTTGGATTATAACGTAAACATAGAATGGTACAAATGGACCAAGTATCCTATCAGTTGATGGGATAAATGAACTCTCTAGTTGATTAGTTCATGGCATACATTAGCTTCATTTTTGAACTTTGGAGTTGTCAATATGAAGAAAAGTTTTATATTCATTGTTCTGTTTTTCAATTATAAATTACTTGTTTTTGTCAACAGGTGAAGATATGGGAAGAACGAAAGGCATCACCACTTGCTGTTTTAAGACCACATGATGGTAAACCTGTTAATTCTGTGACATTCTTGACTGCTCCTCACCGCCCTGATCACATTGTTCTTATCACAGCGGTATATACTCCTAGTCTTTCCCATTTTTGAAAACATGGTATATGATTATGCTTCACTTGTGGGTGCTTTTGGACTATTTTGTTATGCAGCTGGACCATTAGTTGTGTCTGCTCAAGGTGGTATCCTGGATCCCCCTTGCATTGTTCATAAACTAATTTCCTATATTTTTCCCTAACTGCAGGGGCCACTAAATCGGGAAGTGAAGATATGGGTCTCTGACAATGAGGAGGGCTGGTTATTACCTAGTGATTCTGAGTCATGGAATTGTATTCAGACTTTGGATATAAGAAGTTCTTATGAAGCCAACCCTGAGGATGCATTCTTTAATCAAGTTGTAGCATTGCCTCGTGCTGGTTTGTTTCTGCTTGCAAATGCTAAGAAAAATACAATTTATGCTGTACACATGGAGTATGGACCTAATCCAACTGCTTCCCACATGGATTACATTGCTGAGTTCACAGTTACAATGCCTATATTAAGTCTTACTGGAACTAGTGACAGTTTACCAGATGGAGAACATATTGTACAGGTGTATTGTGTCCAAACACAAGCCATTCAACAGTATGCCCTCAATTTGTCCCAATGTTTGCCTCCACCCCTGGACAATGTTGAATTTGAAAAAACAGAACCCAATCTATCTCATGCCCTTGATGCTTTGGATGGATCTACTAATCTGGAAACTGGAAATATGCCACAAGTTCATTCTAGCAGCTCTGAAAGTGCCCCTGTTGTAAGCCTTCCTGTAAATTTGGCTTCTTCAGATATTTCTGGTCTGCCTGAAGCTTCTACGCTAGATACAGAAACCAAGACAAATGATTTGCCTTCTCATAATGGTTTTGAACATATCCAAAGTGCTCCACCTCCTCTTCCTCTAAGTCCAAGATTGTCCCGGAAGTTATCTGGTTTTAAAAGTTCATCAAATAATTTAGAGAATACTTCAACTAGTGCTGATCGCAACAATGAGCAGACATATCTTGATTGTTCAACTGAACGGAGAATAGAGTCTGAAAAAGATAATATGGCTGATGTGCCTGCATCTGGTGACAGTTTGCAGAAGAATGATAAAGTTGTACAAAATGATGTCTCTGTGGTTTCTAATCCCCCAACAATATTTAAACACCCGACCCATTTGGTAACTCCATCTGAGATATTCTCTACAGCTGCCTTATCTTCTGATAATTCTCAAACATCTCAAGGTATGGATGTTCTAGATGTGGCCGCCCGTAGTGATGCAGAAAACTTTGAAGTAGAGGTTAAAGTTGTAGGTGAGACAGGTTCTAATCAAGAAAATACTGAGCATGACAGAGATAGAGACTGTCACACCAATGTTGCTGAGAAGAAAGAGAAGTTATTCTATTCTCAGGCCTCCGATCTGGGCATCCAGATGGCCAGAGAAACTTATAACATCGAGGGAGTTCATCAGGCTGATAATGTCAATATTATTGCTGCACCTGATCAAAGTTGTAACTCTGTCGAGGAGGAAGTTCAAGACACGAGAAAGGATGTACCTGCAAACATCGGTGAATCAGAAACTGTGGTTGCAGCTTTGCAGTCTCCAGCGCCTGCCATGAAAGGCAAAAGACAGAAAGGCAAAAGTTCTCAAGTGTCTGGGACATCTTCCTCTTCTGCCAGTCCTTTTAACTCAACGGACTCATCAAATGATCAAGGTGGCAATTCAAGAGGCTCATCCATGGAAGCTGCTTTGCCCCAGTTAGCTACTATGCAGGAGATGCTGGGCCAGGTTATTAATTACATTCGAATTTTTCTTTTATTTTTGTTGACCTTGTTTAACATGGTGTATACATTGCATATATTCATAATATTACTTATGATTTTGCTAGTGCTATTCTTTCTGACTTATTATTGAAGTGTTTTGTGTAGTGTGTTATGGGTTATAAACATGCTAGAAGTAAAGCATTGTTAATTCTTATCTAGATTACTAATTTACTACTATTGTAACCTGGTATTTTAGATGGATTTCTGTTAAATATCTTTATTATGATCAAATTTGGGGCAGAGTGTTTGTTTCTCTTTCAAACTTCATGGAAGTTTTTGTAGGCATTTAGTTCATATACAATGTGTAGCATTTTGCTGCCTGAAAATTGAATAGACCTGTCCTGTGATGAAGTCTGGTCCTTTACTTTATTTCCTTGTTATGTATCTCCCAGCTTTATTTCATTTCAATTATTCTGAAACATCAATAAGCTACTCATTGTGTGTATTTATATGATTACATGATTTTATAGCACCGTGAGGTTAATACTATTTTTGAATGGAAGTCTTGTAATGATGCCATTTTCCCCTGCACCATCCAAAATAATATATATTTTAAACTATAATATTTCCTAGGAAGGCATCTTTTCATGTCATTAAGTTATTTGGTTTTGTAACTCTTATGTGCACGTGTTACACAATCAGCTTTTTTTAGTTTTTTCTTGATCTCCTTTGTTTTCTATTTTCAGTTAGTAAGCATGCATAAAGAAATGCAAAAGCAGATGAATGTGATGGTTTCTGTCCCAGTTACCAAAGAAGGCAGAAGATTAGAAGGATCCTTGGGTCGGAGCCTGGAGAAAGTTGTCAAGGCTAATACTGATGCTTTGTGGGCGCGCTTACAAGAAGAAAATGTGAAGCAAGAGAAGTTAGAGCGAGACCGTACACAGCAAATAACAAATTTGATTTCCGGTTTCTTAAATAAGGATTTGACAACACTATTGGAGAAAATCATTAAGAAAGAAATATCTTCAATTGGACCAACTGTTACTCGTTCGATTAGTCAAATTATAGAGAAAACAATATCATCAGCTGTCACGGAATTATTCCAGGTTTATTTTAATTTCAGCATTTGAAAGTGCTACTGTTTAAATGGAGTATAGTTTTTTGTTAATTTTCTAGTTGAATGTCATGTCATGGAAAACTTATATGTTTTATATGAGAAATCTGTGTCCATTGAATTATGGCTTAACAACTGGCATGATTTGATTTTTTGTCCTATATGGTAAATTGCTTTTTCATCACATTTTCCTCACTGCTAAAGTGAAGACAATTTTTTTTAAATATGTCTGACTGGGTTCTGTTATAAATTCTGCAGAAGGGGATTGGAGACAAGGCACTGAATCAACTAGAAAAATCAGTTAGTTCAAAACTTGAAGCTACAGTGGCTAGGCAGATACAAGCACAGTTTCAAACTTCTGGCAAGCAAGCTCTTCAGGTAAGCACATGGTCAATACTGACCAATATTTTTTAAATCACTCTTTGCATTTTTTTTCTTTTCTTTTTTTTATCATGTTAAGTTTGAATTTCTGTTTGCCTCTGCTTTATCATGTGTTGTATTTGCAAATGTTGACATAATTGGTGACTTGCAAGCTTATTGATCAATAAGGACATCGAATTAATAATATGAAATAATGGGACAACTTGACATGTCTACGTTCTTTGTAAAAATATGACGGATTCATCTTGTGTAAATCGTATAATACAGATGGCGGGCTAAATTTCTTAAAAGAAGAAACACATTAAAAAAATTGGAATCAGTAATGCCATAAATCCATCTGAAATGCTAAGAATTCAATACAGCTTGTCTTAGAGAGTCTTTTGTAGCCTTGTATCAAGTAATGCCATCTTTTAGTATGTGCATATGGTGGACCATTGCAGTTTCACAAAACTTGGGGCATTGTGTCATTAAGAGAAGGCAGATGTAATCAAATTTGATAATTTCCTAGGTAACATTTGAAAGTAAGTTCTATCTGAACTTTGCTGATACCTGTTAATCAAAGGCCTGGAAGTTTGAGTTTTGTTTCATCCGTATCTAACAGTTGGTCAGTCTGGTCTCTCCAGTTCTTCAATATTTTTTCCTAATTAGTTATATATCTCATTACAAGCTTTGCTAGCTCAGATATGTCTGTAGGCGATTTTATATTGAACTTGGCTTCAATTGGACCATTTGTCTACTTCAGTTTTGTTGTCAGTGCTCTCTTTTATGCTCACAAGCTTACCATCAGTCCATCTTAGGTTGCTCCTAACAACTTGCAAATTATAGACTCTAGCATTCGACTAGCTAGAGGCTTCAGTTTGCAAGCTATTTTAGAATTATGGAGCCTTAATAGGTTTAAACCTAGATTTATTGAAAATTTTTGTTCATACGTAACATTTTAATCATGCCTTCTTCAAATTTACTTATTTGAAGCCCATTGTCTCTGAGCCTGTTTTTTTAAAATGTTTCTTAAATTATTCATTTTCGGGGATCTATCATCTATGCAATATCTTATTTTATATTTCTCGTTTGTGCAATTCAAGTTAGCTTCATATTTTGGGTTTAGTTTGATATCTGCTTCCTCAATAGTTGTAGGCAATGGTTAATTGTTTCTTTTGGTGGTGTTGGTTGTAGGAAGCACTTAGGATTAGTCTGGAAGCTTCAATCGTTCCTGCATTTGAGATGTCATGCAAAGCTATGTTTGAGCAAATTGATGTCGCATTTCAGAATGGGCTTGTGCAGCACACAACTGCTATTCAACAGCAGTATGATTCAACTCATTCTCCTCTAGTCATGACTTTAAGGGTATGTGGTGGATGCTTGTTTTGAAAACAGACAATGACTTCTACCTTTAATGTTGCTTTTCCTTCCATCAGAGATTCTTTTGCCTTTCTATCATTATAGACTCCATTGTGTATGTTTCCTTGATTGGCATAAGTTACATGGCACTAATCAAATGTAATTTAATGAGATTTTGTAGGATATGGTAGAATAATTTTCGTTCCTCTGAAAAGTGTATGATCCATGTATGAAAATATGTGGTAGATAAATGTAGTAATCGGATTTCAATTCATTTTACATGATATCTTTTGAAGAAACAATTTAGTACAGACGCTCAATGATATATTTTCTTACCAAAAAAAAAAAAAGATTATATAAACAAGTAAAAGATCTTCTGCAAGTAAAACTATAAGTTTTACTTCATTTTTCATAAGTCATAACCAGGGCAAAAAGTCCAGTTATATGTATCTGCATATACATGTCTACAAGAGACTTGAATCTTGGTTGGTTCATTAATGTTGAATTAAGGAATATCTATCTGACATTCAGAGGTATGCCTATTAAAGCACTCTTATGTTTATATGTTTTTACATGGATCTGTTGTGGGTTTTCAAGCATTTATTAGAACCTGACCAAAGGCAAATTTTAATTAGTTTATTTCTCTAATCTAGGCTCTCTTCTCTTACAAATGTTGATAGGTTATGAGTAAGTGTATGCTGGTCTCTAAAAGCTGCACTCTCCCTGATATTCCATTTTCCTCACTACCATGTGCCATATACATTATGGACCTTCCTCTCTTTGACTAAATCTTGAAGTCTTGACTGTTAGATATATCATGTTTGAACATTCAGTGTTGTTATGATTTCACAGGATACAATTAATTCAGCATCATCAATCACTCAAACTTTGAGTGGACAATTGGCTGATGGCCAACGTAAATTGTTAGCAATTGCAGCTAACTCCAATGTAGCTGCAGATCCCTTTGTAACTCAAATCAGCAATGGCTTGCATGAGATGGTATGTTTGTTTCTCATTCCCCTTATCTTACTATTCTCAATGAGTGTTTTTGATATTTTACACTATGAAATCACTTGCGCTTGGCAGGCGGAGGATCCTACCAAAGAACTATCAAGGTTGATAAGTGAGGGCAAATTTGAGGAAGCATTCACTGGAGCCCTTCATAGAAGTGATGTTTCAATAGTTTCTTGGTTATGTTCTCAGGTATGACAATCATATCTGTCTTTAGTTGACTTGAGACACAATTGCATTTGTTGGGAATGGTGCCCATGAAGAACTAATCGAAATGGAACAAAACCTAGTATTATAATGAAAGGGGAACTTTTTTTTTTAATTGAACTGTAGATATTGGAAAACTTAATTCTGAATATTTAGACCAATTTTTCATGTGCTGGATAACAGCCAATTCAGTGATTTTTGTCAAACTTTATAAACCAGTTGAATTTAATATCTTGGGTAAAATTGTGAATTTCTAGGTGTCCTTACTAAAATTCAATAAGCAGGCAATATTAAATTTGAAATTCATTTGTGATTCCTACAATAAATTTGGTCCATCTTTATGTCTACTGGGTGAAATCACATCCCATAAACCCACTCCAATTCTCCAGCTACCCCAAACAAGATCAAAACAGATTTTCACATATCATTATTGGTCAATGCATCTTTTTCGTAGGTTGTGTGATTATATAACAAAGTCAACATAGATAACATTTAATTGCATACCTCATCATAACCAGGTTGATTTAGCGGGCATCTTGACGATAGTTCCACTGCCATTAAGCCAAGGAGTTCTTCTGTCTCTTCTCCAGCAATTGTCCTGTGACATCAATACAGAGACACCCAGAAAATTGGCATGGATGACTGAGGTGGCTGCTGCCATAAACCCAGCAGATCCAAGGATTGCAGTGCATGTGCGGCCAATATTGGATCAAGTTTACCGGACACTGGGCCATCATCGGAATTTATCAACTACCTCCCCTTCAGAAGCAAGCACAATCCGCCTTCTCATGCATGTCATAAACTCTGTGTTATTGAGCTGTAAATGACTTCATTATATTTTATCATCTGTGCAGAAAATGTAAGTTTCAACTTTGGTTTGTATAGATATCTAGGTAGTTTTGAGGGGATGAGGTGAACTACTGTATGTAGTTGTCTTTGGTCCAAGTGATGATTTGTGTGAAATAGTTCCATTTCATCTGTATGCTTCTTGTTTACATTTTACCCTGCCCCCCTCCTCAGGTGTCTTTACAGTTAGAGATATTGCCTTCACCTTGATGGACAAGTAATAGCGGGACATCCTCGGATGAAGAAGGTAACATCACAACGACAGTAATTTCCAAGGTGCACTGGGAGTGTAAACGGAATCCATGGTAGGTTGAGTGGTTGAGCCTGGGAGTGGCTGCAACAAGTCATTGCATTCTGCTATGGCAGGATAGCCCTTGTGCAAGCATTTGAGCTCCCTAATTGTTGAGAACATGGGGTGGCTTCAGACTGGTATTGTTTTGCTAGAATGTTCCAAGTGGGTTGAATCTCTGGTGGCAGCTTTCAGTGCAGATAGTTTTGAATGTCTGCAAATCAGCAATAATTGATAATGATTTGGAATTCTCCGATTCATGTAAACTTAACCCTTGAGTTATGTTTAGATTGAAGAGAATAGAAGAAAAGGAAAAGAAAGAATAGGCTTATGCTAAAACAATTTAAATTTAAAATTTTAAATAAGCCTTCATTTTTTCTTTCTTTTCCTCCATTCTCCTCTAATCTAAATATGCCCTTAATGTAGCTACAGTAGCAGTTATGTTGGCTTGGACTCCTTCCTCCTAGATTTGATGTTAGTGCCGCAGGATTGCGGGGTGTAGTCGACATTTCAGACTCTGGCCAGATACCATGTATATATGTTCGACTGACTTGGGAGGTAGAGATTCCACGCCCTACCCCAAAAGAGGAAAAAATAAAAACTCAAATAAATCCAAAGAAAAATAAGTCCGAGAGCATGTTTTGCTCATTAGTCATTTGGCAGTGCTTTTAGAAGCAAAGTGTTGGAAGGAAAATAAAAAGTGATTTGTGCTCATATTTAAAAGCATTTTATCAGAGTGATGTACTGTTCTTTTGTTTTCGTAGTGAATTAGGCTTTGGTGGAAATTGTAAATGTGCTTAACTTGCTCATGACAGCAACTGTAAATATTTCTAACGACTCACTACTGTTATTTCCTAATGGATCACTTGAGAGTAATTGGTCCCAATTAGGCGTATCGTTTATGATAGATTCCAGGCAATTATACAAGAGGACATAAATCACAACACACAGAAGACAGCCTGCCATAAGCGGAGTATAAACGGCAAGTAGCTGAAGCCATTGGTGCTTAAAAGACAGCAACTCAAAATTCTTTTGCCAAAAAAAATATAGAAGAAGCAACCCCAAAAGGAAAACAAACACTGGGAAAGCCTCAAATCAAATTATTTTAGCAGCATGAAATTACCATAAAACCATCAACACGTAAAGTTGTTTGCATTACAACACATCCCCATCTGTGATTAGCAAGAGATTCTTAAATATGCTCCATGTAAAATAGTTTTCCTCTACTGTACTATTGAGTGTGTCGTATCAATTATGCGAGTCGTCATTGTATACCTTCTTTAATACAATAACAATTATTAGCATTAAAAATATCTTACGTGTCACACATTTTATAATATAATATAAAAAAATTATCTTATACTACATGTATCTAAGATTTTCTCGTGATTAGCAGTGGAGTGTAACAAAGCTTTAAATGAAAGGGAACCCTTGATTGCCTTGATTTTGTTTCGTGGTCTTTCGTTAACCAAAATTAGAAACGCAAAAGGAGGAGCCAACTCCTCTCTCACATTACATTGCTGGTCCCATTGATAGGGCCGCAGGGGAGGGGTGAAACAGATGTGTTGTGGGAGCATATGTGCGT
This sequence comes from Castanospermum australe, assembly GCA_019955255.1. Taxonomy (NCBI): domain Eukaryota; kingdom Viridiplantae; phylum Streptophyta; class Magnoliopsida; order Fabales; family Fabaceae; genus Castanospermum; species Castanospermum australe. The sequence goes on from NSJW01000802.1 coordinate 318,629, forward strand.
GTGTGATGTGTGATTTGAGTTGGAAAACGGTTTTAGCTTAAGATCGCGTAGCGTGTGTGCAAAGCTCACCATATCTAATCATTCTTCTTCAGCACACGTTACCACCAACAGCTCCGGATACATAGATAGATAGATAGATACATTATACATACACAGGATATTGGTACCTAAGTCCCAGCTCTCCCTTGGCCTCAAGACTCAAAAAAGGTTTCCAACTACCCCATTACTCTTACGATCATCATCATGATTTCACATGATCATTCTGAAAATTGTATCAATAATTTCTGTTACATGTTTTTCACACAAATCAGAGGAGATTTTGTTGTTCACTTTTATAGCAATTTCTTTTCCCACGTATTTTGCTTGCTTCAATCTGAGATGATGAATGTATCCGGTTGTGTTTTCCTTTGTCTATTACAATTACGGTCTTGGTAATGCAACCTTTGGATGTGTTCTACGTTTCTGTGTTTGATTGTTAAGAAGTGTGTCAATGGGGTATATTGGATATATACGAATTGATTATATCTTGTTTGTGAATCTTCCATTGACAGAAACGCTATCTGGGTATTTATAATGGAGCAGGAGAAGATGAAGAGAGCAAGAGAAGAAGAGGATGAAACTGAGATTGGGTCTTCTGAGAATAACAACAACGCAAAGAAGAGAGATCTCTGTGGCATAGGCTTCATGAATGACACGAAGGACGTGGAAGAGAAGGGTTGTTTCAAGGCATGGGATTCCCACTTGGCACTGGGGGTGTTTGATTTCCCTTGGCTGAAAGATGGTGTCATGTCCAAATCAGAGGACTGCTTCTTGGATTTTGAAGACAATTTCTCGTCATCTCTAGAATGCCAAGACACTTCCTTTGAAGCTGTTGGTATCGATTTCTCCAAGGCATATGGCTTGTGTGAGACTCCAGAGTCATCAATGACTCATATTCCAGATGCCAAGTTGGTGGAGAATGTATGGCAGCCATTTGAGAGTAATGGGTTGGAGCTGGAACCATAGGATATGGATTGTATTTGGAGCTCCCTGCTCACTAAGCCTCTTTGACAACAACAGCAACAACAACATTGGGTATTGTTTGATGTTAATAGTTCCAACTACAATCTTCATCTCAGGTAGAGATGCCAAATTTGGGTTAGGTGGTGTCTATTGATTAATTCTAGTCCCAGACTTTCTTCCTGTTTTTCTTCTTTCTTGTCCTTTCTTTCCCTCCTTTCTGCATGGCATTTATTTGGGTAAGCCATCACCAATTTTGTCACACCTTTTTCTTTGATTGTCCATATAAAATTACATGGACTTGTGTGCTGGTCAATTAGAAAATATAGTAATAAAACAGTGGGACTTTGAATTATGCAGCACTCAGTATAAATCTGCATTTACTACTTATTTTAGGTGGGACATGTATTCTTTATTTGTGGAATTCCTGATTATTTTTTCAGTTGTTTGGAATAAACTTCATTCCATTTCAACGGTTCATCCCACAAACCCAATATTAATATTAAAATTTGAACCTAGAAGCTCCAAGTTTATTTATGTAATACACAACCACTGACCTTGGGAAGCACAGAGCCCAGAGTCATCAATGTTTATGGTACAATGTACTGAATGCAGCATAGTCCTTAGAACTGAATTATTTCTGTGCACAACAGTCCAAATTAGGCCCAGAAGAGAACAGAACTTACTATGCAGTTTAGGCAAAAGGGATTTTTGTAAACAAGATATAGATTAGAGAGTAATTGTAGCTTTGTGGAGTTACTACAGTAGAAATTGACTGTTCTAGGGGCACAAAGGTTGTCTAGCATTAATAGGATTATTGAAAACAATCTGCGCCTCCCTTTTTGTCTTCTGAGTGGAGTATGCTCACAGATCAACAGTTGCTTTGTTTTCTTAACAATTCTTCTCATTTATTTTTTTTAATGATCAACAGAAGCTTGTTGCTTTGATGATGATGATTTCAACAGTTAAAAGCCATTAAATCACCTCCAAAATGATTTAGTGGGACTTGCTGTAGTTGTAATGCTATTCACACAACTTACAAATTTTATTAACTGTGAACATTTGACCTTCTGAAAAACTTGCTCCTCTTAACTCAGATAAAGCCTCCTGTAATACCCGTGTTTCTAAGGTAGGTGGAGTAATCGTTTAGCTGTTCAGAAATTGAAAATGTGGAAATCATGGATTTATGGCTATGCTCTTCCTTCCAAACAGGATGAACCACATTCAGGAGCAATCAAGGTTCTGGCTGGAAATGGCTGCACACTTTTGGGTCTACTCTGCACCAATTGAGCTTATGTGGACCAATAGCTTCATGGGCTTTGACCACATTCCTAATGCTAGTTCAAGATATCCTTTATATGTTCAAAGAATATGACATTTATTTTATTTTATATTATTTAATAATAATCATATTAATTTTAAAAATTATTATTATTTATTTAAAATAATTTTTTTAAAAAATAACAATAAATTACAAAACTAATATGATTATCTTTAAATAATATAAAATAAAAAAAATATCTTATTCGTTCAACATTTAAAAATTTTTCATGGTGGTAGTAGCCGACTACGACTAGCTGTATTGCACCATAATTACCTGATGTTAGATTTTTTTTTAATCTTTTATTAGGGGGAAGAGACACAGGAGAGAGATAAAGAATTAGCATAATGGTTTAAAAGAAGAATCTAACATCATTTTTTTGAAGAAAGCCAAAGCACGTCACCTGAAGAGATTTAGTCTAATATATGATAATATAATAAATATGCTAACTTCCACTATGATGATGTTACCGCGATGCCCATTGCAATCTTATAACATTTTTTTTTTAAATTTTTCTAGTAAACGGGTATTTAGACAGATCTCAAATGGTAACAAAAGAGTAGGGTAGAATATAATTTTTAAAAAAATTTTGTTTTATGTACAAAAAAAAAAAATTGGCCGACAAAGTTACTCGTGGTTGTTGCCCCATCGATAAGGACAATGGGGATGGGTAAATTGAAATAGAAAGTTATTGAATAAATAAACGAATAAATATAAATAAAACAAAACCAGAAGAATTTAAGGGGAAAAAAACAAAATTGCTATTAAAAATCCTTTTCGTTGAACAGGGTCTATACTTGACGATATTTCCCAAGGAGGGTTGCTCCCTTTCCCTATTCTTAAACTAGAATGGATCACAAATATAAAATCTGAATAAAAAAAAAGAACTTGAAAACGAAGTCATTAGAAAAAGAGCAACAATTATTGAAAATGGTAACTTCGCAGCAGTGGTGGGCAGTTGCCCTCTTGATTGTGCCGACAGTTTTGGTTTCCACCAGTAAAGCTGCGGAGCAACCAGCGACGTTGCAATTTGAGGTCCTCATGTTTCCAGGAGCCATATTTAGGGAACTAATGAAATGTGCCTAAAATCTAATAAGGTTAAACAAAGCTATATGAAGACGATACATATAATATATACTAGTCTATGCTCCTGTAAATGTTACAGGTATTTTTATTTGTTTTGTTTCTTTTATATTTAATGTATTTTTCTCATTATTATGTACTTTTTTCGTTATTCATTTACACCCTTAATAATATAATTTTAATTTAGATTTTTATGCGTATTTTTTTTTTATTCTATATCTCAAATAAGCATACTATCATTTTTTAAAGTAACAATGAAAAATGCAAAATTAAATTACCTAAATATATATTTGAAAACTTTTATTACTAATTAAGCATACCACATGAAAACATTCAAACATAAAGTCACTATCTAAAATGTTAATTTTTATGTGTCTTTATTAAAAGATAGCAGAGGGATTTCAAAGAGCAAGAAGAATTGCTCCAGCAACAAATATGATAAATTTCAGAGAGCGAGTTCCAACGACAAAGAAGCAAGATGACCGTAAATGAGATGGACTCATAGAGTCAAACAATTTTAGCGAGAATAATTAATATCTAATTGCAGTTAGAGCTACCATGTAACAATTGAGTTGGTTAGATATAATAAATATACCCCCATTCTCTTCTTCCTAACGCCGCGTTTCTGCTATAAATTGTATAGTAAAAGGAAAAGGGTTTTGTCATCTCATTGTCATTAAAATGCTCGAATGTTTAGTAAATAATACAGCCATGTCAATGGAAGTGACCAGTGAGTACACTAAGAAGCAAGAACCAACTAGAGCAATAGAGGTTAGCAGTTATGCTCTGTTTTGATGCATTTAAGCCCAATACAGCTCCCTTGATTAATAAGGAAATAAAGGATTTTTTCTTTTTCTTTCTATACACCTCATGAAATTTGCTGGTGACATATAATTGTTAAGGACACGATGGCATACAACTTTGTTTAAATCAAGGTGTGGCTCGGTATTAAGAAACCTGAAATTATAGTAATATAAATTTTATTTTGTAATATCAGGATTTGAATTCTACTTGAATAATACCTCGCAGGAAGAGTTTGGATATTTTAAACCAGAATTAGTTTTATATTTAAAAATTGTAGAGATATCTCGTAAGAGAAAAAAAAAACAACCTTATTTAATAAATTATAGTATGATGATAGTGTAAAAGTTCAAATAGCTTTCTTTGTATCATTAAAAAAAAATAGAATAAAATATATATTTTAATTCTTGAAAAATAAATTATTTATTAATTTTGTATCTTATAAATTAATTTTATTAATTCATTTCATTAAATTTTAAATCAATCACAAATTTTATTTTTTTTATTCATTTTAATTTTATTAATTTAATATTTTAAAAAAATAAAATTATTATACATTTAAAGTTAATGAGATGACATCAATAAAATTTACCTCTAAAAATAAAATTAAAAAATAATATATTTTGTAAGAACTAAAAATAATTATTACCAAAAAAAAAAAAAAGACATGCATCTCTGTACTTTTAATAAAATATCTGATCTAGATAATGAGTACGATGCCATGATTAGTACTCCAAGGCCGAAGGAAAGAATGTGCACTTTAGTGGCTGAAGCAGCACATTATTTGGGTATAACGTTTGACTTATTTTGTGAGAATCATGTTTAAAAATTAGAAAAATAGATTCTATGAGTACATGAGAATATTTTTATTCATGTTCAGTATGCTGTAATGTTGATTTTTCACTCTTACTTCTTTCCTCATGGGAATAAGTTTTTTTTTTTTAGTGAAAAGAGATGATAATATTATTTCAAGCATTGATTCGAGCAAGGATAAATATAATAATGGTTTATTTCTTTTGAAAGAGGTTGGAATGATGGTTCTAAATAATACGAATTAATATATTTTATTTCTTTATATATTTTTACTAAATATAATTTAATTTCACATTATATTCATATGCCAAATGTAAAAAAAATTCAAATAAAGTAGATTATATTTTAAAATGAACTAAATGTTGAAATAGGAATAATTATTTCATTTTAAGTAATTTTATTCTCATATTAATTTTATAAAAAATAAGATTTAATTAATATAAAATATTTCATACTATTATTTAAATATATTTTATCAAACGTTTAATTTTTTAAATAATTATTAACTTAATTAATTTTTTTAATAAATTAACAATTTATAATAAATAATAATATAAAATTTCTTATATTAATAATAAATTAAATTTAAATTTAAAAAGTAATTATGTATAATAAATATACACAATATTTTCACTGTATATAAAATCAACTCCAACATAACATATAATATAACTATTATATATATAGCAATGGCAAACAGTCTTTAAACAATAAACGTAAGTATTTAAATTATAATTTAATTTTTAAAAATTATATTTTATGAAAAATACATATTATTATTTTCAGTTAAAAAAATTAAATTTATAAAATAATTTAAATAAATTTAATCAGCAGGATACTAAAATGAATTCGTAGTTGAAAACATATTAATCATCCACTTAGCTCGCTATTAATTAGGCTTTTCTAAAACACTAAAGAGGCGCCAATCACGCGCGCGTGGCGATTGATTGAGCTGAGTGGCCAGCCAAGCGACATATTTCACTCCAACACGTGCACTGGACGCGTCAAGAGCTGCGATATTAATTATAGAAATTTAATCACAATTAGCTTTAAACCAAATTAAAACCCCATTTTCTCGTTTCGTTTCCCCTATTTCCTGTTTCTTTTTCAGAGCTTAATCCTTGTTAGTGTTCAATCATCGTTTAAATTAAAGGACAATGTTGCCGTTTGTAAGTAGTGACCGAGAGAGAGAAGCTGCCACTGAACAGAGGCAAAGATTGGCATCATCATCATTTTCTTTTCTCTTTTCTCTCTCTCTCTCTTCAAATCCAACCTCGTCCTCATTGGTTGCTGCTATCATCTACAACGTCCTTCTTCTCTCCCTGTTTCTGCTTTCTCAGCATGCATTTTTCTGAAAAGGGTGCAAGGCAATAAACAAGTACCGGCTTCTGGAGAACGGGTCCTATTTGCTCTGCATTTTGCACACACAAAACGCATCTTTCTCTGTTTCCGATCCCAAACTGTGTTTTCCTCTCTCTCTCTCTCTCCCCCAACTCAATGTAAGTGCTTCAGATTCCTCCTCCTTCTCCTCATTTACGTTTGTGGCCACGGCCTTGCCCTACAAAATTTTTCAGATTTCTAACACACCCTGTAGTAAAAGGTAGAGTGGGTTTTCTTTTCTGCTGAAAAAGTTTGTTTCTTGGGCTTTTTATCTGTTGTTGTTCGTACCAGTTTCCTCTGAGGAGAAAGAATCTGTGCGGACTCTGAAGGGACGCGTGGCTTTCCCTCAAGAAAGTGACTGCAGAGGCCCCTCCGTCTCTCTGCCCCTTCCAGTGTTCTCTGCTGTGGCTCTTTGGCGACCATAATCCGTTGCGGTGCTGGGTTCTAGAGGATTTTAACTCTAGGTTCTGAGTGGAAATGGTGGCGGTGAGAAACATTGTGCTGCTGTTGCTTTGCATTACCGTTGTTGCTCCAATTGTGCTCTACACGGATCGCCTTGGCACCTTCAAGTTCCCCTCCGGTGAGTTTCCCTTGGTTTTCTTGGTCAGCTTAAAGTGACTTGGAAAATTCTTTTTTTTTTTAGTACAAAAGGGGGGGCATGGCCCCTAAGAAAATTCTTTGTTTTTTAGTAACAGTTGCTAAATCTCCTAGACCCTTGTGATTAGCTTATTTTCGTTTCTTTGGGTTGTTTCTTGAATGCATTTTGCAGCCAAGCAAGAGTTTATTGAAGATGTTACTGCTTTTGTAAGTAATATCATAGAAAGATTCTTTGATTCTTTATTTCAGAAGAGTGAGATCTTTGCATTTCTGAATTTTCTTTTGTTATTTTGTGTCAGGCTTTCAGTGCAGCAGACTCTGGCCACTTGAATCTGCTACCCCTGGTAAAGTTTCCTTCTTTCCTTCTTTTTTTCTTTCCTTCTTCCTATATAGTATATACGCTTGGTAAGTAATTTTCCTTTTTGGGTGCATAGACCTCTGTGTTAACTCTGATAATTTATTGCTGAAATCTCTCATTTTGCAAATAGGAAACTTCAATCACCCTTAAAGAACCAATTGGGATTGTATATACGGAGGACTCCACTTCCACTAACACAGAGAACTTGCCTCGAGGTATTTTGTTTGGGCTTTCTATGTTGTTCAGTAAGATTTTTTGTTTGCCCCTTCTTTTCTTGGGCTCCGTTTCTTGAATTTTTCGTTGTTATCTAATCTAATTGCCGCGTTGGCTTAGACATACACTTGGTGGAATCGAGGGAGCATGTATCTGCCAGGGTATTGTCAACTACAACTGAGGAAGATCAAACTAAAAGAGGAAACCCCATCAAACTGGTGACAGATGGAATTATACAAGGAAATCAAGGCAGCATCTTGGAGAAAGCTGATGCAAGTGGTGAAAATGTAAACGGGGAAGATGCTATTGATGTTGATGACAATGATGGGAAACTTACTAAGTCAGCTCATGCTTCTGATAAAGCATCTCAAACTAAGGTAGGTGATGTATTTTCCTCTTGATTTTTCTGTCCGTTTCTTTGTTCATTTTGTATATATTGCTGCTGCATATTAACGGAAGTCTTCAACAATGATGTTTGGGTAAGAAATTTTCTTTTGTCTTCTGGTCATGCTGAAAAGGTTATAGTTATACATATGTCTGGTAGGCAGTCCATCATCTGTCAAATATAATATTCTGTATACTCAAGTGGTTCTGGTGCTTGAATTGATCATCTCATCAGAATTTAAATTTAAGGTCTGACTGCGTGCATTGATAGCTCTGATATAAATCATTATTAATTGCAAACAGAAATTGGTCCACTGTTTTAATGTCCTTTTGATCAAATCTAGTTGATAAATTAATTCCACAGTAGTCTAAATATATGTAGGTTTGTGTTTCCATGATGAAGACATCTTAGATCAGGCTGTGTGCATATGTAGTTGAGGACACAAAACAAATTTTTACAGGGTGCAATCATGTGCGGTGCATATACAACACAGGCACGCTGATAGGTGCAATATTTTTCCCTTTTTTTATTGGCTTTCATTAACATGTTTCTTGTATTATATTGAGTTTGAGTCTGAGAAAGATAAAAACAAATAGGAGTTATTTCAACTGCTAATTTCAATCAAGGAAAGGGGACAAATAGGCTGCTAATATTAGTGTTGCGCATCAACATTCATTACTACATTTTCCAACCCTAATTTTCAGTAAATTACATTAATCTAATGAAAGAAAATCAACCACAATGCATAATGGGATTTTTTTTTTCACTTCTGGCACATTTTCTTTCAGGTTACAACTACAAAGCAGAAGCAACGAGCAACTGAAAGTTCTAGCAAAGTAAACAAGAAAGGACCCATTTTATCTGAAACCAATAAGCAGAATGACCAAACACCACCAGATGCTCTGGTACAGCAACTAAAAGATCAGCTCATCAAGGCCAAGGTCTATCTTTCCTTTCCAGCAGTAAAAAACAACCCCCATCTCACACGGGAGCTTCGTTTACGGATAAAGGAAGTTTCACGAATACTTGGAGATGCGAGCAAAGATTCTGACTTACCTAGGAAGTAAGTGGTCTTTTAAGAATGCTGTTATATCTGTCTTCATGCTTTCCTGTTATGTTACAATTCTCATGTTTGTGCTTTCCTCTTTAAGTTTCATTTGCTGCTGCAAATAAACATGATGACTATCTCAATTTCTGCTCAGAGCTGAATTTTGTTCAGCCTTAATTTATATTTGTACTAATGCCAGTGCAAACGAGAGAATGAAGGCAATGGAACAATCCTTAATGAAAGGAAGGCAAATTCAAGATGATTGTGCTGCTGTTGTGAAGAAGCTTCGGGCTATGCTCCACTCAACAGATGAGCAGCTGCGTGTGCACAAGAAGCAGACATTGTTCTTAACACAATTGACAGCAAAAACACTGCCTAAAGGTCTTCATTGTCTTCCATTGCGCCTTACAACTGAGTATTATAACTTGAATTCTTCTCAGCAACAGTTCCCCAATCAAGAGAAGTTAGAAGACCCTCAACTATACCATTATGCAATCTTCTCAGATAACATATTGGCAACAGCTGTTGTTGTGAATTCAACTGCTGCCAATGCTAAGGTAATTTAGTTTCACTTTGAGAATTTTCTTGACATATCTTTGCTTGCCAAGATCATTAAGAAACATCAAAGAAAATTTGGTATGGCTGTGCACGGATGTAACTACCCTTTGTCTATTTTGAGTAATAAATAAACTTGTTTCCATTTTATTTTTGGCCTGAGTTAGTGAAGAATTAAAAATAAAAAGAAAAACTAAAAGTTTCAATATCAACAGTGGTCATTTCATTTCTAATTGACATCACTTGCTTATTATAATATTATTTTAATAAATTTGCAGGATGCCTCAAAACATGTTTTCCACATTGTTACTGATAAGCTCAATTATGCTGCAATGAGGATGTGGTTTTTGGTGAATCCACCGGGCAAGGCAACCATTCAAGTTCAGAACATTGAAGAATTTACATGGTTGAATTCAAGTTACAGTCCTGTTCTTAAGCAGTTGGGTTCTCCATCTATGATAGATTATTACTTCAAGGCTCATCGGGCAACTTCTGATTCAAACCTGAAGTTTCGGAATCCAAAGTATTTATCTATCCTGAACCACCTCCGCTTCTACCTGCCTGAGATCTTTCCACAACTCGACAAAGTGCTGTTCTTGGATGATGATATAGTTGTGCAGAAGGATCTGTCTGGTCTTTGGTCAATTGATTTGAAGGGCAAAGTAAATGGTGCTGTAGAAACTTGTGGTGAAAGTTTTCATCGCTTTGATCGCTATCTCAACTTCTCAAATCCTCTTATAGCAAAGAATTTTGACCCACATGCTTGTGGATGGGCATATGGTATGAATGTTTTTGATTTAGTGGAATGGAAGAGGCAAAACATCACAGAGGTGTACCATAACTGGCAAAAGCTGGTAAGTGAACTTTGGAATACTTTTCGGAAAGTATCCCTTATGTGATTTATGGTTGTTCACATTAATCATATGTCAGATTAGTAACTCAATTTTTATTTTTTTTTAACACTAGCATATATGTTAAGTCTCACTAACATCTTTTTTTCATGACAAAAAATAATCTAGCTACGGTAGTTTTCCATCAGATGCATAATTTTTGGGCATAAGCTGGCAAGTGATGCACTTAGGTTTACTTTGGACAAATTATCCCTTATGTGATTAATAGTTACTCACATTAATCACGCATAAAATTAGTAACTTATTTTTCTACAGCAACATTAAATTGATGTCCCACTAACATCCTTTTCTCAAATAAAAAATGAATCTGACTACAATTATGATCCAGCAGATACATAGGCATTTCGTCAATTGTTATTAATGGTCCATAGGTGAGAGTTGAGACATTGTTTACCACTTTGGTATGTTCATGTATATGCCACATAATATCTTAGAATGTTGGAATGTGATCAACCTTTTGAATTTGGGTTGTTAAGTGCACTTATATACAATTTTGTGCATATTTTCTGGTTAAATTGATTATTAGTACATCCAATATCCAGTTACATGCACCTGTTCTTGACTTGTTGTCTTGTTTCGTTCTAGTTTGAATTGTGAACTGATTTTTCTTTTCTAATTAAACTGAAATACAGAATCATGATAGACAACTATGGAAGTTAGGGACACTGCCACCTGGTCTCATAACATTCTGGAAACGCACTTTCCCACTGAACCGATCTTGGCATGTCTTGGGTCTTGGCTACAACCCCAATGTCAACCAAAGGGATATTGAGCGGGCTGCTGTTGTACACTACAATGGAAACATGAAGCCATGGCTTGAGATAAGTATTCCCAAGTTTCGAAGTTATTGGGCGAAGTATGTTGACTATGATCATGTGTATTTGCGAGAATGCAACATCAGTCCATAGATGGGTCATGTGGTATGTTTAGTCATCGAAGTTTTCTTGGCATTAGCCATGCTGCAATGCACCTTATTGGTCTGAAATTCTATCTGTGTAGGGCTTCTATTTTTTTTTAAAGCTTTACAATTCTTTTTGTATACATTTTCCTGTTTTATATCAGTATATTTTGGATTTGAGCACAGATGATTCGCAGCCAAAATCAGACAATCAATTTGCAGCCCTTGATCACATACCTGCAGTCTGCAGAGATGCTAACTGTACTTACACTTGTAAATGAAATGAAGAGGCTAGTTTTTTTTTCCCCTCCCTTTGGCTGTGTGTTTTAGATTGTGCCCTCCCCTGTCTCCTTTCCCAAAAAACCTCTTTTGTCTTGTAGTCTTTCCTTTGTTTCTTGTACATGTTTTATTTTAAGTTGACACTATTTGATAGCATCCCGTTTGTATGACCCTTAGTAGAGTGGTTTTCTTTTGCCTATATGTAATAATACTTAGTGCAATTAATCAATTTTAACCTACGATGATCTCTTCTTGAACCTCTGACACTTGATCTCTTTATCTTTTTCTGTTTGGCATATGGCAATCTACAACTTAGAATCCTTGTTGATTTTGTGCAAGAAAAGCAGTGAAGTGGAGCTTCGGGATGCATATTGTGTATGTTTCCTTACCCTGCTTCCCGGATTACCGTTTGACTATGTAGGTGAAACTCTAGCAGCTGTAGTTGGCCACACCGACAATTCAAGGCTCAGTTCTGGTGGGCTTGTAAGTTGTAAGTAGAGATTGGTAGGTAGAGGTTAAAAAAAAATGTTACCAGACACAGAGCAGAGGAAGGGTGGAACCGAAAAGAAAGAGTGCTGAAGTGCATGCTTGTGAATTGATTACGAAAAGGATGAAAAGTAGTTTGAGTGGACAATGCATCATATGCATAACATAATGCGGCAGGGTCCCATAGACAGGCTGTGACCCAATAGAGCCTGCATAGAAAAGATAATAACTCAGCACAACAACTGGTAGGTCAAAAGAACAAAGCTTTTGTGATCGCATGGTGGTGGAACCCGTTGTGTTCCTCATTAAGTTTTTGTTTCATAGCGGGTGGAAAAGGAACCCAATCTGATCACGTGTGGACATAACATGAGTCATTTTTACTCTGAGTGATGGGCCTCAGCCTCTGCATGTTATGGGTCGCTTCCTTTGACTGGCAGGTTGAGACGTAGTACGTTACTGAGTCTCACTTCTCACGGATCAAGCCACACAAACATATATGAATACTCAAATTGCACAACAGAGTAGGTACCTGAATTAGACTAATAAGCTTGTACACCTATCCAACAATGCTTGGGCCTTGACTGCAAGTGTTTACTTAGAAAGAAAGCTTTTCTGTTGACCAAAAAAAAAAAGAAAAAGAAAGAAAGCTTTTCTTACTGAAACTGCCTTGTTAGGAATTACTATGAGAAAATGACAACTACAATAAGGTATATGCTTTAATTGCCTCATTGCTTCAGCCTCACTTCTTCGTTACCCATATATCTTCAGATGCACCTCGAATCACAAACTTCCCTATAGAGAAAAGAATGCAAGAATATGATCAAGTATCATTCCCTCTGCTTTTTGTGCTGTCTGTTCCGTTCATCATTGTCTTTGTCCACCCTTCCTGTGCCTCTAAAAACAATGTAACAGAACTGGTGGATGAGGGTGTGTGCCAAGACTTCAAATAACTCATTCTGCGTTGAGTCTCTTCTGTATTCTGTCCAGCATGTATTCTGCCCATGATTATAAAAATGCTGTCTCGGCAACTGAGACAGCTTGCATCGACTTGAACTCTGAGACCTATGAGTTGGCTGGTGTTGCTTCTCATGGTGCTGATGATTTCTAAATTCGTCACAGGGTGCTACTCTCTGAGACATTCTCACTTCTGTTGTATGCATCATAATTATTGTTGTTGGGGTTTGAGATTGCTCTGTATGAATACAGATATCATTTGCTGCTATCTTAGGGAAGAGAATTCAAGAATGCGCTGGATCAATGTCATTTTTTGTTGGCCCAGAGAACTGAGTCCTGAAAAATATGGATAAAAAAGTGTAAAACTGACTGGTGAGCAGCCAAATCCCAGCTTTGGAGTCTCCATTCTCCTTCTCCACAAATAAATGTAATGTACCCCCAAAAAAAAAGAGTAATCTGGCTGAAAGCAAAAACCATAACATAATGTACAAAAAAAAAAAAAAAAAGCCATAACATAACTCGTTACTGAAATAACGGGAAACTTTTGCTGAAATTATAAGAAAAACATAATACAACATAGAATTAAATAACAATATAAAACTAATGAACCTTATTCGAGTGTTATCAGGTCCTTTCCTTCTTCCGAAATCAAACTGCGCTTTTTAACCTATTCTCTTCTTTTCACCAAGATGCAGTATCCAAGTTTTGTTTTTGATATTTTATCAGACAATTAGTGATTCGCAGCAATGATTGGTTGGTTATGTAAAAACATTTTGTGAAAAAAAAAAGAAGAAAAAGTTTAGATTGAGCAAGAAGAGCGTATGATAAGAATATGTGATTCGATGTAGGACGGATCATCACCATGTCAGTCTCTCAGCAACGCCGCATCTTTTCCCAGTCTCAGGCCAGCTTTCGTTTTCTCAGGCACTTCAAAGCTTCAACTTCCACTGACCCAGAAAAAGATTTGGAGAAAAAACCCAATTGGGCTCTCATTTTAAACGCTGGAAGCTCAACGCCCAAGAATCCGAGGCCAAGGTCTTTGAATGCAGTCTATAAACGTAACGTGGAGATTATGAATCTGGGTCACAGCGGCAAGGTCAAAGAAGCAAGGAAGCTGTTCGAAGAAATGCCTCACCGAGATGTCGTTTCACATAACTCCATGATCACGATTTATTTGAAGAACAAGGACCTACCCAAGGCTGAAATGATATTTAGGCAAATGCCTGAAAGAAGCATTGTTGCTGAATCCGCAATGATCGATGGTTTTGCCAAAGGTGGTCGCTTGGATGATGCTCGCAGGGTGTTTGATTGTATGAGTGAGAGGAATGCATTCTCCTGGACTAGCATGATTTCTGGGTATTTTCGCTGTGGGCAAATTGAGGAGGGTCTGCGATTTTTGATCAAATGCCTGAGAAAAACGTGGTGTCCTGGACTACGGTGGTTTTGGGTTGTGCTCGCAATGGGTTAATGGATCAAGCTCGCAAGTTCTTTGACCTCATACCTGAAAAGAACACTGTTGCTTGGACAGCTATGGTCAAATCATATCTCGAAAATGGTCATTTCAGTGAGGCATATAAGCTCTTCCATGAAATGCCTCAAAGAAATATTTATTCTTGGAACATCATGATTTCAGGTTGTCTGACTGCAAATAGAGTAAATGAAGCTATACAATTATTTGAATCAATGCCGGATAGGAGTCATGTTTCATGGACAATTATGGTTTCCGGTTTGGCACGAAACAAGATGCTTGACATTGCAAGGAAGTATTTTGATCTTATGCCTAACAAAGATGTAGCTGCATGGACTGCAATGATTACTGCATATGTTGATGAGGTGCTCATGGATGAAGCTCGTGAGCTTTTCAACTTGATACCAGAGAAGAGTGTTGTGACTTGGAACACAATGATCGACGGTTATGCAAGGAATGGTTATGAAGGTGAAGCCTTACAGCACTTTATTTTCATGCTAAGATCTTGCTTCAGACCCAATGAAACCACTATGACTAGCGTAGTCACTTCCTGTGGTGGCATGGTGGAGCTCATGCAAGCTCATGCACAGGTCATACGCCTTGGGTTTGAGCACAACACCTCGCTTACAAATGCTCTTATTACTTTGTATTCCAAAAGTGGGGATCTTTGCTCTGCATGGGTTGTTTTTGAGCGACTAAAGTCAAAAGATGTGGTCTCATGGACAGCGATGATAGTAGCCTACTCAAATCATGGACATGGCCACCATGCGTTACAGTTGTTCGCACGCTTGCTAGTATCCGGAGCCAAGCCAGATGAGATAACCTTTGTGGGACTTTTATCAGCTTGTAGTCATGCTGGCTTGTCAACCAAGGTAGAAGACTGTTTGACTCAATCAGGCGTGCTTATAATTTAAAACCCAAGGCCAAGCACTATTCCTGCCTTGTAGACATTCTAGGTCGAGCAGGACTAGTGGATGAAGCAATGGATGTAGTATCTGCAATCCCTCCTTCTGAGAGGGACGAAGCTGTTCTTGAGGCATTACTTGGTGCCTGCAAGCTACATGGGGATGCTACAATAGCAAATTCGGTTAGCGAGAAG
This sequence comes from Castanospermum australe, assembly GCA_019955255.1. Classification (NCBI taxonomy): domain Eukaryota; kingdom Viridiplantae; phylum Streptophyta; class Magnoliopsida; order Fabales; family Fabaceae; genus Castanospermum; species Castanospermum australe. The sequence goes on from NSJW01000802.1 coordinate 334,277, forward strand.
CTATTGGAGCTAGAGCCATCTAGCTCAGGGGGGTGTATACTACTAGCCAATGCATATACTGCAGAAGGGTAATGGGATGAGTTTGCAGAGATAAGGAAAAAAAATGAGAGAGAGGAATGTGAAGAAAATTTCGGGATATAGTCAAATACAGGTAAAAGGAAAAAATCATGTATTTTTGGTTGGGGAGAGATCTCATCCCCAGGTTGAGGAAATATACGGATTGTTGCATTAATCTTCAGCTTTTGATGGGGAAATGGGTTATACACCACAGAACTCATTGCTAATAGAATAGTTCCCTATCAATTAAAGACTAACCAAAGTCACATATTACGAAAAAAATATATACTTTATTGTCTTGTTAGTTACTATGAGTGCCTAGTTTAAACATTGGTTTGCTACTCCGCAGCTGATATAAATGACTGGATTGATAAGAAGAACAACAATATCGGTGAGGATGCAAGGTTACATTAGTTACTCTGCTAAGAGTGTTTTGGGCTTGGAAGAGGACTGTATCTGTATGTTCTTGCCACTGAAAGGGCGAGAGTACACAAGGATGATAAGAGGGAACTGAAAAGGTTAAAAGTGAAAATATTGCTTATCGTTCAGTTCCAGAGTCCAAATCAAATTCAAACAGGCGAATGATTTCCCTTCTTTTCTGTTCTAACTTCCAATCATGTGATTTCTAAAAGCTGCAGGTATGACTCCTCCTTTCTTTTTCTTTATGTTGTGGTCCAGTTTGGAAACGAAAAGATTCAGAAGTGACCGTGAAATCCAGTCACATTATTATCAAGAGACCATCAAAAGTGAGGGTGTCAAAACAATTAGAAAATGCCAAAACTTGAGATATTAACAACTACCAGGAAATCAGGAGCCTGTATTAAGGAAAGACTATTCATGACTATGAAAGAAGATAGAGACGGCAAGTGGCAGCACAGATAACCTTACAATGCATAATCTAAGTTCAATCCCCTTTTAGAACTTGGATTTGACTGTCAAATTCGACATTTTTTTTTTGTCACAAAATTCAACAATTTTAGCAAGCAACCAGACACATTCCTCTATGTAGGCTAGCACGCAACAAGTTTTTGGGGACACAGGGAAGCTTTCCCCTTTACCTTCTTTTCATGTGCAAGAGAGGATCACCAACAGCTTTCCAATGTCATTCACAAAAAGAGAGATTCCCTAAGCTCTCAATACTGTCATTATTTTCCTTTGGTGCACTCGTCGCTTTCTAGCTCTGCTGGAGCAAATATGGTTTGGATAAAACTAATCCAACTTTGATAAACCCCTCATGCACAACTATCAGTGGGTAAATTTGAATCTGCATCAAAATCAGTATAATCAAGTTTAGTGATGGATAACACAGGACAACTCAGCTTTTTTTTTTTTTTGACATGGCAGGACAACTCATAGCTTGTACAACCTTAAACACTGATATTATTGGACTTTTGTCGTTTGTCTGCTTCTTACATGTCTTGCTTGAAGCATGTCATGTCAAGGGAGGGATGCTTCACTCCCTTAATAACCCAAATAACTTGTGGACAAGGAAGAAAATTGATAATGCTTGAAAGTGGACAAACAACAGTTGCTAAATTCATGGAATATGTCCATTCTCATCACGATCAAATGTACAGGTTGAAGCTCTTAATTGATTGCTTAAATTGTGATCAAGTGTGTTAGTTAACCCGAGCCCTCCTGACTCGTTCTTTCTGGTTAGCATTTATCTTCAGGTATTGTCATGCAGGATTCTGATTCTTACAATCTGTTGCAGACTAGCTTGGAGTTGAATTTGGACAATTTGTTTATTTATTTTGCTTTACTTGGGATGCTTATGTTTTATTTTTATTTATATTTATTTTTTTGTGATATGGATGCTTATGGTATTTATCTCGTCTGAACATAGGTTACTATAGTAACGTAATAGGCAGGTAATTTGGGGGCCCTCTTATTTTTAGGTATTTTGGGACACCAAAAGAGAATTGGAAGGAAAAGAAAAGAACCAAGGCAAAAAGAGCAAAGAGCATTTGATGGTCACCTAGGCAGGAGTATTCCAAGATTACTTACCTATTCTATTTGTGGTTCAATCATCAATGGGACAACTCATCCTTTTTCAGATCAAAGGGAAGGGAAAGAAAGCAACAGGCTTACAAAAGCACCTGTGAATGAAGCTACTTACTACAGAGTGCAGAATAATCCCCTTTTGAGTTCCCTTTCTTTTTTCACTCACAATATGCTTCTATATGATCACTGATCAGATAAGTTTTACTTTGTTTCTTTCTACAATGCAATTCAAAATATAGAAATTTCAAATCTATCATAATCATACCAGTTGTGAATCAAATGACTTATTCTGTATGACGTTCATACACTCTTGAGGTCTCTGGTTAAAATTCTAACTATGAGAAAAAGAAAATTCCTTATTAAACACATGAACTAGTTGTCACTAATTTCATCTAATCAAATTATAAAAACCCATACACAATGAATGACTGAATGTAAACAAATGAGCTAAAAGTTGGGTTTGGAAATGCAATCAAGTTTAGGTTCAGAACCTGAATTCTCATTATCTAATTGAGTACCAATTTGAATCTTTTGTTTAGTCACATCTATGCCTAAAGATAGGGTTAGGGAATGCAGTTAGAATTAGGTTCATTGAATGGCAACTCAACTAAAATTTTGTTTGTGTTGTCAAGTTCAGAATGTAAATTGGATTTCAGATTATTAGGAATTTAATCCAATTTTTCCACCAATAAGAATCCATTTGATATCAAACCTTTAAAGCTAATAAGTAATAAGAGAGTATGCATCATCAGCTATAAAAGGAAAAGAATACAGAAAAAAAAAAAGAGATTTATAGGGTAGCCCAAGTAAGTCTTGCATTTAATGAGACACAGAATACAACCTGCGCAAGAAAAGCATTGTGGCGCTAACCCACCAGCCTCTCTGCTTTGGCCTTTGGCCTTTGGCTACCTTTGCATTGCAAATAACATCCCTCTTTTTTATTTTTAACAAGCTAAAAGGTAAAAAAGCCAAAGCCTGGAAGCTGTCGTAGACTGATTACTTAACCTTTCAATTTTCAAATCAAACGGTCATTTTCCCCAACTCTTGAAACCCTTTTGACCCCCTTTCTTCTTTGTTTTTCCCCCCATTTTTTTCCTCATTTCCCCTCTCCCTTGCTTGGTTTCCAATCCTTGATGCTAGCAAGCCATATCATTGTTTTCACTCTAGTGATGGCAATTCCCAAGTTCCAGTCTTTTTCTCTTCCTGAAACATGTTGGTGTCAAATTGATTCTAACTAATGCATGCTGGTGTATAAAAAATGATAGGGAGAGTACCAGTTCCCTGCTACTATGTTTGAATGGGAAAAAGAAAAAGACAATGTCCTCCATGGCTATTAACTAGTGGGTAGTGGTCCCATTCCCTGTGGGGAAGGTAGGGTGGAATGCTTAATATCTAATGGAAACTTGTCTTCAAATTCATGTCACAAATTATCATCATGTTTTGCAAGTGCTCACTGCATACCATCTAGATTTAGTGGTCCAAAAAAATTAGCTTTTTTTTTTCAAAAAGTAAAAGATATGCATACATAAGATTTGCAAAATGATAGTTTTTTTTTCCAATAAACATAAGGAGAAACATTTCATTTTTTTGAAAAAAAAGGATGAAAATTAGTGTGATTCAAGTGGAGGGATCTCACTCACTGTTACTGTAAACAACTAAAATTTGTCAATCAGATGGAGTGGGTTGGCCCCGTAATATCATCATTGTCTTTGGAAAGGGCCACACAGTTCCTTCTTCTTCCTCCTCATTACATGCTCATCCATCAATTTCAACAACCCTTTCTTTATTTTGTTTTCTTCTTCCTTGCTAAGATATCAATTTACCATTTTTATGTGATATTCTATCATGCACTACACTTTAAAATTAGGCAAACTAATTAAAATTCGTCTCGTAGTCTATTATCCATGGAAGTTTACACACAAGAAGAGTTGCCAGGATATTTGACTAGAAATAAGAACTTCCAAGCTGAGCTTTCCTGAGAAAGCAAGCAAATTACAAATCCCACCTTTGACAAGAAAAACACTATTTCCGTATGCTTAAATCATAGACTGCTGACACTTTTTTTTTAACAAGTCATCAAATAATAATTAAACTTTATTGATAATTATTTTAAATAATTCAAGTTACTCACACTTTCACACATATTCATGGAAGAATCATTACTCCTTACACAAAACCATAAAGCAAAATTTCAAATCCCCCAGCCATTGTAAATAGAGCAAGCAAGTACCAAATGCAATTTGGGTTGGTTTGAAGGTAAGAGGTTTTTTTTTTTTTAAAAAAAAAAAGCAGAGGGGTCTTTCACTGTGAAAGGGAGTTTTCCATAATTTTTTATTGGTAAATGTGGGCACACCCCACCCCAATATATAATAATGTATATTGATGGCAAGGCTTGGAAGCAGATGCAAGTACTTGTGCATATGAGCGTGTGCCTGTGGTGCTTATGAAGAAAGAACAACAATAATAGTGACTTATAAAATTAACGGCAGCAGGAGCTGGACATTGCTGAATTTTGCAGAGCGCTTTGTCTCCTCCCCTCCTCCTGCTATATCTTTCTCTCTCCTCTCTTTCTCTCTCTTTCATCTGCCCCTGTTTTTCCTCTGCTTCCTTTGTGGCCTCTGGGACACAATCTTCAGGCTCAGTGAGTATCCATAAGCTTTCACACAGAAAAGAGAGAATGGGAGAAGCAGGAGGAGGAGGACGAGGAGGAGGAGGAGGAGGAAGAAGAGGAACATCGAAGCTGAGAGGCGCAGCCAGGAAGGTGGCTGTGGCAGCAGCATACGCATGTGGGTCCTTCTGCAGGAGAAAAGCTCTGGTGGATCCAGTCGCCATTGACACCTCTAGTAGTCCATCTGCTACTGTACACATCCACTTTCCCTCTTCTTCCCACAATGCATTTCTTTCTTCATTTGGGTTCTTTATTTTTTTTTTGTTTCTATTTCTAAATCATGGGTTTCCTTGGATGCTCCTGTTGCTCCCACTCCTGCAGATGTTTTGCATTTGAAAAAGCTGCAAACTTTATCTGCGTTTTGGAATGGACTGCAATTTGACAAATTGGTCTTCCATCTCTCACAATTGGTGGTTAATAAATGACCCTCTTCTTTCATAATTGTTCTTCCTCCCACCTTTGTTGAAAAAATTCAATAAAATTAAAAATGTGAAATTTTTGGAATTGAGGTTGTTCCTTCCTATTATATGTTTGTTAATCCATATGTTCTTGTGATTTCTCATTTTCATTTTCTTTCCTCTTAATTAATTTATACTTTTTCCGATGGTGGGTTGCTTGGACCAGCCATGAATTTATTGTGGTTAGTGGTTATTGGCAATGTCATTACTATTTTCCAACTTCTGATGAAGTTACTTTCTAATTTGAGTGTTCTTTGTCTAAGAAATACCTTATGACGATAGAAATATGAGGAATTGACAGTTTTTGCTTTTGTGCATGTTATCAGATCTCAAATTCCTCATTTGTATCTCCATCAACAACAAAGAATTGTTCGGGGGAGATAATAGAAGAAACAGATTGCAGTATCACCGCTAAAATCAACAACAATGAGCTTCCTAGTAAGGTAATTATCTTGTAGTTCTTTAAACCACCCCAACACAATATTTTGTTAAATTAATAATGATTAACATTCTTCAGAGGTAACTTGATGTTATTAAGAAACTCAACTTTTTCCCGAAGCTTAGGATTAAAGACTGTCTTCGACTTAAAAGCCAGAAGTTAAAAGTGTCTCTGAGCCATTTTTCACATTTTGGTACTTCATTCCTTCTTGGGTTTCGTATCTTTGCATTCTAGAATTACTTTCTAAAACACTTCGGAATCCAATGGGTCTCAAAGTTTGACCTTCTGGCACGGTCTATTTTTTCTGCATGATTTTTTTTTTGAAGTGATGCTTAATTTTTCTTTTAAACTACCCTTTTGCTTTATTATTTTTCTCATCCTGTGAATTGGCAGCGCAGGGTTAAAGCATATATTTTGGTATTGAAATTTATTTAGAACACCAAACGTATTGAATAGAGAATGCTAGCATGTGAATGCCCCTGCACATGGTGCATTAGTGAAGCCAAGAATCGGTTCATTATATATAATATATATATGCACACCCCACGTTGGGATGTTTCACCTGCAACAACATGCATGATCATAAATTTTCTTCTACTATCGTGAAAACCTCACTCGACATTATATTCACATGACCAATAGCTTCCTAATGAAGGGAGTGAGCTTTTGTGATGCACACAATCTATATTGTCACTTGAGTGTGGAATCTCGGAATATTTTTATGACCAAAAAGTTTTACTGTATCTATCCCAACTTCTATCAATTATTGGTAAAAAAGTGAGATAAGTTTGATAAAATTATGCATTTTTATATGAATGTTTTCATAAATACCTCAAACTATGTATTTGTTCCCATCTTCATCTGGTTTTAATCTCAACTTTGTCCGTATGCCACGTTTCTTCTCATTAAAAAGTGCCTCTTCTAATAAACTATTATGTGATGTCACTCTGAAATTATGGGAGTCATCCTTTTCTTCTCTAGGTGCCATGCACAGTTATGTGTGTTCATACTTCTATACACCTAGAAGTTTCCAACAAAAAAGCAGACTAAGCATGATTAATTTTTTGGTAGCAACACTTTCATTTCATTTATTACGGAATCAAATCTCAGTGTGTAGTCAAATCACTTTGAAACACTGGTTTTTCTTGGTCATTAATGTATATATGTATTCCTTCGTAGAATGTTCTTTTGACTCCTCTGCTTTGGTTTACTCACTTTGCAGAGTCTGTGTGCAATATGTTTAGATCCTCTGACTTACCACAGCAAGGGAAGCAGTCCAGGCCAAGCTATATTCACTGCTCAGTGCTCTCATGCATTCCATTTTGCCTGCATCTCTTCCAATGTCCGCCATGGTAGCATCACTTGCCCCATTTGCCGTGCCCATTGGACCCAGCTCCCTCGCAACCTGAACAACAACCTTTGTGGTTCTTTCACTTCCAGTAACCACAGTGATCCCATCCTGCGAATCCTTGATGATTCTATTGCTACCTTCCGTGTTCATCGCCGTTCTCTTCTGCGCTCTGCCCGCTATGATGATGACGACCCTGTCGAGCCCGATAACAATCCTGACAGTCCCAAACTGTGTTTCTCTCTTGTACCTATTCCACTGAATGCACCGGCTAGTTTCCATCCAGCTTTGCAAGTGACTAACCATACCTCATGTCCGTGCCATCTATCTCTTCATCCTTTAACCTGCAGTTCCTCATCACTGTTACAGTCTCCACCTATGCAAACACCTTACATTATGTGCCCCTCCTCCAATAGAGCTTATCTTTCAGTAAAACTGGCCCATGAACGAGCAACTGACTTGGTCTTGGTTGCCAGCCCCAATGGACCACACCTAAGGCTTCTCAAACAATCAATGGCTCTGGTCGTTTTCTCCCTCAGACACATTGATCGCTTGGCATTGTTACATACTCCTCAGCAGCAGCTCGTGTCTTCCCGTTAAGACGCATGACATCCTATGGGAAGCGCACTGCCCTTCAAGTTATTGACCGTTTATTTTACATGGGGCAAGCAGATCCAATTGAAGGGTTGAAGAAAGGAATTAAGATACTCGAGGATCGCATGCACAAGAACCCTGAGTCCTGTATTCTGCATTTATCAGATAATCCTACAAGACCATACCATGCTATAAGCATGGAACTGCCATCTACACCCATTCATCGCTTTCATGTGGGATTTGGCTTTGGAACTTCTAATGGGTTTGTCATACAAGAGTTTGAGGAGTTCTTGGCCAAGATGCTGGGAGGCATTGTCAGAGAAATCCAGTTGAGAATATGTGGTGCTGGGGAGGAAGTTGGCAGTGGCAGGGTCATAAGAATAGGAGAGATAAGAGGTGGAGAAGAAAGAAGAATTCTATTAGACCTGGGTGACTGCACTAGTATATATGTAGAATATAGCTACATTGAAGGTGAAATTGATGAGTGTGTTAGAAGAACAGGGGAAGCTGTTGTAGGTATTGAAGACCATAAAGGTAGTGTTACAGAAGCTGCTGAAGAGACTGGGAGGGATCTGAACACAGGTGGCAGGACTAGCAGTGTTGAAAGCTGGGATTTTCATGACCCTTACATGGCCAGAAGATGGGCCAAGCACTTGCATGGTTATAGACTTTGAAAATGCATACATATCCATATGTAGACCAATTCCATTCCTATTAGCCTATTATGTCCTCGGCCATCCCGACCTTTTAGTCTTCAATTTAGTTAGACACGTAATCGTATAGAGCTGGAAAAGATACACAATACACAAGATTATTTCTCTGCGCACCATAAAAAGTTGTGTCATGGAGAAGTTTAAATTTGGTTTAATCTTAGGATCAGCCACCACGCATGAATGACAGCAGAAACTTCTACAGCTAAATCTGTTAGATTTCAAAGTCGGAGGAAAAAATATTTATCTGACTAATAAGAACAATTAGAATACCAACTAAAATGTGAGTCAAAATTGTGCACTTAAAAGAAATTTAAATGTAACTATTTGAGTTTTGAACTACACCTTGACTGCCAAATTGTGTAGGTAATGCTTGCTTGAATAACTATATCATCCAGCATGGTTACCTAGGTCTATTAACCAAAATTTATTTTGTATTGCTATTATCATAGCATCAAGATACAAGTTCAAGCAAATAAATTTACTTTAGAATTTATTACTATAAATATGAGTTATATTTAGAGAGAAAAACAAATTGGGAGGGTGGGGGTCCCTGCACAAGTATCTTTAAGCTTTCTTTGTTTTTTTTTAAAAATAATATCTTTTCTGTTTATTTTTTTTGCAATAGTTAGTAATTGTTATGAATTAATTATTTTAAAAATTTAAGATATTAGGTAAAAACATATGAATAGTTATATATTTTTAACACATTTCCTCACGTTTATAAAGAATGAGGGCAGCAAGAATGGAACTCCTAACCACTTGGTCATAAAAACTTCGATATCATGTTATAAACCAAGTATACTAAAAACTTAAGCTGTTAAATGAAGACATATAAATAATTTTATATCTCTAACAGATACCAAATACATGCCTTCGTACACAAGATGTTGCACAGTGAAAAGCAATTGAGATCCACGTAAAGATTGACCTTAAGCTTAATCTCGTGTAGGTGTTCTTCCAGGGTTAACAGCAATTAATCATGGTGATAATCGTTCTGCAAGAAGTCAGTATACAATGGAGAGTCATCCCTGCAAAGTGAAGTAGGGAAAAACATTGGTCACAGAAATAACAAGGGTTTGCTGGTGTCCACTTGTCATCCACGGTGACCTTTGTAGCTCTGAATATTTTACAAACACTACATTTCTGAAAACGCAACTTCAGTTGAAAAGTGATTATTGGGTAAATTGCCCGATTATGCACATCATCAGGATGAATTAAGCTCATATCTCGTATGACTAAGGTATGGGTGCAATCACCCTGCAGGTACAAGCAGAGAAACAAACCACATTATTATTTCTTCTAACTTAAAGTACAACTACAAGCCCACATGTACAAATTTTAAGCGTATATAAGGAAACAAAACTCAATCTGGATCCCTGATAGAAAGGGGTTGGCTACATGAACCATCATCTTAGTTGGGACTTGGGACCCAATAAAAGCAACACTTTTCGCTTTCTCTAGAGCTTAATAAACCCATCTATCCTTTTAAATTATATCTCAACCATTGATGGCCTTCTCATGCTTTTGTGACCAAATCATTTTGCTCCTCTACCAATATTATTAATTGCTTTTAATAGGTGACAAACTTGCAATTCCCTCTGACCCTATCTATTATAACTACCATTGGTAACTGCAAATAATAGGCATTGGGTTTAGAAATTCTTCCACCCTCAACCTTAAAAAAGACTTTCATACATTATCTTCATTCTGACCAAATAATACATTCCCATTTTTCATGCACCTCCTCCTTGGAGTTTCGGAGCCAATCCAGTATAGGTCTGGTATAATCAATAGCAGATGGATCCCTCAAATCACTGTAGAATATCTCCTGCAGAGAAGTGGCTTTTTGTCAGATCCAATGGAGAAATAATCATCTATTACAAGAGCAAGTAGAGGTGCTTACTTCAATAAGAAAATAACCAGAAGGATCATGCTGCCCAGTCTTTTGCATCACTTAGTCCATTGAGCAATAGATCTTGTCCCTTAAAGCAGTCAAGGTCTGTCCTCCAAGAACTAACAACTCTTGGGTCTACCCCAAAAAGAAAAAACAGAGGTGAAATTTGTTAATAAGCTATTTGATGATTGTGATACAAGATTCTTTTTAGAAATTAGATACTGAATTTTTTTGTCATTTACATCAGCATGGCACTGGATGCCTTGAGACACTTTCGAACATTATGGTAAACCTCCACAGATAGAACTACTTCTGGAAACAGCACAGGTATGTGTTCCTGAACGCCCACTGTGTTGACCTGCCAAACATTAAACAGGAAGAAAGATTACAAATATTAACTGAAAAATGAGCCCCAAAAAAAAAAAACAAAATTAATTCTGATTTGAACATTTTATAAGAATAGATTGAACAACTATATTAAGCAAATTCTGGAAATCCCATTATCAACTGTACAGTCATTCAATGAAATGACAACAACAGTTTATCACAATAGTCAACAGCATGATAGTTCCATATAAGTATAAAAAGATGCAGAAAAATTGACCTCCCAATAGAAGGAACCCTTATGTAACACCTGATTTCTAATTTACTTTTTTTAGTTGGTTGTAAACATTCACTCCCAGAAAAAAATAAAATAAAATAAAATATATATTTGATCCAACAGAGCTAGGAATACAGTAAAGCAATCCAGAAAGGCAAAAGTCTAGAAGGTAATATATATATATATATATATATAGCATAAAAAATTGCTCTAACTCATCAAAAAGTTGGATCGCTGTAAAGTGTACATATTTTTCAAATTGAACCCAAACAATTTGATATGCAGTAAATAATCAGATAAGAATCTTAAAGCAACCTTTCTGAAAGAACTTGTAGACCTAAGGGCTCTCATCCTTTCAGTTCTTGCTGATTTGAGGGCAGATTCATTGATCTTGCAAGCAGGACTAAACCAAAGAGGAAGAGATACTTGAAATCTGATCATACATTTAAAATGGAATAATCACATAAATATTCATTATGCAAACTTAAATGAATGAAGTCTGACTGCCACTTTGTCTTCTTCCTGCTTTTGTTTGATTCTCACAACTCGGTCCACCTTTTCTATACAACCACTCTGGGAATTGATCAAATATAAGAAGTGAAATATAACAAAAATTCCAAAAAAAAAAAAAAAAACAAGACTGGATATTAGAGACATACATTTGATGACAAGTGTTTTATGTTAAAACATGCTTCGGGGAACTTTCACAAAGGAGAAACAAGAACTTTGCAACAGCTAAATGGTCCACGCAAACAGATCTGGGCACACATTTTTCTTTTTGGTAAAAAATAACTGGGCACGCATATCCTCTCAAAGTCTGGCACACTTAACATGCTTATCTACCTAACCTATTCTGGCAAGCAAATTTAATCAAATTGCACATGAAAGCAAATACAGGAACAACTATGAGGTATGGCACACTTAACATGCTTATCTTAAACTAGCTTATTCCTACTTGATCATGAGGTCAACACTCTCCCTCTTATTCTGCTTCTCTTTTTTGTTGACGCATAAAAGATTTGACATTCTAACTGCCATTAAGAATAAGCACAAAAAAATTAAAAAAATATATACATTTAGTCGGAACATGCAAGATAGAGTTTTCAATCACAAACCAAGATAAATTGTTAACCTCATATTTTAGAAAGGCCACCTCTCAAGTTCTAATCGATGTACAAAATAATAAACCTTCATGTTTAGGGCATTAAACTGATAAGAGGAAGATAACATAAGCATCAAATATTGATAGGGAAACATGTTATCAGAGAGTTAGCATACATCAAGAATGGAACTATTAGTGCCCCTTCTTCTCCTGGAGTTCTTCCCAGTCATAGTTCTGTTGCAACTAGTCGCAGAAGAAGATTCATTTGACTGCAGAAATGAAGCAGAAGCATCTGCTCTCTAGCACAGACATTTGAAGATGCATGATCATGGCTTGATATCCTGTGGTCATCTTCTCTCCTGGAGTATAATATGTAGTGTCATCATAAGTGATAGTGTAAGACCATATCACATCACTCATTATTACATAGTACAACAGTCACAATTTCACAACCAGCATTAAGAATCAAGCTCCATGTCTAAATGAATATTATAAAATTCTAAGCAGGAACAGAAAGAATTGGTGAGCAAAAAATAAAAAGATTAAAAAACTATATATATTGATGCGGAAAATAAGTACTTGTGGCATACATGTTAACAATCATGTTCTTAAGAGCCACAGTGTGTTTCTTTCATCCTTTTCTACACATCCATCACTTGCACTCCGCTAGATGCAGAAAATAAGTAACTGTGGAAGTAATGATTTAGTAAGGAATGAAAATTAGGGGTGAAAGTTACATTATCATTTTTTAGGGAAAAAAGGGGGGAATATCGGAGGAATGAAAATGAGAAGAATTTTTAACCTAAATATCATCAAAATCAGTCTCTGCAAAAATATAGAGAAAGTAAAAATATATATATATATATATATATATATACCTATATATACACATATATCTGATTATAGTATTTTAAATCACACAATTATCCTTCTCAAAATATCATCTCAATAAAAAATTAATTATTGGTGAATATGTAATCTTGTAATTTTCTCTCCATTTTTCCTTATATGATATCCAAACAAGAGAAAAGAAAATTATTTTCATTCCTCCTTGTTATTTCCCCTCATTTTCTTTCCTTCCATATTTTGTTCCGAAACAAAGGGTAAGAGAATTAAATTGACAAGTATTCATAACAGATGGCATCTGCTACCATATCCAACAACAATTTATTTACTTTATTTGTTTACAAAAGTTCAATTAAACATAATATCACAAACATACCTGAAAGAAGTTTCAAGGAGAGAGAGAATAGAGACAAGACAAGCAAAGCAGCTAAAATAAAATGGTGAGAATTTGTTTTCTTCTTTTTCATGTTGTTGTGACTCATGAGCAATATGACTTGAATGAAACATGATTGAGACATCATAGGACCCTGCACTGAAATGAATCCACATCATACTATCGAGGACTGTTAGAATATTAGGGTTAGGGATCCTATTGTATTAGTGGGTTTGGGCTTATACTTATATTACACTAGTACTTGGCCTAATTATTAGTATAAATAGAGGACTAGTAGGTTAGTATTATGTATCACATTTATCACATCTTAATATCAATCTCATATAGTATTATTCTGAGTCTCTATTTTCTCTTTTCCTCCTTCCCTACCTAAACCCTATAATTTCAACAAGGACTACCAAATTTCCACATAAAATAATCCAAATATAAGGATATATAAAAACTGTGACAGACCCTGCATTGGATTGGTCCAAAAGTGGTGGATAATTTCCATTGTTCTCCTTACCCTAGAATAACACATTCGTTAGAATGATAAACCTAAGGAGCAAAAACTAAACAACTATTGATAAAATTCAATGAACCCTACCTTAAATGCTTCCTTCAAAGCCATATTCATTAACTCCTCCTCTGTAAATACTTTAAGCTCCTCAACCCTGCACAGGCATCAATTCGCGAGTCTAGAAAGGAAAAAACTCAGAAAGATATGAAGCTATCAACAAATGAGACGTCGGGAATAATGCATACGAGATATCATCATGGCATAGTTCAAAAGAATCTTGACATAATTCTGCCGCTAGATTCTGTTTAATCAAAACAGATACTACCCATTTTAAATCATAGAATCAGGGATAACACTGCTGACAAACAGGAATCCTTCTCACTACCTTTTATCTAGCACCCAAGCATCAACCATCTTTACTAAAATGGAAGCAGATTGACACCTGAAGTTCACAGACAACAGAAGTCTGAAACTCAGGAACCCTAGTGCAGGGCCCCACCATATTGGCAACATATATGGGCCCACCCCTTGTAATTAAAAGATCATATTCTTGTGCCTCTGGAGTTGAAGATTCTGTGATCTCCATTCCTAGTCAAAATACAATTATCACAAATAGGTTTCCGGTGACTACAAAGGGGAGAAGGACACAATAGTGAGCAGAACAGTTAAGAAAAGTATAGCTTTATCAAACTTAATCACGTTCACAACCAAAGCCTTTTCACTAATTGAATGCAAAATATACAATAGCCCTTATTGATATCTGGGTAGGCCATAATATCTTTTGATTTTTCACTACAATGAATTGAAGTGCATCTAATGCATCCTTCGTATGATATATTACCAGGATTTCCATATATTATTACCTTAGCAACCAAAAGATATGTGCTTTTTTCCATGAACTACTTTGTAGCAAGTGCGACCAACAACATTACAATAACTGTGATTGAAGGGCCACGGAAGAGACAGAGACAGACACAGACACAGAGAGAGAAAGAGAGCTTAGAGCTAACTTTAATGGCGGACAGAGCCGTGCAGGGTAGAAGCCGGAACGTTGGAAGTTGGAACTCGGCCGATTTCTCGTCACTGCCCAATGCAGTTCAGCCCAGCGCCCATAAAGTTAGCCCAACTGATGCTCAAGCCCATAAAACAGATGCACTTTTTTCAAAATAAAATTGTTAATGTTAATGTTAATAATTATATCTACTTTTTTTAATTATTTTTAGAAAATATATTATAATATATAAAAGTTAAAACACTCAATGAGGAGACTCCACGAGAGCAAGGATGATACCCTGCAAGACTCCAAAATAGCTTATTCTTCATATATAACCATGAATGATTTGTTTATATTACTAATTAACAAACACTCTTATCTTGTGAGTTTAGTCCATGCCAATTATATTTTATTCATATATTTTTATCTTTGTGTATGATGTTATTTTAATAAATTTTGTAATAAGAATTTACATACACTCTTTATCTTTTCAGGGGTCCACAACTAATTAACATTAATTTTGAATAGGAAAAGCGAACAAAGTTTTTTGAAGGGCCCACAATAGTCAAATAATTAGCCTATTTACATGATAGTTTAGCTTGGGAGCCGATTCTGCCTTTTTTTCCTGATTTTTCAAACACGTTGCGTCATGGGGACAATATTTTTACTTAGATCAAACAGTATAATAGGAAAACTTGGATTTGAAAACATGAGAATGTGCCTAAAATTAAAACTATATACTTCATATTGCTTTTGGTTAGAAATAGAATTCAAGTGTGTGAAATGCTTCATCAATCCTCACCCATGGTATTTGCTTGCTACTTTTGTGGGTAGAGTTTTTGGAATCTCTCGTTGATGCATGCCCTCTAATAGTTTTTGGTCTAACTCAACGGCATCCCTTACTATTTCTTCTACTTCTATTTCACCTATATTGTTCGGAATAAAACACATAATCTTTGCTTGTTTATGGGAACAATAAAATCATAATAGCAACAAAGAAGAAACAATCGCCAAAGTTTTTATTTTTCTAAGATTGCAAACAACTTATCAACAAAAACAAGTAAATATAACTTGAAAATAGAAAGAGAAAAGATTAAAAAAAAATCCTAAAACATAGTGATTGTCATGAGCTAATCTTCCTTATTCCGAATGAAAAACTACATGTTAATCAAATTTTTGTCAAATCAAATCACTAATGACTCTTCAATCGTCAATTTGATAAAAATTACTCAGAAACAAAAAAAATTCAGTGAATAGGTTACGAAAATTCCTCATTTTTCTGAAAATTTTCTTATTCGCCAAACTCTTAAAAAATGTTTCTTAAACTTCATTTAACCTACTCAAAACACCAAAATGTTACGAGCTTATAAATTTGAGCCTTTTCTCCGCGTACGAAGAGTTGAAATAGTTCAGACAAACTCAATATGCATATATGGCTTTGATTGAAAGTACTGGAACAGCAACTGTAGTGATTATTGAAAATTGAACCTTAAAGATGGCCCTCCAACAACTTGCAGTTGATTCGTACAAGTTGAAATGCATGCTCAACTACTAGTCAGCCTTGTTAATAGGGGTGGCTTAAACCCCAAGGATTTCTCTAATTGTGGTGACCCGTGACTCTAACAATGTTTACTACTTTACTTACACAGCCGGTACTCCCTTAATGTAAAGTTTAAAAAAGAAAAAAGTACTCTTTATAATTAATTTAGCATGAGAGTAAAAATCTAAATAAAATTTTTATAAATAATTTTTTTGTACAAATTTGTAAGAAAATTTATTCTTATAAATTTTATTTTCTTTTTATTTTATACTAAACATACACTTAATGTAAGCAATTAATAGGGGACATTTGAGGTGATCATCCATATTCTATGTGGAAAGAAAAATCGATGCCGTGACAAAGAGAGATGCAGTGAAAATGCCATTATTTTCTTAAAATGATAATTTCCACTCTTTAATTTTAGTTCACCTGTCTTAAGATTTAAAAAATGTGTAAATAATCTCTAAACGCTATATTTTGTATTAAAAAAAACACCGACATCATGAAATTATTTCGTGGATTCACGTGACACAAAAAAAATATGAGTATCTTTATAATTCACTTTAATTATAGAAAAGTAATTTACTTTGTATAATAATATTAGGTACATAACTCTTTACAAATATAAAAAGTTATTTATATATTATTAAATTTATTTCTTAAGCTAGATTTTTTTTGGGTAAATTTAATCTAGATTTTTTAATGAAGATTTCCTAAGCTATATAGATCCCATACAAACTAACATTTTTAGATACAAAAAGTAATAATTTCTCCTTAACATTTATACAGTTGATATTTGTCTTCTCTTAAACAAGGGGTATAATTTTTTTGGTACATATACAAGGGCTACAGCGATCCAAAGAGAAGAGTACAAGGATTGGCAAACAAACCCACAAAACCAACACACGAGATAACAGAAGCACTAAAAACAAAGATAAAAAAAAAAAAAGAAGGACAACATCAGCATTAACTTAAGCCCAGGAGGTTGACCAGGTTTGGTAAACCCCATCATTGAGCATCATTTTTTAACTTTCCAAAATAATTGAAGCTACAAATTAAACCTTGATTGAAGAAGAGATTAGAAAAAAAATTTAAATTAAAAAAAAAGGTGGCTTTCTTGATTCATTGGTAGTGCTGAGTGGATTGTCATTCTGCTTTCTTTCTTCCTTGCTTGCTTCCGTCTTGTTTTCTAATATTTTGAAAAAGAGGAGAAAGGGACAAGATCCCCGCAAAGCGTGCCAGCGCCAGTTTGAGGGGTACGGCGTCTTCAGTTTCATCATCATCTTCCACTTTTGCTCTGCCGTGACCGTGACCGTGACGCAGACACGGCTCCTTCTTTCTGTCCCTCTCTCTCCGATTGCTACGCTTTTCACTCTTTCTTTCCTTTTTTCTTTTTAAATTTCTTTACTTTTATTTACCCCACTCGCTCACTCTCTCAATTCACTCAATTGAGGCAATGGGTGACTGGGATCTCCTCCTCCTCCTCCTCTGATTGCTCAACTGAATCCATCAATTATTGGTTTCTTTCGTCTTTGGGTTGTTGGGGTTTTCGCCATTGAAGCAGAAGAAGCAGAAGGAGGAGGAGGAGGAGGAGGAGGAGGATGTATCCGAGGCTTATACATCCCCACGAAGGGATTGTCGCCCAGGAAGATATGCAGGGCGTCTCCAACCTCTCTCACAAGGGAGACCCATGTCTCGTCTTGACCGCCGATCCCAAACCCCGCCTCCGCTGGACGCAGGACCTCCACGAGCGTTTCGTCGATGCCGTCACGCAGCTCGGGGGTGCCAGTAGTAAGTGTCTTCTTTCCTTTTTCTTCTTAAAGTTTTCGCCTTTTTTTCCTTTTTCGCTCTCCGGTTTCTTCGATTTCGCGCAATTTCCTTTTATTTTCTCCTTGGAACAAAATGGGCGGCAGAATATTTATCCTGGCCATGATGCATCGAGTAGGAACATCTGGGATACCTTCGGGGGTTTTTGTTTGAAATGGTATCCAGCTTTGGGGAGCAAGGAAAGGAGGGGCTTTTCTGTTTTTGTTCCTGATTAGATTGGGGAATTGCTGAGTCTGATCAACTTTCTTTGGCCTCTGTGGAGTTACATTTCTCTCTCGGTTGTAATCGTCTATGGAATTGTTTTTTATTTTACCTCTCAATTTTTTTATTTATTGGCACCAATTGGTCTTTCCTTTTGCTCCCTAATTTATCATTTATCAAGAGCAATTGGTCTTTATTAGGATGCATATGCTATATTTATAAACTTTTTTGTATGCATATGCACATCATGGAACCTTTTTGTAAGATCAATTTTCTATTTAAAGATAAACTACTTAGCAAAAGATTGGAACAAAATTAAATTGTCATGTGCTTAGCAGGCTCCATGAATGAGTGAAAGAGAAGACATTTGGTGGTTTCAAAGGTGTTGATCTTATGCTTCAAAGGCGGCATTAACATATATGCTAAATGTAAGGGTAGAAGGGCAATGCAGTGCCCATTTGGGTTAGACTTTGAAGCGTTGATTTTAAGTAATGGTTGTTAAAAGAATTTATTTTAAAATTTTGAGTTTATTTGGCTATTGTAAAATAGAATCACTTTTGAAATGTAATTAAAGAGATTTTTCTTTTGGGAAAATTGTTGGGTCTTACTTGTTATAGTTGATTATATATTGTCAATTGTAGGAATTTTTTAGGAAAACCACTGGCCCACCTCTTAAAATCAATTCTCAAACATTAGGTCACTTCTCCTGAACATGGTGAAAGCCACATTGGATTACCCAACATGATTTTGCCAAAAATTGCCGAACATGTTGGCACAGTTCCCAATGCATGTTTGATAGCTCTAAAGTGATTCTAGGCTGGTGAAAATCCAAACCAAACATGCTGCAGACTGCTAATTATAAATCAAAAGTAGAAAAACCAAGACACCAATTACTTTCTTGCTTCATGGTGGGACTATTTATGGATATTATTTGAGAGCGACTTAAAAGTATGATGGCTATGAATAATTTCTCGAGCAAGATGATACCTTGAGAGGTTTTATTATAGTTGATTTATATACTTATTCAGTGCATATTGACTATTTAAGATTCTGACAAGTTTCTAATTTTGGTTGTAAATTTTACTAAATTGTTTGACTAAGTTGTAACTAGGAACTAAGAAGCAAAGACGCATGTACAGTTAGGGGTGGCGATTTGGATTTGTGTGTCGTGTTTGTGTTAGTAATAATGTTATATTCAAAATTGGGACAACCGTGTCATGTTGGGATTAAATTCATGCCAAATTGGGTTTGTCCTCCGTAATTACTTGCCAGTTTAAATGGGTTCATCTTATGTTTAATATTGTCATCCCTATGTACAGTTATGTCATGTTTGGTGTGAAAAAGAAAAATTATTGGCTCAGAAACAGGTATGGACATGGATCTTTTACCTGACTTTTGAATCCTTAGCCAAAACTGTCAGTTTTTAACACCACTGACAATTTTTTTTCTCTTATCAAAACAATAATTTGAACCTAATTTTAAAAATTTTCATTTAGAGTGACAGGAAACAGAGAATAGAAAATTGTATAGGCCAATAAATTCTGTGTTATCTCCCACAGTATGGTATCATACACTTAGGTTATGAGACAAACTTAAATTGGGAGCAGATTAGGTGGCTGCAGAAGTTGAAGAGTCCTAAGTTTCTTCTAAATATTAAGTCTTGCTTTTTTAAGAAAAAACTTATGTGCGCTTTTATGTTGGAATCGTCTATTGATTTTGATTTGTATTTACTATTTAGTATAGGGAAGTTAAGATCAACATGGGTTGAAACAACTTAAAAACTTAGAAAAGAAAATTTGAAACTTGAGTTTGCTTTGTTTTATATTTGTATATGCATTTCATCATGTTTATATCTTTCATTCAGAGGTTGGTAACCCAGGTGTAGTCTATATATAAATGATCATAGCTTGACTTGTTTGCGAAGTAGCTACTAAAGCCAATTTTCCATTTCTTGGCCGGTTCCAGTTGGAACTTTCATGTGGAGATTATCATTATTATCATTTGCTGACTAGGGTTTGGCTATTATCTGCAGAAGCTACACCAAAAGCAATCATGCGGACCATGAATGTCAAGGGTTTGACTCTCTTTCATTTAAAGAGTCATCTTCAGGTCTCTTTCATTCTTTTCATATTGTTATTACCATAATACTCTGCCCAAGTTTAGGCTTTGTGGTAAAAGTGAAACTCACGATATATATAAATATTTTACAAACTTTTCCTTGCTGCATTGCAGAAATACAGACTTGGTAAGCAATCAGGGAAAGATATGGGTGAGGGATGCAAAGATGGTATGGTTGTCATTCCTCTCTCTGAACTTTCCAATTACGATCCTATCATCTGAACTTTTCCCATTGTGCATCGCATTGTTCTTTCCAACATGTTCAATGGTCTCTTTCTCTTTTCCCTTTTCTGAGAGTCTGTGTGGAACTTTTATCTGTATGAGCCAATACCATAATCATACATTAGCAACTTAGATTATATTGATACACATTGCTGAGGAACTGTCCATGCATAATTATAATTAGGGAATCTTGGTGAACATATTTTCAATTAGGGAGCAAATTAGCCAAATTTTGGAAAAATGGACAACCAAGTTAATTTATGGTTAACCAATTAATTACTCTTTGAACATTAATTAACCCATTCTTTTTGACTTTAGATATTTGTTCCTAAATTGGAAGTATGTTTGCCAGGACTTCCTAAATCGTAATTCTACCTAAACTTTTTGGTTATAGTCTTGGCTTCAACTGATTTCTCATTGAAAAATTATGGAAGGAATATCGAGTTCGTATCTTCTAGAAAGCCCTGGTACTGATAACACTTCTCCAAAGTTGCCAACTTCTGATACAAACGAGTAAGATAGAATTTTCTTTCTTTCTTAAAATGCATTTTTTTCCTGCTGGATATCTCTGGTTCTGAATTACCAAATTGAGGGAGTAATTAATGCTATGTCTAGGGGACATGAAATCAAGGAGGCATTAAGAGCACAGATGGAAGTGCAAAGTAAACTACATTTGCAAGTGGAGGTAAATTTCCTTTTCATAGTGCAAGGTGTCTTTCCAAGTTGGTTTAATGAATTTTTTACCACATCGGTTGGTATTTGGAGGTAGACTAGATTTGCATACTGTTCGTAATTGCATGAATGCAAGTTGCTGCCTTTTGCTTTTGTTAGTTTGTGACATTATTGAGAAATTCTTTTGAAAATGATTTTTAGATCTACCCTAATACTTACTAGTTTGCAAAAATATCATACTGTAGGCTGAGAAGCACTTGCAGATTCGCCAGGAAGCAGAGCGGAGATACATGGCCATGCTTGAAAGAGCTTGCAAGATGCTGGCTGATCAATTTATTGGTGCTACAGTTATAGACACAGATAGCCAAAAGTTTCAAGGAATTGGAAGTAAAGCACCAAGAGGTTCCTTGGTTGATCCTCTTGGCTTTTACTCCTTACCATCTGCTGAGGTGGCCGGAGTGCATATCCCAGAAGAAGAAATAATGCCTAGTATCCCGCCCGCAAGGGCTGATTGTTCAACTGAAAGTTGTCTAACCTCACATGAGAGTCCTGGAGGATTGACTTTAGAAGGATCTCCGGGTGGTGGGAAAAGGAGGATGCTGAGCATGGACTCTATGGCAGCACCCTTGATCTGGAGTGAAGCTAAGATGAGAACTCAAGCCATCAATGTAGCCCAAGGTAATCCTCATGGAATAACTAGGTATGGCATGTAGGGATGGAAGGTCTGCTTGATGGTCCATCCTGTCATGATAAAGAGAGATCTTGGGAGTTCATTCCTTTTTATAGGATAAGCACTTGAATTATGACCTGTTCTTCTCTAGTAAGTTGGTGGGAACAGAGGTGGAATCAACTTATCCCATTTTGTAAATTCAAAACTCTGGCTTAAACATTACAAAAAGCTAGCATTGACCATTTCATTTTCATGTGTTTTGGTGATTTTTATGGATTCCTTATCGCTTATTGCATCATGCTGAATAAAGAGCGACTCTCTCTTCCTCCAAATATAGAGGTGAAGAGCCATTTTGGTAACTCCTGAATGTTTTAAGCAGTGTTGAACTTGTCACACTGGACCAGTCTCACGACAAGCACCAAGAGGGCGAGTTGTTATCCCCTTCGCCAAATGTCCCTTTGCTTTCTCCCGTTCACTGAACAGAAACAGAGGAGATTACCAGCTATGCCAATTCCAGAGACAGAGACAAGTCCTGGGGAATCTGCAAAAGTGAAGGTGTAGAATCTAGCCAGCTACTTTTCTTTAAAGAGTTATTTTGAACCATTGGTCTTTGGTTCACTAGGGTATATTTAAGGAGATGGGAGATCCAATGAATAGAAGAAATTTTCCATCTGGTTGACTTAAAATCCATGCCTCTCCATAGACAAAATATTTGTTACTCACCAAGTCACATATGTTTTAGTTGTGGATAGTGGACAAGTCCGTCCATCTTTGTTAGAAGAGGTCGCCTAGCCTATTTTATGTTTTACTGTATTTGATAATTTTAAAGGCTTTTCATGAGGGTTTAGCACCAACTTGATATTATATAGCACAAGTTGACAGCCAGCACCAGCAGTGCTCAATCAAATTCAGCTGTTTTAAAAAGGCAAAATTGATTGATGACAGAAATGATTTAAGTATAGCATAGTTGGACAAGTGTCTCGGGAAGAACCATTGTTGTATAATTAATTAATT
Organism: Castanospermum australe; assembly: GCA_019955255.1. Classification (NCBI taxonomy): domain Eukaryota; kingdom Viridiplantae; phylum Streptophyta; class Magnoliopsida; order Fabales; family Fabaceae; genus Castanospermum; species Castanospermum australe. The sequence continues at coordinate 357,152 of NSJW01000802.1, forward strand.
AGTACTGGACAATTACATATTTGTGACCCCATCAGAAACGAAATGGTATTGGGATGAGACGCATGGAGGGCTGTTGTTCATTTGGGTTTGCATCAGCCGAATGCCCTCAGCACGTAGCCTGATGCCATCAATGGCCTACGGCCTTCTCAATGTCTCCACCCTCTATTCATCTTCTCTTTGAAAAATTCTTAGGTGATAAATAAGTAAAATATTTTTTTTATTTTATTTTATGTTATTTAATGATAATGATATCAATTTTGTAGATTATTATTATTTTTAAAAAATTTTAATGTAAGTAAACAGTAATAATTCATAAATGATAAAGAATAAGAAATGTCTTATTTTTTAAGGATATAGAAATTTCTCGTTTTCTCTTGACACCATATTCCCTTCAAATTCAATAGTAGATTTCTTTTTACAGTTACCTCGAAAGACTTTTACTCACGCTAAATTTTTGTCTTAATATTATTGATATTCGAAAATAATTCTCCCTTTTCCTTTTTTATTCAAATTTTTTTGTCAAGAAAAACTTTACTTTTACATTATTTATCGTAAATAAAATTTAAAATAAACTGGAGTGTCATAATATAATAATAATAATAATAATAATAATATTGTTATCAAAATATTTAAACTAATCCAATTCATTCTAAATCCCAATTCTCTAATTTGGGTGTTTCTTATCAAAATGTGTTCCTCTAACCACAAATTACATGCTTGTATATTCATTATGAAGCCAACCATTTATGTTTGGTTCCAAATCATTTGTGGACAAGAAAATATCTAATTTACTCTGGCTGCATTCATTGTATATTCATGTGATAAAAAGTGCATAATATGCCGCAGTATTGCATGAATATATAATAATTATAAGAAATAATAATCTGAACTATCAAGTAAAAATTAATTGGAGTTTACAAACAAAGAGTTTTAAATCAGTTAAGTGGTTGATTAGGCAAATGAAATCTCATAATTTTGGTTTAATATATGTACTGTGTTTCATTGTTGCCATAACAACATTGGGAAGGAAGCAATGGGAAAGAGACGACAGTGGCAGAACATTATTTATTTTGGTTGGAGGGAGGATCGGAATATTACATGAAAGATTCCTTGTTAGCAGATTACAAGGCGACATCGTTGTCATCTTCACCTCTGCACTGCTTGAGACATGAGAGTTGAGACCATGCCGGTGCTAAGTAATAACCAATAAAACAAAATGTTAAACAAAGAAAGAACAGGGCTACAAATCACAAGTCACAAGTTATGACCACACAGCACAAGGGCGAGGAAACTGATCAGCCCAAGACACATGGATTGTGATTCTGTTACTGTGTTTTCAAACTCTGTCTCCTTCTGATATGCTCTCTCCTCTTCAGATGTCTCTTTCACTGAACAGGCACAGTCACTGGATTTGATGTTGGGGTTTTTTTTTTTTTTAATCGATCTGTGACCGATTCATATTAGATGGTGAAAATTATTCCAGAACAAATATAACTGTACAAAATGCATACTGAGTTACTTTCTTTAAAAAAAAAAATTACTTCCATATGACAATATGTAATTACTCATTTATTCTTAGTTTACGATTTTTTTGGCTAAAATATAAAAAACATCACTCAACTATTGATCATTTTAAAAAAATATCATGTATTTTAAAAACTCAACAATATGATTCCTTTAACTTATTAAAACATGTATCATAGTACAAATTAAACACTCTGAACATGTTCAAAAACTTCTTTGTATGAAATTAATACGTACGATTTGATAATTTTAAGAAGTTGAATTACTAAATTTCAAAATACATGAATTTACCAAAAATGACTTATAGTTGAAAGAATTTTTTTATATTTTAGCTATTTTTTTAGGTTGGCTATCTCTTGTAGATATGATGAGCTAATATATTTGATTTGAAGTTAACTTAATAATTACTAAGTAAGGTGGGATGAAATATATATACAGGTCAGGCTTTATGTTTAAACTTCAAAGTATGGTAATGAATACTTTTTTTTTCTTTTTATAGTAAGACCGTATTTATTTTACGTTGATTAAAATTATCTTTTTCGAATGATTTTATTGAAAGCTTAAATAATCTTAGCATTTACAATTACAGGGGCTTCTAAAGATGCAACAAAAGCTTAATGGTAGGTTGTTTTTATTGCGTTCTTGCTGCCTTGATGCAGTAGTGCACTCAACATCAAATTTCCAATATTCACATTCCTCAATTATTCATTCTAGTTTTATTTTCGAAAAGTAAGAGAGCTCTAAAATTTTGAACAAACCATTTATTAATAATATTTTTAAATTTTAATATAAAATACAAATCTTAAAAATACTAAAACTACAACACTAATAAGTTTCTAATTTCCCAAATAATGTTAGCAAAACGGGAAAAGAAAAGTGGATAAAAACTAGAAAATGGGCAGAAGAAGACTTTGAACTTTCAAGTATTTGAATGGAGAAATGAAAGGTCGGTTGGTTGAATGTGAGTATAGTCAAGACAAGAGAGCAGTTTCTCACTTTTCTCAATTTTCATTCCTCACTTTTCTTTCAATAGTTTAACCTTAGTTCTACCCCAACATGTAAAATAAGATATAGATATTCTAGAAGCACATAATATATTTTTAAAGAGTAAAATATAAATAAATAATTATTAAAAAAAATAAAATTTTAAAAATTTATTATTTATTATATATATATATTTATTTTATTAAATTTTTAATTATTAATTTTTTTATCAACAATCATATATAATGCAGTAGCAAAAGACCTGTATATTTAGACATAGAGAGAGAAAGAGCGTGACATTCGATTTGTTTTTGTTTTGTAATGTTATTGGGGGGTGTCACTGTTCTGTGTAGGAGAGAGAGGAGAGAACGCACAGCACATCACTGCACAGCTCCGAAATTGAAGGGAGCGAAAATTTGTATGCGTTGTTGGATTTCGTAGATCTGGGTATGTACGTCTTTTCTCCTTTATATATTTGTTGCCCTTTCGATTTCGGTTTTCAATCACTCTGTTTATTCCTCTGCTTCTTCCTTTGCATTTTCTTTTTTCTTTTTTTGGCTTCTTTCTTCTCTGAACTTCATCTCAGTGATGCTGTTGTCTCTGCCTCAGCCTCAAGTTTGTGTTTTTAAGCATTGACCGCCACTTTTCTCTCCCCCACTTCTAAAGTTGTGTGCTTGGGGCTGGGAAATCAGACATTTATCACAATCGGTCTGAAAGATGAAAAATTTTCAACTTTTGTGATCTTCAGAGAGTTGTTGGGTTTTTCGTGTTGTGGGGCCAACATCCTGATTGCTACTACTAGTTTTTCTCGTTGGTTATTACATGGGTTTCAATTGTTTCAGCTGTGAGTCTCATGGGTCTTCTCCTCCAAGTGTAGAAACTTTAATTTTGAGCGTGTTGCCTGATTCAGAGGTATTAACGTGATGAAAATTATTCCACTTTTAACACTGTTTCCCAATTTGCAGTTGTAACAAGCTTGCATCAGATGCTGTCTTGAATGAATTCCCCTAGCAAGCAACAATAATGCTACTTTCTTGTTTTTTGGGGGGTGGGTTAAATATGTAGTTATGCACTGTTAGAGTTATAAAATCATTCATGTATCTTCACTTAACAGCTTAAGTTTTTGGGATAGTTGGTTCATGACATGGTATCAGAGTCTCCACGATCAAGTGGTTAGGAGTTCGATCCTTACTGCCCCTATTCTTCACAATTAAGTTGAATTTCAGCACAAAGTAAGGTGGGTCTATACATTGTCCACGTTTTAAGCCCAAAGGGCTCTTGTGTGAGGGAGTGTGTTAGAGTTATAAAACCAATTATGTGTCTTCATCTTACAGCTTAAGCTTTTAGGATGGTTGGTTCATGACATGCACAAATGAGAACGATATCTTTTTGACGTACTAAGTGTAAGGAGAAATGAACTGAACCTAAGCTAATTTCTAATTTTCTTTTATAACAACTGTTTTTTTTTGGGTTCAGGGTTCAGCTTAAGCTTTTAGGATAGTTGGTTCATGACATGCACAAATGAGAACGATATCTTTTTTGACGTACTAAGTGTAAGGAGAAATGAACTGAACCTAAGCTAATTTCTAATTTTCTTTTATAACAACTGTTTTTTTTGGGGGGGGGGGGGGGGCGGGGGCTCAGAGATACCTATGCATCCAAAAGACAGGGAAAGAATGATTACCTCAAATTGTGCCGGCTTCTCCTTATATAGGTTCTAGCAATATTAGTTTTATATTCTGCAATACTAAAGATGGTGATTTAGTTATGGCAGAAGTTGGACGATATTTGAAAGAGCCTATTATAGATACTTTGCTAGGGGAGCACATACTTGAGTCCAAAATTCTTGTTGTTACTAGCTAGTCCTTCATCTTATGTCTAGATATGGAATTAAATTCAAGTATTAATTGTACGTCACTAAAATGATGTCTGCTACAAATCATAATGGCAGAAAAATGCAAAATACTTCAAAAGGACTGAGCAGATTCTTTCTTGTGGAAGGATATTTAGGAGTCCAAAATTGTATATGCTTTTACACAAGTGTAGATAAAGTTCATGGTTAATAGCTGTGGAAGTCCTTTGTTGTTTCAAAATTCCATCAGATAATAGTTGGCGTATGACCAAACTGATAATAATATTTCAAATGTTTGGTTGCTCATATAAGAACTGAAAATCCCAACATCATGAAAATTACATAATTTTGCCAAACATGTTAGCATCAATTTCAAGGCATCTTTGATTAGAAGTCCAAACGTGAAAAATAATCTTTGGTCACATTCCATGTCTTCTCTTTCACATGCAAATAGGTCCTCATGCTTACTGTTTGATCTCACATTATATTTTCCTATGCCCACAGATATATTCTTTCTGCCTTTCTTAGGGTCATATTGCTGCTTTGTTTAAATATTCAATGAATCCTGGTTAGCATTTGTGGATAGTCAGAGATGTATCATTTGGTGACAGGCTGACAGCTGACAGAATCCATGTATGGTGACACAGCAATAAACCACCTAGAATAGTAGATCATAGAAGTAATCAAGTAAAAGTCAAAAGGACCACATTATAAAAGGCCTTATGAAGCTAAATACCATTTGATATAAGTTCTGTAGATATAATAGAAGTAATCAAGTTAAAGTCAGAGTGCTTTTATAGATTTCTTACATGAGATTTGAGGTTGATATTTGCTGAATACAAACTCAAGAAATGTAAACTTAGATCTAAAATGACTTAGAAAAGTTAAAGACCACTTGGCTTAAGCTTTGTAGAGAGGGAAGCTGTATGCCTTGCTTCCATGAGGTTTGAGTTTCTCCTAGAAACTCACTGAAGAGAGAAATAAAGGAAGGGGACTTAGATAATGAGGACTTTGGCAAGAAAATGAATGAGCCCCAATTTGGTCCTTAATTTGTGGTATTGTTCCATTCACCAGATATTGTTGTTCATGGAAAGTCATTGATGTGTTGAGGATTCTATAAATTTTGATCAAATGATCCATTAGATGTCTAGGAGTATGTGTTAAGGTTTGTGTTGAGAGTACCAAATGATCCATTGTGTAAATTTTGGTAACGGCAATCAGAAAAGTTAGTTGAGGGATACTTATATAATGTAACTCCATAATTGAACAAAATGTGAATTAAACTGATTCAGGTTAGGGATTGGGTTCAGAACATGTTACCTCACATATTTTCCAACATTTAAAGAAATGTGTGCAGTTTTTCAACTAGGAAAATTCAAGGTTGCTCTTAAAAGTATTCCTATCTTGAGGCACCAATATGTTTATGTGTCTCTGTTTCGTGTGCCTTTCTGATTCATCTCCATTTCATCATCAACCTTTTCCAATTTGTAGTTATGTTTGAGATGTTTAGTATTAATTCCCATACTATATTCTGATCACTCTTATTTGTTTTCTGTCAGATAAATGATAAATGTATCATCCAAAGAATGTTCCTAGTTCAGTTCTAGTTGGAAGCAACTCATTAGTTCATGGTCAGCATATAGATTGTGGTGGCAGCACAATGGATCCTGTCAATGGAGGGAACAGTCTCACAGACAACCCTAATCTCACCTCAAAACAACGTTTACGGTGGACACATGAGCTACATGAACGCTTTGTTGATGCTGTGGCACAACTTGGCGGGCCAGATCGTGAGTTTTTTTTTTTTTTTTCCCCACTATTTCTGGTTAACTGGACATGTTTTTTTCTTCATCTCCCACCCAAACATAAGACATGACTTCATTTAGTATAATGTGAATGCAAGGTTGTATAGCAGCTAATAAAATAAAAGTTCCTAGTTCTCATCAATTTTGCATTTGTCACTGGAGATTCGGTAGCTGTTAAATTTTACATCACCTATGCATGTTTAATGTTTTAGTAATCTCTGTCTCTTTCTTGCTCTCTTTCTCTGTGCATGTGTGTGTACATAAGTAATTCTTTTCATGCAAAATTGTATCAGATGGGCTTGGCTTCCTGATAACTTGTTGGAAGATAAAATGAGAATTCTCTTTGTATGAAATTTATGAGATAAAGTAAAAAAGTACAGTATGAAGAATTGGTTGCATATGTCAATCAGATGTCTAATAGTTTTGGCTAGATCTCCTATTGTTGGATAAGCTTTATCAAGTTTCTATTGCATGATTTTTACATTCCTTATATGATAAAAGTATTTTAAATTTTTTATAAACCTTTTCCCAGGCGCCACACCTAAAGGTGTCCTCAGAGCTATGGGTGTACATGGCTTAACAATATACCATGTCAAAAGCCATTTACAGGTAATGTGTGTTTTAGGGCCTCTTAACTTGATATCCATTATTCTCATCTGTTAATCTTTATTCGCTTTTGCTTTTCTGTTGCATCCAGAAATATCGACTTGCAAAATACCTACCTGATTCCTCATCTGATGGTATGTCTATCTGATTTTCATTGTTTCAAATGTTCATGTATATAATATTTATGGCTTGTTGATTTATTGTTCTTAGTTCATTAAGTGGATTCCTTTTAATTCTCTCTTAGATTTGTCTGGTGATACCTTTTTTTAAATTTTTGATGGAAGGGAAAAAAACTGACAAGAAAGAAACAGGGGAAATGCTTTCCAATCTGGACAGTTCATCGTGAGTATAGCTGTCTCTTTTGCATTTGGGAGTCAAATTTAAGCCAGAGTTAACAATATAAAGATGTTTATCTATTTTTATACGTTCAATGCCTTAGTGGAAAAAAAAGTAACTTTTGTATCAAAAGATCTTGATTGTTTCGTGAGGTCTGGTGGTATAAATGACTAAAGATACTAGCGGGTTTGACTGTCTGTTTGCAGTGGGATGCAAATTACTGAAGCACTAAAGCTTCAAATGGAGGTCCAGAAGCGACTACATGAGCAATTGGAGGTATGTTTTCCTTGTTGAAACTATGTGTTAGCAGATCGTCCTATTTGTTATAATTCCTATTACATTTAATCAAGTGAGATGAAGTGATTAGATTAATTTCTCTCTTTTGATTTAAGTCAGTCACACAAATTGGTTTCGTCGTATAAATAATCAAAGTCTAGGTTTTATCATCCCAGGTGTATATCTCAAGATTAAACTTGAATGGATAATGTTTATACCAATGGCAAAGTTTGATAATAACCTCTGCTATAGTAGCCCCAAGCCATATCGCACAATAGATAGTGGAATTTAAAACCTACTTGCATTTTCTGCTTTGAAATTTCAACTGAATATACATTTATATGCATGTACTTCTAAGGTTTTCAAATACAAGATTTTAGATACTCTTTTGTGTTGTTATAGGCAGGAGGTGAAGTTACATATTTCTAATCCAGGGAGAAGAGAACAAAGTTACATCAATGTATTTGCAGGGCATTAAGTATATCATGATAACAATATGTTTATCTGAAGATTATTTTTCACGTAGTAAAGTAAGCTACTTCCTATGGAGTAAATTATGTAGTTGAAAAGGCCACATTGTTTTAACGAGTTACTGCATGGGTAATTCTCTTACAGCAAAAGATGATAAGCACACTAAGAGAGAAGCACCCTGTTGGTTATCATATATTAATGATCATATAGACAATTTCAAATTTTTTTTAGTTTTATATGCTTGTCACAGAATTGTGGATGTAGAGGAATACCCATGACCTTTCTAGATGCCTTCCACTTGCAACATTCTGAAAGAAATGCTATCTTGTTATACATACAAATGGAGCAAGCACTCTCTTTAAAGTTTCTTGGTTTGAATCAAGAAAAGGCAGAATTGATGGAATGATGAATTGTGGTTAAGATGCCAAACTTGCAATTTTTTTTTTAAAATGTGAAACAGGTGCAGAGACAGCTACAATCACGGATAGAAGCCCAGGGTAAATACTTGAAGAAGATAATTGAAGAGCAACAACGGCTCAGTGGGGTTCTTTCAGAGGCACCTGGCTCTGGAGTTGCAGCCCCAGTTCCAGGAGATATGAGCCAAGAAACTGATAAGACTGACCCGGCAACCCCTGCCCCAACCTCTGAATGCCCCCTTCTGGAAAAGGCTGCCAAAGAGTGCGCCCCAGCTAAGAGTCTTTCAATTGAATCTTTTTCATCTCCCCGTGAACCATTGACACCAGATTCTGGTTGCCATGCTGGTTCCCCTGCTGACAGCCCTAAAGGGGAGAGATCAACCAAGAAGCAACGGGTGAGTAAGCAGCAGGGAGCATATTCTAAACCAGAAATGGTACTTCCGCATCAGATACTGGAGTCAAGCATGTCATCATACCAGCAACCAAACACTGTTTTCCTTACCCAAGAGCAATTTGATCCGTCATTGGGCATATCTATCAGAAGCGAGGAGGAATTGGAGGAGGTTGGAGGCACTAATCTATGATTTTGTGTAATATGTAGCTTGTGCACTAGGACTGATTCTGTCATCCTTTTTAAACTTAGTTTCTTTGTGGTATATGTACTCCTCAATAGATCAAGGAACCTGTTCATCATAGACTCCCAAGCTGCTTCTTTGTTTTCGTTCAATACTTGTCATCTGCTTCATCATGGCCACTCTGGGAATGGGAGGCCAATGGGTTATACCTTATCTCTTTATTAGTCAAAAGGAATTCTGCCATGCTTAGGAACAGTACACCATGCTGTGTGGTGTCTAGAGTTGGGTATATAATTTCTAACACAATAGATGAGATACCATACATATTTATTTACCCTTGTTATCAATTTATTTGTCTTTAATATTTTATTTATTGACTGCAAGTTTTGGTTTTATATAAATGGGACCCACAATAATGGATATAAGAGGGATGTCTCGTCGTAAAGCTGTCCAGGTTTATTGAGCTGAAGTCGAGGAGGCTCAACAAGTCCACCAGGATTCTCCTTTAAGTCACATCACAAGCTCCTTTAGAAAAAATGCAACAAATCAGTAGTCATGCTGCCCGGGATAATTATTATTATTTAGTGATCTAATGCAGTTAGTTAACCTCTTCCTAGGAATGACAATCTGGTCAGAAGAACGTGGATGAATAGAAGACATCTGGTGGTTGGGAATAGTCTTTTTTCAAAGAAAACATTGCTTTTTTTAGTAGTTTTTTTAAATTTTGATTATAAATTATTTTGATTATAAAATAAATTAATTTAAATATACAATAAGTCAAGAAAAGTGTAGCACAAAAGGATGAAGATCCTCTAAGGCTCATTGTCCAGGTTAGACAATAAAGTGTAATGTTTATAATCATTAATTAAACTTTTTAGATTCTGATAAAATATAATCACGTAAAATAACAAACCATATAGATTTTTTTTAGGTTAGCACAAACCTTACAGATTTGTTAAAACTCACTCCAGTGATTTTCACGTGTGGTTACTAGTTGCACTTTACTCTTGGACCATATTGAATTCCTAAAAGAGAACCAACTAGTCAATGTTCAAACAAGTTGAATTTCATAGACTGCCTAAAAATAGTGGTGTTACATTGATGTTATGAAAACAATTATAGTTAGATGAACTATATGATACAAGAGCAGTCAAGACAAGTCAAGAGACCTATGTCTTCGATGGTTTGATCCCTTCAGAATGGAAAGCCGAAAGCGTCTGCTGAAGGTCCCCAACTTCTCAAATCTCTCGGACTTGAGCTTCTTTGTAATTGCCTCAGCTTTCTTCTTTTGCTTCTCTTCGTCTTCTTTTGGGTCTGAGGATTTTCCTTTCATACTTCCCAGAGGTGTTGCAAATACCTTGAGAGTGTTGTGACATTATTTACAAATGAAGCACGTAACCCCAATATGTCAATTTATGAATTAGCAGAAAATATAATTATTTACTACATATATGTATGAGAAGCACAGACACGTCCAAATCATTTTCAATGTATGCCTTCAACTAATGAATAAATCAAAGATTATGTGCAGTGTGTGTGTGTGCGTGTATGTGCGCGCGCGCGAGAGAGAGAAAAACCTCAGTGCAATTATCATCAGCCCTGAAATCTGCAGAAGATTCTCCATCACTGCCTCCTAAAGAAGAACATCTGCCCCAACTTTCTCTAGTTGAGCTAGTATATGAGCAACAATCTTCAGTCTGGCCATTTAGATCATCCTGTAAAATCATCACTGTCATATTTCAAGTAAAGCAATGCTAAAATTATAAGATGTATTCAAAGATTCTCTGCATCTCTCAGTTTTACCTCCAAATAGATGTCACCCAACAATATAAGAAAGCGAGGTCTATACAAGGCTTACACAAGCATGGACAATTCTAGGGCAAAAAACACTCAAACCTATGTACAGGTGTAACTGTAATTTAACACAACTATCTTCACAACTACAATTTTATTCCCTTGGTCATTGTAGCCAAGTCCTGTATGGAGAATAAAGCACTAAATTCTAGCCAAGAGAAGTCTATTAAGTACTAACATGACCCTGTTCAATCAAGGCTTTAGACCACCAGTATTGTTATAGTCTGAAAAATTGACCTTTTACCCCTGTATTGCACTTTTGGAAACAAGTTATCAAATGACGACACTCCTGAATTTATTATAAACACCTACATGGTGTCAACATGACTCCTAACAACACCAATGCTGGTGTCGTTACGTTCAAGACTTCACGCCAGTAAAGGCACATGGCCAAAAAAAATAATAGAAATGGTTGACATGACCAGTGCCATGGAGTGGTAGATAGTTTTAGAAGTTCCATAAAGTGGTAAATTGTTTCCAATAGTGCGACCTAAGGATAAATGAAGCCCTGAACAATTTATTAATTTCAGAGACAGTACTTGATAAGATCACCTGTACATCTGCAGGCTCATCATGGCGAGGTTCATGATAGCCATGCATAGCATCTTTTCTAATCATGGACTTCTGCATTACAAGCAATGAATGAATTAAACAGAATAAAGTTTCTAGAAGAGAATAACATGGATCGAAGGGAAAAGGCATCCTACTGCAGCAGTCACTTTCAGAAGTTCGGTAACTGATTTTGTGGTTGAAATGCTCAGAGGAGCAGAAGATGAACTTGCAGCATCAGTAGTTGCAGAATGCAGACGGGAGAGTATCTCATATAATAGGCTCTAGCATGTAAGCAAGAGCAAATTAGCTTCTGTTATTCAAATATCACCCACATAATAAAGTTAAATCAAATGACCAATTATACCAACATAATAACAATTTATGTTAATATTTCCAAAAAGTGAAATGAAAGTTGGCATCTTAAACTTGTTTTAGAGGTTTCAGGCAGTTAAGGCTTGGTTATCCTGCATCTCCTTTCTTATGTTTTTCCATTTTGTTGATCTTGGGTAAGGTGATTTTAGAGGTGAGAAAAGTGTGTTATCTAGGGCCTTAAGGAAAGATATGAGGATACTAAGGATTGTCATTTGCAGTTTGCTGATGTACCATTCTTTGAGTTCACAGGCTGCATTCTGGGCAAGAAGTATAAATTTGAGTGCATATCTTGTGGATCGAGTCTCTTAAGTGCAGCTGGCACTTTAGTGGAATCATCAATGTTGTACATTTTAATTGGTTGGTACTTGGTAATGGTATGTTGATCATATGTGCGATTGTAGTGAAGAAAGCACCAAATGACCAGTAGCAGTAGTCATAGGGGATAATATACTTAAGACAGAATTTAACCAAGCAGGAAACCAAGACATGGAATTTTAAATGCTAATTACCTCATTCAAACTGGAACCAAATTTCAAATCCCCCAAATCATAATATTTCTCACGCTTGCGAGCTCTAGAAATGGGCGGAGGGCGGAGGACATTGTAGAAGAAAATGGAAACTGAATTGTAAAAGCTCTGTGGTCGAGAGGAGTTGTGATCACCATCAAATTTTATGATATTTTTATTCCCCTACAAATTAAGAGATGAAGTTAGATATTTTGCATGTCAAAAGAAAAAAGTGCAAATTGCTTTAAAAACATTTCATGCTCAGAGGTTGAAATAATACAGCATAAGATTCAGAGATGAGATCAGCGTGGCGGGGCTGAATGAATTGGTCATCACTAGCATGTCCAAATAAAACAGGAATATATGTCTTCGGTGCAACCTGTAAGCTTTAAAAGCATTAGTTTAAGATAGAAATGGACAGGAAATAACTCAACAATTTGTAAAATAGGCATCACAAATGAAGTTTAAATTATTAACTTTACAGTTTGAAAATTGGAACATATCAAAATATGCTTTATCATTCTCATAAAGCAACCCAAAAAAAAAAACTGTAGAACTAATACATACCAGCAAACAGTTCAGGTCCATAATATCAAACTTTGCCCTCTTCTCAATAACCCACCGCATGTATTGTAATGCGATTTTAACCTAAATTGTTGGGCAAATGCAGCAACTTCACAGATTTAATAAACTAAACTAGAAATGTCCAGAAAATAACAGTCCAGAAGACAATCCAAATTTAATAGCCATTGGTTTTAGATCCATGTTGCTCAAAGAATTTGAAAAACAAAAGGAAAAACCAGCATAAAAGGGTAATAAACATAATACCATGCAAACTAACCAACATGATGAGAACATTTAAAAATGCTGCATATATATTTAAGTGTGCACAGCTCGATAATATAATCTTTGATGGCATATGAAATTATGGGGGAGGAAAAAGCAGATATGAAAGCCTAAAAAAGTTGTTAGACTGGATTACTGGAATGTCTTGAAATAGTGCTTCCAGCATATAAACAATTTTACTAAATCTCACATATAAAGAATAGGGCAGCTCGTAAGTATCAGGCAGCCAAAATTGTATTCTTATACCCTTAAGAAGAGTGGAGAAAACAAGGCGAGGTATTTTACTAGCTTTGGATGCATTCTAGAAAGATATATTTTGGGCATGATTGGAATGTTGACATGTTACTTCAAACTACAGCCTTTTTTCTCAAGAATTCCATCAATCAGCTTCTTTATTCATTACTGATACAACCCATGCACCCCTACCGAAAAATTAAAAAAAAAAAAGAAATTAAAAAATCTTGAAATATCCTAATTAATTAATGCCAAAAAAATCATAATTAACAAATCCCTAACTTTTATAATTGAATAATTCCAAAAAAGAATCCTAAAAGATAAGAAACCCTGAATCCTAAATAAATCTTAATCCAAACTAACTTTGTTCTTCATTCTTGGGGATTCCTATTCCTTTTTCCATTTTAACAAAAGGAAATTAAATTAAAATCTACGATACTCATTCATCAGATGGGCCAATCAGATCAATCTGTAAATCGGAAGAGCCTAGCTAAAGTCCATCAATTAGGGATAACAACTTTCAATGTAGGCAGACGAGGATGTTTCACTGGAACTCAAAAAATACTTCTGCCTTCCAGATTCAAAATAGAGGTATAGACCTAGTAGAATGGGTGTAAAAAAGTATAAATGCAAAGCCAAGTGTCAGATATCCTAGGTACGAAGCAAGCAATGAACATATGATAAAATGTTCTTAAAGGAAAGGAGAAATTAGAACCACTTAACCTCCTTCAGCAACCACACATAATAAATGTTTGCAACTATACAGCATATAAAGACGCAGTTACAACAATGAAATAGTTAAGCCTTTTGCAACCTGAACAATCTCAGACTGATGATGCACCACCTGTGCACATATCATGCACTACAGGTTCATATCACTACATGGCAGTTTTCAGGAACCATACGGAGTTCCTCTTTTTTTTTAAAAAAAAATTGAGAATTTACTCCAAAGGGGGAGGTGGCATCTAAAATCCTAGGTATACAGAAGCAGAGAGAGAGAGAGAGAGAAAATACCGTGAACTTTGGAAGCTGAATTTTATAAACATCCACGAGCTCCATCATCAGATCATATAAGTTTGAAAAGGCACTATCCAAAACCATTCCAGCAATAGAAGGGTCTTCAGCTCCATAAAGAAGGCTACATCATCAAAGCAGAGTGAATAGTCAATTACACTAGAGATTCACATGTTCGAGTCGCTCATAATTACATTTATATGGAATAGAGAAGGGATAATTCAACACCCAATATTTAAGTCTTAGGTTTACAGCCATCTTTGGAGCCATATAAAACTTTTAATATCTATTTATTCAAAAGAAAAAAAAAATAATATAGTTCTTTTTCTCTTTTCTTTCAATTTCTCAACAAAAAAAAAGAGCATTCCTCCTCTTTCCACGTGAAGGCCTCAACAGTTTTCTATACACACAAATTTAACATCAACCATGAATAAAACTGAAGTAATGAGATTATACAAGAGCACAAAAATCAATAACAATCAAACAAGTTAACTGGAAGATGCAATACCTAGTAACAGCACCCATTGATCGTCCCCAGAGACCTATATGGGATATTTGTTTGTTGCTTCTTAAATGCGACACCACCATCTTGAGATCATCTTTCTGTCAAACAAAGGAACAGAGAAATAAATTGAGTTTACAAATTTCTCATATATAAAAAAAAAAGTAGCAGGAAATGTAAAACTTGACAAAACATCACAGGAAAACTACACAAATAAGCATGAAAGTATATCAGTGCTTAAACCGACCCCACAACACACACACACACACACACGCACAAAAGGCAAGGAAAAGGAGAAGTATAAAAATTCATAAAAGATGTAATATGCAGAAACTCAAGTTAACAGCCGGAATTTAATTAAACAAATAAACATATTCATAAAGAGGCAACTTACTTCATGCCAACCAAGGCTAACATAGTCTCCATCAGATAAGCCTGACCCC
Source organism: Castanospermum australe (assembly GCA_019955255.1). Classification (NCBI taxonomy): domain Eukaryota; kingdom Viridiplantae; phylum Streptophyta; class Magnoliopsida; order Fabales; family Fabaceae; genus Castanospermum; species Castanospermum australe. The sequence goes on from NSJW01000802.1 coordinate 372,320, forward strand.
GAGAAGTCAAGAGTAAAAACAGTGATATTTGATGGAAGAAGAATAACAGCAGCTTCATTGGCATCTGTCCTACAACCACTGCATCATTGTACAAATGCACGCATATCAAAAGGGAGAAGAATGGAAGGGGTGTGTCATTCATTCTGAAAATACATAATGTTCAAAAATTATATTTATGATTGTAAGTCAGAACCATATAGAATCTTCTACAAGCAGCGATAGCAGTGCCCATAAAAATTGTAATACCTATTTCCATGGCAATATATAACACAAGGAAGAGAAGTATCTTTAGGGAAAGGTGAAGGGAGATAATGACTACACTGCAAGGTATGGCCTCTGGCATTCTTGAGCTGCAAGATTTAAAAATTTTTTTAAAAAAAAAAGACAATCTAGCTGTGAACAAACTGTTGGAATTATGAAGTAGATTCTAAAAGTAGGCAACAATAATTGGACACAACCATCTAACAAATTATGTCCATACTTGCCTCCAAATCCTGCCTTTGGTATGTTCTGCCTGCAAGGGAGAATTCCCTTTCCCATAGGTACTGATCTGGATTATACTCAGCCCTGTATATGCGACAAAGTAGATACACTGAAGCTGTAAAAGCGATTGGCTTGAAGAAAGATAACCACAAGTTGAGAAATGGATGCAGGGGCACGTATTTATTTGCATTAGTTAAATACAAGGAAAGAAATTTTAGAAACAGCAATAATTGAAGTCTATGGTGAAAACCGTCTAACGTAGTTCTTTTCAAGATAAGTGGGACATGTTCAGTTGAACACAATACAGTATAAACTGAATTTCAATCAAATGAAAAGAAGAAGAATATACTAGTTTGAACACTTAAGCCTTCTTGTTTGGTACATTGTATAGAAGAAGACCCGATAGTATAAGGCCTGATAGTATAGAGTAAGATAGTATAAGACCAGATAGTATAAGGCCTAACTGCAGGAGAAGAACACGAGGGCAAGGACCGGGGTTGATTTGGGATTGGAGTATTATATTTATATCCAACCTGAAACAAAATAATCCTATCAAGTCTTATTAGGCTACTTGAAGCCTGATTAGTTTATCCTATAATCGTTGGATAAAAATGAGTGGATCGGATAACTTTATCCTATCATATGCCACACCAAACATATAATAAAATGGGCTATATAATATAAACTTATACCATCAAGCATTATACTATGTACTATACAGGGCCTTAAAGTCCTCATTGAGAGGTTAGCAAGAAAGAAACGGCAAAATAAATATGTAATGACAAATTTGGTGGGTCCGTGCATATCAAGTACTTTTCCCCTTTATTCTCAACCACTAAGATGACATGAACATGAAAATTTATATTCTATTCATAAAACCAGGTAAGGAAGTTCAAGTCCAGAGAGAATCAGAGAAACCTCAAAAAAAACAAAAGGAACTTTCGGGAGTACATCTGATTACTGAGGAGGAGAACTGAATAGGGGTCCTCTTCATGAGGAGAAAGAGCGCTCCCCTTATGGACCCGGCTAATGCCAAGTGGCTGAGAAATAATGTATCACAGTTAACATTATGTGTCCCAGTAGCCATCTCAAGTCTCAACAGTACCACTCAGAAAGCCACTTCATAAGTTTGGAATGCAAATAAACTAGTGCCAAGCCACCTAACAATACAGCAAAAAATAATACCTGGGAGGCCGAATAACGAAATTGATGAATTGCTCAATCATCTTGCTTTTACATGTAGCTCAGAGCAACTCCGCCTCATGAGATTACAAGTAGAGCGGAGTCTCTGAGATGCTCAAAGTCAATTCTCTACCATCTCTTCAAAAATACGAAAGCTACTTGAACTGCACCTTAATCTCAAATCCTCCCAAGATCAAAAGAACTTTACTCATGAATTTGGATGCCAGACATTCATTCAGGGCAACTATTTCCAACACAAGCTATGAGTGCCCAATTACTGTAGGAAACAACACCAACTGGCTATTAAGAGGGTGACATCTTGCATAAAAAACCAAACAGTGTGAAACCCAGTAAAAATTTTTTTTCAAATTTACAAGGAAATTGGTCCCAGGTAATCATATGAGAGAGAGAGAGAAAGAAAAGAACCCCAATAAACCAAAAGCACTTCCAGATCCAAATGCCCTCAAAATTATACAAAACAGCATATCAAAAAACCAGAGAAAAGGCGCGGTAAGCCAGAGTTTTTCACCCCAAACAAAAGTTCCCTTTAAACCCCCTTTTCTACCATTGTTGCAGCAACTTTATTCAAGGTAAAAAAAAAAATCAAACTTCCAATTGCGAAGCAAGAAAAAAAAAGTGTTAGAAATGGTAAAAGCTCATAAAGGGAGAATGTGGGGACATGGGGTAGAGAAGACAAGAGACACGAATTCCTAGTCAGATCCCAGAGCCACATTTATGACTATGAATGCAAATGCCCTCTGATTTTCGCAACAAAAGGAAGAAGAAACCGGAAAAGGGGAAGGAGAAGAAGAAAAAGAAAACAACTTTACCGAGATGGAAAAGTGGGTGAGCTACGACCCAAAAGCAAATGCTGGTCTTCAGAAGAAGAAGGAGGAGAAAAAAAAAAAGGAAAAAGATAATGCAGAGGAAGCGAAGCTTAAAAGGGGTGCAAAGGAATTGAAGAGAATCTTCTTCTTTGGTTTCAGTGTGTACGTGAAATCATCGGAGATGAAACAGACAGAAGCGCTTAAAACAGAAGAAAGGATGTAACATGAAAGACGAGGAGAGCGCTTAAGACAGACAGAAGCGCTGATGCAGCCAGCTGGAATTTTCCTTAAATGCTGGCTCTCTCTCTCTGTTTATTGTTCGTAAAACTAAAAACAAGTACTGTTATTTACTTCTTTTCATTTTAAATTGCTCATTCTTTGTCATTCATTTTTTATTTTGGGATATTTTTGTTTTTAGTTAGATTCACTTTGAGATTTGCTACCTTAAATATATTAAATAAATTTTAATGAGTTTACGTTAAAAAAATTCAAAAATTATTTCAGTATCTAGTTTTTTAATATTAATATCTTAATTGATTGTTAAATATTTATTTAAAAATCAAATATCAATAAGTATTTAATAATTCAAAAAAATATTGACATTTATAAAATATATTTCAATATCATAATAACTTTATTTTTTGATCTCTATTACTCTTTTAACTATTAGGTTTATATTATGTCGTTCACATCAATCAACGGAGCTAACTCACTTAATCGACTTTTCGCTCATGTTTCGTTATAATTTAAATTTGATTCTTAAATTTTTTATTGTTGAATCATTTCTATATACTCCTGTAAGCATTCAATGAATCTAAAAACATGCCTTAACTATGAATTGAGACAAACCTTCCCTTTAATCTATATTTTTTATTCACAAAAGAAACTATTACTATGTTTGGATGTTACATACAGGAGGGAAAGGAAAAGGAAACAAAGAAAAAAATTAAATAAACTTTTGTTTGGATGATTATTAATGAGGGGGACGAAGGGGTACGGAGGGAAAATGATTTAATTTTAAATTGAATAAGAAGAAATAACTCTTATTTACTTTTCTTTCATCTCATTTATTTACTTAAAGATTCAAATAAGGAAAAATAAAATCCCTTTTCATTCTCTTCCTTTCCTTTCTTTTATTTCTCTTTCATTTTCCCTCACTCAAAAACGTCTAAATATAGGTTTGTAGGAGACTCTTAAAACAACTATTATGTGATTAATTAAAATAAAAATAGAAAATGTATTTCCCTTTTCAAATTTAAATTTAAATGAATGGTAATCGTTCATAACAATAAATATTTATGTTATTTGATGCATTAGAGTTAATGATAGCCAAATTTAGATAATTTCTAACAATAACAACAAACTAGAGTATTTTACTATTTTTCATGATTTGAGCTTCGAGAAAGTGATATAGATCCAATCCATGTTTACGAATGAATAATGCAGTCATTCATAGTTAGGAGTGTTAATGGATTACATTGGGTTAAACTTGACTTGACTTAATTTTAACTTGATATTTTGATTGAGTCAAATTTTTTTATTTAATTCCAACCCTAAACCCGAATAGACCCAATAATCATCTAGTCAATGAATGGTCCAACTAAAACTAAACCAAGACTAAATTGGCATAAATTTTAAGCATAATCTATATTTTAATATGTACAATTAGTACATTAAATTATAAAATTTTAATCTTTATAAGTAAAAAAATTTAAAAGGTATTTTTTTTCCTAATGTTTAAGTAGTAATATGAAATGTTTATATTATTCTTAGGAGTAGATCAAGAATAATGTTTTTTTTTTATTAATGATCAAGGATAATGTTTAAAAAATACATTTATATAACATTAAGTCGAGGCCAATTTAAAAGGTAACTTGATCCCAACCCAAAAATGTATTAAATTTAATTTAGACCCAGACTCGACTCAATTTTTTATTAAAATTAGGTTTTACCTAACTTGATTGGGTCAAGCCAAGTTATTGGATTAAGATTGGTCTTGAACACTTCTTAGTAAAATAACCAATAAAACTTAAGGATCTCAGTTTCAGAAGTTACCAATTTAAGACCTTAGCTCTTATTTCTTTGAAGTCTAAAAAATAAATGTTTAACAATTATTTAGTTCAATTATAAAATATATACAACATGTGTATATATTAATTAGGGTTATAGAATTTTAAAAATAAGGAAAAATGTTAAGTTGGTGACTAATGAGTTAAACACATCAGACTAATGACCATGTAATTTCTCTGTCTTTCCATCCTCTTCTTCCTTGATTAAAAATTTATATATATGTAATCTCATTCTTGAAACTTTTTTAACTTTTTATATAAAGATACAAATTTTTAGTGGTATTAAAAAAAAGATACAAATTTTTAGTAGCATTTGTAATTTCTCAAAAATATAATAGAATTACCATTTTCTTATAAATGAATGAACCGAAAATGCTTTTTTAATTTTGATTAAAATATTTAGAAATAACTTATGTAGATTTATTCAGTCATGATATCATTTTTCAATAGTATTACATAGTTTAAGGTCCTTCAAAAAGTAGAGTTATTTGGTACATACAAATTAGAGTTAATTGTCAGATGAACTTCCAATTTTCATACAAAATTTTTTAAACTACACTTCACTTCTCTCTTAAATGAGTTTTATTCACTCTAATATTTATTAGTCGTTACTTTAAGCACTTCGCAACAACGCAGTAGGGACATCAATTATCAAGGTTCAAACTGACGAGGTGAGTTGTGTTACACCTAAAGAGGCACGATACCATTACAATGAATACTAGGGTCAACCATGTAAAGCATTCTTTTATTTTCTCACACCAGAAGTAACAATTTTCCAGGCATTATGCTATAACAAATTTTTTGTATTTCTTTATATAGTATGGATGAAACACAATTAAGGATGTTAACTCAGATGGTAAAGTTAGCTCTTCACTTTACTAAATTCTCATATACTCGTTCGTTAAAACCTGTGTAGCAAAAGCCTACTTAAATTGACCCAAAACTAGGAATAGATAAAACCCAAGAAGCCTTTGCCTCAATTATAAATAAGAAAAAAAGACAGATAAAGCATAGTAAGAGAACTACTGCCATATTTTCAACTTACTTTTACAGACCTTGTTCTTTGTTTTTTTTTTTTTTTCTACTTTGAATTTTTATGAAACTTTACAAATTTAAAAATTATTCAATAATCTTTAGACCCCTCTTTTCACATCCTTTTCATCCAACAAGGCACTGAATAGTTTGAAACACAAAACTGGTCTATTCTTCCTGAATCATTTCAAGTAATATTTATATTTTCTAATACAAGAGGAAATCTACACAAGTTGGTATTGGAAACAAAAATAAACACCTGTCACTTGTAGTCTGAATTTGAGCCAAGGCTTATTGTCTTGTAGGTTGTTGATAATCAATATCATTTTGGCATTTCGAAATAGATTTTCATAGTTTTTATTATCAAGGTGGAAGAAGAGATGGGGAAAGGGGGAGGAATACAGTAGCAGGTAATATTTATCTTTTCCGCAGCACATGATTTATAAAAGCATTTTTTTTATTTGGAAACCTGAAGGTGTGTTCAACCAACAACCACTAAGCGGCATGAGTTCACTTCAATGAACGTCTATGCTCTACACTTGGCAGCACATGAAGGATTGAGATACTGCACATTATACTCAGCAATGCTTCATCTTGAGTCTCCATGGAAACAATTCATTAGCTGCCGAATTAATCAGGCCTAACTGAGGCTTTTTGAATCATTTTTCATCTTCCCTCAATCGTGCTTTCCCTCCAGTAATGATACTTCCAACGTCGCCTGTATTTGTAAGTTAACCCAGTACACGGAAAATCTTGACTAACTAGCTACTTGGTTTTACTATGCCCTGAAGCTTCCACCCACCAAATCCTGCTGAAGAAAATGCCTGTAAGATTAAGATACAGATCTTGTTGTTAGTAAAAAGACTGAATAATTTTTCCTTTTGGCAGCTAATATTAAAGGCAAACCTTGCACTGCTCCAAGATTTATAAGTAATTAAGTTCTTTCCTTTCTTATCTGAGGGTAAAAAACTGAAAGGTCACATAAACCCTCTCTCTATGTGTTTGTGCTCTGTAACCCAATTTTCCATTCATACATGCATACAAATAACCTTAGGGGCAAAGCTCTTAAGACATCTTCCAGAACTGTTCTTGTGTTTTGGTATAATGATGGCCTTGAAGTTCAAACCTAAGACAAATACCCGAATCCCTTTCCCATTAATCCATTCCTATTGGCTTCGAAGGTACTGCTCCAGCATTAAATACTAATGGTTTGGGATAATGCAAATCCCCATAGACCAAGGGTTTAGACTAGAATATACTGCATCATTGCCCTTGCTTTTTAACATCAAAATATTTATAAAGACAATAACACAATGAGTAACCTTTTCTTTTTATTTTCCTTTTAAACGCTCAGAACGCAAAACATGAGCAGGTGATGTGGTGAACACAAGCATAAAAATTTGTTTCATCAAGTCTCATTGATATAGTTTTTTCCAAGTGTGTCAAAATTAATAGGTACTGGATTTAAAAAAGCTAGTTTCAGGAAATTCATGGAAGCAAGGAGTAAGTGTTTATAGATGTCTAGGGTTATAGTTAAAAGGTTTTAAAGTAGGGTTCAGGGTTTAATGATTTTATCAGCTGAGAGGAAGGGGTAATTTCCAAGGTGTGAAGGCCACAAGCAAAGACATTGGCCACCGTGTCTGAAGTTACTGGAACTAACAGTTTCACTAGAAAGTTGCTAAACAATGCGGCCAATCCCCATGGAAGTACTAATATGAGACCGATGGAAGGTGACCTGGAACTATGAGGTCATAAGGTTATTCCCAAGCCATTATAATACTTGTGTGGCAAATAGAATTTTGTTGCCAAGTTCCCAAACCATTAATCAACAAGAGTCTATTTAACATTGAAAAATAACAATAAGCTGTTAAAAGAAATAACATTTGTGGTAACTGAAAATCTGAAATTACAAATGTTTCCTCCACTCAATATTCTAAACAGAACTTATGAACTACAAAAGACGCTTAATCCTAGACAAGAAAAGCTATACTTCAATGTACAGCAACATCTAATCCAGACGAAAGCTACTAGAAACAAAATTTAATCCAGAGAAGATAAGCATAAATAGTGTCATTTCATCATCTATTATGAAATTGTGATCTACAGTATTTGGGGTATGTTCAAGTATTATTGGTCCTGCTACTACCTAGTTCTCACCATCAACCTAATAAGACATCCCCCATTGTATGCCTTGACTAACTTAAGCACAAAAAATAAATATGTTCACTGCCAAAACCATGCCAACAATCTTTTTTTTTTTCCTTTGAAGGAGGATAGAAACAATATTTACTTACCATGCATGAGGATCATTCCTTTCAATTACATGTTCTATAGAAAATGGTCTGACTTTGAACTTCTAACCTTTCTAGCAAAACGTTAACTTGAAACTCCCATAATTAGAAGTTGAGTTGGGTATAGAATAGTTTGCAAAAGCTAAGTCCATAGAATTTGTATGGTTAAAATAAGCAATTAGTTCTTACAATTTCATCCAATTTAAATTTTGGTCCCTATAATTTATTTTTTTTTAATATCGGTCCCTATAATTTCACTCATTTAGATTTTGGTTCATAAGGGATCAATACCTTAATAATTGAAAATTTAGGGACCTATCTTTCATGGATAATAAAGATCAATATCTTAATTAATAGAAACTATAAGAACTAAAACACAAATAAGTAAAAACTATAAGGATCAATACCTTAACAGTAGGGACTACAATCCAAATGAGTGAAACTATAGGGACTAATATCCGGAAAAAAAAAAAAAATACATGGACCCAAATACAAATCGGATGAAACTATAGAGACTAAATGTTTATTTTCACCAATTTGTATGAATGATCCCCTGTGAATATGCTAGTAGAACAACTAAACTTCATAAAGGTACAGACAGAGGTGATCATTATTATATAGCACATAAAACACGATGACAGACAGTGACTGGACTCGAAAACAGATATCGCTGTATGCAATTGTGCAAGGAAATGAAACCTAACCTCATCCCAAGATTTCCCATTAGCCTCAAGCAGTGCAGCATTGCATGTCTTTAATTCTACAGTGGCACCAGAGAACATTGAGGCTGCCTCTTCCCACCCCCTATTATGTCCCATGCACCTGTATATCACCCAATGATCAAATATCCATCAGGTCTAATCAATTGTAATTTGTAAGTATCAAGTTTCTTTTCTCAAAAAGAAAATGGAAAGATATTAGCACAAAAAAGGGGGGTTCCTTGAGCATTCTTGAAAATGAATTGGACATTGCTTCATTCAAATATAGGCTATAACATGATTAAGATAACAACCACCTACATAGGGTGACCTTCAGGCTAGATTCTATCACCATTATGAGTGAGCCAATATGCATTTCAATCCAGAGTGTTGAAAAAGTTCAAAACTTTACCTCAAATAGACATTGCAAATGTAATGAAAACCAGTGAAGAGACAAAAAATGAAAATTTGACTCCATTGGCTTTCCATATATTGACATCAAAATAAGATTTCTCAATTGCAGCAAATTCATTAAATATAGCGTCAACTGAAGCACTAATTATAGTCCTCACTGTTTTTGTGTCCATACGTTGTTCATGTACCAGCTGGGAAGAGTTGAAAGACATATTTCTGGTACAGCTTTAATCATTGATTTCCACCTTCAAACTACTAAGAAACGGAAAGGTTACAAACTGCTCTATAAAAGCTGCAATTTTGAAGATACTCACATGACAGTAAGTATCTCATCCCTTGAATATCTACAAATAATCTTTTGAAGGTGCTCTGCCGTTTGTCCATCCATGGCTGCAATTGAATAGAAGCTAGAAACAAAATGAACCTCAGCTTCCAGAAATTCCTGCACTTGTTCCTGCATTATATTGAGAGTCTCCTTAGTTCGCTGTGCATCACTGCAACAACAGAAATCAATATAGAACTTCAAAGCCTAGCTACATACAGTGGAATCATCCGAATGAGCTTTGAAAACAGTGAAACCAATTCAATGCCACAGAACAACGAATTTGGATCCTCTCCTTTTTCCCAAGAACAGGAGAGAATCCTATTGTGACAGAGATACACAAACATTTTATATTTGAGGGATCTGCCATGAACTTATGAGATCCACCAATTTTATTCAAAACCACTTTGTGTCAATCCTTCTCATAACACGACCCTTTCCTGTTCTTCAAAAAAAAGGAGAGAGTCCAAATCCAAGAACAACTGCCACAAAATTCCTAACCTAGACAGGATAAGTTCAGGAATCCAACCCAACTGTTGGAGCTTGCGGGAAACTTTCACAGCGTCCACTTGCCCGGATTTACTGAGAGGCCGGTCGTGGTCTGCAGAAAAACCATTTTTCTACTTATAAGCAAAAATACATTTTCCTTTCAAATTCTAAAATGAGCATGTACCCAGAGCTCAGCAGAGCACCACACTAAAACATTCACATGCATGCTAAAGTTTGAGACTTTACACTTCAACAAAGCTTGAAATCACACAAAGTAAAAATTCACAACTTGTTCTACCTAGAAGCCAAAAACATTTTTCCGTTTCCATTCCCATTCTTAAAAGGGAATTCCCACTTCAAAAAGCTAAGCACCGTAAACAAAACGTAAAGTTTGAGACTTTAAGTTCAGCAAAGCTTCAAAAGGGAAAGAGCAGAAGTTCCCAGCAAGTTTGGGACTTTCCCATGAATAGTTACCGCGGAGCGAACGATTTTCCCAGGAACTCCTAGCATGGCGAAGCAGAATGAGGCGGCGACATACTGAGTCCGATAAGGACTGCGACGGGGTTTCCGCGTCGGAGAGCACTTGGCCGTCCTGTTTCTCGATCAGCAGAGAAGATCTGGCGCGTAATCGGCTAGGGTTCCGAATGCTGCTCAGGCGAGGACGGTGATAAGGGCGTGTTCTTGGCGAAACACCGAAGCTGTAGATAGTAGAATGCATATCACACAGTGCCACATTCATGCTGTTTCTCTTCACTCACTCTCCTTCTCTCCCTCTCTCTACTCCTCTATCTATCTCTCCACTCATGTATGTATGTGTGTATATATATATATACACACCCTTCCATTATGCTGATTGCGGTGGATATATCCTGAAGGATATGTTATATTTAAAATTGGTAAATCACACTCATTTTTTTTTTTCATCCCATTAAACTTAATTTTTATCTAAAATTTTATTTGTCTATACTAATCAACTTTTATCTAACTTTATTGATAGAACATTTCTTTTAATTTACGATGAAGTGTAATTTATTTAATATTTTATGTTTAAATTTTTAGACCTCATCAATTTTTCTTATTCTTATAAGTTATTCTTATTTGAAGTATTCAAATTATTCTTTCATGCAAAGTATTTTTAACATATTTTGAATTCTTAAAATTGTATGTAAAATTTATCCTATTAGAATTTTAATTAGCTAATTATTAAATCAAACCCTTATAAGTTCAATTATGTTATTGCTAGATATAAATTTTATATTTTCTCTTATAATTCATAATATTTTTTAACTAAACATTTTATTCTCAAAAAAAAAAATACATAAGCATACAATAGAATCTACTGTTATGCTGCCGTGATTCACAAATATAGTGATATACGATCATATCAAAAAAATAATATATATTGTTAAAATTTCATCATCAATAAGTAAAATATTAGTAAGTTTTATTTCTTTTCAAATTATATTAGAAGAAAATTAAACTTTATGTTAATAATAAAAAAGTGTGAAATAAATTTTAAACAATAAAAAAATCACGTGATAGAAGTTATTTGGTATGCTTTGATATATGCCTAAATTCTAAATAAAAGTAATATCCTAACTTTTGAAGTAATAGTGCCTTACAAATCCAAATAAAAAAATTGAATTATAAATAAAAAGAGATAAAGAAAATAAAGAAGAAAAATAAAAAATTATTACTTGCCTAAAATTGATAGTTCTATTATGTTGACTTTTATGATTAATTTTGTATTAAAAGAATATAAAGTTTATATTAAATATAAAATAATTAACAATGTTAAAATATAGTTAGTTAATTTGGTCAAATATAATAAAATGTACACTGACAAAAATTGAGTTTTATATCATATTAAAAAAACCTCAAGAGATGAAGCATAATTTATTACAAAAAAAAATTATATTACTTGTTTTAACTATGGAGGAGGGGTGAAAAAATTGAAAAAGTTTGGTGATTGTAAACGAGTAGCTATTATTGAGAGAAAATGTTGATAGAATTCATTTACATTCAAGGCTTTAAGGTGATTATTAGATAAGATAAAATGATAATAATCACCTATCATATTAAAAGTTAAGAAAAATGCCAGATAACTACTATTTTGTCAAATTAATTCAAGTTATCTAGCATTTTTCTATTATCAATGCTGATATTTTTTTTAATCAAAGTATCTATATATGATTTGTTATATTTGAACTATAATTGCATGAATCGGATTGATAAGTCTTATTAAAAAACCTGTGATCTAGTCCGATTGATACGCATTAAACTATTTTTCACATCAATCCAATTAAACCCACTCGACTCACCCGACTGACATGATCACTGTATATGTTTCATAAAGTTAATTTTATGTGTTTTAACATTTTTTTTCATTCTATGCCGATAAAATAAGTAAAGAATAATAAATTTAGATAAAATTATTAGATTTATATTATTGTTTAAAAAATATAAAAAATAATTTAATTTATACTATTTATTAATTAAAAACATACTTGTACTATTATATTATATTACAATATAATGTTTAATTATATATTTTTAAATATTACAACTGAATTATGTTCTATTAAAACATAAAATACTTTTTTATATAGTATGTCTTCTTTAAATTTTTTTATTTGGGTTTTTTTCTGTTTGATTGCCTAACTCATGATCAAATTGTTGCTCTGATGACCTAATTATATGACCAAATCAACCTTCGGTCTAAGTTATATAATTATGATTTGATCTATTTTATAAGTCTGATCTCCTCAAATTAAAAGTAATAATAATATGACCTTACGTAACTCACTTACAACAACATTAGATTTGATGCTAATATTATAAATAATAGTAGATATCAATAACTTAATATAATACAACCACTTACCGAAAAAATACACCTTCAATGTAATCAAAGAACAATCTCCCTATTTACCAAAAAAAAAAAAAAGAACAATCTCCCAAGTATTTATTAGTAATACAAAAAAAATATAAATTAAAGAAGTTATAAATTTAAACTTATGTGTGGTTATTGTTAAGAAAAGACAATACAAATAAAAACATAATGCTTCTATGGTTAAAATAAATGATGAGTCTATATAATTTTATCTTATTTAGATTTTGATCTCTATAATTTTTTTAAGATATCAGTTTCTATAATTTTACTTATTTAGATTTTGATCCTTGAAGGACTAATACTTTAATAATTAAAAATTATAGAAATTAATTATTCATAGAAAATAAGAACTAATACCTTAATGAATATAAATAATAGAGACAAAAACCTAAATAAGTATAAAATATAAGGACCGATACTTTAATAGTGAGAATTAAAATTTAAATAAGTAAAATTATAAAAATTAATATATAAAAATTATAGAAATCAAAATTCAAATTAATTGAAATTATAAAAACTAATTATTTATTTTAACCATATTTATAAATATGGTTATCTTAGGAATTTATACTTTTCTTACACTTTATTTTCCTCCTCATATACGTCAACATTGATAAGTGCTAATTTGTTTAAAAAAGAAGAAGAAGAAGAATAAAAGTGAATCAAATAGATAAGTGCTAGTTTGTTAATCAGAGAAAGAGAATATATCTCCAAAGACAAACTTTTACCCTAATTTCTCTTCATGTAGTTTATGGTGTCAGATTCCTTTGTTATAATTTTATATTTAATTATAAAATGCATTACAATATGGTGAAAAAATGAGAAATAAAAAGTGTAAGTATTTTAGGCTCGTTAAAATTTAAAATTGACATAAGATGTTTAAAAAAAATAGGTGTAATTGAATTATAAGATAATAATTACTTATGCAAATAATTTTATTTTATTTTGTATTTGTATTTACGAGATATAATTTTATTTAAGATATTAAGATTATTCCTTCTCACAAAATATTATATAACAAAATTCAAAACTGTTAACACCTTTTACGTTATTTGATAGTTAATTAAATTTTATTTATTTTTTCTTTTAAACTGCTCAATTCTTACTTGTTCATTATATACAATAATCATTAAATTTTAGAAAAAAAATTCTTCATCCCTTATGGATATTCTTTTATTAATATAATTTTTAAAAAATTAATTTTATCAATTTAATTTTTTAAATTTTAAATTTACTATAATTTCATCAATTTTAAAAATTAAATAAAAAATAAAAAAATAAAATTTATGAATAATTTAAAAATTAAAAGATTAAATTAATAAAATTAAAATGTAATATACAAAATTAATAAATAATCTATTTTTTAAGAATTAAAAATAATTTTTACTTTAAATTTTGTTACATAAAATTGATGACAAAACTATGAATGAAAAATATTTTCCCCCATCAAAGTAAACCTCATATTTTGCCTTTATTCATATTGCTGCAAAAAAAAGAAAACACAATTAAATGAAGTAAATGGTCGAATTGACCACTGCCTGTGGCCATTTTATTTTTGCAATAAAAGTTTATTTATTGAATAATTATATATATTTTTTATTTATTTTTTAAATAAATTTTTTAATTTTTACATAAAAATATTAAACATATTTTAAATTTTTAAAATAATAATTATTTGTACTTTTTTATTTAATATACTTTTATTAAATATTTAAAAAATTATTAAAAAATAAATTAATAAGATATACCATTATTCTTATTTATTAATGGTAATTTTAAAGATATTATATTTTTTATTTAATATTTTAATTAAGCACATTGTTTAAAGAGAATATGAAATTTTTCTTACTATTTTTTACATAATAAAATTAGTGGAAATTATAAGGCTCCCTTATCAATGTTCATGCCTAATCCATAAGGCACAGTGCGAATTTATTATTATTATTATTATTATATTTTAAATGAAAAAATGCATTGCACACTGATCTTTGATTTATCACTGACTCAAAGGCGCAGTTACGGACGCAAAAGCTTTGCGCTATCTATATATGTCTGCGGAGCTGGTTCCATTATAGACGCAGATCAGGTACTTATCATCAAGATCCAACTTCTCAAGGAGCTGCCTCTGCTCCTGCGTTCCTCATTCAACCAACCATTAAAAGGTTAGATTTTGTGAACCCATTAAGCTTTTCTTATCGTTCCCTGCAATGGATTGCAATTGCTATGCCGCCCTTTCGTTTTATTGATTCAATTAACCTTTTTCTCTCTTAAAGATCGCTTTTTTATAGTTTTCTGTATATATATGCTGTACGTTCGTTTCCGGGTACCCTCTTTTCTTTTTGTTTTTGAGACCTTGTGTGAAATCATCGTTTCGCTTCGATTTTGGAATCTTGTAAAAGTTGGAAATTTTTCTGTTGTATACGTAGATTTTCGAATTCATTTCGTTGGTAATTGAAATTTGCCCAAATTAATTCGTTATTTCTCTCAAGCTTTGCCAGTTTATCGCTTACCCGTTGTCGGTTTGGGTTTAGAATCTAAATGGGATTTAAAAAAATAAATAAAAAGAAAGTATTAGGTTTTGGGGTTAGGTTAAAGTTCACCTTACTGCTTAATATCTTTAAGTGGGTTCGCGGTGCTAGCGAAATATTTTGGTAATGTTTGAAGAGGGATTTGGTGTTCTTTGCACTAACAAATTAAAACTTTAGTTATCTCTATTTAAAATTTGATGTTTATGGATTTGGTATTCTTTAAACTATAGAATTAAAACTTTAGCGCATCTGCAATATCTTGGCCATAGAATTTGATTTTTATTTTCTTTTACCTAATGAATTTAATAAAGTCATTTTAGCCCACTCACTTTATGGACTAGGCATCAACAGCATCGGGATCGGGAAAGATGTCTCAGTACCATGGTGACGAAATGGAGTATGTTGCAGACGATAATGAAATGGCAGAAGTAGAAGACGATATGTATTTCCGTGGCAGAGTGTTTGGTGATTCAGATTCAGATGATGACGAAGATGATGAATATGACTCTTTGGTTTGTTTCGAGCCATAAGCAAAACCTTTGTTATCATTTGAATTTCTTTTGTGGGGATGTTTGTTTATTTCCATTGCCATGTCCTTTTTCAATGTTATTAATATATTTATTGTCGCATTTATATTGTAGCTGCCTTCTTGTTTGTCTCCTTACTTCTAGGATGCCTTATGTTTACATGACTAATATTGACTACAATGTCGCCATTCACATAATCTTTCCTTCTGCTTGCACTTTTTCTTGGGGTGGGAATTTTGGGTTCTTTGTTGCAGGAAAACCGGATAACAGATACCACTGCTGCAGAAGCTAGGAGGGGAAAGGATATCCAAGGTATACCTTGGGATAGACTAAGCATTAGTCGTGAGAAGTATAGAGAAACTAGACTAGAACAGTACAAGAATTATGAAAATATACCTCAATCAGGGGAACTGTCGGAGAAGGTAAATAATGTTTTACTTAGAGTTCTGAAGCATTTGAGTAATGATTTTGGGGGAGACCTTTTGATCTTATGCTTTTTCTCTTGTCTACAGGAATGCAATACAACGGATAAAGGGGGAATGCATTATGATTTCTGGCAAAACACTAGATCTGTGAAGTCAACGATACTTCATTTCCAAGTATGTTAATATAGTAATTATTTACTTTTTTTATGAATAAAATGGTAGTAAGGATAGGTTACTCCAAAACTACTAGTCATGGTGGCAGTGGCATGCTTGTAGAAATTTTTTTCAAAATTTTGCTAATTGCAGTTGATCTTGAACATATGATGCCCGTCCATTTAATTATTTTTCTTCTGAGATTTTGGATTAAGTTTTCAACCGTAACAGGCTTCACCACTTCCAGGTTTAAGCAGTGTTGATGGAAGTCCCTATCAATCTTATAGGAACTAAGTTGTTTTGTTCTATGGGGCTCTATCTTTATGGTTTTCTATTTCCTTCTGGACCTTTAGGTTATGCAGTTGTTGTCAATAATCTAAGTAAACATTAATGTGAAACCTCTAATTCGTCATTTGCAGTTGAGGAACTTGGTTTGGTCGACATCAAAGCATGATGTATATCTTGTTTCACATTATTCAATTGTTCACTGGTCTTCATTAAATTCCAAGAGATCTGAAGTCCTGAATGTATCAGGGCATGTAGCTCCATGTGAGGTAATCATTTTTGCACTGCTTTGTTGTTGAAAGTATCACTTAGAACAGGCATCTGAGATTTTAAATTGTGTTGCTAATAGAAACATCCTGGAAGCCTCTTGGAAGGATTTACTCAGACACAAATTAGTACACTGGCTGTACGGGACAAGTTGTTGATTGCTGGAGGTTTTCAAGGAGAACTTATTTGCAAGGTACTTCTGTTGTACTTATAATTTCTCTTTTCTGCAATGATTAGTATTTTTTACTTATCATTATCTAATGGATGTACTAAAGCTACAAATTTGCCACGATAACATGGTCACTGTGATATATCAAGCTCAATATTGCATTTTTTTGCTTTTGCTGCACAAATTAGTTTGTTGATTTTATACTCATACTTATTATAGAGTATAGATGTTAACCTTGTTTTGAGATGGGCATAGCATATATTGCCTTTATATGATTTATTGACACTAATTAACAAAATTGAAGTAATCTGAACTCTGAATTCATGCTTAATTATGTTAATTTAACTTTGATTTTCCAAATCAATTTATTTGTCAATAGTTTCCTGTTGACCGATGTCAAATACCTCATGTCTTGCAGTACTTAGATCGACCTGGGGTTAGCTTTTGTTCCAGAACTACTTATGAGGACAATGCAATCACAAATGCTGTTGAGATTTATGAGCATCCCAGGTATCTTGTCTCTGCTCTTCTATTTTTTTTTTTTTCATTTAAGTTGTTGATATGGTGTTTAGCAATTACTGGCCTCAACCTTCAAGTATGGCTGCTTACTAACAATGTATTAATCTGTCAGTGGAGCTGTTCATTTCATGGCTTCAAATAATGACTGCGGAGTCAGAGACTTCGATATGGAGAGATTTCAGCTTTCCAAGCATTTCTGCTTCCCCTGGCCTGTAAATGTAAGTACTTCCAATTGATTTTCCATGTTTGAAATAATAGATATGGGAACATTGCTAGAACTGGGCCAGACTTTGTGGCAAATTTAGAATTGGCATGACTTTGCTAGTTGTACTACGTTAGGATACAAGGGAATGAGAAAAGGAAGAGAAGAAAAACAACAGAATTATGTTTTGTAATGGAATGCGTGACCACAGAGATAATTGATACTCAGTTATTGCTAATGTGATTTGAATGATGCTTGAGTTGATGCTTTTGTTTTTCTTCTTTTTGGTTTTTTTTTTTTATTCTCTATGTATTTGAATGTTGAATATCCTTTTTTTGTCAATTGGGGCAGGAGTGAGTGTGTTTGTCTCTGTGCGTGTATATGTGTGCTTAAAAGTGCAAAGTTCTGGATTGTATGGCAACCAAATGAAGATTTATCATTTATATACTACTATAGACAGGTGAATCCCTGATTTGGTGTCAATTTTTATTTTTCTTAAAAGCATAGTGTTATTTATTTTAATTATTGAAAATGAGGGGAGAAAGAAAAAATAGAGGAAAATTTAACTTAATAACCTAGGCCTGTTTTCACACCCACTTCTATATTTAAGAAACTTCTTACAAAGTTGTAGCATAATGAGTAAGTTACAAGTTATGGTTAAAGTTTAAAAAGGAGAGAGAATTGAGAATAAGTGCATCTAAAATCTAAATATATTTTCTAATTTTCTCTTTGCACATGCATTGCCTACTACTGGTGTTGGAAAGTATGATATCAATGTCTTTTGATAGATAGCACAAATGACAGCATGAATTTCTGCTCTTTCTGTCTGCAGCATACTTCATTGAGCCCTGATGGTAAACTACTTGTAATTGTTGGAGACAACCCAGAAGGGTTGCTGGTGGATTCTCAAACTGGAAAGGTTGGTGTGTTCTGTTTGTCTATGTTACAAATTCCTGGTTGTATATTTCTCAAAGGATTTTTTTAGAATGAGATGAAAGAGAGGAGGGTTGGGGTGGATGTGCTGAGCGTGGAAGAGCTATGAATATCTAATTTTAATTTTGGTTGTCTTTGTAGACTGTCATGCCTTTATGCGGACACTTGGATTACTCATTTGCATCTGCATGGCATCCTGATGGCTACATTTTTGCCACTGGTAATCAAGACAAAACATGTCGTGTGTGGGATGTTCGGAACTTGTCAAAGTCTGTTGCAGTGCTTAAGGGCAACCTTGGAGCTATACGTTCAATACGTTTCACATCTGATGGGCAGTTCATGGCAATGGCTGAGCCAGCTGACTTTGTGCATGTCTATGATGCAAAGCATGGGTTTGAGAAGGAGCAGGAGATCGATTTTTTTGGGGAGATCTCTGGTGTATCTTTTAGCCCTGACACAGAATCACTTTTTATTGGTGTCTGGGATCGCACCTATGGAAGCCTTCTTCAGTACAATCGACGCAGAAACTACACGTATCTTGACTCCTTGTAAATTTGTAACCCTATACCTTGTAAGTACCTACAACTTATGTCCTTGTGTCTAGGAATTTGAGTATTGTGGCACCATCTGACCAAAAGAAGAAAGACCAGTGGCATGCCTCATCATACAATGTAGAACAACGCGGCCTGAGGATGTTATAGTTGTTGTACACCATCATGTTAAATAACATTGATTGCCAATTTCTTTCGTTTTTTATAATCTTCTGATGCTAATAATGAAAGAAAGTGACCGAAGTTTGTACAGCGGCTACTTATACATGCATTGTTTCACCCTCATCTTCTACTGCATTTGGTTGGTCACCTTTTTGTGACTTGTGCTGTATTTTGTGGGTACAGAGTCCCACAGGATATCTCTCATTGACTTCTCCATGGTTCGATGAAGCTGAGAACGAGTTGCTGCACTTATGGTAATCTTTAGCTTGCATACCCCGATGATATATTGAAGAATGAAACAGAGATAGAGTGAGAGGAGTTGTTGCACTTATGGTTATCTATAGCTTGCATATCCTTATGTTATATTGAAGAATGAAACAGAGATAAGGTGATAGGAAAGAGCTTTCTTATGCTGACCTTTCTATAAATTGCCTCATCTTATGGGTGTGAAGGGGGAAGCAATTGGGGAGGAAGAATCAATGTTGTTAAAACTGGACTAACAGGCGAGATTTCATGTTTAGGTTCAATAATTTAAATTGGTTGTTCAATTTGAATGACATCATAAATCAATTTATATGTAATAACATGAAATTTAAGAAAATATTTATAAAATGTGAAAAAATATTAAATAATTGATCGATTTGATCAAGAATATTATTATTTATCTTTAAGATTTAAAGTTTGATTATTATTTTGAGTTGTTCTATATATTATATTTATTTTTAATTTAAATTTAAATATTTTCAAACATATTTCAAAAATAAAAAGTTAAGTTATATATTATGGGATGAATATATTAAAAAAATTTCTCCACACACAAACTAAAAAAATTAATAATAATTTATTTATTTCCTAAAATAAATTTACCGTGCATTCCACGCATACAAATCTAGTTTATTATTATTCAACTCTATGCTAGGAATTGAATTGGAAAAGCAGTAAAAAGGAAATAGGATTGCCGCCGTATTCTATGTTCAGGTGTTGTGTCTTAAGTTCTTAGCGTAAGCATCGTTTTATTTCCCCCTTATAATTTGTGCTGCGCGCTTTTGCTATTGTTTCAGAGTTTTGGTTTCTCTGTTCAAAGACTGGTTGGATTCAAAGCATCTAGTATGATAAATATATATTGAGCTGTATTGCAAACTTATGGGGTCATCTTTGTCTACCAATAAAAGATATATTTTTCAACATGTAGCACTTAATTGTCTACAGAGAAGAAAATGAGGTGAAAGTCCTCCAGTGGCTCAGTGATTAGACCGTTTAACAAAAAGGACTCCGCTATATTTGTGTAAGGATTTTCCATAACAAAAAGCCACATTTAGGTTATTAATTTTTTTGGAATCTAGGGGTTAATTGACTACAGAATTATTGGACACGGATCATATATGTGAGTTTACATTTGCCAATTCTCTCTCATTATTCCAATTACATCAACAACTGGCAATCAATCTTCTTACATGGATAAGCTTCTTTCTCTCACTATTTGTCTGCAACAATAAGATTGGCTTTAAGATGGAATCTTTTTTGGCTTAAGCTTGGCATATGCAAGTTCTCTCACGGAGGATTGTTATATCTTATCCTCATTTATGCTAGATGTTGACCATTATTTAGCTTGATTTGGTATACTGTACAAGCGATAAATAATATAATATAATTAATATTATTTATTTTTATATATTATTTGTGTAAAATACTAGATAACATAGTATCTGATTAAAATAATTTTATTTAGCCTTAATTGTAGAACATATAGAGATCAAATTATTTTATCTCATATAATATTATACAGTTAAGACTAAATAAAATTATTTTAACTAAAAAAATTACTATCAAATATCTTGTCTAATTATAAATATTATTAATTATATTATACTATCTTTATGTATCAACCGAGGCTTAAACCCTTTGTATATGTATATGACTGAGTGTAATGTGTTTTCAGACAATAATCGTTTTTTCCTTGCAAATATTACGAAATAGAAGCAGAGGGATATACCATCGGAAAATCTGATAGTTACAGCAATACCCCTTTTTTTTTAAAGAGGTCACTGGATACAGGGTGGATTTTGTTGATATTTTAGGATAATTTTAAGGGGCTGTGTTCATAACTGAAGTTTTCAATGAGTTGGGCCACAGGGAATGGTTGAGCAGATCAAGATCTGCACATACCTTCAAATTATGGTCATTGACAGCGGTTGATTTATTTCATCTACTGTAGTAGCTTCTCTTTCTTTCTTTAGTCTGGCAGCTCTATCAGCTCTGTTATAGGTTTTTTTTTTTTCTTTTCTGCTGAAGTCAAGCACGCTCTTCTGTACCGTCAATATAGTACCTGGAAATTTCAATTCAGTCTTCAAGAGAGACTTGTTTGCATCACAAGATTGATAAAAATCTCAAAACCCCCTATTATTTCCATGTATTGCATTAAGTAGTCATCGTCATGCCTAGCATGTGACTTTTTAATGTCTAATGGACTGAGTTTAGATGGGGCATGGGATGATGGAACTTGTATTTTGGGCTGAGCCAAGTGACATCCACTTAACCTAGTGTAACCTAGTACAAATAGGATACTGTATTCAGCCATCAAATGATCATATTTTCATAATTGAAGTGGCTTCTAACCCTAGAACCCCAACTTTTATTGTTCCTCTTTCAAGTTTCTTTATTCTTAAACCATAACTCTGTACCGAAGTTGTTGTCTATCTGTTTCCTTTGCACCAAAGTAGTATCAAGTCCACCTATTTCCAACATGACGGGAATGATGAAAGAGCTCAAGTCCCATGTCAGCATAGTTTGAGTCTCTGAGACACGAAACTCCCATTTAAAGTAGAGGCTCTCTCATCTTAACAGCATGGCTTTTTAGGAGTGGGCTCTCCTCTATGCTGCTTCTGATCTACTTAGATTTATGACTCGTTGCATTATGAGGGAACAGCATTGCATTGGAGAACATAAGTGATAAGACTAAAATCAGTAGCAAATTCATTAGGTCCCACGTGCTACTATCTACACCTGCGACAAGAATTTGTCATCTTCTACTGATTGTAATGCAAGTGTGGAAAAGAGTGTTAAACAATTTACCAATTTGCCATTGCATACTGTTTGTACTTAGTAACGCAAGAATGGGGAATAGTCTTGTGAAGATGGGGTCAAATGTGGAGGGTGGTACTAATAGAAGATTTCTAACCGGTGAGCAATTACTTGGTGGTCATGTCATATATATAGCCTAGGAACACTTTGTGTGATTATTTATTTATTAGGGGTGGACCTCTTTGATGTTTGATGGGGTCATGCCCCTAACAAATTTTACTAAGTAAGGTGTATAATTTTTTAAATAAAATATGACATTAAGTCTAAAAATGCTTAGTGTTAAGAATAATTGCAGTTTTAAAAAACTTTAAAATTAAATAATATTTAGTTATTTAATCAAAATTATGCTCAGTTTAAACCAAGGTTATCAAAGTATAAATTCATTTCTTTGCAACATAATATTCTGTTATAAATTAAGTTCATTGTAATTAGGCCAGTTTACCAGACTAAACCATTTGCAATAGATAGGATTAGAACAAGAGTGATGCTTCTGACACTTTGGTAATCGAGGTTGTCTTACTTAAAAAAATGCCATAATATGCAGCTACATATGCCGCTGTCAAGTATTACAAACATAAACTTTCAAAAACCTTCAAAAGTAAAATTTTCCCTTTATCGAATGCAACTGCAGGTTTCATATGACCCTTTATTTGTCCTTTTACTTCCATGCACAATTGAGATAAAGCACATGCTTCTGCAGGTGGTCTTTAATCTTTATTATGATTTATATAATTGCAAACTACATTTGATGTCCAGCACCAGCTTTGTAAGTTGTGACTGATTTGGTCAGGAAACAAGTATCAGTGATCACTGGCAGCCACCAGCAGCAAATCCAATCTTGGAATTGGCGACATCATAAGCCACCTTAAATGTCTGTTGTTGATAATTCCCAATAATGGCAATGGGTTTGGAGCTACCAGCAATGGCCAAGCAACTAATCCCCTTCTCAATTTCTAGGAGGGTATTATGAGCCTTAAGTGTTAGGTCAGCACCACCACGAAATATCATCTGAATCACAGGCACTGCTGACACACCCTTGGCACTTACCTTAAAACAAGTATTCAATATGGAAATTCCCGGGGCCTGTGCAAACTTTTTGGACATGATCTTCACAAAAGCTTCTTTCAGTGCTGTATAAACAGACATGGGTAGCCTTGTAATCACAGTGCCAGAGTCTATGATAGTAGGCACCCTGTAACTGGAGGAGGCCACTCCTAGTGGCCTTCCTGCCACGGTGATAGCTGTAACATCCAGAAGATACAAGCTGGGAACCTTTGGATTCTTAACCAAGGGAGTGAACTTGTATGATGATGTTGTCAACGATGAGCTTCCGATGGACAAGAAACCTTCCTCGGAAGAGTTAGATGCAGAAAAAGATGTGGGAAGACAGTAGGAGAAGGCATAGCCAAATTTGTTGGACAATTGGGCAAGCATGGAGAGCTTGTCACGGGCTAGACCTATAATACCAGCAGTCCTTCCAAACAACCCTTGATTGTTCTGTCCACACCCATATACAAAACTTGATAGTTTCTCTGATGGAGTTAAGGTTAGAACATCTTGACTTAAATAACCAGTAGAGAAAGAAGAATCACCGTAGCTTGCTTTGTACACACAAGTACCAGATTCAGTTTCACAAGTTGGATTATTGAGTGTGGAACCCTTGAGAGAGGAACACGCAGAGGATGAACATGACAGGGTTTTGTAGGTCTTAGATGTGGAAGAATTGAATAGAGGGTCAACCTGCACATGGCAGTATACAGCACAAGGCTGGCATTGGAGCCAGGAGAGGGAGCTGCCAGTGTCTACAATCATGCTAAAATATTTAGCAGGGGTCCCAAGTCCTATTTTCACATAGTAATTGCCTGACCCAAGTGACAAACCTGATTTCAATGGTATGCTCACAAGTTTTGGTCGCCCCCCTTTATGGGAAGAGGCAGAAGTTCCTGAACTGCTGACGTCCACCTTCTTGTTGTTAGCTAACCTGGAATGAAGAGCTCTGACACGCTCCTCATCTTTTGTGAGCATATCAGAGAATGAAAAGGGCGATGTGGATGGTAGAGAGGAATCAAGACCTGGAACATGATATAAATTGAACTGAATGCCAGCCTGCTTGTGCCTTAAGTCATTACCTGCAAAATGAACCATTTACAAGTTTAGTGTACATAATAACTTGCACGATTTCAGATTCTAATATTAATATGCTCATTCCATAAGAAAAAAGAAACCCAAAAGGCTGTTTTCTCAGATAATATTCTTATAAAATGAAAAACCACTATACCAAAAAGGTAACTAGATGGTTAATTATGGGTGCTTCATAATACAATCTAAAGAGGAAGCTTTTGCTTCCATCCAAAGAATCAATCGGCTAGCAAGCTGTTGTCTAACATAAACAGAAATGATACGCACCTTCTAATTCCAAAAGAGAAAATGCTGTTGCAAGATGTGCAGAGAAAACTAGAAACCAAAAGAAGCCCATCTTCTACACAACTTGGCTGGCTCCGCAAAATTGATTTCAGGCAGGTTTCTTACTCTTCCCTCACCTGATAAATGTTACTTGACTGGAGCTATCCTTAAGGGAAAACCGACGCTTTGCGCTACCAATGAGGCAACTAAAAAAGTCACACAAAAAATAATTGGTAGAGTGGGGCCAAAGTTCAAGCGAGTTTCTTTCACAATCTGCATTACAGTGACTGCTTTAAATAGCCTCCAACCAGCCTCATCCTTGACTGACCCAAGGAGATCAAATAACTCGTGAATCGTGATGGAGCAACTAGCTTCATGGTCCACTGTGACCCTCCCATAAAATCTAATCTATGGTAATAAACTATGCCTATGGTTGGTACAACAGCATCTTAAATACTTACAACCATACGAGTAACCTACACATCCTCTGTCAATAATGATATCATTAATTACATAATCAAAACATGCGAAAGTGAAAAGAGAGAATGGGCACGATGACACAGACATGCAACTGTAAGATGCACCCGCCATAGTATTAATCAATGAGGAAGCTTTCCATAGCCATCACTAGCTAGAAAAAGAACAACAATGCTTCCCTTGATTTCAACTTGCAAGCCTGCAACCTCATCTTTTTGCCTGCACTCATTGGCCATCAGATACCATGCCGGCCTGTTAGTTCCAGTATCTCAGCACTGATCCTTTTATTCACGGAACCACCGTAAGGATCCACGACCAAATGGGCAAGTTTAGTTTTACTACGTGCTGTACTTGGACCTTTTTTTTCTCTGACTGAAGAGGATAACTCGTTCCCCAGAATATGATTCCCTCTCCCCCACCCCCCCTCCAAGAACTAAATAGCACTTACTATATGAAGTGACAAGTAATTTCTTGTATTCGCTATGGATAACACCCTCTCGAAGATAACTCGGGTTCAGAACTGATGCGAGGGAAAAAGCACTGATGGTAAAACTTAGAACAGTAGTTTCTTCCAATTCCCTTTGGGTTATCTTGGAGCATTTAATTTGAACTATTTTCAATATAAAATTTTATTTATATTATTATTTAATTACATAATTAAAAGAATTTAATTTTTTAAATAATTGTTATCTTACTCAAACTCTTTCAGTTTATGTTTATATTAAAATTTATAAATTTAATTTTTAAATAAATTTAATATTATAAATTTAATTTTGTTCAAAAATAAATTTATATGATTATAATTTATATTTAAAAACTTTTATTTAAAAAGTAATTTGGACAATATTGATATTTTTTAATATTATTTATCAAAATTATTTTTAAATGTGTAATTATTAGAAAAGATATAAACTATTTTTTAAGTTGTTTGGTAAGTGTTCGTTAAGAAAAGGATAAAAATTTAAAATTATAGTGTCTATTTCATTATTTTTAAGATATATTTTAACAAATGACATTAAGTTATTATAATTAATTTTTATAAACTTTTGGTGTTATTATCAAATTAAAAATAATAAAATAATAAAATGCATAAAATAAAATTAGTCTTGTTAAAACAAATACTAATTTTAAAAAATATTAATCGAGTAAAAATCTTATTTGACCATGACAAAAAATGCAGAAGCATGAAAAAAATTTACTTACCAGACACATTATCAAACATTCATGAATGATTGAAAAAACACAAAATAAAAAAAAAATTGAATGGTCTTGCCTCATCACAAAAGGAATATATTGAGCTAGTATATCAACCCAAAAAAAAAAAAATTAAAGTCTTCATTCGTGGATTCATCATAAACACTCATTCTAGCATGATAACCAAGTCCTCTGCATATTGGTTTTATTTCTTCTCCCTCTCCACTGCTTCTGCCTCTCTCTCCACCGCTTCTGCCTCTCTCTCCACCGCTCATTGTTTCTGAGTTTCTCTCTCATTTTCCTTACTTTTTTTTTTAACCTCTTCTCCTCCTTCTTCAATCTCAAGATGGAACCAAAACCAAAAAGAAAGGAGGAGTTAGAATGTAATCAAGCACGATGCCCACCATGAATTGCTTATAGAAACCAACCAATCACCTGAAATTACAGTGAAATACAGAGTAGTCCTGAGAAAGACCACAAGCTAAAGTTTAAGGACAAAGCAGGAAGACCACTTGTTGCTTGGACACTCAACGTGAATGCTGACCGCCGAAGCTTGTAAGATTTGCTTTTTGCCCAATACTCTGTTTGAACACTAACTTGGGTTCGCCAAATTCTAATGTGATGCAAACCAAACATCATGTATATAAATTAAAACCCGTTCAATTGAGTAAACGGCCGTTTAGGCTTGTCAAATGCGAAAACAAACATTTCCTTAATGATTTAGCTATATATGATTGAATAATAATATAAAATATTTTATATTTACAGTAAATTAAAATTAAATTATATTTCCCTTTAAGTTTTTTTATTTTTCTCTTTTCTTTTTTCTTTTGGTTTATAAAGAAATCCGAAAACATGTTAATGAGAAGGTTGTTTTCTATGTGGTAAAGAAAAAGACTTGTCAACATTGTTGAATATATAAAATCATACATAAACTTTTACCTAATAGTTAAGCCTCAAGCAATGTAAAATCATCCATGTCTTTTTAGGAAAATTAATCCTACATAAATTAGTTATAATACATACGCATATCATACATGCATTAACCAAAAACATACACCGATAGTATCCGGAATATACCCAAAAACATATACATATACCAATACTTCACAATCACAAACGATGAATTCTTGAATCTTGTTATTTTATCTCATTGATATCAAACAGGTTTTCAAATATTCATACGCGGAAGAAATCATATTTTGGTACATGAAAGAAAGCACATGCAAGAGAGGTCTGGAGACAACCCAAATTAGTGATAAAACCTCCCAGCATCCTAGTTGATCACCGCCGAAATGCATTGCCTTCGCCTGAAGACCTGCCTTGAGAATAATGTGTTCGGCGACGGACACTCTCAGCTATTGATGAGCTCCCCCCTTCAACAGCACCGTATACACTTTTTTGAGCAGCATCCAAGAAATTCCTGCCGCCAGAAGTATTGCTCTGGATGGCTTCCTGTGCATCGGTCTCATCAGCTTTCTTTATACGTTTCCATCTCTGCTCTTCATGTAATTCGGCAGCCAATTGCATCTGCTTAAGTTTAGCAACTCGTTCTTCTTCTGAAAGCTTAGGAGCCACATTTTTGCGCTTATAGTGTGATCCACGTTCAACTGAAGTAACAGAAGATTTATTGAAGCTTGCTTCAGGAAAGCTCCTATTTCTGCTTTTAGGGGCATCTATATTGGACTGACCTTCTGAAGCATATCTTTCTGACTTGGACTTGTTATAAGTTCTGTCATCACCATCTTCATTATAGTCTTTGACACTTCTGTGCCTTAGGTGGTGACTGGGTGACCTCTCTCTGTATTTTTTGTCTTTGTAGTGATTCTTCTTTCTTTGCTTTTCTCTTTCACTTGATTCATTATCCGAATCTGATTGAGACTTGTGATACTTCTTGTCATAATCTGAAGTATTTCGGTCACCAGTCTTTCTTTTTCTCCTTTCGGCAGTGTCATCTTCTGAATCAGACTGCTTTTGATGCTTTGAACGGTGCTTCTTCCGGCTTTCCTTTTTATCGCGAGCTTTCTCCTTGTGTCCCGTCCCTTCAACCTGACAGTGTTACCAGGCATGATTAGGACAGACGATAAATTATAAATAAAATCAAACAAAAGGTCTTGATGAAAGTAAACCATACTCAATTGTTTTCGTCATCCTATACAGTCAATGCAATTTAAATATTCTTCCAAGTTCCAATGCAATCAGTGAATTAAAGAAAATAAAATGAAACGCCAATGCCCGAGAATGTTAACAGAATACATAATTCTCAATTTCATAGAATTATACACCATATCAGACAGAAGAAAACTGCTTACCTTTAAACCCACCCTCATTCTCTAAAAGAACTCTCATCCAAACCATTTACATAGAATTTAGTATAACAGAATGGCCAAAGAGCAGAACCAAATTGCAGAACACACATTCCTCTTTTTTATACCTTTCCCTCTTCTAATGCTTTGTTTGGCATCAGTGAAGGGAAAAGAAAAGAAGGTATACAATTAAAAAGAAAAGAAAAATAAGGAAGGGAGAAGTGGAGGAAAACTTTACTTCCTTTGTTTAGTTCCATCACGGAAAAGAATGGAAATGTTTGTAAATAAATGTCAAATTACTTTATTACCTTTCACAACTTATAACATCATTTGATTTTAGCATAAGTGAGAAAACAAAATTTTTGAACTTTCCTTTCGTTCCAAACTCTTGGATAAGGGAGGGATGCAATGCAAATCTCTTCTTTTTCACTCTTAAATTGAAACCAAAAAAGGGATGAGCCTAATTCTTACGCCTCTTCCTTTCCTTTCCACTTAAAAAATATATACCAAACAAAGGCTAAGGGAGAGGCAACACTTACCCTGTTAGGAGGAATTTGTCCAACCTCAGATGCATGGACCCAAGTACTGGGTAATACATGGAGTTGAACCAATGACCTAGAGAGCAAATTCAGAAGTAGCTGACTGCGCAAATCTCTTCTATTTTATTTTTCCTTGTTAAACATGACTAGACCATTGTAATTACATGTCTGATAACAATACTAAATATGACTGAATAGCCAACAAAGGAGTATTACCTCATCACCAGCAACAGATACAAACAAAACAGTAAATAGCAACTTAGTTGCAGATGCTACAGCAAGGCAGGCTCTTCTGATATCCCTTTATTTAAATTTGCAGGGCCTTTGCTATCATTTTATAATATTGATTGTTAGAATATATTTAGAAGACCTTTAGAATATACTGTGGAATCAATTAGTGCTCTAATTGATGAAGCAATTTAGGAGTCATATCATAATTTTATTATATTTCCTGATTTATTTTCTTATTTGATTAGGGTTACTAGAATATATATAGAAGTTAATGCTTTGTCTTTTGTAATCACATCAAACACATCTATCACATGCTATTGTTTAATCTTCATTCTACTTTCTTCCTTCTCTCTACCTAAAACTCTATACTTTCAACATGGTATCAAAGTGGTACCATCCACCATAAGGGTGTCCCTGTTTTCCGCTGTGTCGAATTCTATAGAATTCCTTTGTAAATTCTCTTTTATTGGCTTCTCAACCCATTCTCTCATCTATTTTTTCTGTTTTTTACTGTTTGACTCTTTTCTAATGCTAGCATAGCATTGAGGGCGAGTGATAATGATAGTGGTGACTTTTCAATACTAGTGTTCGTGATATTATCTTTCCATCGACGATCATTCCGATGGTGATTTCTTTCCCACTGATGAATCATACCAGTGGTGACATCTCTTTAATGCTTTGTCATGTTATTCTCTTCCTATCGACGATCATTCTGACGGTGATTTCTTTCCCATTGATATCAGTGGTGACTTGTCGATACTATTGTTCGTGATGTTCTTCTCTTCCGATCGACGATCATTCCGATAGTGACTTCTTTCCCACTGATAAGTCATACCAGTGGTGACATCCTTTCAATACTAATGTTTATCATGTTATTCTTTTCCTATCGACGATCATTCCGATGATGACTTCTTTCCCACTGATGAGTCATATCAGTGGTGATATCTTTTCAATACTTGTGTTTGTGATGTTATTCTCTTCCCATCGACGATCATTCTGATTGTGACTTCTTTCCCACTGATGAATCATACTACTGGTATTTCTACTCAAGTTGTCTGGATCTGCCATCTGGTCAAGCAAATTCTTAGAATCTCTCAAGTCGTTTGGGTCTGCTGTCTAGTCAAGTAGAACCCTAGAATCCTCAAATCTTTTAGGTCTGCTATCTGGTCAAGCAGAACCCTAGAATCCTTTCTTCTCACGTAAGCTGATGATAATTCCTTATTGAGTTATCTTTCCAGCAATGTTCATATCTCCTACGTCCTCAGCATCCTGAGTTGTGTTTCAGCCATGGAGTCCACTTTATATTTATGTTATTTAATTAAAATTTTTATTTGTAAGAAGCTTAAGCTTAGTAAGCTTTACCTTGAGGGATAATGTTAGAATATATTTAGAAGATCTTTAGAATATATAGTGGAATCAATTAGTGCTCTAATTGATGAAGCAATTTAGGAGTCATATCATAATTTTATTATATTTTCCTGATTTATTTTCTTATTTGATTAGGGTTACTAGAATATAAATAGAAGTTAGTGCTTTGTCTTTTGCAATCACATCAAACACATCTATCACATGCTATTGTTTAATCTTCATTCTACTTTCTTTCTTCTCTCTACCTAAAACTCTATAATTTCAACATTGATATTCTTTTCCTGAGAGAGAAAAAGAGAATGAACCTTCAGTGAAAAGGAACTAAGGAAGTCTTAGAATCAGGACGAGAAGGCTCCCAAAACTTGAACAACTTTTTTCAAGCTGAACCAACCCTAGATCTGGCTTGCTTGCTTGGATGAGATCAACTAGAATTGTATAACAGAAGGGCTTGCTGCATAGCGTTTCAAATCCTTAATAGTAATATTCAGTAGAACCAGCACTAATATACCATATCATATTTCAAGGTATTGCGAGTTTCCTGACAACCAAGTATAGATCAAAAGGGCAGTGATCTTACAACTGACAATGAAATTCGAAGTCTAATGCTCTGGAGTTGTCTACGTTACCAATTGGGTAACAGTCACCTGTTGTTTCTTAACCCTTGATAGCTAATAATTGGGAATTGGTGGAGGCTGTTAAAAGATGGGAACCACAAAGGCTGGTAATTAATTATGGGATTATAAATTGAAACTAAGTTCCCGGAAGAAAAGGAAATTTGGGAAAAGCTCCAACCCCATAAGTGCTCCACAGTCCACACATTGAAATCGCTTGTCCCAGCCAAGACCAGAGAAGCAGTCTCCACCCACAAACCCACCTTTGCCATTTCTAACCGCCGTGAATTTCTGACACCAGGAGCCCTGATACTGCTGCCAATTGCATCTGCCTACGTCCAGCCCGCTCTACCAACCCCAAATCCCATGTCTTCAAACCCATGCCCACATCCAAGCCCAAACCTGCTGAGAGCCAGAAAGCCTGGTCCTTGCATGTTGTTAATCAAGGAAGTGAAGCTCTGGCACATATGCCTATTACACTTGGTATCATCATCAACTAGAGCAGTTAGCAGTAGCCCTGAACTGAATGACACTCCTTAGCTGGCTACCATGGGCAGAGGGTTGCAGACAATGGATGGTCCTGGGCAGAAGCTGAAGTCACCTGGAGGAGGAGGTTGCAGATAGAGCAGATGAGTTTTTGGCATGTTTACAATTGCCATCACAGTTGGAATCACTAAGTGTCCTACCATGAGCTCAGTAGCGGCGACAATACTTGCAGAAGTATGGGGGCTGGGAGAATTTGTTGATATAGTAACAGAACTTGGTATTGGTGGAGTCATGGTGAGGGCATGGGAGATGCATATGCTCTTATTATAGTGGCTGAGCCCTAGAGTTCCAAGGTTTTGGTTGGTCAGCGTTTTTTTGCAGAAAACTGATTCTGCAATATTTTCACCATGCCATCCCTAGCACATGTGAGCACAGGGAACCTACTAGCAAATTTAAACAATTTACGAGTGTAACTTAAAATATCACCACTGAAATTCATTTCTCTGCCCACCTACTACATCTGGTTCACCTTTCACATGTACATGTGTCACTTGTATATTGGTTTGACCTCAAGGGTAACAATTACCCAAAACCAACGAAGGGTAACAGAGGGATCACAAATGTTCTTCCAATATAAGTTGAAATATAAGCATGCAATAAGTCCAGCTAATACAAAGAATAAGTAAATCATAGCTTCTAACCCTCTACCGTTCTAAAATATGGATACCAACACAATTTCCAACAAGTACAATTTCTCAAAGCATTAAGTTTAACAGTCATCAAGTTTTTAACTTTTTAAATCTCTTTTCCCAGTACAAAATGCCCACAGTGATTGACTTAAAGGGGCAAAAAACATCTTATGAGCACCCTAAAAGCAAAAAATAAATGGAAACTTACTGATTTTCGGATCATAGCCATCTTGATAGGGTTATTTTTTATCTTTGCAAGTGCTTCCTGCTCGCGCTGGCGAATCATGAGCAACGGGTCAGAATGGAGCTTCCTCCAAGCATCATTGGCAGACTGAGGCTTGTCCTCAAATAGAGCTCCAGGCACGCTTGCCTCCTGCTGCTGCAGAAGCAATCAGATATCGATTTAAAAGGAAAAAAAAAACAATCTTCTGCTATAAAAATAGAAGAAATCAATGATAAGATAAACTACGTACCTTGGATGCAGAAGCAGAGGAAGAAGGGGCATCTGTTGCATCGGACTTGTTGGGGAACGCTTCAAGGGCCTTGAATCCTTCTGAATTTGCATTCCTTCCAACGGACAACCCCGAATCGTACAAAAACTCCAACCTCTCCTGCTTACTGCAATCAAAATCAGTAATTGTTTTTTCATCTTCAATGAGAAAATCTTCCAATTTGGAACACCCACTGAAACCCTAGCCATAAAAAAAAAAGGAAAAGGAATTGAATTGAATTGGGAAATAGAAAGAGTTGGAAATTACGGAACAAGGCCAGCTTGCTCCTGAAGAAGACGAAACTCGTTGCGCTCACGCTCCTCATGGATCTGCTTGCGAAGCTCCTCCAACTTCTTCTGCTCGGCTTCGTGCTTCTGCTCGGCCTTCCACACGTTCTCGATGTTCCTGAGGCTGCCCGTGTGCCATCCCTTCTTGTTCAAAAACTTCAGTGCCATTTTCAATCTCTCTCTCTCTCTCTCTTCCTAGTTTCGAATTCGAAGACCAGAACGAGAATCAACCTCCCGCCGCCTCTTCTCGTGTCGTGCCCGTCCCAGTTCCCGCACGAGCCTTTACCAATTTTTTTTCTTTTACTTTTTTTTCCTCTTTATTTATTTATTTATTTTACAATATACGTCTAAGACGAGATGGTCCTTAATACCAAAAATTCAATTGTTGAGAGAGTATGCTTGTACGAGGGTAAATTGCATTAATCAAAATTTCAGAGAATAAATTATATATAAAATAAAGTTGAATAGATATTTTTTAAAATTTATTTTAATACTAAAAATGTTTAAGAAATTAATCAAATTAAATTGCTTCTTCAATCCTCAAACTAATTATGTGTGTTCAATTATTTTTTGTTCTTCTCATTAGCTCTGTACGTACACATCAATATTATGTAAAGCCAAAAATATTATAAAAATTTAAAAAATGAAAACAAAATAAAAGAAAAGAAAAAAATATTGTAGACAAATTGATAAAATTAAAAAAAAGTTATTGTTTTTAAATAATATATTATTTTTATATATACATTTATAAACTTATCTTTTTTATAAATTTATTTTAAGAAATATGTGAATATAAGGGAAATAGTAGAGATAGCCATAATGCCTTTGATTCTTTTTTTAATTTTTTTTACTGGCTTTTTTTAAAATATTAAAGATACGACACTGAAGATTCCTTCTTAATGAAATTATACTTATCAATGAAATACATGGATTGGTAACTGGTTCTCTTCATATGGTGTATAAGACCGGTAGTATACCTTACAATAAATTTTTAAACATATGGTCATTATTATGTGCGTGTGTGTGTGTGTGTGTATAATATATATTGCCAGTTTCAAAAAATACCCACAAGCATGAAAGTTCAATGCAAAAATGGTGTCATCATTTATCCTATTTGAAGTAAATCAGACCAATTCAGTAAGCCCAAAGGCATTAAGTGTTGTTCTACCCTTGCATCTCTATTATAAAAGAGTTTATTAGTTAGTTTATTTGTTCATTTACTTATTTCTTTAATTGTAGTGCCTTCCTGTGATCTTCTGGTGAGCAGCATTAGAATATGAATACAAACCCCAGCAGTAGAATACAAACCCTATGAATACAAACCCCAGGGATAATGATGTCCTACAAGAAACAACTTGGAGGATGCAAATCATAAGTACATTCCATTCATTGAAGGACAAAGTGTCCTATTACTTTTATTGACATCCCGTGAGTAAGAGGGGGAGAGAAATTATGAGTGGCTGAGCTCTACACACATTATTACCACATGCATAATACAAAATTGTGGAACTTTTTAAGACAGCAACTCAAACAAGTTTGGCATTATGTTCAATCAAAACTGCGGTCCTCTCCCCCTTTTCTCAACTAATGGAAGAAGAATGAGAAAGAGAAATGAATTCGTAGGTCTTGTACAGTTGATGCTCCCTGATCAACTATGAACAGCTGCATCAGATGGTTGGTAATATCCACAATTCACTTATAGCTTTCAATAGTTTCACATGGCATCCATGATCCAGCTAGCAAAGTAGCTGTGCCAAAAGGCCAAGTATGTTAAGGACGTGCAATTGAATTATCCGTTGCTTATTCTTTATTCTTATTCATTTGGCAAATTGAATGCAGTTGGATAAGGTGGCCCCTTAAGCTGCACTCTTCCACCTGAAAATTAGAGCCGCTTCAAGATATTAAAAACTGCTGGGGTGAACAGTACAAACGATTGTAGAATTTGGCCATTATTTACAATAAGAATGGCAGGACTGTGCAAGACAAACCTGTGAGTTATGTGTCTTTGACAATAAATCCCCACATTCTCCAATGAGAGCTCTTTCTCCACCAACAATTCTGGCTAATTCTGAAATAGAATTATCTGTTTCTTCTGCCTGAGTTTGACACACTTTTATTAGTGCAATGCATAAAAGTATAATCTACAAAGAAGAAATTGTAAAATTCAAAGTTCATCTGCTTCCACAAATTAGAACCCGATGCCTAAAAGTATAATCTCTAACCAGATGTCTTTGGGTTTCTTCACCTGAATTTGATAGAGAAACTCATTTTTTGAGACTACTGGCTACATAATAATGTGAAAAAAACTGACTGAATGAGAAACATTTACAGT
Organism: Castanospermum australe; assembly: GCA_019955255.1. NCBI lineage: Eukaryota > Viridiplantae > Streptophyta > Magnoliopsida > Fabales > Fabaceae > Castanospermum > Castanospermum australe. The sequence continues at coordinate 408,236 of NSJW01000802.1, forward strand.
AGGGGAGAAAGCAGGACAGGTTTTAACTGAAAAATTAGAACCAGATTCTAGTTCATATAACCTTAAGACCAATAGTAGACCCTTGAATACCCCAGAGACAGTTTGAAGGAAAATAAGTGCATTTCCAAATAATTTATAGATCCGTTCATTCATTTGTCTTGCCTTTGGCATGAATAACAGTAAGGGAGGAAGCAAGACTGAGGAAGATTTTTAACTAAAAAATTAGAATCAAATTCTAGTTCATATAACCTTGAGACCAACAATTGACCCTTGATTACCAAACTAACGGCTTGGAGGAAAACAAGTGCTTTTCCAAACAATTATAGATCCGTTCTTTATTTGTCTCACCTTTGGCATGAATCTTTGGACATAGAAAACAACTGTTTCCATCACCTTCAATGCTGAATTTAGAGCCTCCCCCACCTCTCTTACATCAACCTGTAGGGCATAATACATTTTTGGTAAGTAGAACTTGCAGACAATCCCAACAAATAAGCATAAGAGACAGAAAATAAACATAATTCACTTGTTCAGGTAAACAAACAAGACAGGATTAATAATCATACCCTAACATTCCCATCAATTGGAAGTTGCACTAAAGTATTCAACAAAGCCTGAACTGCTTCAGTCATAGAGACTGAATAATCTTCCTCCAAAGCAGACCACTCATCCAGATAAGGAATCTGTAATTACATCCATTAGAATATACAAATTACAGATACAGATATTATTGTGTTTTTGTTAAAAATGAGGTATAAAATAAAATTAGAAAAGACTATGAGAATGAATATAATTGATGTTCCTTGCTTAAGTAGAACATCAAGTCATGGCATTGGCAACTTGTGAACTCATCTAGATGAAACAGTTGCTTCAAGAGTTAAGATTTAGAAAAATTAATTAAATGCAATTAATATGTGATAATTAAGCAATCTTGCATACCACAACCAATCCAGTTTTTCATGAGAGAACCAAACACAGAGGTGGACTACCACTTTGTCCGAGAGAAAGATTTTGTTTGATTATATTGCTGCTAGCTTTGTCAATTCAAATTATCAATTAGCATATATATTTACCAAGTCTCTCAAGGGTCATCATATAAGCTACATTTGTAAAAAGCTTGGTGCATATGATTGATATGCCCTAGCTTGAGAGAGATTGTAGAAATAGTTAATTTTGTATATATAGTTTGCTTGGTATTACAGCTATACTAAGCTGTACTGTTTGTACTAATGTATTACAGCTATACTACAGGTGACCAAGGAAAGGTTTGTAGCAGTCTTGACCAGTTTGCGTGAAAAAATTTACACAAGAAATATGATTAATAAAATAGTATTAGTGAAAGAAGTAGTCTCCCATTAATTTTAGCAGTCACCCTGAAGTCCCAGTCTATATAAATAAATGAAAAAGCTGGATAAGTTGCTATTTGCATTGACATTTGACATTTGATAATAGTTATTGAAGAAAAGGCTACGCACAACAGGATCTGAATAAAATGTTAACCAAGCTCGTGAACAAAGCCTACATTGCTCAGTAACTGCTTAGGACTGGAGGTTAAATTGACTAACAAAGTATCACCATTATGGAAGCTAAAGGTTAGTTTAGTTAGGTTAGCAAAAGGATTTAGTATCCTCTTAATTCCACTTTAAGATATATTAATTGCATGAGATGGTTATGTTGAAAGAAACAGATAGACTTGAATATTGATAACCACAACAAGCAATAACAAATCCAGGTGTAAAAGTACTCCTTTTTCTACCACGGACGGAAAAAAATTGATATGTGCATAACTTAAATGCCAAAATATAAAAGAATCATTCATAATTGGTGGCCTTACTTGAGCTTCAAGAATTGTTGAGAGATTCTTTGATCTCTGCAAAAGGCCCAGTTCTATGCGTTTCCTGTTGACAGAATCACGTAACTCTGATATTTTCATTGCATGAGAATATAGTGCTTTCTGCAAGTATTAAGAAGGAGCAAACCAAAGAGTAACAAGAAGAGCTGAAAGTGATTAAGTTGTACAAGATTGTAAGCTATATCAAACCAACTGAAATACTAAGTGCATGCAACTGTGCAAGAGAGTCTGAATAGTTAAGAACAATAGCACTTACATATGAACGTAATTTTGTACTTATCTAAATGTCATACCAACCTTATTAGAGTATGAATTTGAAATAAACTGAATTAGATGACCCATGAAAGAAGTGATGGTCACTTTGCACTCAAAACTAGATCATTTATATAGAACTGTTCTACAATGGGGAATCCCAGTTGTCAGCTTTCTTTTTTTTTTTTTTTCACTGTGAGTTAGCTGTATCTTTCAAAGATTGCATCTATCACAAGGTCCAGGGGAATAACAACGATATCTTTCAAACTACTTTCAATGTCATGTCAGCATTTTCTCCTGGTTAGTTTTGTAGTGTGACTGAACTAGAGATCCACCTTCTTGCTCAAGATCACATAACCTTTCCTAAATTCCTCTTGGTCTATCAATAGAAGTAGAAGTATAGAACTGTCAAGCCAGATAATTGTGATTTTCTGTTGAGCTATATATTTGTTCATAAGTAGGAAAAGAAAGGCAGGTGACTGACCTCGCATTCTCTTTGCTGAGCTTTCATCGTGGACTCTGCTTTTGCATTGGCATATCTCCATTGCAGATAACGATTATAAAGCAATATCAGGGAATGCACATCTTCCTGATGACTAGAACCCTTCTTTCCTTTCCTTGTATCTGTCGTCGGTTTTACACATGGAGGTACTGGTGGCAAACGAAGGCCTCCTAATTTAACAGGATTTGCATGCTGCTTGGAGAAACAAGGAACTTGCTTCTCACCTCCTTTAATGGAATGAACTAGTAAGTGCTCACTGCCTGAAGACGCAAGATTAAGAGAACGACAGAAAGGGGAAGCTGGGAATTTCAAATCCCCTCTACTACTAGTACTCACAGCACCTCTATTGCCAATTTTTTCAGCCACTGATCTAGTGGACACGGTAGGCAACATATCTCCCTCCGGCATGGAAGAACAGAATTCAGGAAGTGACTGTACGCTGCAATTGATCCCTGAATTGCGACAATCATCATCTGAGCACACCGAAGAAGCATCCCTGAACACTGAACTGGTTTCCTGTTGAGGCAAACCAGTATTGCCCTTTAGTTGATTGGCAGTGGAGGCTTGGCTTGCCAATGACATTCCACTCGCTTGCAGAAGTTTTGCGGCGGCTGTGGGGTTCATGCTAGCAGACCGCTGCAGCTGGGTGAGCCTGTATCTTGAGGACACGGTAATGGTGGGAGTATCAGGCCTAGAAGCAGAAGGCGTGGCGAAACCACCATTGCCAATTCTACCAGAATAAGACTTTGAAGGGTGAGGCAGCTGTTCAACTCTGCCTCCTCCGATATTCTCCTTGAAAAGCTTCACAGCTCGCTGTTTCCTCTGGGTGATGCTCAAATTCGCTTTGCACTGAGACCCAATTGGGAATGGGGTTTCCGAATTCTCAGTGGGTCTGTTCTCGTCGGCGGCGCTCAAGGGATCGGCTTCCGATTGCTGCTGCCGCGGCTGCCTCTGCACAGAGGAGACCGCTGGAGACATGAATCTGGAGCTAACCTCCCTGACCCTCGGCCGGCGGTGATGAGAAGGCGACGGCGGCGGCGGAGGCGGAGGAGGAGCAGCAGAAACCATCCTTGCAGCCTCCATCGCAGAATTAGGGTTCTGTGTAACCTTGAGCTGCTTCAGTTCTTGCATCGTCGCACAAACTCCCACCATTAAACCTTTGAATCGACGTGTTTATTTGCTCAAAGACGAAGACTTTGTGAACGAATCAATCGCGGGTTTTCATGGAAAAACAAAGATTTTGAGTTCGGTGCAAATGGAAGAAGGGAAGGGAATGAGGATGTGGATGGCGATGTTGTGGTAGGAAAACTAGCCGTTGGGGAAGTGTGGGTAACGTTCCAACGGTACTAATTTCAAATGAATAAACGGAATTTTAGTTACCCTGCGCTCACCTTCTAGTTTGATCCAATATAATAAATTTTGCCACTTGTTTCTCGTTAACTTTTTTATTTATATTTAGGAAAGGAGCCTTTTTCATGCTTTACTTCATTTATTGATCTATTTGGTTCATATAAGAAATTAAGAAATATGAATGTATTTGTTCATTTTTTTTATGGACATGTATTTGTTCAATTTTTTACTTGAATATATTTTGTTCATTTAATGTTATATAACTAAAAAATTTTTGATACAATTGATTCCGAATATATCTGAATTCAATGATAATTATTTAATAAGACAAAATGATAACAATTACTCAGCTAATTAATTTTGATATTTAGCATTTTCCTTTGATAACACATTCTTTCTTGATAGTATACACCAATAATGAATCAAATTTTAACTCTAAAAATGATTTTTGTTTCTTTTATTTTAATAACGTAATTATATTCTTAATCAAATATCGTATATTAATTTATGTAACATAAATATGGATATAAAATAAGGATACTATTGAAAAATTTGTGATAAAAAACAGAAATTATAAAACTATAATGTGTTCTCTTAATAATAAAAGATAATTATTTTAAATAATTCCCACATTTTTTTATTAACTTTGCTTTTTTTTCCTCTTATTTCTTTTTTCATTCTCTGTCCTCATTTCTATTTTTTATGTTATTTTTTACAAGAGTTATAAGGTGGGAGAAATTTACAAAAGAAATAAGAGGTAAATAAGAAAAAATTTAATTATCTAAAAGAATACTTATTTATTTGATTTTAATTATTTAACTACATTTCAATTTCATATAATTTATTAATTTATGAAACAAAGAGGCATATAAAATAAATATATTTTTTGAAATTTTAGAATAAAAAAGGATTAAAAATTGTCAAGTGTTCTCTAATACTCAAAATTCCAAACACACCCTTTAAGTTCTTCCAATCTTAAAATTGCAAAGCACAAAATAACTCATCCACATCCATTTTATTCTGAGCAGGTTTTTTTTTTATTAAATTAAATTTGCACTCATAAGCATATATCAAAGGCATACATCAAGTATTATCAACAAGTGAAATCTGCAAACGAATTTAGCTCATGCTCATTAACACCAGTCTCACTCTCTAAGAATAGGATATGATGATGTCAAAAGTTAAATCTTCCATAAGACCTTATATCCCTCTTCTATCCCGGTACTTAAATAAGCATAGCCTTGCCTCTTGGATTATCTTTGTTCCCTTCTTCAAAATACAATTGTTGATCTAAATATGAGCATTTTCCAATACATTTAAGCATAAAATTCTCACAATTCCCATTCCTAAGTAGCAGACTTTGGTTTGAACTAACTGCATAATAACAGGATTTTCTTTTCTTGGTAGATCAAAAAATAACATGCTTTTATTGTTGAAAACTTTTTTCAACCTATATATCAATTTGGCAGATTCTTGAAACATTTTACTCCGTCAACTCTGTACCACTTTCTGTTGATCAAATTTATATCTACTTATTTTTCTCATGATATTTATCTCTCTCTTGTTTTTCCTCAATTCAATATCTCTGAATCTATTTGATAAAATGTCTTAAATACATTAAACTTTTTAATTTTTTAAAAAACTGACGTATGACGTTTTTGTCCGAATAAAAAAATGGAGGTTGCCATTCACCACCAAAAACGATTTTATATGAAGAAAATCCTGTATTCAGTAATGTGTGTGCGCCAACTACCTGACCAATCTTCAACTCACTTCCTGTATCTTTCAACCAAAAAAAGAAAAGAAAAAAAAATAAAAACTCATCCATAGCTGTGTATTCATTTTGGAGATAGTAACCTCATTGTCACAATGATCAAGTAAACTATAACTATCAGAACTATATTAAGGTGAGAAAATCAGCAAACGTCAACTTACAAAATACATGTGTGGTTAGATCCAGTTTATAAATCTCCTCAACTTCAGGGCAGAGGCATACAGTCATCAAGTTGCATGGAATACTAATGCCGCAGAGATGATGTCTTCCAACCTCACGAGCCAAAATGCCTACTTGACATGAGATTCTCAATCGTACAACTTGGAATGCAGGAGGTATATTTGATTGATTCTATTATTATGCCAATTCCTACAATCTTTCCATAAATTGCACGATTGATGTTATGTACAAAGGAGACTTCAAATAGCAATTAGTACGTTGTTTGGAACGAATTATGAGTATGTTTGTCTGGAATGAATCAGGACGAATAGCGGTTATGGCCATGGAATCCCAATCTTCTAGAAGCCAAAGGCTCGGCTGTTAAGACCAAGAACAACAGATCGCAGTAATATAATGTCAAGACAAAATTACTTCAAACTATGCCGAAAAAAATTCATTTACTTAAGTTCAAGTATAATACATTCAAGATCATAGATTAAAACAATATTAGAAGCACAACTCATTAATATGCAATGAAAATTGCAAGCCAACAATGGACAAGTGATTATGACTTAATAAGAAGTAATATGTGTGCATAGGTGTTTTATGGGTCAAAGAAGCTGCAGGTTCAAAAGCTTCAAGACTTTTAAAAGTTACAGAAAACTATAGCTTTCTTAAACACATGAATACAAGATAATAACCAAAGATGCCACTTCAAATTCTTTAACAAGACGCTTCGAAATATTTAGAGTGGTGTTTAACAGCAAATATAAGCAGATAAAAATAAACAAAAAATAAATCCAAGAAATATCTGATTCCAAAATTGGGTAGTTCATGTGTTTGAGAATGACCATAAGAGGGACGACTAAGCTTGGTGTATAAGATGGACAGTGGACACTTTATAAAACAGTTGTTTTCTGGATCATAAGCAAATGAATAAAGATGCAAGCCTAAGCCTTTTAAAAGAAAAAATCAAGCCGGATAATAATACTCAATAACTATCTATTTCATCAATTCTTCAGTGAGAATGACAACTTTAAATAGCAATTTAAGTCAAACTTACCTTCATCTTCTTCATCTCCATTTTGACTTGTAAAGAATGGGGTGAGGTAGTTTTTATCTAATGCTGTAAAAGATGCAGCACTGTAATGGAGAATCAAAGAGAAATTAGAAGTGGCAACATCATTAAGGAAAAAAAAAAATTATTCAACCATATTTGCAGTTTCAGAACTCAGATAATACCTCTTGTGGAATTCTTTTAGCTTCATCTTGATTTTGTTCCCTGATGATGATTCTTCATTGTAAGAAGGAGCAATATAACCATTGTTTTCCTCGAAGTTCTTGTGAAAGAAGCCAAAAATATTAGTTTAAAGAGAAAATAGAATGAAACATGTGAAGTAGATTCATTACGTTAATATTATCCTTTGTCAGGATGATTGGCAGAGTCAAAATCATTTGTTTAATTTGAAGTTGCAAACAATTCGATAACAACAATTCATAAATGAACATGGATTCTTATAATTCAAAATCACAAGAGCTTTACATATGTTGTAGAACAGTAGATGCACGTTTATCCCAGCCATCAGGCAGGCACAGGATGATTATATCAAACACTTAATACTTGGTTGGGCATGTTTGGTATGTAGAAATTCTCTTTTAGTCAGGGTGATTGTCAGCCTCTACTTCGTAGCTTTGGACTTTTTGAGTGTTTCTCTAATGGAATGGTTGAAAACATTAATTTTAGATGCAATTCAAAAGGATAATCCCAAGTCCAATTGCATGCTTCTGCTTCTTTCTACATAAATATAGCCTAATTATTCACACCAAAAAAACAGTTTTCCCCACAAAAGGAAAATGCATTTCTATACAAACTAGTCCCACTCACTGCAGTCAAGCAGAAGTCAGCTTCCTGCTATATTTTTCACAGAACAAGTTACAAAATTAAGTGGAAATATCATGAAGGTATGCTTCTACTCTAAGAAACTTCGTAGAGAAAGAATACACAAAATCAAGTCTCAAACTACGTTATTTGTTGCAAAACTTACTGCGATGGTACCCACTGAAGCCAAAGGGCTATCGTTATGACTGTCCCCGCCTACAACATCTAGAGCTTCCAGCATGGTACCCGTTGAACCACCAATCAGTAATACCTGAAACAACGTAAATAAATTTTAAGTTGAAATTACTGCTCAGTGATGGTGATTAAGAAAAAGTCAGTTGCTTGCTAATAACCTAAATAAAAAACTTATATAAATAGGACAAAACTTTCAGTCAGCTCTTTAGGTGTTTACTATTGGGTTCTCCAATTAAGTACTTGACATAGTTTCCTCTTTTTAAAATATAGTCACCATTTACAAACCCAAATATCTCTCTCTCTCTCTCTCTCTCTCTCTCTCTCTCTCTCTCTCTAGTTTCCTCTATTTAAAATATAGTCACCATTTACAAACCCAAATCTCTCTCTCTCTCTCTCTCTCTCAATGGCACTCACATCTAGACCAGTAGCTCAACTCCCTCCCTCCCTCTGTGTGTGGGTGTGTGTCATATGAGAGTTTGCTTAACTTTTATTTAGATTTGAAAACTTTAAGTTAACTTTTCTACCATCTCCTCTTCATATTGTCCGCAATTTTGTCCATCTCTTATTGGAGTACAACCCTCAAGTTCCTCTCCACCTCTCTCTCAAGTCTCAATTGATTTCTTTCTCTACCTCCATTTCCCTTCTTGAATCCAAAGATGGGGCTAATAATCTGACTACCCATATGAGCTTTAGTTGACTTTTTAGGATAGCAATATGGGAATTGTAGATCTGGTCCTTGTTTGGAAGAACAATTTATCATCTCTCGAAATGAACAATATCTTTAGATTATGATTTCCTAGAGAAAAAGAATAGACATAAACAATTAATTTAATATTCAATGGAGCAAATTATGTTAAGTGATGATTTGTAAAAGAATGTCCAAAAGTCCTTTCATAATTGTAAAACTACATCTAAGTTTTCTCCTAAATAGGAAACCTCGTGATAGGAGTAGTATTATACTTAACATCATCCCAGGGAGGGTACAATCTATAGAAATACTTTTCACACTCATACTCCAGCTCCCACTCTATACCATGCAGATCCATTCTTTTTCCTATTCAAAGATCAGCCTTCTGTCTTTGTGTTTTCACATCGAGAATTCTTTGCAGATGAAGAGATGTCAAGGGGGCTCCTTACTTCCCAAACAAATCTTCCTACATCTATTATATAAACGCTGGTTTATCAAGATACGCAAGAAAAGCATTTCGAATTGTTGATTCATCGCCAGAGATGACTTAGAACCAATAGTTCATTATCTCGTGGATTTTTTCGTTCTAATACTCTATCTGAGAGTTATCATTATTTATCAAATCTGTTCCTATCTAACAGTACTATTCATGCAGTTGCTATCTTCATTAAGGTAGGTCACATTACTTTCCTAACTACTTAGAAACAGAGCTGCTGTTTTGAAATGTTAAAGCAACCTATAAGAACCAGATTTAAAAAGTAGTCCTTTGGCACCAGTCTAATGCAAGCAGTTGAGTGCGAAGCATATTTAGTTAGCCATACACAACAACAAAAATCAATAGCATGAAATTTAACTAAGAACTCTGAATGACAAAGGATGATTTCCTAACCCAATCTCAGTGACATTGTATTTATGATATGACTTCAGTCAGTCAATCAGTCAGTTTAATATACAACCCTTAAATCATAGTCCTGCTAAATATTGTACATTGACATATTCCGTTAGATTTAAGAGACAACACTATGAACCGATAGATGGGGAAACACAGAATATTTGAAGTGTGAAAATAACAAAAACAACAACCTTATCCCACTAGGTAGGGTCTGCTACAAGGATTGAATGTCAACATTGAGCTTTATCCAAAAACCAAAATTTCAATAAATCCATTTAGAGCAAGGTCTTTTCCAATAGTTTCTCCTAAGTTTTTATTTGATCTCCCTCTACCCCTTTTAATTGGACTATCTTTCATTTGATCCATTTTTCTCATTGGAGCGTCTGTTAACGTCTTCTCCTCATATGAACAAACCATCTTAGGTGAGTTTCTATCATCTTCACCTTAATAGGTGTTACTCAAGCTTTCTCCCAAATATATAGATTCATTCTTGATCTTATCTTTTCATGTATGTCCACTCATCCACCTTAACATTCTCATATCCGCTACACTTATTTTTTGCTCTTGTTAAACACCTTACACTACCCCATATTTATTTTTTCTATTTAATAATTAGCTTAAACTAAAGGAAGACAATGAGCATGCCTACCGTCAAAACAACTATTGCTGTAGTTGCAGTGAAGATGGTCTGTCCATGTCCTTCCGGAAGATCATGAACTGATTGCAGAGCGAGGGCAAAGGCCATTGCCCCTCGAAGTCCTGCTCAGGTACACAAAGTACAAAAAGTTAGGAAAAGCATTAAAGAATACGCCAAAGGAAAGAAGCAGTTTGTTTTATTGACAGAACTAATTAAACTTCCCACAGCATAGTCTAAGATTTAAATGTAGCTTGATTCATTACCACTATACCAAAGTGCTTTCTGGTGTTTTGGAGGTATCTGTCGATGCGTAGGCCTAACCAGGTTAACCAGATAAGCACAAGAGAAGACATTAGCTGCCCTGCATGAAGTGACCAAACAATCTAGTCAACAACTTCCAATAGAAATGTTAAAGCAAAGCATAAAAGTTTCTAAAGTGCATGCAAATCTTTATATTGTAACCAAACTAGCCAAAAGCCTGAAATGAACTTAAACAACTGTGATCATAGACTTAAAAGATAGCAATTTCAGCACAAATACCTTGCAATTCCAATGAATATCTGAAGTGGTTACCATGTGAGTTGAGGAAGAGTATTAATAAGAACATGGAATGATAAGACAATACAAATCACAAAAGTTCAAATTTCAGGTACAAAAGTATAGGAAAAAGGGAAGGATACAATGGAGAAGAATATAATCCAAACATGTGACCAGCTATGTTGCTCCATGGCAATATCAAAGCCCATGTATATAAATCTGTAGATCATAGCATCATTTAGAGGAAATGTTTAACTACAATAAGGAAAATACTGCAAATGAAATCCTCCTTACACAAATGTCTCTGCTAATGATGATAACAACTCAAAAAAAAGCAGAGACAAATCTTTGAGAACTTTGTGACAAATTTGAATACGAATAATGCTTCATGACCTACAACAAAGCACCAAAATACTCATAACAAAGCTTTAACACAGGCATGAAGTAAGTCAAATAACACAGAAAATATAATGTGCACTTACTATTCCTGTGAACAGTATTGATACAATACCAGAAAGGCCAAGACCCTCTGCAAGCATGTACCTGAAAAAAGAAAATAGTTTTACACTCGTTTGCACTTATCGCCATGAATTAAAGAATTCAAGAAACTTCTGTGAAAAAGTTATGAAGAAATGGTCCAGGGAGATTTCTTACGAGAAATATGGGAAAAGAACAAAAAGACAGCTCTCCAAGTTCTGAAGACTGGATACAACCAGAAAATTCTTCTGATCAGTATTTTCCAGACATGATATGAATCATCAAATATCACCAAAATAAATACTAAATACTTACTTGTCAATATCCAATCCTGCATACTTAAATAGGTTCTGATAGTTAAGGTCTCACAATATATTTTGACTTTTAAATCTCTAAAGAGTTATACTGCAAATATATAGGATAAGAATGAATTTAAAAGGATATTAAAGCAGATATAAATCCAACTCCAACACCTGCAGATCCGCCAAAACAATAGCAAATTAGGAATACTGAAAATATAACAATTCATAAACAATACAGAATAGCATCTAAGTCCATAGAATAAACAAGTTCTTTAGTAAAGCGCTCTCTCGCTCCCTCCTCCCCTCCCCCTCCCTCTCTCCCTCTCTCCCTCTCCTACCTCAAGAGTTGTTATATATTTGGTAAAAGCTTCAAAAGGAAAGATCAAAGCTACAACGCATATCATGACAAGAGAAACAACATGAAGTGTGGTGGTAAGCTCAGTGATGCAAAAGTTCTATCCAGATCATCTTTAAGATCCTCTAACATTACCAGGTAATTTAACAAACATAACACTGCCAAAAGAGAACACTAGGTCAAAGACTGACCTGCAGACATTGACCCAACAAAAGTCTCCAGAAATCTAACAACCACCATGAATAAATTTTGTCCAGATGGATGAGTTTTAACCAATGACATTGTCCTGCAAAGTAAATGCTTTAGTTAGAAGTGAACTTTAACTCGGGCTACTTCAGGCAAGCATAATATACTTCAGAAGTTCAGATACCTGTACAGAGAAATTGCCATCTGCCCATAGTGCATGAGGGAGGTTAGGATGAAACAAATAACAAATAGAAAAGGGGAACAAAAGGAAAAGGTTAGCCAGTTAGCACTATCTATTTTAAACCAGAGATACACTCCACCATTTAAAAATAAAAATAAAAAAGCACTGTAGCAATAGTAACTTACTGCATCATTCAAAACAGATTCTCCAAAAACCAAGGCATATAGATTAACATCTGTGCCAAGCTCCTGTAAATAAGGCAGGTAAAAGTACTAGTTAGGAATGAATTGAATCGGATGTTACATATTAACTATAGATATAATACTCAGAACTACCATGAAGGATAACGAAAGACAAGCTAGTCGGTTAGATAGTAGTAAAGCATAATCCCCCCTCCACAAATTAATTAAATATCATATATAATAATGATTAAAGGTTACTGCCAATTGTGAGGAATATTAGGAAAGAGAATAGGCTACCAAGAATGCCTTGGTAATTCATATGGCACACATGAAAATCTCACGCAGAATAAGAATTCAAAAATGCCTATGAAGAAAACTGGAAGTAATGATATCAGCCACGACAGTTTCCTTTTGAACATGGACATAGTGTGATTCACAACTTGCCATTTCATCCAATTCATGATGACTGAGCATATCAGAGATTTGTAAAACTTTAAGTTTCCCAATTAAGGCTTTATATTTTTTTTCCTGTTACAGACATTGTTAACAAAACTATGTTCTATACTGATATCTTTGTCATTTATTTAGCAAATCTTATGATCATCTTAGTTGAAGCTTCGACTTGTGTGAAAAATGTAACAGCTGAAACATAAGCAAGTTAAAGCAACAAACAAGCAGCTGTAGGAGAATGCCAACAGTCCCGCCTGCTGGCACTCCATGGCTTTTGTATTTGACATGCATATTGACTCGAGCATTATGGATCATAACCTTAGAAGTCATAAGTCATAACACGTATATGGAGTAGTGGTATAAATGGAAGAAATACAAAAATAAAGCAGTAAATCACCTGAAATATGGACAAAACAGTAACAGGATCAGTTGCTGATATAAGAGCACCAAACATTAGGCACTCAACGAAAGGTAGTCTATACATGAGGTAGATCAACCCACCAAGATAACTACAACAGATAGCACAAACACATTAGGATTGAATTAACAAATCCTAATAAACCCCCATATTAACATAGCTGTGCTAAATGGAAAGATGACAAATAAAAAAGGGAAAAGAAAGAACTTACACTAAGACACCCGTTACAATTGAAGCTATAAAGGTACCGAATATAGCAAATGTCACAATTGCTCCAAAATTTGAGAAGAAAGGTTTCTGTCAAAGACCATTACCACTAAGTCAAACAACTTTTCCGAAAGAATAAATTACAAATCCCAAAAAAAAATGTATAGAGGGACTTACAGGTGAAAGACTGAACCCAGATTGAGTAAACTCAACAGTCAAGAAAATACATTATGGGGTGCCCAGATAAGTAGATGAAGATAATTAAATAAATTGAGAAATTCAGAGAAAAAATATATATATAATAAAACATTCATTGAGGATATAATATGATGGGAGGTAACAGGAACAGGAAGAAAAATTCCTCATGAAAATTGAACCACGCCCTGTTGAAGTGAACAAAAATGAAAACCCAAATGTCAGCTCTAGAAATAAACAGGGCCCGAACAAGAGTCTCACTTCACAAATTTTCCACGAAAAAAAATTAGAAAAGGAGAGTGATGAAATGAAACATTGCAATAACCTGATACTAGTTTCAGTGTCTGAAATGTTAGCCAGTATACCAACAATGAGGCCTGAAGCAACACAAAAACAGAATATTTGACTTACTGGGTAGCCAAAAAAATTTAAAAAAAAAAACAACGACCCAGAAAAAAAAAGTCGAAGAGAAAAAAGTGCGATCACGAGGAAATTACCTATGAGAAGAGAAGCGCTGGCTTCAGGAATGACGTATATCTTCTTGCGACGAAGAACATGACCCAAAACGAAGGATAAGACCAACATCATGATCTGAAGAAGAATTCCGACTCCGGCAGCCTGCTGCTCCTTGCCGGGAGCCCTACGAGCATCGGCCGGAGAAATTTCATCCTCCATGGCCATTCCGACTCTGCTGTGGTTCGATTCTCCCTCTCCCTGTCCCTCTTCTTCTCCCTCTCTCGCCAATGCTATTCCTCAATTTCTATTCTATTTCTCAGGTCTTGGACTCTGCTTAAGCACGAAACTAAATAAATATTTTGATAATAATATAATAATTATTAATATATGAGCGAATCTTTCTGCATTTTGGCTAGGGCCATTTCACGCTCTTAGGTCCAACAGGAAAAAAAAAACAAGTGAGCTTTTGACTTTTATAACTTTTAGTGTACGTTTACATTAGGTTATTTTATAATTAAAATATTATTAAATGTTTTTTTTTAAATTAATTTTTCTTAAAAATAAATCATCTTCAGACAAGTACTTAATTTAAAGATTTTTTTTTTACTTTTATCTAAAAAAATAATTTGTTAAAGGTTAGAACTTAAAACTGACTTTCTTTATTTTTTATTTTTCACTGATTACCATAAAATTCATCCATATATATATATATATATATATATTTAGTCACATTCATCCATATGTTATTTTCGGATATCGATACTGTTATATTAATGAGTGTGAGAATAAGTAACCAAGTTTATTAAAAAAGTTAATAACTAATAAATGTTTAAAATTCATAAAATACAATTAATAATGAATAAATATTTAACAATTTACTATAATTAAAATATTTAAAATTGTTGGATTTTCTCTTTTTTTTTCAATTTTATTTGTTAAAATAAAAGGTAAAGTAGCGTGTTTGTGATATGCCACGTCCTTCGTAAAAGCTTTCGTGACAAAACTTTCGTGTGAAATAGTTGTGCTCTTTATTTAGTTGTATTGGTAGCATTATTTAAAAATAATTAAATAACCTTTTTCGTCCAAAAATAAATAGCATAATGCTCTTATATTGTTACAGACTTGAATTATCATTAAAAGGAATTATTATGACAAACGAGTTTGTAAGTTAATAACCACTATTTTTAATTTTTAAGATTCGGTTTTAATAACCTATTATCTTTTTCTATTCATGCATTTACACCTCTTTTATATATATACATATATATATATAGGATAAATTTGTGTACATCAGTATAAGAATCAATTTTTATATTAATATTTAATCGTTAATTTTAATTTAATATAATTATTTAAAATAAAATAATTTAATAAAAAAAGATAATAATAAAAATTACCTTTAATAGTATAATATATCTTTAATAGATAAATATATTTTTAATTCTGTTCATTAAATTAAAAAAATGAAATAACATATTTATTTTTAATAAAATTAAAAATTATTAAAATTTTTAATTAATGTTAATAAATGACATAGAATATTCAAAATTTATTAGTTACTTGAAACAATATCCAAAATATTAATAATACTTATACGAATATTTAAAAAAATTATACGTAAATAATATTATATTTAATTATAATATTAAGGTTCTTATTAGAATTTACTATTATATATTACAATTATAAAACACTAAATAATAATAATAATAACAATAATATATTTAATCTTTTGTTATATAATTAATTCATATTATTAATAATATACTTTTTAGTTATTATTTAACAATCTATTAATAGATTATAATCTAATTATTGAAATATATTATTATCATCAATTATTGATTTTTATGCTGATGTTTTATAAATTTTTATAAAAATTAATTTATTTTTTATCTTTTTCATTTTTTAATTTTTTAATTTAATAAGTAGAAAAAATTTATCTTTCTTCATTTAATACAAAATTTTTTATTCTATCCCCATTAAATATATATTTACTCTATCTTTTTTTATTAAATTAGGTTATTTTGAACCATTAGATCAAATTAAAATCAACGACTAAATATCGATATATGAATTTGATTCTTTCATTGGTTTAAATTGTCCTTCCTTATATATATATATATATATATATATATATATATATATATTAGTATTCTTAAGTTAATATCTTGATGAGTTGTTATATATTTATTATTTTATTAGTTATATTTGTAGACTTTAAATATTTATTGTGAAAATTAATAATTAATAAATATTAGGTTAAAACATACAAATAAGTCCTATAATTTCATCCAATTTAGATTTTAATTCCTATAATCTCACTTATTTAAATTTTGATCTCTCAGAAACTAATATATTAATAATTAAAAATTACAGGAACTAATTCTATATAGAAAATAGGGATCAATACCTTAATAAATAAAAAGAATAGGGATTAAAATCTAAATGAATGAAAAATATAATGACTAATACTTTAACGGTAGGGACTAAAATTTAAATGAGTAAAATTATATGAATCAATATTCAAATAAAAAAACTATAGGGACCAAAATCTAAATTGAATAAAATTATAGGGACTAATTATTTATTTTAACCATAAATATTTAATAATTTATCACACGTACAATAATTAAAAAACTAATAGGAAAGTCATAGTAAAAGTCAATTATAAGTGGAGCCACTACAAGTAAGTTAATAATGAGAAACTCAGATAGTTTATAAGATGTCATAAAGCTCAAACCTTCATTCTACCATTGTGAAAAAAAAAAGTAAATATAAGTACATTGAAAAAGGACAAAAATAGTCCTTGAAGTTTTGAATAATAATTAGATAATAATAACTAACAAATTAATTAATAATAATTTGACATAACAATTAAGATGGAACACATGACAATATGATATAATGACAAGGAATGTATTTTAGTTTGAAGCTTCAGGTGAAACAGTAAAGTGCAATTTTTGAATGAAAATTAGCTTCTACTTATTTGACAAGTAATATTGTTAATGAATTATGAATTGTGTGTGCGTGTGTGTTTTTTTTGTGTGAATCAATAATATTTTTATAAATTTTATTTTATTTAAATTATTTTATAAATTTAATTTCTTTAAATTAAAAATGATAATGATATAACTCTCTTTAAAAAATATCACTCCCGAGAGTAATATACAAGAAAGCATGGAAGGAAAATAATAAAAGAGAGGTATATGCAAGAAAGCTTTTATTCTGAACAATTCTTACATTTTTCATTACAGAAAAGCCTTTTATAGGCAAACTACACATTACAAGCGGCTAGAGACAAGGCTGATTTCTTTTGAGCAAAGACTGCAAGACTTACAAGTCTTCTATGTAATGTTACAATTTTTATAAGTACACGATGTCATTTTTGTCTACTAGTAAGACAAACTATTAAATACACAAGTTCTAGAATACTGATCTAACAAGTCATTGAATTCACAAGTGAAACTTAAACTTACTACCTTCACGTAATATGCAAAAATGAGTAAGACATGCCAAGTCAAAAAAAAAAAAAGAATAAGACATGAGCAAAATAGCAATGAAAAGTGACACAGAGTACGTATGAGCTAAAATTCACATCAAGGTCACATTAACACTTTTTTATACATATTCACATGCAATGTAACAATTATGCACACGGATTGTGATATATTTTTTCATCTCTAAATATTGTCTCTCTGAAATTTAAAAATCACAAATAGTATACAAAGTCATCAAATTATATGTGAATTTGTGTAAAAAAAATGTTGATATGACCTTACACGAAGTCATATGTTAACTTAACGGTATGTAGAAGATATACAATTCGTTCTCTCTCTAATTTTCGCATGTTTAAGCCATAATCCTTAGATTTATCTAATTTTGTTTCTCTAATCAATAGTTGCTTATAAAATTTTTGAAAAACAACTACTTTTTATTATCTGAAAATTTAAATGAAAATGAACGAAGATTTCAAAAAACATTTCCATCTAAAAATGATTATCGATAATGATTTTTACTAAATATTTTCACACTTTTATTTTCATGGAGAGACAGGTTTTGTTATATTTCCATAAGATGAGAATATTTTGTCAAGTGAAATTTTTTAAATGCTTAACCTTTGTTATTATATTATTACAAACTATCACTACGTCTTTGTTGGTGGTAATTTCGACTATTGTTTGTTACTATTACTCTTTGCTGTTGACACTATTACTATATTATTATTACTAAATATTGGTGAAAATTATTTTAAAAAATATTTAAGTTAATTAAACATAATAATCATCGTTCCAAAACAATGTACTTGAGCTACACGAGTGAAATAGATAATAATGTAGAAAATCTTTTTGAGTTTAGTTAGATTAATAATTTTTAATAATAAAAATTTGCTTATAAGAGTATATTTTAAAAAGACAAACGAGAGATAACAAGTTATAATACAGAAAGGTATATTTTGTTACTAGTGATGGTTAAATGTATATTAACCTATATTTGTTTTAAAATTAAAATTAAGCATTTTTAATAAGTTAGTGTTAATGGAACAATTAAATAAGTAACTTATTAAACATTATAATTTATTTTCAACAAATCAAAGTTATATCATGATAAACAATATTATTAAACCTATATATTTTTGAACACATTAATCTTTAATTTAAAAATGTATTTTTCATGTGAAATATAAAAGACAAATTTAATTGTAATGTTCACTAATAATATATATATATATATATATATATATATATATATATATATATATAATATCTTACATTATTAAATAATTTTTTATTGAATGATTTGTTTATAAAACCTATTTTTTGAACTAAAAGTTCCTATTACGTAAATCATACTTATAAAAATTTTATACTAATACAATATTATTTTTTATTTCATTGTTATACATAAAAACTAATGTAATATATAGTTTTTAAATATATTAATATAAATACTAATTGGTTACATTTTTATTGATATTCAATTTTTTTAAAATTTGAGATAAATGATTAATATGATAGATAATTATATATATATATATGATAATTATATATATATATATATATATATATATAATATAAAACTAACCTAATATATAATTTTTAAATATACAAATATAAAAATTATTAGATTACATTTTTATTTATATTTAATTTTTTTAAAATTTGACACAAATAATTAATATGATGAAAAGTTTAACTCAATGATTGAATTGATTATAAATGTATTTTATAAAAGTTATTGAGTAGTATAAGTATATCAATTTTAACAATGATGTTAATTAATCTCCATATAATATATATATATATATATATATATATATATATATGTTATACATAAAAACTAATGTAATATATAGTTTTTTAAATATATTAATATAAATACTAATTGGTTACATTTTTATTGATATTCAATTTTTTTAAAATTTGAGATAAATGATTAATATGATAGATAATTATATATATATATATGATAATTATATATATATATATATATATATATTATATATATATATATATAAAAACTAACCTAATATATAATTTTTAAATATACAAATATAAAATTTATTAGATTACATTTTTATTTATATTTAATTTTTTTAAAATTTGACACAAATAATTAATATGATGAAAAGTTTAACTCAATGATTGAATTGATTATAAATGTATTTTATAAAAGTTATTGAGTAGTATAAGTATATCAATTTTAACAATGATGTTAATTAATCTCCATATATATATATATATATATATATATATATATATATATATATATATATATATATGTATATATTTCCCATCTATATATATATGTATATATTTCCCAACTCTGAATTTCACGAATTAGAACAGGGTCCAGAGACTCAAGAAGACGAACAAAAGAGTACCTGCTGCATAGGCATAGCTCTGTAATTCGATCTTCGGGGACGAAGAGCGGAAACAAATGGTGGACTCGGGGCTGTGACCCTGTGATTCAAGACGCGATTTTTGAGATCTGGGTATTTGTTGGTTTGTGGATTGAGGCAGGTACAACGATTTCCAGTTATTGTCAGCCATGGACAAGTCAAGCGCTTTGGAGTATATCAACCAGATGTTCCCCAATGGTAATTCTCCTTCTTTCTCTGAATCTCTTACTCACAAGCCAAGCAACCCAAATCATTGAATGTTTGATTTATTTTTGTTTTTGTACTTGGACGCGGAATAATTCCCATGTAGCCATGTTGATCCCACTTTAATTGCTGATATGCTTGAATGTACTTCGATGGTCTAGTTATTGTCTTGTTAAGCTCACATCATATGCAAGTCTCTGCATCACTCTATGAGGACACTTTGTTGACCACTAGAGGAATCTGAATTTTGAACTGTATAAAATTAAACATGAAGGATGGGGTCCAACAATGCAAGTGCACCTGTGCAAGATGCAATCTTAAATTAAAACGATGGGTGTGTAAAGCTATGGGAGTGGCGTCCACTGTGACTGTAAAACATGTGCTTGAGTTGTTTGTGATTTTTTTTTTTTTAAATTCCATGGGGTTTGGGTATTTGCTTTGTTTTGCCCCCTCCATAAAAATAATAACACTTCCTGTAAGTTCACTTTTTCTTTTTATTGGTGGCGTGTTTCTTCCTATTTGATGCTTGATCTTGTGCTCATATTGTATTTGAATATTATACAGAGGCATCTCTATCTGGTGTTGAGCCACTTATGCAAAAAATACAGAATGAGATTCGCAGTGTTGATGCTGGAATTTTAGCAGCTGTTCGCCCAACAGGTTTTGATCTGTGCCTCTGGTTTTCAATTGCCTCCATGATAAAAATATGTAATATATAGCATGGATTGTGACTTTAAATTCCAGTTGCTTCGCTCATAACTCATACCACCTGAAAAATACAATGATTTTCCAAGTGCTGAATCAGATTGTAATCTGTAGTTATAATAGGAAACTTCTGTGGCACATTATCAGTTCTCGGGTAATATTCAAATGAAGCCACAGATAAAGTTTAATCCTATGGATTAAACAAAAACACTAGTTGCTCCTTCCTAGGAACTTCTTTAGGGGGTGGAGTTATTATTGACGCATTACTGAACTGCCTGCCTTACGTATGGTATGATGTAGTAAGGTGCTAAACATCAAAACTGTGATTACAAACACCTCATATAGGACTTTTCACATATTTCTATTAAAACATGAATTTTTCCATACTTCCTGGTGTTTGATGGTTCAGCTTCTGTAATTTCAGAGTAATTCAGGAACTAAGGCAAAAGAAGATCTTGCTGCTGCTACACGTGCTGTGGAGGTTTATTTGCTCTCTCTCATACTTCTATTGTCCTTTTCCCTCCGCTTCTGTCTCTACATATATGGGTATCTAATACTATATATGTGTATGTAAAGTAGTTACCCGGTTGAAAGTTTCTCCACAATGAGCATATCTTGTACTTTGACAATCAAGCACCTTGAACCTTTGTGTTGTATGCATTTTCTCTGTGCTGCTCTCTTTTTTCTCTTCACCTTCCCTCACATCTCTGGTTGTGATTGAGTACATTTTAAGCCTGCTGGTTTCATAATGCAGGAACTTATGTATAAGATCCGAGAAATAAAAACTAAAGCTGTCCAAAGTGAAACAATGGTTCAAGAAATATGCCGTGACATTAAGAAATTGGACTTTGCAAAGAAGCATATAACTACAACAATTACTGCACTTCATCGTCTTACAATGCTTGGTAAGTCTTGGTTTTCCTTTTATCTATTAAAAACTATTTTTTATGGTTCTTAAGCTTGCTAGTTTTGCCATTTCAGAATTTGAGCTTTATACAAGTGTAGTTCTTTAGATATGTTGAATAAACTTGAACAAGTGCAGTTCTTTAAAAACACAAATTGATATTATGTTATTCTGTTTATGTATAATCTTGTCTTGTTGGAATGTGGCAGTCAAATTGCAGACATGCATAATCCGTAAAATACAAAAATGCTGGCTTTTGAGCATTATATATGACTGGAGAGGACATTGGTATGATTGAAAGTGAATGCATTTGTGAACATGTATATTCTTGTGACTAGAGGTGACATTAATTTGATTGAATCATTAATTCTTGTCTCAATATGGAATACACATTTGTATTAATTTATTGCTGGAGAGTGATATTCAATAGATTTTATTTCATTTGAGT
Source organism: Castanospermum australe (assembly GCA_019955255.1). NCBI lineage: Eukaryota > Viridiplantae > Streptophyta > Magnoliopsida > Fabales > Fabaceae > Castanospermum > Castanospermum australe. The sequence goes on from NSJW01000802.1 coordinate 430,525, forward strand.
AAATTAATTCACATAAAATTAAGGGAAAGATCATGTCATCCGAGGGAGTGACTAAAATTTTTCCCACCATCAAGGGAATTAAATGTAATTTTTCCCAGTATTGACTTGGCCAAACAGTTAGGCCCTTCTGTTATCTTGTGGAATTTATAATTTTTATAGATTTTGATTCTGCTAGACACATGTTGATCCAGGACTCCTGCTTTGAGATTTAGCACTAGAAAATAGAAACTAGAGATGAATAAATTGTTATGTAGTATAAACGGGGTTGAGTAGCTGACTAAGGTAATGTTGGGTGAACCAACCGGAGAAGAAATTCAAGATCTGTTGGGTAAGAAATTCATATGAAACATTTCACGTGTGATGAGAAATATAATAAGAAAATATTGACACCCATATGAGATGAGTGGGAAGAGAGGAAAGGAAGCAAGAAGCATAGAAAAGTTTTTCTTGCCTCTGTGTGCGTTTCTGTTAAAATTATAGGGAAAATAGAAAAGAGATAATATATTTTAAGTAATGAGACTCCAAATAATTGTGATGTTGTGATGATACAAAACACTGACCTACTACTCCTTTTTATTCTAATATTCTAGGTCAAGTACAAGTGTAGTACAACTAGTACAAATCTAGCCCAATAGCACTCCTAACATAATAACAATCCTAAGACTGTAATAATCCTAATATGCTAACAGTTTCTTTAAGGGGGTTTATATATGCAGAAGAATTGGATAGCTCTTTGAGCTGATGTTTCTTATTTCCCCGTTGTTTATGTTTCTTTTGTTTTAGGAGGATTCTTATCCTTCTTTCTTGAATTGTGCTTCTCTCTACATAAATTCTTCATTTATTAAAATGAAATTCGTATTTCACCATTAAGTTCTGTTGCTCCTTTAAATTTAATATCTTCATCTGTTTTTTTAAGTCCCTATAAGGCTATAACTATATGCATCAGGAAAGCTTTTTAACCAAACTTGCTTCTACAACATTTTACATTATTTTGTCATAAATATATAGACATAGCACTACTCCCCATAATTTGTTGCAACAAACATCTGCCAAATGATGGTTGCAACTGTACTTGTATTTCTGTATTTATAACATCAACACAGAATGAACCGTGAGACCATTTTTCTGATGCAAACATTTAAACCAAGTGGATGCAATTTTAACTTACAAATGGAAAATTGTACATCTATTTTATACGTTTGTTGCGTACTTGATAGTTTTTTAGATGCATAGACATTGTTTTTAATCTATTACTTCAACAAGCTTACCTATTACATGGCAGTCTCTGCTGTTGAACAGCTTCAAGTCATGGCTTCAAAACGTCAATATAAAGAGGCAGCTGCACAGCTGGAGGTATCCAATCTATCTGTACATCATATTTTCTTATAACTTCTGCTTTTTAAATATTAACTGATTGCTTTGGTGCTTCCCTGCCACTGCCACTGGATTGGTGTTTGTGGTGTAAAAAAATTGTTTTCTCTTTGTGTAAAACATCTATTGTGGTTCTGAATGTGTGTCTTCCTATGGCAAAATGAGATGATATTTGTGATTATTGTGTCAGTTTATGAGGTATTTTTAATTTAGCAATTAGGGCTAGTAAATGGGGATTTAGGGTTTAATTATGAGTTATTTGGGACTTTAGGGTTTAGTTGTTTGGATCATAGAATATCTTATTACTATTTGGGTTAGAACTTTATTTTCTATTTTCAATTATGGTTTCTTTATTCTTAAATTTGGGTTACTTGTTCTAGTAGTTTGAGCTGCCTATGTAAAGCATATAATCTGTCTCAGGGTTTTAAGCTTTATCATTGAATTAGAATAATAATATTTTTGAGTGTTTTTGGAGATCTTTCCATGATTCCTCTTCCAATTCTACATCAGTTTGGTATTAGAGCATTCTTGTTCTACATGAGTTCCATTTATTTTCTTTCAATTTGAAAGAGAAGGAAATCAGTTCACTCAAGAAATTTGGTATGCCTTGATTGAAATCAGATGGCATATTTCATTTTGTATTAAGGAGTAAATGTAGTTACTGTGAGAAGCCACCTTTGTCATTCTAAATATTATTCTTGAAGTTCTTGAGTGTTTTTTATGAAAGCTAAAGTCATTTAATATAGTGTCTGCTCTGCGAAGGTGTCTCCTTTTAGCATCCATATCATACTACTAAAAGTAGGTAGGTAATGCATCTTAACCAAAGAAATAAAAAGAGTGGGGAATGCATGGATATTTTATTCTAGGAGGGTCCCTATCTTGGCTTATCTCATGCGATCATCTCTATGGGATGCATAACAAATTGCTGTTGGATGTTGTAACTCTTTGGTGAAATGTCTTTTTACTTTTTTCTATTTGCTTTTCTATTAACAATATACTTCCTATCAATTGTGTCCTACAGGTCTGCTTTGCTTATATTTGCTCCTTAGTAAATGAAAATGGTTTATGAATTCCTTAATTTTCCATCTATCTCGTGGAGAAAGTAATGTAGTTTGATTCTATGCTCTGCATGCATCATGTTTTGATAATCTAGTTTATGAAACTTCACATTTTATTTTTGTTTTATCTATTGATTTATTGCTGTTGTCTTCTTATATTTCAGGCAGTAAATCAATTATGTAGCCACTTTGAAGCCTACAGGGATATTCCAAAGATCATAGAACTGAGGGAGAAGTTTAAGAATATCAAGCAAATACTCAAGTCACACGTGTTTTCTGATTTTGGAAGGTATATTGTTGCTGATTTCCATCTTCTGCCGTTTTTGGAAATCTCTGTGGGCTCTACAATATGAATTGGATATACATTGTTCAATTAGATTGCTCATCTGCATTTTTTTATATTTCATTTTATAATATGTAGTTAGCCTCACTAGATATGGAAGTGGTTTGGTTCTAAAAAGGCTATGTGTAACTGGGTTTCTTGATTTCCTGTTTTTGTCTCAGCTTAGGTACTGGAAAGGAGACAGAAGAAACTAATTTGCTCCAGCAGTTGTCTGATGCCTGTTTGGTTGTTGATGCATTAGAGCCTTCTGTAAGGGAAGAGTTGGTAAATAATTTCTGCAATAGGGAGCTTACTTCGTATGAACAAATCTTTGAAGGAGCTGGTATGTTTGATTATCTGTAACATGTTAATATTTTGTGTTTGTTTATTCATTGAGTTCTTGTCAAATGTACTGAAGTTTAACTTAATATTTTTTTTACATCTTTGCAGAACTAGCAAAGTTGGATAAAAGTGAGCGAAGATATGCATGGATTAAGCGCAGAATGAGATCAAATGAAGAAATTTGGAAAATCTTTCCATCTTCATGGCATGTTTCTTATCGGCTCTGTATCCTATTTTGTAAGAAGACAAGGTATGCTGTTTATTTGTTTATACACCATCTTAATTTAGTTCTATATCAATGGATCTTTTATGTTTTCTCCATTTAAAGAAGCCATGGCCATATTTCTTCTAGTTTGTTGTGAAATGACATTATAATTTACTGAATATGGATAATTGCTGCTCAGACTCCAGAATGGGTGTTTCTGTCTCATGAATAATTATCTGACAATAACTCAAACAAGGAATATTTTGCTGTTTCATCTTGGAAAGTAATTCAAACTTCATTTTTCCCCATCTGTCTGATACTAAGTTTCCATCATCGAATTTAATCAAGTATCAAAATTTTGAGATGATTTTTTTTTTTTTTGTATATTTCATACGTGGTATGCTTTTAGAAAAAAAAAATGTGATGGAATTAAGAATTTTACAGAATATTGTGCCTTTTCATATGTACTAAACTGATTCCAGGATTATTATATACAAAATATTTTTATGTTTATGATACTTGTCTTTACAGGAAACAACTGGAGGACATTCTTGCTAATCTGAAGGAAAAGCCAGATGTTGGGACCTTGTTGCTAGTAAGCCATGGTTTTGACAAAGCATTAAATGATGTAACACTGACATTGCTGTTATAATAATTGCTTCACATATTATGATGCTATGCAACTACAGTTGTCACTGTTTCTCTTTCCTTGGGCTTTTAATTACCAAATAACTGTTGATGGATGGTTTTATGCTATTTCATTGATGGTGGTAATAATGCATAAGTTGTTTATGTAATGTATTTCTTCTAAGAACACCTAGATTTTTTGTGTTATTTCAGTGTCTCATCTGTTAATTTCTTGCAGGCATTACAGCGAACTTTAGAGTTTGAGGATGAATTGGCTGAGAAATTTGGAGGAGGCACTCAAAAAAGGGAGATTGGCAATGAGATTGAAGAAATAGGTAGTGGGGGTGATTCTAGCAGTAATGCTTCGGATATCCGGAAGAAGTATGAAAGAAAGCTTGCTGCACATCAAGGAAGTGGCAGTGAAGTATGTATAATAAATTTCTGAAGTTGACAATACTTATTCATAAGGACTACTTGAAATTGTAGTTATCAAATAACCATTATGTTTTGATTTTGTATCAATAGGAAAAAGATGGAAGTAAAGATTTGGCAGTGCCTGGAGCTGGGGTATGGTTTTTTTAATATGTAAATATCTTCTAATAGATACATACAATTAATTTTATAGGTTATGTGCATGTATTTACATTAGGTGTTGTCAGGATAATATATGTGCATTTGGGAGTAAACTTTTTGTTATGTCTTCATGTGGTTTTGTTTTCTTGCATTTCTCGATCATTGTTATCTGATATGTCAAAATGTGCTACATTATGATATTACTTTTAGTTTTTAATTTTCAAATCAAAGATTATTTTCTCCTATTTTACTTGTTAATTGAAACCCTGAAAATTTAAGGACTAATATATTCTTGATTGCACAACTGCTCTTTTGATCTTAAGTTTGTGCTTTTGTGGCAACTCTCTTCCAACAGTTGCCTCTCAGTTATTTTAATAATTATTTTCATATTTATCAAAGCGAAAAAGAGGGAAGTGAAAAAGGGAAAGTGAAAATTTTCAAATGAAGAAAAAAGTCAAGTAAGTGAGGTCGATGTAGAAAAAATCACTGATGTCTTGATATTCTCTCTACTGCTGGTTGTACTTATGGCTTTCTTAGTGGTGTTCTCATTCTATTCTTATTGGTCTGGTTCATTAAGACAGATCTGATAAACATTGAAGTGGTTGTTTTGACAGTTCAACTTTCGTGGAATCATTTCATCTTGCTTTGAACCTCACTTAACAGTATACGTAGAATTGGAAGAGAAGACACTAATGGAAAATCTGGAGAAACTTGTTCAGGTAAGTTGTCTCACCTTTCAGAAATGTGCTCTGTTTCTGTATTTTTTCCCTTGATTAAACGTTTCATTCACTATAGGAGGAGACATGGGATACTGAGGAGGGAAGTCAGAATAGTGTTTTATCCAGTAGCATGCAGGTGAGTCTCTATTTCTTTTACAGGTTCTGTTACAGAGCGGAGTAACTTACCTTTCTATATCATTTCATGTCTTTACATTTTTGTGTTCCTTACACTATTCTCAAAGTTTGATTTACTGCCAAGAGTGATGAGCCTTAAAGATAGATCCTGTAGTTAAATCCTTCTATGATTCAACATTATATTTTAATTAACAACAATATGAACTCATGGCCTATGTTTAGACTTATGAGCCCTTAGAAGCAGTGTTTTAAAAACTGGAGAAGAGGATGGTTCATGGCTCAACCGGTAGTCAACCCAGATGATGTAATATATAGTATTTAATATTTATTAAATACTTATAAAATAAATTAAATAGATAGATATAATTAAGGATATATGTATATACACACACACACACAGGAATAAATAATAATCTTCTTGATATATATTTCCTCCCTTGGAGTAGATGGTAAAGATTACCTATAGTTTTCAGCTTTCAAGAGAGAATAAACAGGACATCAAGTCTAGTTTTCAAAGAGTCTGCAATTGTTCCTCCCAAACACGATTCTGCATGCACATTTTAAGGACAAACTAGTTGATCTAATTAATGGTAATTGCCATGGTAACACTAATAAATTCAGATGAAAAGAAGCGGCAGTAAATACCTCAAGTTGATACTAGAGCATAGAACTTCCTTGAGGGTTTCTCTATGGCGGCCACAGATCCCTGCTCACTTCATGCAACCACCTGGAAGCCAGGAGGCAAGTATGAAGCCTTGTTGCTAGGTCTCATCTAGACAACCTGCGTATGGCCCATCTTGTTGGAGCCAAAAAGCCTAGAAGACTTCTCTACCTGAATTTGCATCTGCTCATTCTCTTGTTTGTGTCTGACATGGACCTCACTGCTGAGCCTCTGAACCGACACTGGAGAACAACATTGGACTTGACCCATTGAAGGAAGGCATCAGGAAAGGTTGGGGAGTCAGGGGCGAGGACGGAGTGGGACCCACCAGAGAGAATGACAATGGTGGGGATCGTGGGGTTGACGTGGATGATGGCACTGAAAGGGGAAGTGTCGGAGTTGCAGAAAGAGAAGATGGAGAGGCTTCTGATTCAGCAGTGATGAGGTTTCTGGGCAATTTAAAGAGATCGAGGAGGATCTAGAAGGAACATTAGTTTTTAACTTTTATAAAGGATCACCCAGTTTTCGAAAACCAGTCTGGTTCTCCAGTTTTCACCAGTTGAACCTCCAATCCAGTTTCAAGGTTCAACCCCAACTGGCACGGGGTCCGGTCAGCGGTTCAACTGGTCGAACTGGTTTTTACAACCTTGCTTAGAAGTTCTTATAGATGGTATCTAATTAACTGTTGCAAAAGAGTAATATGGTTAGATCGTCTTATAGTCTTATATATATTTGTCTTTTCTTTATGAGCAGTTTGTTATTATGCTTTGTGTTTACTTGGTTATTTTTTGTTTTGCTACATAGTTGTTTCTTATAATCAAGAGGAGCTTGAAGAGGTGCAGTGCTTTAACAAAGAACCAGACACTATTTAATTTGTTCAAGGTAAACATCTGAATTATAGAGTTGCATATTTCTATTCTGTGTAAAAAGTGATCATGCATATAAGCTTTCTATCTTATTTTTTTTGCTTTTTAATTTTTTTAGTGGTTGTTGTGAATCACATGCCCAATAATGTGGATGATTGCTCTGCATGTTCTTGGAATCAAACTATTATTTCTTGTTATTGTCTATGTTAATTGTGTGAAAGATATAAATATTAATAAAAATATGTAGCTGTGTACAGAAAAAATATGACTATTTAGGCTTAGGTATCCTCCAGGACCTCCATGCGAGCCCTCTGTAGAAAATGAACCTTTACTGTGTGAAATATATATTATACTTATGGTTTCTTGAAGTGCCTTGCTGGCCTGCTTGATGTTTAAAATTGTAAGTAGTTCTTTCAGGAGTCAAATGATTGTTTGTAATGAGATGCTTTGGACGTGTGTGACATTTGCAGCTAGATGATGTATTTGGTTTTGAGAAATGCATGAATCTTCAAAAAACTAAGCTTTACCTTTCCATCTACTTTGGGATATATTGTCTTTCTTGCTTATTAATAGTGAAGTATGAAAGGTTTCGAGAGGAATTTCTTTGATGGATATTTTAGTATGAATGGAGGGTGTTAGAGATATAAAACCATTCATGGGCTTCACCAAACAGCTTAAGCTTTTGGAAGAGTTGGGTTTTTGACATGAAATTAGAACCTCTATGACTAAGTAGTTAAGAGTTTGATCCTTGCCACCTCCATTATTTATAATTAAGTTGAATTTTAGCACAAGATAAAAATGCGCCTGCACATTGTCCAGATTTCAAGCCCAAAGGACTCTTGCGTGAGAGGGAGTGTTAGAGATATATAAGTATATAACCATTCATGGCCTTCTACCAAACAGCTTAAGCTTTTAGGAGAGTTGGTCTTTGACAGAGGGTACCCTTGTATTTATGATATACTTGTTTTATTTCATTTCTTTTGAAGATTTCTTGCTCTCCTGATTGTAATAATCAACTCATTTACTTTTATCAATGGAACTTTTGTCCAAAAAAAAAGAAACAAGAAAAAAGATCCTTGCTTACAGATAAAGTTGGAGGATTTCATGTAATGATGAGATGTGGTTATGCTGACAAGCTATGAATTCTCTAACTCTACTAAGAATGAAGGCCTTGAATTCAATTCATGGGACTTGTAGAAGTAAGGACACTCTAGTAAAGGAAAATTTTTTCTTAGAAAATAGTTATAAATTTGCTTCTGCTGCCTTGATTAAATTTATTTTTCTGACTTGTGCACTATGAAGCACAGTATTGGGCAGTGTTGCAATCAGTCTTGTTATCTCATCACTATGTTCTCATTGTGCTAATTCACCTTCTTCTACTCAAGCTTAACAAAGTAGTGTTTCTGGCATTTCAGTTTGAATATTAATATTTGTTATTACTGTTGTTGATGTTAGTCATGAGTCTGCTCTGGATGTTCAGGGTGTTTAATTGACAGATATAAAAAGGAGTTAAAGAGCATTATTGTACTGATGAGCTTGGCTTCTTTGCTGAGTTTTGCTTTTGCTTATTTGTTCAGGATGATATGTTATTTTCCTGCAACGTTTTTTGTTCTTTTCCTTTTAATGGACTTTCTTCCCTTATCAAAAAAAAAAAAAAAAAGGAGAAAAGCAAAGAGTCTTCTCTGGCCTTTGGAGGATTTTGGACTAAACTGTGTCTTCTTTATGCAGAACTGTTTGTTATTAGTGATATCACAAACATAATTGTTCCAATTCAACTTTAAGACTTGCCTGATGTAGTTTATGTAATGTACAATCAGTGTAATTGGATGCGGCAGAAGAGTTAAAAAATAGGCCATATGGTCTGCAAACTTAATGTTTCTCTGACAGTAGGGTGTTAAGGGATTAAAAAGAATACTATTTAACTATCTGGGTGGAAAAGGGGATTGGTTTTTAATTGCAACATATACTGGAATCCTATAGGTCTAGTTTTATGCAGTTTACTTTCTTCCCTATCAATCTTAGGTTTTCCAAAGAATTCTTAAAGCATATGCTACAAAACTCTTTGCAAGACTCCCAAAGGGGGGCACAGGAATTGTTGCCGCAGCCACAGGAATGGATGGACAGATAAAGGTATCTTGAAAGGAATTGGTTTTTCATGATTCTTTAGAAATTACATATTCTTGTTATCAAACAGGTTTCTTTTATTTTTTATTATTCGTTTTTAATCTTTGGAAATGTTGAACAGACATCTGATAGGGATGAAAGGGTGATTTGTTACATTGTCAATTCGGCTGAATATTGCCACAAAACGGTTAGTTAGTTTCTTTAACATTCTTGATCCAGTTGCTGATGAGTAAATGCCAGTTTTAGTAACTTGGCCTTGTACTGGACAGGCTGGTGAACTGGCTGAAAGTGTTTCTAGAATAATTGATCCTCAATTTGCAGATGGGGTGGATATGTCAGAAGTGCAGGTAATAATTTATTCTTAATAAATGGTGCCTTTTTCTACAATTCTCATTCTAATGGAGTTATGCAATTATGCAGGATGAATTTTCAGCTGTTATAACGAAATCATTGGTGACCCTGGTGCATGGCCTAGAAACCAAATTTGACATTGAAATGGCTGCAATGACACGAGTCCCATGGGGTACTCTTGAAAGTGTTGGTGATCAATCAGAGTAAGCTGACGGCTGACCTTAATAAAATTCAACCTATGATTCTTATTCCTGATAAAGTTGCTCAGTTTAATTGTATCTGCTTTTCTTGCAGGTATGTTAATGGCATAAATTTGATTCTTACCACTAGCATTCCTGCACTCGGAAGCCTTCTTTCACCTGTCTACTTTCAGTTCTTTTTGGACAAGGTGATTGTAAAGTGGATTACATGTTTTTGACATCAACCTTGGTGTTAAGGCCATTTTCTTTTCTAACATAATAGTTATAATTCTATAATTTATGAAGTATGCCTTGATTTTTTTTTTCTTGTTTTAAGTAACTTTTGCTTGTGGATATGTCATTCTGTTATTTCATATTCAACTTAACTAATTTCTGTGGCATGAAATTTTTTCTTATTCAGGGCGTGTCTGTGGACGTTTATCCATTATTATTTATGTTTTGGTGAATTCCAGAATTTTGACTCAATAGTCTTTAGTCAGTTTTCACTTATGCTGGATTTTTTCATCATTTCTCTCTATGAATATTTGCTGAAGTTTATGCTTGATAGTATCTCCTAGTAGTTCATCAACTTAATTTTCCTTAATAATTTGTAGTCTGTAGTTAGTTGTCTGCTTTAAATCTATTTTTCCATTTTTCATCCACAGCTTGCATCTTCTCTTGGTCCGCGCTTTTATTCTAATATTTTCAAATGCAAGCAAATATCAGAAACTGGGGCTCAACAGGTACTGGCCGTTTTCTTTGTTTATTTCTTAATTCCTTATAGTTACATCAAGAGTAAAGTTACTGCATAGCTTTTATGTTATACCTGTAAAATGGTTTTTGTTTATGACACAAAAAGAAATTATACTAGAGAAAAAAGGGAAAGTACAATAAGGGGGAGGTTAAGACATCCTCCAAAACACAAAATTCAAAATAGAAAAAGGAACTTGACAAAAAATTAAGAATGCAGAAAGGCTACCCAGTTTCTCTAATACCAACAGCCCTTGAAAATGTCTGACTTATAAGAAGATGGTTATAACTTGAGGGATACATGCCGGGCTTCTCTTTTGAATGTTGAATTTTGAAACTGAACTTTCTTCAGTCTCTTTTCCCTCCTACTGTTGAATGGTAGTTTAATAAATAAAGACATTCTCTCATCAATGCCTGATGGGCTTTGAACCCATGATGTTCCTCTCTACCTTTGTTTTAGGGGAGAAAGCATGTAATATTGTTTAACTTGTCTTTCACTTTACTTTGTCATGACTTTGAACTGCTTGCCGGCTAAATATTGGTTGAGACTGACTTGCTTTGTTTTTTTAAGTTGTAATATTGATATATCATTGAAACTGATTTTCATTGTATATTGTTTTTATAATAATCTATGTTGTTTGAAGAACTCTTGAAACTGCATTCATGATGTAGGCGAGTTAATGAAGTGGTGCTTTTGCAGATGCTATTGGATACCCAAGCTGTTAAGACTATCCTTCTTGAAATTCCTTCCCTTGGTAGACAGGTGATTTAGCTCATGCAAATATTAAATTGTAGTCATAGTTACTACTGCTTATCTTAAATACAACTTGGTTATGCTATTGTTTTTACTGCAATAATTATCACCATCGCAGACAACTTGTACCATTTTGTTGTTTTCTCTTTCTTTTTTGGAGTTATTTCTAGTGAATCTGATCTCACTATTTTAAGTTTTTTGGGGATTTTTGCTGGACTCTACTTTTATTTCTTTTACCCAAAGTATTTAAAATTTTCCCAGTTCTAGTTTTGAGATGGACAATATTTATTGATAATAAAACTTTTTAAGAGAAAACGCACATCTTATCTGGACTAGAAATTGATATTCGGCTGAATGAAAAATGAAATGACGAGATTTCAGCTTTTGTAGGTTATACGTCCCTAGTTATACCAAATTCTCCAAACAAAAAAATAATCTGCTTTCAACGTGGTATTGATACATGGATATCAATTACCTCATGTTTGGATTAGTTTATGTTGCTTACTTGCTTTCATAGAAGTTTTTGATCAAAATGCTCCAGATAGAGCTTTTGGCGGAAAAGCTTCTTTTTTTAGTGCAAAAAACTAATCCAACATGCACTTAGTAGATTTGGTTTCTACTTTAATTTGCATTACAATTCATGAAATTAGGAGGAGCTAGAATAGTGAGATATTCTAAATTACATGTAGATTGGGTAGAAAATAATTGATTGTCAATTTGTCATGTGCTTGTCAGTGGTTTTTCTCATTACACCAACTGACTGCTTATTCTCTGCAACAGACATCAGGTGCTGCTAGCTATTCCAAGTTCGTAAGCCGCGAGATGAGCAAGGCTGAGGCCCTTTTGAAGGTTTGTTATCCATTTATTAGTAAAAAATTGTAATATGTAAAAAATTCAGTTCCTTCTGATGCAAGTTTGTGGGAATGTCAATGTTTAGGTTATACTATCTCCAGTTGATTCAGTAGCAGATACTTACCGTGCATTGCTACCTGAGGGTACACCCATGGAATTTCAGCGAATACTGGAGCTTAAGGTTATAATTAGCTATTGGACTATTTCTTACTATTTCTTCTATCAAATTCTCTAGTTGGTTGATTACTGGTTGTTGGCTTGTTGCATTGTTTCTTTGTTCTGGTCATTGAGGTAAAGTCTGCAGAGGCTGTTACCTTGAGTAAAATGAGGTCAAAGCTGAGATAGGTCACTTCTTATTGAATATATAAAATAAATTTTTATGGTGTAGATCATGACTAAATATTAAATAAATTAAAATGAGTTCATTACTAATTTGGCTTATTAATTCTAGCTGAGCAGTCATAAGTGACTGAGACACCCTCCTAAGAAACGAGTAATATTATTGCAAACTTAGGACTTATGAGCATAACGAAGAAGTATAGCCTTCAAAATAATTATACCAGCGTACAACTTGAAGTACAAAACGCCCTGTAAATCTTGTGAACTAAACACCAAACCGGTGTTATACATAGGTAGATTCACTTTCAAGAATCACTCTGAAAATCAGTAATTCTCAACAAATTGGGGAGTCTGTCACTACTGTTGGTTCAAGGTTGACTACTTCTATAGCACATTAAATCTTTAGTGAGTTGAGATGTTAATAGAAGCAATCTATTACTGATGTTATAAACCTCGCCCATAGCCTGATTAGTCAAGTATTGGATGTTAAGTAGATACAGATTAGGTTGCCAAAATGCTGAGATTGAGGAGGAGAATGTAATGTCTAAATCTGACAGAAGATGTATAAAAAATTGAATGTGAAAAAGCCAAATTAGTTAATATTCATTATTGATCCACTCTTTGGTTATGGCTGCTATCATAGTGCTAACTTTTTATGGTTTTTCAGATGAAACTGAATGAATGTTCTGTAAGTTTTGTTTCATGTTGGGATGACTTGTGTTTTCAGGGTCTTAAAAAAGCTGATCAACAAAGCATACTTGATGACTTCAACAAACATGGGCCTGGAATTAAGCCAACTCAGATTACACCAACAGTTGTCCCAGCTCCCCCAGTAGCTCCTGTGGTAACTAGTCCAATTGGACTCGTAGCTTCCCGGGAGGATGTGCTAACTAGGGCTGCTGCACTTGGACGAGGAGCTGCCACCACAGGGTTCAAGCGATTCCTAGCTCTAACTGAAGCTGCCAAAAGACAGGAAGGATGGGCCTTTCCGAAGCTCTTCAATGCATAATGAAGAGAGTGATATAACCAAAATTTTTTGCTCAGAAGTTTTTAACCTTTTTTTTTTCAAATTTAGTTTTGCGTTTCTTTTGTTGTAGGTTTCTTCTCTTTGATTCTTTATGTAATTTTATAATCATGTTTATCTGTATTTCCCTCAGTCAACTGGAAACTGATTTTGCAAATAAAAGATCCACAAAATTGCATCATTCTTACAGTGGCTCGCAATTCGCAAAGGATTCTTCACCTCTGTTTTCCTCTTTTTGCAGCCCTGACTTGTTCGTACATTCATAATGTAGAATGATATCAAGGTCTATTCTGTTATTTTGACTTAGATCCTTCTGATAGTAATGGAAAACTCTTAAAACTGATATAGTGGCTGTGCTACATTGTGATATCCTGTAATTTTATGTGAGAAATCTTGAAAAGTCATGCCAGATAAAGATGTTGAACTCACATGACAATTGTAAATAACAAGTAGTTAATGAAGTTACATAGATGGTGAATCTTTTCTCGTCATTCCACCAAATTTTATGAGCTTATGAGCTTATTATGCCCATAGTTCAAGACAGTCCGGTTCATCTAGACAACAAAATTAACAAAAACTGATGTGACTAGTGTTGACTATAATGATGGAACTTTAGTTTACAGAACACAAAGAAAAAGAACTCTGAAGCAATATTTAACCACAACATTCTATGCAATGGGAGAAATCTTGAAAAGTCATGCCAGACAAAGATGTTGAACTCAACAGGACAATTGTAAATAACAAGTAGTTTAATGAAGTTACATACCTGGTGAATCTTTCCTCGTCATTCCACCAAATTTTATGAGCTTATGAGCCTATTATGCCCATAGTTCAAGACAGTCCTGTTCATCTAGACAACGAAGTTAACAAAAACTGATGTGACTAGTGTTGACTATAATGATGGAACATTAGTTTATAGAACACAAAGAAAAAGAACTCTGAAGCAATATTTAACCACAACATTCTATGCAATGAGAGAAATCTTGAAAAAGTCATGCCAGACAAAGATGTTGAACTCACAAGACAATTGTAAATAACAAGTAGTTAAATGAAGTTACATAACTAGTGAATCTTTCCTCATCATTCCACCAAATTTTATGAGCTTATGAGCCTATTATGCCCATAGTTCAAGACAGTCCTGTTCATCTAGACAACGAAGTTAACAAAAACTGATGTGACTAGTGTTGACTATAATGATGGAACTTTAGTTTACAGAACACAAAGAAAAAGAACTCTGAAGCAATATTTAACCACAACATTCTATGCAATGGGAGAAATCTTGAAAAGTCATGCCAGACAAAGATGTTGAACTCACAGGACAATTGTAAATAACAAGTAGTTAATGAAGTTACATACCTGGTGAATCTTTCCTCGTCATTCCACCAAATTTTATGAGCTTATGAGCCTATTATGCCCATAGTTCAAGACAGTCCTGTTCATCTAGACAACGAAGTTAACAAAAACTGATGTGACTAGTGTTGACTATAATGATGGAACATTAGTTTATAGAACACAAAGAAAAAGAACTCTGAAGCAATATTTAACCACAACATTCTATGCAATGGAGAGAAATCTTGAAAAGTCATGCCAGACAAAGATGTTGAACTCACAAGACAATTGTAAATAACAAGTAGTTAAATGAAGTTACATAACTAGTGAATCTTTCCTCATCATTCCACCAAATTTTATGAGCTTATGAGCCTATTATGCCCATAGTTCAAGACAGTCCTGTTCATCTAGACAACGAAGTTAACAAAAACTGATGTGACTAGTGTTGACTATAATGATGGAACTTTAGTTTACAGAAACACAAAGAAAAAGAACTCTGAAGCAATATTTAACCACAACATTCTATGCAATGGGAGAAATCTTGAAAAGTCATGCCAGACAAAGATGTTGAAACTCACAAGACAATTGTAAATAATAAGTAGTTAATGAAGTTACATAGTTGGTGAATCTTTTCTCGTCATTCCACCAAATTTTATGAGCTTATGAGCCTATTATGCCCATAGTTCAAGACAGTCCTGTTCATCTAGACAATGAAGTTAACAAAAACTGATGTGACTAGTGTTGACTATAATGATGGAACTTTAGTTTATAGAACACAAAGAAAAAGAACTCTGAAGCAATATTTAACCACAACATTCTATGCAATGGGAGAAATCTTGAAAAGTCATGCCAGACAAAGATGTTGAACTCACAGGACAATTGTAAATAACAAGTAGTTAAATGAAGTTACATAACTAGTGAATCTTTTCTCGTCATTCCACCAAATTTTATGAGCTTATGAGCCTATTATGCCCATAGTTCAAGACAGTCCTGTTCATCAAAACAACGAAGTTAACAAAAACTGATGTGACTAGTGTTGACTATAATGATGGAACTTTAGTTTACGGAACACAAAGAAAAAGAACTCTGAAGCAATATTTAACTACAACATTCTATGCAATAGGAGAAATCTTGAAAAGTCATGCTAGACAAAGATGTTGAACTCACAGGACAATTGTAAATAACAAGTAGTTAATGAAGTTACATAACTGGTGAATCTTTCCTTGTCATTCCACCAAATTTTATGAGCTTATGAGCCTATTATGCCCATAGTTCAAGACAGTCCTGTTCATCTAGACAACGAAGTTAACAAAAATTGATGTGACTAGTGTTGACTATAATGATGGAACTTTAGTTTATAGAACACAAAGAAAAAGAACTCTGAAGCAATATTTAACCACAACATTCTATGCAATGGGAGAAATGGAATATTTGACAAGCTTTATTGGATAAATAGCGAAGATTAAAATAATTCCCTTGGTTATTATCGGAAATAGATTCGGAGAACTGTTAAGAAATTGAGAAATGAATATAGTCAAGACCGAGAAAAGTTGAAAAATGTTCCTTCCTATTCACAGCCAAAAAAAAAAAAAAGAAAAAGAAAAATGTTCCTTCATAACAAGTTGCGAGAAAATACAAGAAACCAAGAAAAATGAATCTCAAGTGCATATATGTGTGTGTGTGTGTGTGGCTCTGAGAAATAAATTGGTTTACGAATTTTCAGAGTTTATCATACAACATAGACTAGGAAGAAGTCCAGAAACAATGAACTTTTGAATGGTGTTATATTAATTGAATTATAGAAAATGCTAATTTCTACGAAACTCATTTTGTGAAATGGCACACAAATGAGCAACGCGTAAGCAAGCAATTCCATTTGCGTTTTACCAAATGATTTGTGAAATGAGCAACGATAGTGAACTGAGTTTGTTATTCGTTGTTTTCTTGTGGAAAATATTTGTGGCATATAGCATCACTATTGAATTATTTTATCTCTTTTGACAAGGATAAGCTAAAGAGAGTGCAAATATATATTCGGATTAAACATGAGACCCTTGACTTTGGCTCTAAACAGTAGTATTTGTTTTGTTTTTACTTATTTTTTTGGGGTTCAATTCACCCTTATGTGGTCTAGGATGAAATTACTTTGTTATCTCATAATTTCAACTTTGTCACTTTTCTCTTTGTAGTTAGTTTCATTGTCACTTTATTCCTCTATGGTTTCATTTTGTTAACTTCATAGATAAATTTATCAACCGAAACTAATGTAATTAGAATTTTTCTAATTCTTTAACTTCTTGGAACCTTATATAGTAACTTAACTATATATTATCTACAATAAGTAGATAAATGTTAAAATTGTTTCAAATTTTGGTATTGTGTGGTAGCAAGTAAACTTTTATTTTATTTTATTTTATTTTGATAAAGAAGGAGCCAAGGCCCAAAAAAAGAAAGCTTTGTTGAGGAGAAGAAAATATCAACTATACAAATTAGACATGACAAAAAAAGAAAACAAATTAGACATATAAATGTAAAATCATGGTTTAATAAGTTGTAACATAAATAAGCACTTAGTTGATTGATATAAAAAAAACAAAAAGACATAAAAGTTCTCAAATAGGTTAGTAATAAAATCACAGAGGGCAAATTACTATCAGAATTATGATAAAGTCAAAAGCACAAAGTAACAAAGTGACATTGTTTAAAATCACAAGAGAGTAAATTGAATTTAACCCCCCTTTTTTTATTACAAAGACTATAACTTTTATAGCAAATAATATGACTTCCTTTCATTAATCAAAAGAACATACGTGCATGATTGAATTAATTTATTTTGTACTCAAAAAATTTATGGTCAAAATATTATAAAAAAATGTTAACTAAACAATATTTAAAAAAAAATTAAACAAGAGATTACCATACCGAGTTAAAAAAATATAGTGTCCTCATGACTTTAGTCTAGTGATAGAGACGTGAAATTTATAAGGAACGGGGGATCATGTAATGCCTTGACTTTTCAAAAGTCTAAATAAACGCCACATCTTGTTTTAGAAAAATAAAATAAAATAAAAGAGTATGTTTTTTTATTTAAGTCTCACATTGAAAAAAAGTTTTATGTTATTTTAAGTTCTACATCAAGAAAATAATAAACTCTTTTTTTTTAAAAATAATTATTTATAAACTTTAAAGTAAATAAATTTAATTAATTTTCTTTTCCAGATCCTTTGTAAAAAAGTGAGAGAGTATTTAATAAATTTTAAGAATAGTACTTGACGTCGATCCGAATTAGATTATCTTGACTTAAGTTTATGATTAGTGAGTGGATAGATTTTTGCAACATGATGATAGTGAGTTATAAAATTTTGAATTTCTAATATAGAGGCATTGATTTTTTTTTTTAAGTTCTATTATTTTTTGTGAACTTATTGACGGATTATTCGTGAGCGATGCTAAGTTTATGGTATATGTTATTTATCGCAATTGTTTGTGATTCCAGTATGTAACTATAGGCTGTTGGTCTTTTTTTTTAATAATTTTATTGTATTGATACTTACAGTGTTTAGAGTGGGTCGTGACAAATTTGATCCCTCTCAATACTTTATTTATTTATTTGGACATGAATGCTCTTTATCTCTTCTTATTTCTCATCTCTAAAAGCTTAGGGCTACTTGAAGGTTTAGTTGGAGTCTGCTCTAGACCCCACCTATTTAAATTTATGATATATTTAATTTATTTATATCTAAATTTAATTTAATTAATCTAATTATACTAATAGATTTAATGGATATAAATAGACTGAATTAGTTTTAATTAATGAATGATTAATAAATAAACCAAAAGATTATTGAATTTAATGAATTTATATACATAGTTTGAAGAAGAGAATATATTTGGACATAGAAAGAGTCTAAATACATCTAGTTAAGGATGGATTGGATATTCATCAATTAAATTTGATTAATATATAATTAGATATTCATTAATTAAAATAAATAATAGATAAATTGAATGATTTTAACAAATTTTTAATGGATCTTAATTGGATTAATAGTTTATTTTTTTTATTAAACTACCATTTTGATCTTTTAAAAATTTATTTGACATTAATTTAATCTTTTAAAAATATTTGATATTAATTTGATCCTTTAAATATATGTGATATCAAATTAGTTTTTTAAAGATTTTAAATAATATCAAAATAATCCTCCAAAATGATCTTTCGAAAAGATCATTTTGATATTACTTTAAATTTTTGAAGAACTAATTTGATGTGACATATTTTTAAAAGATCATTTTGATATCACTTTAAATTTTTAAATGATTAATTTAATATCATATATCTTTTAAAAAATAAATTAATATTTTATAAATTTTTAAAAAATTAAAATAATAAATTTAATCTTTATTTTTTATCCATCTATTAATAACGTAATACAAAATTCATTCATTTGTCATCCTAATTAATTATAGATTTTATTTTTTGTTGCAGCTATGGGGTTTATTTTGTTTCCGGATAATGTCTTCGTTTCACACGTTCAGTGTTTGCTCCTTCCATTTTATATACGAAGTTTAAGCCTATGATGTAACCTGTTGACAACCTATTAATTAATCATTAAATTTTGCACCAAATCTCATTAATTTCTTTTTTTTTTCGGATGAAATCCAATAACTAATAACTAATAAGCAACATAAAAAATAAATAGTATCAAATTTTCCAAATAGAAATTATTATATAGTCAGTGAGTTTTTAACAAAATTTTTAATAAAATAATTTAATATATTTATTAATTATTAAATAAAAAAATAATTTCTATTATTTTATTTTATCAAATATTTTTTTAATTTTATCTTAATTTTATAAAAAATTTTAATTATTTCTTCTAATTATATAACATTATTCATTCAAATTTTACAGATAATCTGACCGCAAAGAAAAGTGAAAAGTCAATCCTTTTAACTTTTAGATAATATTTATTTATTTATTTAAAATAAAAAGAGAGGAATAATTGATTTGTTCTTCTAGTTCTAGAAAAAAGATATGGTGAGAGGGTCCACTTTGGCACTCGGTGGTAGAAAGAATATGCTATTGCGCTTTTCCTTCTTGCATTGGTATTCTTATATTGTGTCCTATGCTCGAAACTCCAAAAATCACGCGCTTGCCAAGAGAGCGTGTGCACCAATCATCCACCACTCGTAAAGAAAGTCAGAGCCCCTTACGTTATCCCCCTGGAAAAATGCAAGTCAAAGTCAGGTTGCTTTGGCGCGTGGGCGCGTTCAAGCTGATTCACCCCTAATAAAAAAGTTAAAAAGAACTCCAATAAGATGCGGTCATTTTTTTGAAAAATTTCTAAAAATAATTTCAGAATAATACACTAATTTAATAAAAAAAATAACATATTTAAGAAAATTTAAATAAGAGTTTAAACTAAAAATATTTTAAGTGACACGTGTCTCTTAATTTATATTTTTTTATATAATTATTTTTATAAATTAATTAATTATAATTTTTTATAATTATAAATTACTTATTTAAATAAAATAATTTTATAAAAATAAAATATAATTCTTTATATTTAAAAATAATTATAATTATAAAATATAATTATAAACAATATTTTTACTTATAATTTTATTTATTTTTAATTTATATTCATTTAATTATTAATATTTTTTAAGAAAACTAAAATTTGAAATTAAAAAAAAAGTTTCCTGCACCATAGAATTTCACCCCCCACCAAAAATTAAAATTAATTTTTTTAAAAAAATTTCTTTTCAAAATAAAATTAAATATAATAATAATAATAATAATAAAAATTAAAATAAATAATTAATTCATATAATTTTATTTACTTTAAATTTAAATTTTTATAATTTTACTTGTTTAAATTTTAATTTTTATTAATAAGTATTAATTTTTATATTTATATTTATATTTTTATAATTTTTATTTAATAAGATATTAATTTTTATTTTTGATAAATAATAAATATTATAATTTTTAATTATTAAAATATTAATTTTTTTAAAAAATTAATATTTAAATAAATAAATTATAAAGATCAGTATTAAAAAAATTATAAAAATTAAAATTCAGACAGAACGAAACGACTAATTATTTATTTCATTCTAATAATAAATAATATAACAGGACAATGGTTGCTTAGTTTCGTTTGAACTTTGGAGTCTGAGAAGGAAACATTCGTGAACGCAAAGGTTCTGATTTTTTGTTTGCGGGCTGAAGTTCGTTTTTACCTTGTTGCGTTGTGTGGTACGCGTGAGCGGGAAGTTTCCATCTCAGCCAGCTCTTCAGCCGCCTGCGGTGGCCGGCCACTCGCTTCGGCGCTCCTCTCTCCCACCGAGGTTCTGCAGAGGTTAACTTGCGGAGCTTTTCTTCTTCTCAGCTTACTAGAAGACTCTGGGTGCTTTCCGCCAAGGTTCCACTCGATCTGCATAAATCTGCGTTTTTTTTCATTAATTGATGGCAGTGATAGGTTTTGGCTTTCGAATGGTGGATGAATTTTTGAGACCACTTGATTTTCAATTTTCTAATTTAGCTCGTTAGAGTCCATAAAACCTCTCTTTAGTTTGGAAATTTTGCGTTCAGCTTTACAAGTTTTGGTGAGAAGCAGCTAGTGATGGCTCTCGAGTGATTAGTAATTAGGAAAAGACGTTGTGTGCATGTGAATGCCTTTGTTTCAAAGAAAGTGTTGTTATGGGCCGTTTGATTGTTGAAAGTCAGGATAAAGATTGCATTTTTAGGTTTTAACTTTTAAAAGGGGACCTGCTGACACTGGGGACTGAGATTTTAAGGGCTTTGAATTCTTCTGTAGGTGAAGGGTATTGAATAAGTTCTTGAGGGCTCCTGTTATTTGTGTGAATATGGAGCTATGCACAAAAAAGAGAAAAGCTGTTAAGGGCTATTTGCAGTCATTGAAGTTGAAGTGTTCTATATGTTCATTTTTTCCCAGAGAATATAAGGGCATAAGTTTGCTATGGTTCTTGTGAGAATACGTAGCTGGGAACTATCTAGGTGTGGGAGCCTCAGATTTTTCACACATATAGATGGTATCAGAGTGGAATGTAGCACAGATTGTTCTGCTGCTGATAATGTTTCTTGGAGAAATAAATGTTATAATCTGAAATCTTTCAATCAGAGTGTTGAATTGAGATACTTTGTACAGCAGACATGCATAAATTATAGTTTGCTTATGAAATTATATAGGTTCTGAATAGCATCCCAACATTGTGTTTTTGGGTTAAATTCCATGGCCCCTGCCTTACATGGAATCACTTATTAAGGAAATGCAGTTCCTTACGGTATGAAGTAGTGAGAGTTTCATCACAAGATGGTGGTATCAGATTTAAATAGGGAGGAATCGCTCTCTGCATGCACTTTTAAGTCATCCACAATAAACTTGTATTATGCTTAAGGAATATTTATTCCACCCATTGGATAAAATGTATTTACACTTATAGTAACTCCTCCAGCCTGCTTACTGAGTTTTGTTTCTCTTTGCCTTGTAATATCTTGAAACAGAGGACACCCTACTGGATTTCTAAAACTCCATGCTTTCAACCTTTGTTGAAGTCTTCCATAATTCTTCACCTGCATATAATTAGAACACATGTTCAATATCTTCTTCAGCGTCCTTGATTTTTCTTCTTGGTTATTATTTGCTTGTTCTTGCTGGTGTTCTTGCTGAATTTAAGTATGTAGAATCAGATTGCACTTTGAATTTTGAAATTATAGAGTCTTAGCTTGACCACCTTGACACTTATGTTCTGTTTTTGTTTCATTTGATAGCTTTCTGGCATCCCAATGATGACACAAGAATCATCAGAGAAGTTGGAAACACATGCAAACTCAGGGCATCGTGTGAGGGGGAATAGTGAATATGTTAGACTGGTCATATCTGATGAACCAAGGGTTGTTGAAGCTGAAATGTTGCAGCCTCAAGCAGAATCAAGAATTAAACCTTTCCGGTGGTGGATGAAAGCCTTTCTATGGTGCTTTGTCATTGTTATACTTGTTCTTGTTCTTGTGAAATGGGGAGTGCCATTTGTTTTTGAAAAGGTACTTCCTCTTACTTTACAATTATTCTAGTCCTACAGTGGCTTTTCTTGATGCATCTTCACTTGGGATATGGGCTTTGCAATTCCTGCTCAGAAATTAGCCAATACTGTAGTTGTTTGGCTAACATTGATTTATTGATATTGATAAAATTATGGATTTACTTTCCGTGTGTGTCACTTTCAGGCTTCTAATATCTTTAACTAAAATATTTTATTATGACAATGATATTTGAAGTTTGGGATTATAAGTTGACTTGATAGCTAATTAGTTTGTTGTTCCATAGATAAAATTCAATACAACAATAACAAGGACTCTTTTCCTGCTAGTCAGCTGGAAATTTTGCTTCCCTGCCCTCCTTTTTTTCCCCCTTTTCCCAACTTTGCAGATTTTTGAAGTCCTTGTGTGTATTACATCATGAATGGTTTATGGATGGTAATAAACTTGAAGAGCTTGGGAATTACATAAATATTGACATTTTTGCTACTGCCAGTGGACAAGCTTAGATTCTATATTCTAGTTCTTGTGGAGTGGCATCATTCCACATGGATGCTTGGAACATTTGATTAATTCATATTTTGAAGCTTTATCTTTCTAAAATTTTTGTTGTAGGTTCTTTACCCAATCATGGAGTGGGAAGCTACTGCCTTCGGCCGTCCAGTTCTTGCCCTTGTACTTGTTGCTTCTCTGGCTTTATTCCCGGTATTCTTAATCCCTTCTGGCCCTTCCATGTGGTTGGCTGGGATGATTTTTGGTTATGGCCTTGGCTTCATCTTATAATAATGGTTGGAACAACCATTGGGATGGTCCTCCCTTACCTAATTGGACTAGTCTGTTCCGTGACCGCATTCATGTAAGTCATTTTATTCTCTTATACGATCACAAATCCTCTCAAATTTTGTGCTATAGTTCTATTTATTAAAGTAGTTTCCACATTTTCGTTTGTGATCTTTGTTTCTATGTATGCAGCAATGGTTAAAGAGATGGCCCCAGAATGCTGCAATGATTAGGCTTGCTGGGGAAGGGAGCTGGTTCCATCAATTTCGAGTGGTTGCTTTGTTTAGAGTTTCACCTTTTCCTTATACTATATTCAATTATGCTGTAGTAGTGACAAATATGGGGTTTTGGCCCTACTTATGTGGATCAATAGCAGGAATGGTGCCAGAAGCTTTCATCTACATCTACAGGTTCCTTCTTTTTCTTTTTCTGCCCTTTAATGATCTACCGATTTTTCCATCCTACCCTCCAAGAAAAGTAAAATGTAGAAGTCAAAGGAAAACAAAAGCAATAATAGCAATAATAGTCCAGAAAGAAAGGGAAATTATTAATATATGGTGGCGTGCACGTGTTTCCGCCACCCTTCTATGGATTGAGGGCAAAGTGGTCAGAGTCAAACCTTCAAAGGTTTTTTTAGCACCACATATATGAATATGAGAACCAAATATGACTTTTCATTGATACAGCTATGACTGAGCTTAGAACTTGTTTTCTTTATTGATCTTTCTTTAATATATCTACATCTCTTTTCCTTGTTAATGGTGGTCAATTTTGAGCAGTGGTCGATTAATAAGGACATTGGCAGACGCACAGTATGGGAAGCATCACTTGACCACCGTGGAAATCGTCTACAACATTATTTCTTTCATCATTGCAGTTGTTACCACTGTTGCCTTCACTGTTTATGCAAAAAGGACTCTAAATGAACTCAAAATGGCAGAGGCGAATCAGGAAACCACCTTTGTTTCTGGGAATGCTAGTTTTGAGATGCAGAAGACTTCCACCTGAAAGACCTAAGCAGCTAAATTTTCCTGATAGTTGTATATTTGTGTACCTAAAATATGGGTTAGGATTACATTTATTATAGTGCTTTCCTCTTTCTTTTTTTTGTTTTTGTTTTTGTTGTTTTTTTCTTTTCCCTCTTAGCCCTATGGTGATGATCACTGTAACGAGGATGTGGGATAGAAAAGCGAAAGCAGTTGCTCCATTTCTCTGTAAGCGTATGCAAATTCACCAACGCATTTCAGTAATCGAATTGGGCAAACGTAATAAAGCGGAAATAATAAAGTTTATGCCTATATCCTAATATAATTAGGTGTGTTCTATTTTTACTGTAAAATTTTTTATACTATCAAAAAATAAAAAGTTAGCTTTGTTTGGTACATAGTATAATATTTGATAATATAAATTAATATTATATGATTATTTTTATCATATATTTAGTGTGATATATGATAAGATAAAGATATCTTGTATATTTATTTTTATTCAATAATTATATGATAGACTAATCAATCTTTAAGTAGTCTGATAAGATTTAATAAGATTATTTTATATCAGGTTAAATAAAAATTTAATATTCTAATATCAAATCAACTTTAGTCTTTATTTTTATATTTTTTTTTCTTATATTCAAGTCTTATATTATGAGATTTTATATTATTTTATGTTATATTATTAAGTTTTATATTATCAAATTTTATATTATTAGGTTTTATTTTATATAATATACCAAACAGAGCATATTGTATTGCTAGATTAACTAAAGATTTTTATTTGTAATAATAATTTATTATTTTTTTAAGAAAAATCCTAAATAAGGAGAAATATGTGGTGAGAGAGTAGCTTATGGGTGGATTTACTTCTTACAAGGTAAACTATTTATTTTAGAGAATAAAATATAAGTGAACAATTATTAGTGAGAAAATTAAGGTGAAAGATTTTAATAAATCCATGATTTCTTATTCATATATTTATATTTTAATTTATATATCTTAAATTGGTTATTTTTTAATCAATGATTGTAAATACTGTATTTTGGTCTCTAGAGTGCATGATTCACTTTTTCCAATTCGAAGTAATGGTAATCTATGTGAAAGAAAGGATGTCCAAGATTGTTCTGATGTTAGAGAAGATGTGGTACGTGTTTGAGCTTTTGGTCCAAGATTATGTGCCATCTTTCTGAAGTTTTCTCATCTTCTTTCACAAGTAGATCATCATAGATGCACATAGCCAAAAAAAAAAAAAATCATCATGGTTACACGTTGTGTTGTGGTCTTGGCAGCTGTTTGCCACCCTATGGCAAATCTAGAAGTATGGACGAATTCCGATACTCAAGTTAATGAAGAATATTACAGATAAGTCATATTCATAGAAATGAGTTTATCACTTATTTTTAAATTATGTAATATGATATTAACATGGTAGACATTATCATATCACTTTATAGTTATTCACGTTATTTAAATGGAACTCTCATGAAGTTTATAGATATGGTGTTAAAATGACAGATATTGTCACATCATTTTAGTTATCCTAACAATCAATAATGAGTATTTCTCTTTTAACGACAGAGGACTTTTCAATTAGACGAGTTTAACGAACAAATTGTATTATTTCTACTTTTCAGTTTTAATTTTGCATGCCTTCTGTTTTGGCCTGCTTTGGCAGTTTCTCTTGTATTCTTCTTTGTTATACTCATTGCTAACATAGTTATGTTTGAGAAGCAAAAAAAAAAGGACCTTTAACTTTATTTTATAATTTATTTTATGGTTTATTATATACTTTATGATTTCTTTTAAAACTTGTCAAATTTGTCCTAAATCTTAACCACTAGTTCTGTTAAAAATATTAACAAAATTTAACGATATGACACTCTATGTAAACATTGTATCATGTACAATTATAAGTTGGTGGAGCCTCCACACCAATTATATTTTTGTTTAATTTTCATCCCATATTTTTTCAAGACTCATAAATTAGTTTCAACCACTAATTTCTAAAAATAAAAAGAAGTCTTAATTGAACGTACTAATTATATACTTGTGTTCATATAAAATGTTATGCAAGCAAGTTTCTTTAGTATTTCTAATGAAGTTAGTGGTTGTGATGAACTTAGTAAGTTATAAAAACATTTGAAATTAAAGCGAAACAAATTATAATTTTGGGACGAAAATAAACTTAGAATAAAGTTAAGGAATAAAATTACATTTTTGTGCAAAAAAAAAAATCCATATGAACTACTTATAATTTAAATGATAAAGGATTAATTGCAGAAATATAAAATTAATTTTATTGAAACAATAATTTTAATGATAAATAATTAACTTAAGGATTTAATTTTAATTCATTGTCAGTGTAAAGTATTTTTAAACTATCATCTAATCATATGTTGTCATATCATTAGAAGTATTTGATTTTTAAGTAATTGTTACCATATTTAAATTCATTAAATGATATGACAATATATGATTAGATGATAGTATAAAATTTTTTATACTCATAGTGGATCAAAATTAAACTCATTAACTTAATGACTGAATTATTTTAATGTAATTAATGCAAAACTAAATTGAATTAATTAAATTAAAATGTGGATAATGCGTGTAGTGTTATTATAAGACCAAATTGAACTGTATTGTAGAATCAGTCTTACTTTTATATTAACTTTAGATTTGTACTAATAATGATTTGATAATTAACGTGCCTAATTTACTTAGCAGTCACCAACCATAAATTTTAGTTTTCACTAAGGAGTGAGGTGGATCATGAGTTTGATTTCGATGCCTATCTTTCCTTCTTTTTTAGTTTCCTTCCATGTCTAAATATATTCTATTATTCAAACGATATAGATAAATATTGAATACTTTGGTTAGCCTATTAACCATTAATTAAAAAAATGTAACTATAGAATATAACAATAAAAAAAATGTTTGTGTTTACAATTTTATCCATTTTTCTATTTGTATTCAATTAGTTATTAATAGTTTTTTGAAAAATTAAAAGTTTGAGACCAAAGAGGAGAATCCTCTTTATAATAGTGTAAATAGATAATTGGATAGATTAGATTAGATGGATCATAGATTAATGATCCAATTGCCATCCCTTTGGTACAATAAACTTTCTTCACTCCAAGTAAGTTGGACAGACATGACAGATCGTTAGCATCCCAAAACACCCCAATCCATTCATCTCAATGTATTGATGTGGAAATAAATGTATTGTTATTTGTTATCAACATCAACCCTTGTACATTGACACTGTGCTCAGCATGAGCACCTGCACACACTACAATGATGTTGAATTCATGCCACTAGTGAATATTTCCCAAAGAGTAACTACTGGGTATTGGCAGCATTTGGTCCCTCCAAAGGAGCTTGGACAAAGCTGGGAAGCTCAATTGTAGATGTTGTACCCCCTTCCATCATGATTATTGCTCGTTCATCAGTTTGAAAATGTTGGGTTGATTCTTTGATCATTCTGTGGGACATGGTTGCCCTTGTACCAGGGTAGTCAGAGTCACTTTCTGACTCCCCTGTTCCATCTTTAGACCTTTTAGCCCAATTCACCACCTTTGACTCAACCTCTTCATCAAGCAAGCCCTTCTTGAATCGGCTACCCATCTGCTCACATTGAGCGGTGATTTAACCAAAGAAGAGAAGCATGCTAGAGTTTTGAGCAAAGCTTATATTGTGCTTTTAAAGAAGTTTTTTTTATGAATCTCACCTGAGTCACAATAGTGTACAGAGGCAAGGTGCTGTAACTGCAAAGCACTTGAACAATTACACTGCATAACATTACCAAACAGTGAGATGAGAACATAGCATGTGGTGCTCAGCAGCAATATAGCTTGAGCAAAAGTATATTATGCTTTCCTAGTTTTCACTTTCAAAGAGGATAGTACCCCATTATAAGTCTTGGGATGATGTAGGCTAACTTCTCCATAATGCATGAATCAAATCCATATGTGCACTGCAGAGGGGAAAATACTTACTGTTAGAGATATCAATATTATTTATTTAAAGTGACAGAGACTCACTTCTAGATTGATTTTTTTCTTTTGTTTCTTTAACAATAAAAGATACATTTGAAAATACATTATCTTTTGATTTGAAGAAAAGTTTATTGTGTAAATACTCACCCAAATCCAGAAGAAAAATGCAATCTCAAAAGAGTTCTGAAACAAAATGAAGTGAATTAAGTCAAGGACAAGGGCTGGGCGAGTAAACCAAAAGTATTCATCTGATGGCTTCACTGGTATTGCATCTCGTTCTTGTCTTCCCACAACTTCTTGTACTGACTCCTGGGCCAAACGAGCAATTATGTGCTCTAACTTTGCCCCCACGAGAAGTAGAAGCTGTTTCATCAGCCAGCTGAATATAAGTCTTACCAATATCTCATTCCTCATTACTAATGTTAACAAATATCCATTTGGAAAGAATATCGTCACTTACTATCAATGGTAAAAAGGCTAACCAGAAATAAGTGTGCCACCCTGCATAATAAATTCATAAGTAGATAAATTTAATAAAGCCATTGCTCGATAGAATTTTGCTGAACAGGATTCTAGGTATTACCGTCAAGATTTAGCAGCAAAAACAGCACAACAAAGAGCCACAGGTACCAGCTATGATAGAAAAAACAATTAAGAACTGTCGGCTTAAAAGTTGGTTGTTCTTGCAATAAACTAAAATTGCATGTTTGAACTCTCACCTTATGCCTACAACTTTTTTGAAGTCAACTTCAAGTGTCCGCAACATGTACGTGTAAAAATCATAAGCAGGTCTCCTTGGAAAGTGTTTCTGGAAATGGTCACAATTAATAGTCTTTAGTTTGTGTCCATATGATGAAATTAATTATTCTCAGAGGGCTTCATTGTATATTATATGACTCGATCTTAACCTTGACAAATCCTTGCCGCAGTGCAACGTAGTCAGATTCGGTAACAGAGCCATAAAATTGCTTGAAGAATGATATCTGTCAATATGAACACAAACTCAAGTGTCATTACATCAGAAAAGAGGCCATCTTATTGGTATAACGTTATTGTAGGAAGTTTTTTGACGCAGACATGCATTGTATATGAATCCATGTAGCAAAATGTGACGCATACAAGGCAATAGCTGGTAAGATTTTCCTTCCATGAATTGGTAAAACTTTTCTATTCCTTTTTCTGAAGTTGGAAAAGACACCATTTTTCATAATTTCTTTCTAAACTTTGATTTTTTACAGTATGTTTCCTATATCTTCCATGGTAATATATTCAGATCATTAAATCCCTTTCAGGCAGGCATAATTCATTCTCTAGGTTGAAGTCAGAAGAAAACTAGATAAGAATCTGGTGAGAACCGACAAATAGAATTCTGCAACATACCAGCCAACCTACAACAGCTGCTCTTCTCCAATATCCGTCAGCATGTGTTTTGAAGAATTCATGGTGATGGAGAGCTACGCTAGTACCTGTATCAGATGAATGTGCATATGAGAAAAGCTTGAACGAAGGAATCTAAAAAGACAAGTTGCTTCATTTTCTTATATCATCCGGAATTTCAGATTCAAATTACTCTTCGAAGTTAATATCTTGTTTCTAGCATCATCCTCCCATCTCTTCCACTGGCGGATCTACAGGAGGTAAAGTGGTAAACAGTAAACATCATTGTGCTGAAAATCATGAAAGGACTATTATTTTTATTCGTAAGCATATATCAGCTTCAATGAGGATTTAATGTAGGTACCACAGCACCAATTTATTACCCTTGCACTTCCAAGAAACATTGTGGTGACACAGGATACTGCATGTACAACGGCCAATACAAAGATGAAAATGTGCAGGTGATGTAGTGATTCTAGTGATAACAGTGGAACCTTCCCCTGCATAGGAAAAAGAAAGGAATGCATTATAAATCAAATAATTTGTTTGTAAATACAAATGTTAGGGGGGCTGGATAATTTCTATCTTTTCCTTTGGTCAATGAGAGTGCTATTTCCTTTATTTTTATTTCAATTCTTTTTTATTTTAATTGTTCTATTATCCAATATTAATATCTTATAATCTAACTTCTCCATTAGCTGGACTTAAGAGTTATGCTTTCTAATTCTGCAGCAGTACAATATTCTTTCTCAGTAACGTAGTAACAGCCCTAGTAAAGCACAATAAAATCATAGCACATGAAGATATCTAGCCAAAATTAGACCTATTACCTCTCGCTGACAATGTTCCGAACCAGATTCTGCAGAAAAAAGCCTTCTTCTGTTGATTATAGTATCATAGTAGATCTGATCATGATCTGAACCTTTTGGGGACCCATGAGACCTCTTGCATGGAAGCATGTTAGTTGCAAGCTTAGGTGGGATGCAAATGTGGCTTATTACGCCTTGAAAGACGGTTAGTAGAAGGGAAATGAACCCTAAAAGCATCAATTCTGGCAAAAGACATAACGTATACACTGATTAGGCTAAAGAATTATATTAGAGTGGACATCTGCAGAAAAAGTACAATGTAAGATTCAATATGAATTAGCACTATAACTTTATACAGACATTGTGTATTCCAACTAAAAATACAAGAATTATTTATATTTACTTTCCTCATTCAGAAGACTCGATCTGAGAGGTTGATAGATTTGAAATAACTTATTCAGATAATTCTATTTTTTTGAGTAGCTAGAATACGCTAATTTCAGCATCAAATTAATGAAGATTTGTAGCAACTAGCAAGTAACAGAGGCAAGATTAATTGAAAACTTTACCTCTTCAAGTTCATGATAATATTTTTTGCTGGCCAAAATTTTTACATAAAAAGGAAGTATATAATTATATATTATGACAAAAAAGAAACTACCTTCTTCCAGTTTTTGTAAGGCTTCGTATAGTGCAGCCTGTTTCTTGTGCTTCAAGTACTGTAACATCCAAGCCAACAAACAACTCATCAGGACGAAATAAGTCATATAAAAAATTATGTAATAACAATTTAACAATACCTAACTCTCTTAAACAGAACAAAATATTTGAGCAATCAATTAGGCCGCAATGTCTATGCACACTACTTCTCAGCACCAAGCTGTAAAATGGATCTAAATTAAGCACATGTTATGCTTCATTCTCTGACTGATTTGGTTCTACCTAGGAAGAGAATACTGTAAGGAATACTAACATAGGTTGCACATGATGCTTGTATTCAATGGAGAACTGCTATGAAATCGTTCTGTGTATCAATTGATAGTATCATCATCTTGCTCCTTCTCTTTTAGGACATTTAAATAGTAATCAAACCATTAAAAAGGACATGCTTCTGACTTACAAAAGAAGAGCAGTCTAGCAGCTGAACTAAATTGTTTCTGGGATAATTACCCATCAAAGTCATCTTTTTCATTTCCTTAACTTTAAATTTCAATGGCTTTTAGAATGTATAAATGGTTAAATTCACATTTTTATGCTTTGAAAGCATGAAACAAATTTTTTTTTTCTTTCTATTTTTAGTTCCTTAACCTATCACATTTATTACTGCCCACCCTTAACCACCTGAGCCATGGCTAGGTGTTACTAAAAAAATATCAGTAAGGACTGCCTCTCATGGGGTCGTCGTCCACTAACCATTAGGTATATTTGAAGTAATATACTGTTACTCTTGCATTACTTATGCTTGCTGTCATGGGATGGGACCACATTGCTAATACTACTAGCCTTATATATTGTCTCCTTAAGGCTTTACTATTTCTTGACATAACCATACATAAACAGAACTTGTTTTAAGCAAGGATGTCTACGTGCTGGTCCCTTCACACCAGTAAGAAGAGAAAAGAAAAGAAATGGCTTTAGGTTCTCAAAGGCTCTGAAACCACTAACCAGCTTATAAATAACATTATGTATCCCCTACAGCATTCAAACCCCAGAAACTTAAACAGAAGAAAACAAAAGAATTGGATAAGGTCCCAGAAACTGAAGATATAATGACGAAGATTGCTAGTTTACCTTTCCAAGCCGGTGAAGGGCACGCTCGACACAAAAAGAGATGGAAACGATGATGGAGCAAACAACAGCGACAATCCATGTTGGTGTATATTCCAGAGAACCGTTCAGTTCCTCTGCCATGTCTTGTTACCAATATAGTTTGAGAGACAGGTGAGTTAATGACAATTCTTTGTTCTCATATTTTGGCCTGAAGTGATGGGGAGTTACGGAAACGATATTCTGCAGACTTCCCATGCAAGTGTCTCATTTTAATGTGCGGTTAAGTTTGATTCTACACATACTAGCAAGCAAGGAATGTTTCCTTAAGCATAAGGGTATACAGCTAATGAAAGTGGCATACAACGTGGGATCAGATTCCAAGTGCTCGTCACAAGTAACGTGCAGAATTCACTAATATTAAAATGATAGTTTGTTTCCCTGGTGTCCATAAAAAACATTGACACCTCAGACAACATCTACGTTGCAACACAAGAAAATCTAAAGTAAATTGTCAATTGTGGCGTTGTATTTGATACGAATGACATGTCCTTGTCTCCTTTTATAGTTTCATAGTATACTCAAAAAAAGCCAAGGTTATTTCAGGCACGCCACTGGCCAAATAAGGAGGATGATTTTAGTTGCTAGAACGACGCTTGTGCATGCACAGATCCACTGGCACAACATGTAGAACAGCTTAATGACTATCTTACAAAATACAAAGGAGAACTCAAGCTCAAGGAGAATAGTTTTAAAGAATACAGGTTAAAAAGGAAAGAAGTTTGAGTAAGGCAACTGTAAGACATTAGATGAAACTAACAATTACAAGCTGTTCAGTTTTCATGTTTAAAGAATACAAGATTAGATACATATATACTATGTATATCACAAAAAATTTAAACAAAGAGACACTCGCAAGTACCACTTTATCAATTTCTTAAATGCTACTCTTGAGTTGAAGATTGGCCTAGTTCCATTACTTCCATTTGTCCATGCCCTTGATCTTCCCAGTTGATACAACATACAAAAATTATCAATGCACTCATGTCATTTGGGGTACTTGCTGGAAAAAGAAAACGAATGGCATAAAGCCTTATGGTTTCCATGGTGCTGGAGGTGGTGGTGGTGTAGGAAACATTGGAGGTACGGCAGAGAAAATGGTATTTTTGTCAATCCCTGTACTTCCATCACCTGACAATGCCACTAGTGCTGCTACTAAACCAGCATTTCCCGCAAGAGTTGGCTCTGTGTAGTTGTAGTTTGTACGAACGTCATGGAAACCATCATGCTTGTCAGGACCAGCAACCATGGCACCAACAATTGTATTTGGATTTGGCTTTGATGAGTCCCTCCATTTCCGTCCACCTTTACAATTATACTTAACCTTGTTCTTTGGTATAGACGCACCTCTATGGTGGACATGTTTTGGATAATGATTACCAAAACCTACAATATAGCTCATTTTCCGAGGGTTATTCCCAAGGATGTAATTAATCTGCAAAAACACCCACAAATGGGAAAAGAAAATTTAGCTCAGACACCTCGTAGTGATTTCAATTCTGTGAGGAAGAGTTAGATCCCATGGATGTCTCACTTAAAGGAGTTGAGCATTACACACCTGAGTCTTGGCAAAGTCACGGAGAACATCAGTCGAAAAGAAATTGGGTCCACAATACCATCCAGGTGTATCAGCAGCATCAAGGTAATCACTGTATAAGGAAGCCAAAAAGGCTGCATTGACAACATATTGGAGTGGCTGAGGCCTACCATGGTTTAATTGAATCAAGCCCCCTGGGTGCATAAAATAACCAAGATTTGCATCAGAATGAAATTGGAAAATCATGAACTCTGGTGCCCAGTGAAAAGGTTTTTAGTAAGAGAATTGTTACCTTTGGTTCTATTAAAGCTTGTGAAAACTGGTAGGTAGGAGCACATGATTATGTTGGTCTGATTGTGAAAGGTCCTTAAAATTTCTTCATATGGATACCCAGGACTCAAGAACAACCTCAAACGACTCAGAAGAACCTAAATACAAGATAACAGGATCAAGTTACTAACTTCTCTTAGTATGTATATCAAGAACTGACTTTCTTTTCTTATAATTTCACAAGTCAAGCAAATCAGTCAAATGTATTTTGGCCAACATGGCTATGACCTATAACACAATTATATTAAAGTAACATCCTGGGGAGGCCAGGAGATAAAACATTGACGAGAAATAGTAAGAAGGGATAAAGTGTGGAGTTGAACTCCGAGAAAAGTACTGTTAATATACAACTCTACACACCAGTTTATCTATAATCTGGGAAAAACAAGCGTTCAAAGTAGCCACACATGACATTGCAGGACTAAAGGCACATACAAAGGACTTAATACTATCCAAGAACCGCTTGCAATCATACCAAAATATGTATAAAAGAAACTTGAGAGAATTAAAATTCAAGAATTTCTGGAAAAAATATTTTCAGTTTAGAAACAATTAAGCAAACAAGTGGTTAACAATGTTCAAAGGGTGGTCAATGGATTAATTATATATTGACTAAATTAACTGCTTGTCTAGTTAGTTGTTACTAAGCAGTAAATACTTTTACCAGCGATTCCTAAATTGTTATTCTCCCATGAAACTTCCACAGTCCACAGACACTGTAAACTCAAATTTTGCTGCTTAAGGACTGAGTATTAAACCACATACAGCAGCTACCATAAAAACCAGACAATTATCAGTCAACTTTTATTTCAGATGGATGTCTTCTGTTAAATGAAAAAATGAACAACAAAAGCACTTAGAAATTCTTCATGCAATTCAGCTAAGAAAACCAAGTTTTAAATAGTTTAACTTTCCAGCTGCTGTCTGTAAATGCTTATCTAATTTACAAACAACAAATTAAGCTAACTTGAGCATGTTATAACAAAGAATCTCTACAACATTACCTGAGCACCAGCAAGCTTGTTATCCCAGCTCAGTACACCATAATCAGGGCCTCCCCAGAAGGCACCAGCGTGCTTGGCCAGGCCAGGGGTAGTAGCAAGTTTAAGGTACGAGGAATTTCCAGTTGCGTAATACATCCAAGCCCCTCCCCAAACAAACTCATCCCAGTAGATAGTGGAATTGTAGAATATTGCAGCTTCTGAACCACCTGCACTGTATCTGCCTCTCTGCTCCCTTGAAAACTTAAAGAGTGTTGTGGCACCATGAACAAGTTTCTGTGAATACGCTTTGTTGTCTTTGAAAACAATGGATGCAGCAGCTAAGGCAGCAGCCATTTCTGCTGCAAGATCCGAACAGCTGTGGCATTCAGATACAGGTCGTGCATAATCAATGTCCTCTGGACGCATCCAGCAGTAATGGTCATTTGGAGTTGTACTTCCTCCAGAAGTATCTCCTATCCCAACCTGTCAAAGAAGGAGTAAATCCATATGCGAGATGCATATTCAAAGAATTCTAGTAAACAAAATAGGAAATTCAAATGTGTATAGCAAGTTTCTCTCTTTTTATGCAATGTGATAAAATCAACAAAATAATAAAAGTCTCCCAGCCAAATACCCCCTCCTAAAAGAAAGGAAGAGGCCAAAAATTCAGGACACTGGAAATCTTCATGGGTAGCAGAAATGTAACAAAAGCAGACTATCAACTAGTCAAAAATGTTTTTTTAAGCATAATGTTTACCTGTGCAGCAAGGGTGGTTATGGTATCAGCAGTACTATTGAAGGTCTTCAGAAAGTAATCTGTTCCCCATTTAATTATGTCCTTAACATGGTTGAGCTCCCCAGCAGCTTCATACTTGGCACTATATTCAATTACGCTCCAGCTCAACATGGTCATGGCAAAAGCTTTAGGGAAGTGGAACTTGATCGCATCCCCAGCATCATAATAGCCACCAACCAGATCCTTGATGACAGTTGATGTATCAGACTTCCCATCTTGCAGACAAGAGTTACCTCTCCACGAAACATTATTATGCTTAGGGAGTTTTCCCGCTGCAGCAAGAGAAATCAGGGAAGATAAATAAAACAAAATTCCCAATCTTATGAAACCAAAAAAAAATTGTTCTCATGTTGATCATCACAAGAGGGCTACTCCATGTAGTGATAAGAGAGGACGTCTAAACACATCAACATCCAGGATCTTCAATTATAATAATCACTACAAGCCACTATCATAACAAAAAACAGATTTAAATCATCAACACACCAAACACACACATGAAGGGTCAAGTTACTCTCCAATAAAAAAAAATTCAGATTACAAAAATACTACTATGCCAAAAGGGAACAAGAATTCAAAGTAAAAAAAAAAAAATCAGATCTAATACAAGAACCCCAATTGTTGGCGAAACCCCCCAAAAAAAAATGAAAGTAAAAATGAGTAAACAAGGTGCAAAATGGGGGGCCAAAAAGAGAGCTGAAAAAACAAAAGCTTACATTTTTGGGCGTTGAAGAACATGAGGGCCTTGTGGAGAGCAAGGGTGTAGTTATCGGGGGGACCGTGCTTGTGGTGGTGGCGGGGTACGGTCTTGACGATGAGGGTGATGAAGCCAGCGATGAAGGCGGAGACGAGAAGGGTGCCAACGGTCCAGACGAAGATCTTGCGGCTGACGATGATGCAGCCCAGATCCACGTACTTCTTCTTCTTCTGCTCGCCCGGTCCCAGTAGCCAGCTCTGCTGGGTCTCGTCCAGTGGCCGGGACAGCGCCGCCCTGTCGAAGTCCTGCAGGTTCCGGCTGCGGTCGTCGTCGGTGGCTGAGTCGGTGGCGTTGATCTCCAGCGGGCCACCCCAGGGATCCCTCCCGTACATACTCATCTTGAATGCTGCCGGCTTTGGTCTACCACCGACACCCCAGATCTCGAGAATGGTGGAGGATGAAGAACGAGAAGTGATGAGAGAGAAAGAGGGAGTTGACAACAACGCACACTCTACTCACAAGGCACAAATATAGAACACCCAACAAAGAAACCATAAATAAAATTCTAGTACAGTGGCACAGACAAGACAACCTCTGTTTCTCTTTCTCTCTCTATCTTTTTCTCTCTAGAAAGAGAAAGAGAGGAGTGAAGCAGATGGTTTGGAGCAGGAGTGGAATGGAGACTAAATGCCTAAAAAGTGGACTTTTAATGAGCTAATAGTCCACTGTCCATTGCATTTTGCTAGACTGTTGCTGTCTCATTTATTTCTCATTATACATCAATTTCTATTTTTTTAGACCATTTTTAGAGCAAATTAAATCATTAAATGGCTTCTTCGTTTGCTTGAATCAGAAAATTTAGCTGAAAAAACAAATCCTTTTGGAAATTTTAGGTGGCTGGTGGTGATGGTGCTTCCTTGCCCTTGGTGTTGCTGATTATGATAATTAGTCAATAATGTCATGTGGGTTGGATTTTGCTTTCATAATGTTTTCTTTCTTTTTTTTTTAGTGTTTTCTTTTTTAATTTTTTTGCTTTCGAAAATTAAATAAATTAGGTCGAAGACAATGACCAATGACCAGCCCACTCATCGACAAGGACAGTCTGTCTGTGACCCAACATCCTTCTCCTTCTTCATTAGCAATAACTTTTTTTTTATTATTTACTGTTTTTCTTTTTTATTTTTGTTAATAAAATTGAAAGTGTTTCTTACAAATGGGTTACTTACTTGATACGCAATTTTACTTTTATGGTTCTTGTTGCAGCGCCCAACCCAACCGGTGAGTGGAAGCACCTGATCCAATTATATATATATATATATATATATTGAGTTATTGACACGAGAATAAAAATAAAATAAAACTTTTATACGAAGCATCTGATGTAATTAGATACATGTTTAATACGAGAATGAAGATTTTAAAAATAAATTTTGTGTATAATTTTATAATTATTCTTAAATTTTTTATTTTGTTAATTTCATATCAAACTAGACCTAAGACTCACGGAGATATTAAATTGCTACTATTCCTAAAAGCATAAGGCCAAGCGAATGAAAATATTTTTTTTTGTATGAATTAGAGTATTTTTACAATATTTGTGTAAATTTAATCTCTTTAAATAAAAAATAATAATAATATATTTTTTATATGAGATATAACTTTTAATCATTGAATTATAATTTTTTTTGACGGTGAATTATAATTCTCAAATCTCTTAAAAAAAAAATAACTCATTTCTACTGTGCTGTCACTCCCCGGCAGCTAATGAACGGAAATGTATGCATGGATACCCAGCTCAGGCACTTACTATAATATAAAAAAACTGAAAAGGTATATGACAATCATAACGTTTCTTATCGCAAAAAATTGAGCAAAGTCATAATATTTATTAATTAACACATGGGGTGTTGAATTTTAAAGTATATCATGGGGGAAGAATATGCTATTTCTTTTCTTTTGTTTTAATTTAAAAGCTTTGGATGGAACCAACCATACAATAAGCTTTAGTTTCCAACCAAAGGTTTGCCGACACTCAAAGATATTATCATCCCCTTACCTGCCTTTCACTCTCTCTCTCTCTCTCTCTGACGTTTGTCTAAAACCTACCGGTGTTTCATGCTTGCATGGGATGCGGTAGTTGTTCTGCACCTTTCTGTTTTTCTAATTTTCTTCCCTTGCTGGTATGAATAAATCTTTTTAATGTAAGATTCAACAATTTTATAAAAAAATTTGTATAATCTCTCAACACATTTAAATTTAAAATAGTAAAACAAAGACAAATAATAAAAATATAAGAAAAATATACACAGTCAAAGATTCATAACTCAAATGACACTAAATTTTTTTAGAGGCTATTTCATTTTGTGATTAAATTTTACTAAAATTGTTTTACCTAAACTTTATCCTATCATTGCCTTTCCTATAATATGTCTTAGATCACATTTGTGACCTCAAAAAATTGGCTAGACTTTAGCCTATTAGATTTTTTTTTTATTATGAATATTGTTAATAGTTTAAGTTTTATAAAATAGGTTGAAAGTCAATTCATATGAAAGATAGAGTAAATCCACTTCATTGTGGTCATTTTAGATTTAGACTCGCATTATTAATATAAATCTAATCTTAATATAAACATGCTAAATGCATGTTTGGTTTTAATTAATCTTTTACAAAAATATTTTTTTTAAAAATTATTTGAGTAAGATTTTGATTATAAATTATTTTAAATATAAAATAAATTATTTCTTCACTTTTTACTTAAAGAGACGAAGAGAGCCTTATGACTTGTCCGATTAAAAGTCATGGCTGCTTTTAATTTTGTAACTAGAAAAGAAGACATAATCACACATCATATCTAGTAAGTTTAAGATGGGCAAGACATACATGCTCTTAA
This sequence comes from Castanospermum australe, assembly GCA_019955255.1. Classification (NCBI taxonomy): domain Eukaryota; kingdom Viridiplantae; phylum Streptophyta; class Magnoliopsida; order Fabales; family Fabaceae; genus Castanospermum; species Castanospermum australe. Next base: position 470,196 of record NSJW01000802.1, read on the forward strand.
CCTCTCAACTATATTTAATTTGGTGTTATAAATTCATACATATATCTTCTGCATTATTGATGGTTTAATTGCTTCTTCACAAATTTTCTCACCTTCACTCTTCCAGTGACACTTGACCAAATGGTTGAGAACTTGGGATAACACTCTTCACCCCCATTTATCATGTGATCATTTGGACAATCTGGTTTGGTCTTTACAACAACCGTATTAAGCCTAAAAAAATGTTTATTTCTTTTGCTAAATAAAAAATGATTAAATAACATTATAGGTCTCATGATAATTTTTTTAATTAAGCACATTCAATACATGTTTCATATAATATGCATAACTATCTTTTTCTTAATAAAAAAATTAAAATTTATGTTAAAAATAGCTTTTTAAAAGCAAGAGTGTAAAAGTAAAGTCTTTTTATTTTACATGTTTGACATAAATTAAAACCAATACGAACGCGTTCAAAAAAAAAAAAAGAAGAAAAAATTCCAGTCAACTTTTGTCCACCGCCTTGCAAAAAGTCTAATGGCGTTAGAATTCAAAACAAACGGGCTAGTCTTTTGCAGTTCCTTAGTGCGAAGCTGAAGACATCCTTAATCTACATTAGTGCTATTATTAAAATGTAATCAGCGAAACATTGAAACTTTCTGATATGCTTCTTGGATTTCAAAATTAACTTTCAAATGAGTTTTGATAAATGGGAAGATTTGTGTTCGAATCCCATGACTATCAATTATTGCTATTAGTAAATGTAATCATTGAAATCTTCTGAGATGTTTGCCGGATTTTGTTTTTACCAAAAAGCATATTCATATTTCGTTCTTTTTGCAAATTAGAAAAACACTGATACAACTAAAAGGTTTGGTAGGCCAACTAAGTTATAGTGTCTTTTATCGCTGAATTATTACTACATGAATTAAAATACAGAATGGTGCAATGGATGGTACCAAAAAATTAGGCACCTAATAGAAACCTCTCTAAAAATAATAGATATTCAAGCCTTTGTTTGTTATGCATTTTTTAAGTGAAAAAGAAAGGAAAGAACTAAAGAATTGAGCTCATCTCTTGTTTCTATCAATTTAAGTAAAGAAAGAAAGAGATTTGGAATGATAACTTCCTGTGGATTCCATAATTTTACATCTTTCTTTATCCAAGAGATTGGAAGAGAAAGAAAAATTTTAAAATCTTGTTTTATCACTTTACTCGTGCTAAAGTTGTGAAGAGTAACAAAATAATTTACATATATTTTTATTCTTTTCCATTAAATGATATCAAACAAGGTGAGTGATAACTGTTTCACTTCTTCCTTCCTTTCATTTCATTTCTTTTATACTGTATTCCTTCTTTTCCTTTATCTTCCATGATACCAAAGTATAAGAGTTAGGGTTTATGATTTTTGATTCAGTCATATACACTTCTATGAGTTATGAGATCCAAAGAGGGAAAAAAAAACTGAGGAATAAGTACTATTGTCAGCAGAAAAATTTTCAAAAAAAAAAAAAAAGATTAAAAGAAAAACAAGTATATACAACTCTGAAGCTGATTTGCTTATGAACATGTCTAGTGAAATTCACATAAAAGAGTAATATATCCCGCTAATAATTCCTTTTAGAATTCCTACAAGGATTCCAGCCTGCAAAGGCTTGCAAAATTAGATTACTGCTATATACAATGTATGTTTCTTTTTATAACAATATCAACACAGGAAGTTTGAACTAGCGATATTTTAAAATCTCGTCACTAACTCACTCCTACTGGCTTACTTACGACACATGCTGTTTCATTAGTGAATGCATGCCTTCCATCTTCCGAGTTGGGAGCTAGAGATCAAAGCTATGGCTGTTGAAATGGAAGATGGGATGATGGCCTTGTCTTGTTATACTGTGTGACCTGATTTCCTCGGCAACACTTGACTGAAGCGTTGGAGGGCCACAAACTATAACACCCACATCAACGTGGCCCCATTGCTCTGACATCAATTCGAAAATTTCTGCAAATATATTCAGATTAGCAACCTCTAAATATGGAGAACATAAAACCTTCCAATATGATGCTAAGCTTGTGCGTCGAGGTAGTGTGTAGAAACAACAAAGGAGAGAAAAGGGAGAAGGGGGGCGGGCGGGTTGTGTTACACATGTACCAGTGGAACTAGAGAGCTTTCAAAGGTCGTACTTAACATAGAAAAGGAAACTGATATTTGGAAGGTTTATTTCTCACAACAATCAAAACAGTAATTTGTTCCCATATCCATCATCTAACATATGAAGATAAAGGATCTCTTGCTGGAAATTAAGGAAGAAAGAAAAGAACCTACATCCGTACCCACTTAACTGGATGCAAGACCATCATTGTCTTCTAACCAAACAAACAATTTAATTGGTTTTGTAAGAGATAACTTCACGTAACTAGAATTATATTCATCATGAAATATGTGCAATATATATATAAGTGAGATTCCAAATAAGCTTATGCATGTGATACAAGTATGTGTATCTGAACACATAAACATGTAGCCTTTACCACCAACCAGTCCTTTCATGTTTTAAGATTAAGATTTAAAACACAGAATTAACATCATGAAGACATACCTTTGAAGTCTGGCCTGGAACCATAACGAATGACAGTTGATTTTGCTAGTTTTTCTTGACTTGGATCCTTGGGTGCCACAGTGCCATTTTGCTGAATTTTATCAACCTTTATATAATTGGACTCCTCCTTCACAGAACTTTGCTTGTCCCAAATATGCCACAATGCAACCACTAAACCACCAAAGATAACAGCACTTGCAACCATGCAGACTACAAAAAGTAGCCCTTTGTACCACCATTTATATACACCAAATGGGTTTATATAGTAAATGTTCAACAAACCTAGTAAGATCACAAAGCCAATGGTAGATGAGATAACATATAGTCCAGACCAATAATTGTCTCCTGTACCAGCCAAAACAGACATGCCACAGTCACTAGGCACAGGGCAGAATGAAGACTTTATTGGTTTGTAAACGTATCCCTCTTCCTGCAGACAATAACAATCAAATGCCATTAAGTGAAGATAAAAGAAATCATTAGAGAAAGCACCAGTTGAAGAAAGTACAAGTGTGTAAGAAGAAAGCTAGACTCACCAATGGAGGTTCTGATTCTCGAGTGACATAAATATGTATATCAAGGTTTACTTTATCAGAAAAGAGTGGACAGATTGCTTCCATGTCGATGCTTGAAAGAAGTGGAAGCTCATTTGATTTTTTCACTGCCCAAACAACAAAAATATTTCTTGGAAGACAGGGTTTTCCTTCCCTCACACGGTGGAGAATATCACTCAATATAGCAAGGAATGGTGAAAGTCCGATACCACCAGCCACTAATACCAGATTCTCATACCTAGGAGAACAAAATGGCCAAATCATTTCATTAGTTAATTGAAGAACTAAAGTATAAGTGGGCTGAGGTCAAGGTATATTGGTGACCAAATCAAGGTTTCTGACTTTCTGTCATCTAATAAATGAGCAACATCAAAATAAAATAGAAGGCACATACATCAAGTGATATGGTACTTCATGCCCATATGGCCCCTCAACCGAAGCTGTTATCGTAGTATGAGGCTGGACAGATAAATCGTTTATTGATTCAACATCAGTAATATTTTCTCTCAGCCTTTCTGTCCATTTGCCAAGAACCTTTATGAGAACAGAAAGGTGATACTTTCCATCCAAAGGACTAGAAGAAACACTGAATGGATGCCACTGCAGCCATGATAATTCCCGGACTTGAAGGAAAATGAAACTTAGAGCATTGTATCGCAAATCTACATTTTAAAAAGATATATTGTCACTGATATGGTAATGGTACTGAAATAAGTGTACAAAATACTATAATAAGTATAATTACTTCGAGGCTTTGACAGAACCAATTCCACAGTGCCACATGGAAGGCACCTGGCTGAGATTAAATTAACAGTCCTCCGCGATTGGCAGAATCTCAGAAAGCGATCAAGCACAAAAAGAAATATTCCTCCAGCAGCCATAGTGAAAATAAAATCACCAACATGCAAAGCCAAAAAGACAACAAAGACTACATATAATTGGTGGGTGTAGAAGAACAACTCAAAATTCCACGTTCGCACTCCAGGAAGAGAGGTCACCCACATCAACAAACCAGCTAGAAGGCTAATAACTCCTGGGAGATTGGCAACGCCAATATCTTTCCACTCTACTAGCTGCAAAGGAGACCAAACAATATACGGAGAAGTGAAGAGTTAGCTTGATTAAGTCAACATATTCGAGCAAATCCTTGATTTTATCAGTAAAAACTTCATATTTTTAAGGGAATAAAAAGTTAAGTAGACCATCTTTGAACAATCTCCCATTAACGGTCTGACTAAATTAAGAGTTTAAACATTGGAATATAATGTTTACCAATCATATTTTCATTCCATGTAAAGACTCTTCAGACCAAACAAAAATGCACATTAAGAAATAAAGGATGTCACTTCACCACTAATCAACAACTAACTGATCAGGATAGCAATGCATATATCTTGACAAGGCACGAGGCCAAAAAAAAAAAAAAAGACAAAATGCATTCCATGGCTAGTGATACACTTCTCCCAGATTTAGGAAACACCATTCAAAGTCAATCACTTTAGTTATCAAACCTGCCAATCAAACCTTAATCTTTTAAAATTCAAATACGCCCTGACAGCAAATTCTGTCTATAAAATTCATTTAATTATATAAGATCCTGCTCCTGTATACATTGTTTAACAGGAAGTTCAATTGTCAGTTCATTTTCCACACTATCAGTCAATCTCTTTTAATTTTGCACAAAGACTGAATGCCTATGGTTTGTAAGGTTTTGACAAATAAATCAATAACGAAAATTACTAAAGTGAATGGACAATATAGGCATTTTTTACAGTGAAAATTTAACAAACATCAACCATGGATAGCCTATATTATTCTGCAAGAATATGTTACTCTTACCCATACCATTACTCCTTCAGTTTTTCCATTTACTTTGGCTCCCTTTCAGTGCATTATATGTTTCAATAATTCAATTACTTCAATTCACTAAAATAGAATTCATACAGCAAACAAATAAAAAACAAATATCATACCTTATTTTACCAAAAGTTAAATAAATAAATAAATAGAAACATAAGAGACATTAAGAAATAATGCTCATGTGTCTATACATTCTTTGTGTAAAGTGTAAACTATCTTCAAAAAAAAGAGATTCATCAAAGAGGGCTCACTTCTTGTCCAAGACGACCATCCATTGCCCATGCAGTAACATAGAAGAGTCCATGGAGAGTAAAAAGCACCATTGTGAGGTGTCCCAGCCATACATGATATCTTGTGGCATGTTCGAAAGGGATATCTATAAAGCGGAGAAGAACAGATCCCCTTGAAACTGGGAGAAATAAAAATGCCACGCAAAATAACCCAATGGAACCGAAGCGAAGTCCCAGAATTTCCAACATGAATATGCTGAAAAATTGAAGTAAACCAGGAAAATTAGCTAATCATATTCATTAATTTTAAAAATTACATGAGCACTGTAAAGTTTCTAAGCCAAGTACTTGTTCCATGATGATAATATTCAATACATTATCGTCGTCAGTACTGAGGCACATGAAAAAAATATGATTCAATTTGAAGCAAGGGTAGACAACATATAGAATCCATGTCAAGACCCTCACTTAAAGCAGACTAGGGAAAGTTGCTCATATGCATGTTTATAGAGAAATGATATCAAGTAACAAGTTTTACTATACTATGGCTAAAAAGAACTACAAGTTCTACCAAACTCGAATGCATAAAAGTCTAATTCTCCAAATTTGTGTGTGTTAGTTTTCTTTTTCTTTTTTTTTTCCCCAGTTTGGGGAGGGGTTTCTGGTTCAGGATAATAAACACTGTCAAAGATCAGCAGTTAAGTACTTCTCAATCTCATAGATTGTAAACCTCCAAGTTCAGATTGAAATTTCATCACTGCAGTGATATCCTAATCTTCATAAAGCCTACTTAACATGTTTTGGGCCACATAAAGTTGCTAATCGCAGTAATCTACAAATATAGGTAGCACCAGACTTGGTTGAGAAATTCTTGTATGCTTTATAAACCCTCAATCAATTCTTAGACATACAAAAGTAAAATAGGGGAAAATAAGATATGAAAATGAATCATCAATATCAAATGAACTGATTATTTTACGAAACCAATATATAATCCATCAGAGGATAAACAAAAGGGAGATTGAAAAAAGCTGCATTAAGTGCCAACCACTTATTCCATCTACCATATTTTTTTCGTCATTAGTTTCATAATGATTATTTCATGATGAAGTCGATTCCTCTCGTTTTTGAAGTACCAAACGTAGGTTTGAAGAGGTTAAGTAAAAGGGAAAAACTAGAGTCTTCAATCAAGCAAAGAAGCCCATCAAGTGAAGTAAATTTGCAGCATCAAAATTCTGAAAATAAATAAACCGTACTGGTCTATTGTACCTCTTGGTTTGAAAAGATAACTGGCCAGACATAAATCCAAGGGCCCTCACAGTATAAGCATAGACAGCCCAGATAACATACGCCGAAAAGAGGACAATCCCAATGAACTCAGTAGCAGAAACAACCCCAAAAGGTCCATTGACAAGCACAGGAAACGTCCACAGGCGAAAGCCTGGACGCTTGGAGGTCTTCTTCCTGCCAACAAAAATCCAAATCAAAAACAAAGCACCCAACAAATCAAAATGTAGAATATAATGATGAAATTCAGTGCACAGATAAGAAAGTTTCTGGAAATCACATACTCATGAAGCTGCTCCTCCCCAGAAATAATTAGGTGGATAATGGCAAGGAATGCAATTATGAGAATTGGACCGCTGAGGAGCAGAAAAATGCTTCCTGCAGAGCACATACTCAGCATTAAACTTAAGCGACACGGTAAACCATTGTGCAAAATAAAAGCAGAAAGAAGAAAGATAACCTGTAATTCCAAAAGGAGTTCCACTGGTGAGATTAATCCATTTTGAAAACAAGTCATTCACATATTCTGCTGGGAACAGAAAAATTAAAGCTGCCCATGCAATGAAAATCACCCAGATCACAGACTTGAGAGCCCATTTGGTAGCTGACACAAAAGGAGATGTCTTCCTGGCATAACCAGTTTCATCACCTCGAGGAGAAAGCAGAGGACTATGAACAGAGTGTTTCTCCATGTAAGGCAACGCCTAGAAATTGCTATAACTCGTTGAGGGTACCCTATAACGAACTACTCCCTGCTTCTTAAAGCACAAGGTCCCATAAAAATACTAGGAGGAAGTGGAAAGAAGCCAAATTTTGTGGAACCCATGATCGTGTGAAGATGGGTATCTGACAATGATTCACGCTAAGGAGGAATTCTGGACCACTGAAATGAATTTTGCTCAAGAATAACATAGTGGAGTGCAGTGTACGATTACCCATCAAGCAGGAATCTGTGGTGGAAATACATTACTGTGAGGAAGATCGAGGTCGAAATAGAGAATGGGCTAAAGCTAATGACCAATACCATAAAAGAGGAGGGAATAAATAGTAATCATGATTAATGAGTGGTGGGACGAAGCGAGACTAGGAATTTGATATCACCGTTCACAAACGAAGGACCACGAACTCGAATGTATTTCACGGCAAGTACGTTGGTGGGGACGCGGGGTACAAATTGGTTCATGGGATACTCAGTATAAATCATCGTACTATGGTATTTTTTGTGCATATTATAAAATCTGATACTTTAAAGTTTATATTATATAATTTATTTTTATCATATATTTAATATAATATTTGATAATATAAAATTATTTAATTTATTTATTTTTATTTAATAATTATAAAATAAATTAATTAAATTTAGTAATTTAATAAAATTATTTATATTAAATTAAATAAAAATATAATATTTTAATTTTAAATCAACCTTAACTATTATTTTCAATTCTCTTTTTATAATTAGACTTTATAATATTTTATATTATATTATCATATCTTATCAACTTTATTTTGTAAAATGTATTAAACAGAATCTAACATCCAAGCCAAAATGACAAAAAAGGCATATAGTAAGTACATCATAAAATGACTCAGTAGTGCAAAATTTTTTGCTTATCAACCATTATATATTATAGTTTTATTTTAATTTATTATTAGTGTTAAAAAATTTATATTATTATTTAATTATGAGTTATTAAATTATTAAAAAAATTAATTAAAATAATAATTATTAAAAAAAATAAACACTTAATAATATATAATTAAATAAAAATATTAAAAATATTATACTTATAATAAATTAAAATTAAAATTCATGTATTATTTAAAATTTTAATTTTTTAAATAATTATTATTTTAATTAAAATTTTTTAATAATATAAAAAATATATTATATTAAAACTAAATTCAAAAATTAAAAATGTATTATAATATGTGAATAATATAACCCTAAAATAGTTACATTACGTATGACAATCTTATATTGATTGGCTGAAGTATAAAAGTTAATTTTCGGGAATAATGAATTATTATCACGTTAATTTTTTAAAAATATTTTTAGAAATGACTTTGTCACTGTGATAAAGACATGTTTGTGACTAATAATAATGTGACATGAGAGGACGCATTTTGGACACTTTAAATGTAAAATATTCTCGTGATAGAAGGATGTCGAAATTTCTCGTGTTGATGAAATAAGTAAGACTATATTAAAAAAATAGTCAAAATTTATTTTTACATGAAAATATTTAAAAAAAAAATTTACAACAAACACGTGAATCTAAAATTTTTATATACAAATTTTTAAAAATAAAAAAATTCTATGAACTGACGATAGGAGGGAATCCAAGTCAAACCATTAATCCACTCTTCACTCTACCTTGGCAGGTAGAGAATCTGGATTCAACTTAGAGGCATTCTTTTTTTTTTTTTTTTAAGGTATGTTTTGAATGAAAAAGTATAAAGGAGGTAACTTTTTATTTTTAAAATTAAGAGAATTATGATATTTTTATTTAAAAATAATAATAAATGATTGAAGAATTACACGAAATCATTTGTTTTATTTTTCTCATTTTAAGAATTTTCAAAATAAATAAAGTGTTTATTAATAAAAAATACTCTTTTTAACTTTTCTGTCCAAATATATTTAGTACATGTTTAAAATAATTTATTTTTTAAAAATTTATTTTTTAAAAAAAAATTAATAAAATTTTAATTATAAATTATTTTAATAATAAAATAAATTAATCTAAATACATACTTATCTCTCGTCCTTTTAAAATAAAAGAAATTATTGTATCTTCAAAAATAAAAAAAAAGAAGAAGATATCTCGTACATGTGTGAGGCTACAAATAAATGAGGGACAGAAACAGCGTTGAGAGAGAGATTGAAGATAAGAAAGTGACAGCCAAGGAATTGACAGGGAGGAGAAGGAGGTCCACTTGTTACTTTTGTGTACACAAAATTCCCAGATGTTATCTGCCCTGCCTCTTCCTTTCCTTGCTCATTCAAATAATGTAAATAGAATAATTTATCTTTTTTTTTTAATAAATTAAGATTATTTTTATAAAATTTAATTTATTTAAATTATTTTATAAATCTAATTTTTTTAAACTCATACAAATAGGACAATTTCTTATTGATACATATTCGGTGTAATTTTTTTCTCTTTCTCTATTTTTTAAATTAAGTCCATCAATTTTTTTTAAGTCCCATATTGATGATAATAGGTCTCGTTTCACAGACAAAAGATTACAAATTTTTTGAGTGAAAAAAATATTTCTTTCTATCAAAAAAACAGAAGCCAGAATTTTCAATTTTGTATACAAATATAAGATGTAAATATTGTTTGAATAATATTAATTATAATTACTTTTGAATGTATATTTATTAAAAAAGACTTGAATATCATATTATTTTGTTCATATTATTCTTTTATTTCATTTAATTATTTGTGATGCATAATTTCATAAATAACATGAATGTTATTATAATAATTTTTTTAAACTTTTGATATTATTATTAAATTAAATAAAAAATATACATGACATTTAGCTTGAATTATACTTATTGCTGTTATATTTTTTGGACAATAAAAATTGGTATTTGGACTAAAATTTAATGCTAAAGGAAATTGCAGCACAATATATATATATATATATATACGTGTGCAGAGAAGAATAAAAAATTATGAGAAGAAATGTTCCCTAAATTCAAAACCAACGTTAGAAGTGTCAGAAATTTGGTTGACAATTCAAAGTTTGCCATCAAATCCTCCAACGGCGACATTCACAATTTAGAAGCAATAAATTTTTGCTTCAAGCCAAACGACAGTTTGAGAAGAAAATCATAGTAGAGTTGGGCTAAACGAAATTTTTGCCAAACATCATTCTTCCACTTTGAACCTGCTTTTGGAATTGGTGAACGTGGATTTAGCTCATCGCTAAACCAAACACGCACTACCATTAAGGAGAAATAGGAAGGACAACATGAATAAGTATGGGACATTCTTGCTTCCTTAATTGCTTTTTCTTCCTCCGAAGAGGATTGCCCCGTGTGGGTCCTATCAAATATCAATAGAACTCACTGAACAATATAAGAAATTCTTACGTAATTTTAAAGTATCACATCTAATTTATTAAGATTATAATATATGAACATCGTAATTATACAGAGTGTTAGATCAAATATAAAATATTATATAATAAAATTTAAATCAAATTTTAATTATTGAATATAATACTATGAGAGTATTTAAAATTTTTTTCGACAATACTACTTACATAAATTAAAGGAGAGTGATTCGAAGAGAAGAAAAAAGACTCACATCCTTTATAAACAAAAATATTTTAATAATATTAAATGCCACCTCACTAATATCTAATGATATATATATTCTCACAAGGTATAACTTTGCTTAAGGTATTAATGCTATCTTTTTGTATATCTGTTCTTCAAGAGTATTTGAATATTTGATATTATATATAAACCTCATTTTACTAAAATTTTAACTTATTTACTATCAAGTAAGGATATTTCTTATGAAAAATTCTTAAATATATCCTATATAAGATAATTTTTTTATAGATGTTCAAGGAGAGCTTCATGACAAAGTATCCGAGGGTTATATGACAACAGTTTATGGGTGACTTATTAAATCAAATTGAACACAAGGATCACATACAAGGAGTTAACGTATCAAAAGTTACTTATACTTTTAAAAACGTAAATTATGGCTTAAATAAATTAAATTATATGAAAATAATTCTTATTAAAAAAAATGAACACCAGGATTCAATGCAGAGTAGTCACCACGTGCTGAGGATGTACATGATCATGATCAAGCCTTGGGATTTCAAGTTCCAAAGGGAAAAATATTCACTTGCTCTCCGCAGGTATATGTAGTACGTGAATTGTGCTGCTTTGTAGTTACATATTGCATAATAGTTTGAACATGTTTATCCCTTTTTTATTTATTACTGACAGGATTAATTGTCATGCTAAAGACCCATACAACCCTTGCTAAATAATGCAAGTTTCAAATATTCATATAATAATGGGTTATCAACATTTTCAATGGCCTAAGTTAATTTCAAGTTATATGGCCCACAATTTTTTTTTTGTTCTACTTAGCTATTTTTTATATTTTTTAAGTATTAGACTAATCATCATTTAAAGTATTCAGTTAAAACTCATTATTATTAGACTTTTAATTTATTTATTACTAAGTTATACTTTTATAATTAGACGATCCACAATTATTTAAATATGATAAAAAAACTAAATAAAAAATAGAAAAAAACGTTATTAGCATTCGATGCTAATTCTCTCATTAGTTTTAACCTTTTGATTGGATGTTAATTTATACACACATTTGTATATATATAATTTATTTAATTTATCTAAAATATATTTATGGCATCATTTATTTTGACAACTAGTTAAATCATAAATCACCTTTTTCTTTTCAAATCAATCAAAATTTTAAACATATGATTAAAAATTATATCACTGACAAAAGAAAAATATTGGTCATACCCGCTCATCGCATGGGTAAACTCACATATAATTCAAAATATTTTTTAGCACACTTCTATGAGATAAATTAATCAGAAAAACTAATCCAATTTTGATTTTAGGAGTTTATTGTCGACTTTTTTATATGAATATAGTAATTTTTTTATTGATCAAAATTCACTTTTTAAAAATTATTTATCAAAATACGTTAAAAGTTATAAAAGTGAAAAGTCGCTCTTGACTTAAGGTGACTTTTGATCAGTAACAAATAACCATGTTGGGAAGTCGTTAAGGTGACTTTTGATCAATAACAAATAACCATGTTGGGAAGTCGTTCCAACTCAGGATAACTTCCCAACTTGGTTGAAAAAATCTTTTTTTCACAATTACTTTGAAAGCCAAACTAGTTATGAAAAAAAATATTTAATATAAGTAAGAAGCCGTGCCGAATCAAAGCAACTTCTAACTTTTATAATTTTTAACGTATTTTAATAAATAATATTCAAAAAGTAGATTTTAATAAATTAAAAAAAAGTTACTATATTTATATAAAAAAACCATTTATTGTCATCTAACTTTCTATTTGAATGTTCATCTTTGTATTAATAATGTATTATATTTAAATTAATTTATTTTATATTTATAAAAACTTATAATCAACATGCTACACAAAAACATTTAAAACTTTGCTTGAAAAGCTTTTTTTGGTGTAAAAATTAAGCAAAACTAAACATGTGCTTAATTATACCACTTTCAAAGGATTTGAAAAATAGATTTTGAATGATGTAAAAGAGAAGATTTTTCAAATATTTGAGGCTATATAAGAAGAGTTAGAACACATATGGAAAATTCAGCCCACAATCGCAATTTAAGACTTTAATATTATAGTTTTTAGAAGTAATTTCAGTTGTGCTCTCTAATAATTACTTTTTCAGTTCAAATTAAGTATCCTTTTGGTGAAAATTTTTTAGTTCATATTAAAGTGTCTTTTTTAAAGACAAAAGAAATTAATTTAGTAAGAAGTGTCAAATAACTCTACTATTGTGATTTTGGTATGTAATAATTAATTTAGTAAGAGATTAATAAGATAGTGTGCGATATTGATGTGAAATAATTAATTACTATACCAACGTATATTGGTCAAAGTGGAAGAGGCTCGAGTCTCTTAAGCATGTGATTCCGAATTCGAGGTTAGGATGCATGTGTATGAAAAAATACCATTGGGAGAGTTCTCCCACAAGGACCCAACCGTAGTTCAAGATGTTAGGCTATTCGTCTACACTTTCCTGTACCAAAAAAATAATTAATTACTATAAACTAAGTAAGGGCAGTTTAGTGAAAAAAATTTATGATTAAAGCTTAGTCTTATTTTTCTTAATCTTTATGAGTTTCACAAAAAAAAAACTTATTTTAAACTAGAAGGAGTACATATTTTGTGTTTTTCTGCACTTGCAACAATTATAATGTCTACAAATTTATCTGCACATTTTGGTAAAATATAGTTAATTAAAAATAATTAATAGACATAATGACGAGGACAGATATTTTTAGGTTAAAATAAATAATTAGTTCATATAATTTTATTTGATTTAGATTTTAATTCTTATAATTTATTTTTTTGAATATCGGTCCCTATAGTTTCACTCATTTAAATTTTGATCCTACTGTTAAAATATTAATCTTTATATTTTTCACTTATTTAAGTTTTAATTCTTATAATTTTTTATTTTTTATAAAAAATTTATTCTTATAATTTTCAATTATTAAAGTATTAATCTTTTAGAACCAAAATTTAAAAATTATTTTTTATTTATTTACAAGATATTCTATCCATGAAAATTATTCAAATTCTAGCCCAACTTTGCCACCCCACCTGAGTCAATTCAAAGTAATATTCAACCCGACCGCAAAATAAAAAAAAAAAGTTGTATTCAACCCACTGTTTTGCTTTTGCCTTCAACTACATTTTGGACTTTTGGTTTCAATTCTTAGCTGTGAAACCCAAACCAACTACTAAAGCTGGTTGCAATTACAAACGGTTGGTGTGGTACTAATACCAACCGCAGAAAAGAAAAACCAAGCGGTGACTTCGTACTACCATGGACATGGTATGCAACTTGATTCCCCCAACCAGTTACACCACCCCTGCTCTCCAAATTTCAGCTCACACACACACACACAGAGTGAGAGAGAGAGAGAGAGAGGGAGTGCCCATTTTTTGCTTTGATGTGTTGTGTATCAGTGATGATCCTTACTCTTTGTTTGTTTCATTAGGCAGCAGGAAGTGGTGAAGGGGTTGCTGACAATAATCTGAAGTTGTATTCATACTGGAATAGCTCATGTTCCTTCCGAGTCCGAATTGCTCTCAACTTGAAAGGTACAGACAGACGGACCCACTACTCAGTCTCTCACTGCTGTGGTTGGAAATAGTCATATCTATGTCTTCTGCATAAAACCCATGTGCTGGAATCCCTCTAAGCTTGGAATGTGTGTTTGTATTCAGGGCTAAAATATGAGTACAAAGCAGTCAATCTGTTGAAGGGCGTTCAATCTGACCCCGGTTGGTTTTTCTGTTCGATCACTCTCATGTTGATGGTTTCTTTTTTTGTTTTTTTTTGTTTTTTCTTGGCTACATTGGAGCTGGAAGCAACTAGGTGCATGATTGGTAAAAGATTAATTTTAAGAAAAAATTACTTTTTTTTTCTTTTTCAAAAGCTTTCTAGTAAGATTTTGATAATAAATTATTTTGATTGCAAAATAAGTTAATTCAAATATACACTAGGTAGGAGAGGGGGATAGGTGGCTTAGGGAAGATTGAATCTCGGACATCATCATTGCATCCTAATCTTAGATATTGGAAATGGTGCCAACTGAACTTCAAGGTGGCTGGCACTCTTATGTTGATGCTGGTAATGAATAAAAATTGCAAGTTGATTAAAAATAAAAGAAATTGAAGGGATTTGAGTATAATAATTTGTGTTGAGGGAGCTGACAGATTAATGGGTTTATTGTAGTTCAATTCGCTCATTGTGATGATTTTGGTTGCTTATTTGTGTCCTTGCTATTTCGTTTTGACATGTTCAGAGTTTCTGAAGCTCAATCCTGTTGGATTTGTTCCCGTTCTAGTGGATGATGATGTAGTAATTGCAGACTCTTTTGCCATTATTATGGTGATTCCCTGCTTTCTTTGACTTGTATTCCCTTTGGAAATGTAAATAGTTTCTATACTTTTTTCCCCATTTCTCTTCAAATGTGTTCATTTTCATGTTTTGTATGCATATACAGTATTTGGAGGATAAGTATCCTCAGCACCCTTTGCTGCCTCATGATATTCACAAAAGGGCAATCAATTTCCAGGTATTGCTTCATTTTTTTGTCTAAAAAATTTTCAGCTTGTTATATTTCACACGTCCCCCTCATTGTGGCCAAGGAGTTCATATAAGTGAGCCTTTGACAAACCAGGAATTCGTTTATGAGTGTGTTGGATGCTGTGAAACAATATTTGCTCCTCTGGCTGACATGAAAAGATAGCATAGGGTATATGGCATCATAGATGGATCATGTTTGTTGTCCAATGTTAAGGGGATGGCTATCAGATATTCAGATTGAAATAAGAATTTAAGGCTCGTATTGTAGTTGAAGCTTCAGTTTCTCCTTTCCTGAAATTAATCTGTGTTCTCTTTTAGAAAGGGGAGAAAGGGGGAGGGGGGGTTGAAAGCTATATTTCAGGCCCTAACATTTGGGTTTTCTTCTAATCCACAGGTTGCCAATATTGTTTCCTCATCTATACAGCCACTTCATAACCTAAGTTTACTGGTATGTATAAGTTTTTTTTTTTAAATAAAAAGTATGTACAAGTGAGATTTTTCTTATATTTCTTTTATGAAGCAACCTTTTCTGGGTGCTACAATGCATATGATATGTTTATTGTTGTTATGCTTTTCCATTTGCAGAAGTACATTGAGGAAAAAGTTAGCCCTGATGAAAAACTTCCTTGGACCAAAAGTGCAATTGGAAAAGGGTTCGCGGGTGAGATTTGACTAAGTTGCCCACCCATCACTTTAGGAAAAAAACAGTACCAAAAGTGAAAGTTCGATTGTTAAGCATGATGCATTTGTTCGAAGTTAGACGATTTACTTTGATGGACTAGCTTATTGCCCATAATAATAGATTATTCATAGACACAAGTTTTACTTCGTCAATCTTAAGTTCTAAAGATCCCATTTGTCCAATGTTATGTCTAAATGACATCGAAAGGGTTCTTGACCCCCATTAATTAGAATTTTCTTACTATACAGCGTATCCTTATAAAATTTGAAATGTAACATATACGAAATTTTACTCTCATATTGGAGGTGAGAACTTTGAATATAATAGTTGACAGAGAACAGAGCAGTTGAGGTTCTACTAGTTAAACCCTTTGTCTCTTGATAAACATTTAGACTTCAGGAGGAACATCTGATGACAACCAATTTCTGTCCAATGATCTAAATTACCCCTAAGTTGGTAGGTAGTTCACAAGACATTATTAATGTGTATTGATATCAATCACTATCAGAACCTCGACTGTTTTGAGATGAGTGCTTCATAATTTATTGCAAATCTGACTTGAACCAAAGACAATGTAATAGCTAATAGCCCTGGTGGAAAGAATATCTGTTAGGTTGTCTATCTAGTAAAAGTTCATGTTAATGGTTGAAGAAATTCTTCAATGTGGTATTTTCCACTCTTTTTAATGATAAGATATGTTCTGTCTATGTTGGTACTAAATATGGAGTTCTGTGTTCATTTTACTTGTCCAAGAATGAAATTCTGGCTTAAGATAGTGTTTTTTTTTTTTTTGGTTGAAGGCTTAAGATAGTTTTAGGTTTAATTAAATACTTTACATGTGTATCAGCACTTGAAAAGCTATTGAAAGACCATGCAGGAAGATATGCAACTGGAGATGAAGTATTCCTGGTATGTATCTTGGCTCCACAATTCTCATGTCTCTATATGTATGTATTTTGTACTTATCTTAAAACTTAAGATCCATTACCATTTAATTGAGCTAAAATAAAGTTTACTGTGATTGTTTGTACAGAAAAATAAAAATTAAGGAAGAGATAACTCCTTTGCCAGTAGCCTAAAAATCTCGGCTAACAATGCCAAAAATTCCTGTGTCTGACCACATGATATAATGGAACATATGTACTTGCTCTGATATTTTTTAATACAATTTGAATTTGATTCAACTCCAAAATTAATGATTTAGAAAATTAATAGGATTAGCTGTGGCAACAAGTACTAGCTTTGTATGTTTGTTATGAGTATAATCTTCAGCTTCATGTTGCATGTCATAGCTATTTATAATCTAACACGTGGACTATAATTTTGCAGGCTGATTTGTTTTTAGCACCTCAGTTATATGCAGCATATACAAAACTCAACGTTGACAAGGTAGTATTCTGTCTATGGTCCCATGTGTACCTTTTGGGCTGGAGGGAATAAAGGATGGTAATAAGATGTCTGAGTTGTATTGGTACAATTACTGTGGCCTCTTTAATCAAGGGGTCGAGGGTGCAACTTCATTGTCTCCCTTCTTATAATTAAAGGATTGGTTTTAGTCTTGTGTTTTGTCCACACTCAAAATAAATTTGTCTATTTTTTTTTTCATAAATACAAGAAATATGTCAAGTTAACTGTGTTTGACATGATATTTATTATATTATAAAATTTTAAAACCTTTATTTTGTCAAATCCTATTCTTAATATATTCAAGAGCAATATAAATTATTTTATCCCTTTTTCTTTTGTTTCTTTGATCTTGTTATGAATTGTTTATATATTCTAGTCTCCCTTGATCTATACTATTTATAAAGAAGATTGTCAGGTTTGGTATCCATTTTTTGATTCCCCAAAATGCTACTACTATTGAAAAACACAAAATCAAAACAAAGGAGAAAAATTTAAATTTATACTTCTATATACCCACTCACTTAACAGTTCCTAATAGTTTTAGGCTTAAGTACATTTCCGTCTGCCCCTTATCCATTTAAATATTTGGCAACCAAACATACAGATTTGAGAAACTATTACGTGCCTCTCAAAACGCTAGTTATAATAAATAACATGATCTCTGTTTATAGTTTTCAAAATCTTACGTCTCATATCAAATTGCATTGCTTAAATTCATCAGATGACAACTTATTTATCCCTTTATTATCCAAGCAGGAGGAGTTCCCCATTCTAGCAGGACTACATGAGACATATAATGAGATTCCAGCATTCCGAGAGGCTTTACCAGAGAACCAGCCAGATGCAGAACACTAATTTGAACAAATATTTTGGGAGTGGTAAGTGATTTGTACAGCACTTAAGGCAATTTTGAAGAGCCGATATTTGTTATTTGCCTAGTTCTGTGAACACATTTAAATCAATATTTTAAATTATATCGATTATAATTGGATTCCTTTTATGATTTTGGGAACATTATTTAATTTTCAAAGCTTAATTTTTAGTTGATAGATCACAGAAATGTGACCTGATATTAAGTTCTTGAAATTGCAGCAGAAGCAGCTGAGGGTCAGCATCAAGTTAAATCTTTAGAAAGTATTATATACTACATCTTGCAATAAGGACTGCTATCTGCAGTATTTGTTTTCCTTTGTATCATGGGGATTTGATAAATTAATGATTTGGGTTGTAAGTCTAAAACCTTGTTCAGTTTCCATCTCATATTCCTGGTCAATATAGCCTGATGGATGGTTCTTAATGGTCATGCTCCTACATTTTTCAGATGTTTAGTTTCTTTGATGATCTTTTTTCTTTTTCATTGGTGTTTAGTCATCTATAAGCGCCTAATGATCATGGGAGTATGCCTGACTTAAATTGGGACTAGCCTTCTTCTCAAAGTAAATTTTAAATATCAGCAAAAAAAAAATCTTATTTTCCTTCCAAACCATTTGTTATCGGACCAGAAGATCTCAACCAAAGCATCTCATATGAAAAGTAGAATTGTTGAACAAGTAGCTTTATATTCTTAGTGCGCTCTCAGCACATCAAACAGCACATCAAACAGAACAAGGAAAACAGTGGCATTGTTACTACAAGCCCCTTTTGATGTCATCGATACATACAGCCAATTTAACAAACGGGAAATGTGAAATGATATTTAGAAGCAAGTATTAATATCCCATTTAGCGCAGATATTAAGTCAAAACTCGAGATAACAAAGTTTATAACTTTAGATGTACTCTCTTGAGGATGGTACTGCATAAAGGGAAATTTCAATGGTATCTCAAGGCACAAATTATTAGAAGGTAACAGAATAAACGGTTATAAACTTAAATAAGCATGAAACAATAAATTACTTCTACATGATACCCAGACACCTCGTTCAAGTAGGCAGAAGCGCAACAAAAATTAAGAGTCCATTTGGAGAGTAAGACTTAGCGTGCACCGCTGTGAAGGCCATATATAACTTCTAGAATTGGAGGCTCTGGCATTTTCAGGGTGTTCTCTTCCTCTTAGTTGAGCCTTTGACAGCGCTTCTCATATTACTAGCGGTTATACGTTTGTAGTTAGAACAATGCATTTCATTCATCTTTCCAAATCTTCTTTCATAGAAGTCCCATATTTCAGACCTGGTCAAAGAAAGAACTGAGTAAGGAAATTTACATGGAAAGATCCTTTGAAAAAACCCCCCCAAAACACTAACACTATATTAACATAAAGGTTGTTGTATATTTAGCCATCTTGTTATTTACCAGTATGCCAGGAACTGATAGGGCTCATACTTTCCATAAATTTCTTGGACATCTCTCTGAATTGTTTGAGAGGTGGATTTTCTTGAATGAACCTGCATTAACACAACTCGTACATATCAAGAGAGTTTAGGATAGACAAAAAGAAATAGGAAAAGTAAAATATCACAGCACCTGCTTTAAATGTCTAATAGTTTCAGAATCGGTTGGAATGACATGGTAATATCCCATGCACATAAGCACATTGGCACGAGTAAAAGGGCCGAATCCCTCAATTTGCTTCAGCTGGTCCTCAAGTTGGTTATAGCTGGATAAGCTTGCATCTCTGGAAAGTTCTTCAAGTTGTCTTAATTGAATCTTGCCTTGAACGATAGCTTGAGCAAGTTTTACTATACGACTTGCTCTATACCCAAGTTTGCATCGCTTTGCCAGAAAATTTTCATCAAGGTTTGCTAGCTCTTTTGGGGATGGAAAATTTGCAATGTGGCCATTAGTAATATACTCTTTTCCATCAGGGAACTGAAGAAATGAATCATTTGAACTTAGCACCTCTGTAGTTTGACAAGATTTACAACCCTGACATGCACTGTCATCTATATCTGTTGGAAGCAAGGTCGCATTCAAACTTGATGCAAGGACGTGGTCCATTTGCAAATTTCCATCTACTTCGAGCTCTAATTTCTTCTTAAGAAACATGCCTTTTGTGGAAACACCAGACCCCCTACCCTTTCTCCTGGGCTCTTTTGCAGCTGGTGTATTTGGAACGAAGTCCTCAGTCTCAACTTTTGAACTGCCTGGGACTGTAACTGCACCTTTAGCAACCGAGATGAGGGGTGACCCACTTTGCAGTTCCAACTGAAGCTCACAAAGCGCCTGAGCCATGCTCAAAGTCCTTGACCACCTGAACTGTTTCGTAAGTTAATCACTTCAAAATGAAAACAATTAAAGCAAAACAAAGACACATTAGAATTAACGAAAGAACCAGAGTGGCAGCTTTTCTAAGCCATTTGTAGATAAGTGCATTAACTTTTTGATAAGAACAAACGATGAGCAAATCAAAACGCAGAATCAATCATTATAAATGAATCAAAGAAAAAACTTTGCCTTGGAAAAAGATTCTCTTCTTTCCAGGTTCTTATTGTATCCATTTGAGCATTATGTCAAACACAGGGTGGACCAGTTACAGACAAAGACAGTAATATACTCACTGGCAGTTGCAGAGGAGAATGCACTTCACCATATCCTCAAACAATGTGGGAGACCTAAAAACTCTCCCACTGAAGCTTCTATTTTGATCATCAGCGCCATAGTTGGGCATGTTTCTGAACTCTCTCACAGCTTTCTCTTCCGCTTCCGACAAACGCAGCATTCTCGACACCTGAGCCTAACGATAGCGGAAAAGTAACAGACCCACCCAAATCTACCCAGATCAAATTTTCCGATCAAACCGACGGAACCCATAAATTCAAAGAAGCAATTAACGATTTTGATACCAGCAATGCGCGTTCCTGTTGAGGAGAGAGCGAGTGGGTGCCGCGAACCCGAACGCTGAGCCAGCCGGGGCGCTCCGAGGGCTGGAAAACGGTAACGATGAGCGAGGCAGACGAAGGGTCGTCCTCGGCGAGACTCGGACGCAGTGGGCGGGTGAGGGTTTTAGAGAGAGGATCCCAATGGTTGGGTGCCATCATGAACATGCCATGGCTGCACACTGCTTTCTCCAATCGAAATGGCTCCGCCGCCGCTGCTATTTCCAGTGGAAGTTCCAGGTCGCACCATGGAGGACTTGCGGTTCTTTCTTCGCCTTCAACGGTCTTTTCACCATCACCGCGATTACAGTTAAAGGGGTATTTTTTCAAGTCCTCCATTCTGCGACTATTCCTTCTCATTGGCTTCTTTTGCTGCATTATTATGCTCTGTTTCACTGGATTATACTTTATTCTAAATTTAACCAAATACATAAAAAGCTTTTTTTTTAATCGTTGTTTGTTAAATATATTTTATGAATTTCAAGTAGAATTAATAATCATGATACTAATATATGAGTTTGGATCTTGTCTTGTCATATGACCATTGTGTTAAAAAAAAATATAAAACTTTTTATATAAAGACTTACTTAAGTTGTAAGATCTATTAATTATAATTTAAATATGAAGATGCCTTTCTCTCTAACAAATACATTTTTATATTATTTAACTAATTGGAGAGATTCTAGTTGATATACTATCAGGATAATGTGGCACTTCCCTGTACATATACATGGTCAATAGATTATACATGCATATGCAGAATAATATTGATATTTGAAAGGAAATTTGATAGTGTAGAAATATGTGTAAGAAAAAAGAAGCGTGTGGGTAGAAGAAAGATTCATGTTGCTCTTATCTTAATCCTAGGGAATGTTATTGAGATGGAGTTCTCTATTTTGCATAATCAGTCCAACCACTTTTTTTCCCCATTAATGAAATATAGAATATGATTCTCTATGCTTTGTTGCAAGTCAGCGACACCTACCAGTCAATACAAAGACAAAGATCCAAAGTTCCAAACAGCTGCTTTTCTTTTTTGTTTTCGTTTCTTAGCATTTCTTTCTAAATTTTAGTTTTGTTACTTATCTCCATAATCACAATTACAAAAATCCGAGTCAATGATGCCGTTATGTTGAGCAAGTAGCCCTCACTGCACGCTATTAGCCTTGTTATTGCCCAATTTTCAAATGAGATAGACATAAGGGAAGGGGAAGTCAACTGTGAGGCAGGTAGAGATCTTGCGTGCTTGTGGTGGCCAGATAATGACATGCAAGGTTTTCTGCAGGAGTGAAATAGTTGGGTTGGCGCTGAAACATTCAAAACCTGCGAAAGTCAAACTGCAGGAGTGAGATAGTTGGGTTGCCATCCTCTTAAACCTTCGTACTTCGTTGAAGATTTCGTGGACAAGGCAATGTTTCGTGTCCCCAGTTAACCCCCATAATATACTCTTATTTCATAGTACATAGCCAGCCAGTTTCATAATTTTTTTATTGAATTTGCATAATTTTTCTATGTTGATCCAATCATTGACTTTGTATGTTGTAAATCCTATTGGTCATTCTTTTATACTTTTGTTCAAATGATGTGGGAATATGTCATCATCGTTAGCTAGTGATAGTTCTTAATTGTATTACCGTGTAACAATTCAAATCAAGAGGTTTATTCATGTAATTTTTTACTAAATGAAATAGATACTGGATGAAAAACGAACTTCTAGTTTGGTGACTTTTTCTCCATTAATGTGTGATGTGGAGAATGGATTGGCACTTAATGTAGTTGACAGAGGATCTTTTTATTCGACATCAGCTGCAGTTAAAAGAGTGGTGAAGTTTTGTGTCCTCCTTTAAGTTGATCATGGGTGAAAGAATTATTGTATTTCTTTTCTACTACTCGTTTTCAGATATCTGATGATTGTCGTAGCCAAAACAGCTACTCAGGATTGTAAGTTCAGTTTTAATGCTATGCTCTGTGTTAGATATTTTTTTCATCATCTGGATAGCATTTTGGTATACATTTTCTTACATTACGAGTTTATAATCTGCAATTCTGCAGAACTCAGCCTTTAACATCTTCAAAATTAAAAATTTTGGACCTGTTTTGGGTTCTAGAAAATATAAAAACTTGATAAGCAAAAGTTTATCATCAAGCTTTGGAACCTTAAGCATTCAGTGATTGAAATATATCTTTGATTGTCTTTTCAATTTCTGATGCAGCCCTTGCTTTGCTGTCTCTAAAGAATTCGTGGCAGAACACACCACCCGATTGGCAGGGCTCAGATCCTTGTGGTGATGGCTGGGATGGCATTCAGTGCTTCAATTCACGCATTACCTCCTTGTACTTTCTCTTACAAATTCTTATGTGAAGTTGCTACCTTCTCCTGAATTATCTTTTGTGAGATTAACTTGCTAGTATTTCAGATCATTAGCAAACATGGATTTGATCGGCCAGCTTTCTGCAGATATTGGATTACTATCAGAATTACAGATTTTGTAAGTCTTCTACTTTTGGTGTTTTTCTTGTAATATATTATATTTAAGTCACGGATTTGAAACAATGCTCAGTTTCTGTCCTATTACTCATAGACAATGGTCAAATATCTTGAGATTATCTTTTTTGCTGAATGTGTGGCATATACATCAAATAATGTCGAGGAGTTGTCTCTGGACTGAGCATCCTGGAAAGTTGTTATGGTTGGCTACTATATATCTAGAGAATTGCATAAAGATTTTGTTTCATTTTTTGTGCACAACTTCCCAGATTTGTGCATTCGAAACCATAATTTATCAAGTGGTCCATTTGTTTTGTTCTTGATTTTTCCCCTGCAGGGATCTGTCTTACAATAAGGGCTTAACAGGACCGCTTCCCAAAGCAATTGGAAATTTGAGAAAGCTGTCAAACTTGTAAGGCAGTATTGAATGTTGTAAAGATTATAACCCAAATCTGATTACGTACGTTTGATCAAATGACTCTAACAAAGCACTTTCTTATTTTATCTTCCAGAATTCTTATTGGTTGTGGTTTCACTGGTCCTATACCAGATACAATAGGAAATCTACAGCGGCTCGTCTTCCTGTAAGGATTATTCGCTTTATTTTTAAAATATATATGACAAAGCCTTTTCATTCCAGTTAACCAATAACATCCATTGAATGAGGGTTGTATACTTGTATTTGAAGTCCTTTATATTTTCTATGTGGGCCTTCCACCTTATCATTAATCCTTTTGAGCATAATATCTCCATTCCTTTTTTTCCAGTCTCAATATATTGTTGGTGCTGCTGATGTCTCGTGTGATAACTAAATCAATTAATTTCAATTGCAGATCTTTGAATTCTAATAGCTTCAATGGGCAAATTCCACCTTCTATTGGTAATCTATCAAACGTTTATTGGCTGGATTTAGCTGACAACCAGCTTGATGGACCCATCCCAATTTCTAATGGAACTTCTCCTGGTCTTGATATGCTACACCATACAAAGCACTTGTATGTGAAATCCCTTTTGCAATAGTTTCCATATCTATTTTTCTCTTTACAATTACTTGCTTTATATATGAATATATACACACATATATATATATCCTTCTAATATATTTCCATTATCTACAGTCATTTTGGGAAGAATAAGCTTTCAGGCAAAATTCCGCCTCAACTTTTTAGCTCGGAAATGACTCTGATACATGTGTAAGACCCACCCTAGTATTTTTTTCACCTGGAATTTGTTTGTATTATTTAACAAATGGAGCATCTAAAATTTCCTAATACTGACACATAGAAAATCGGTACTAAGCTCTTTGCAATAGCAAAACAACACTTGTCATACAATAATGTGTCCCCACAGTTTGTTCTGTAACATTACTTCTTTTTTCTGTTTAGAGTCATTATTAATTACTATTTTCCTTTGTATTTCACATTGTGGAGGTCCTCTTTGAACGGCTTGCCAATATATTGTTCACTTATATATTTGGCATTAAGTTGGTAAACTGTGGTTTCCTCTCTTTGTACAATGAAGGAAAAAGAAACACACAGAAAGAATTAAAGTAAAAACAAGAGAGGCTAGGAAATGGAGGGTGGTAATAGATTATGCAAATAATGAATTTAAATTTCTAATAATATCTTTTTGGGCAGGCTTTTTGAAAGCAACCAACTTACTGGTAGCATTCCATCTACACTTGAACTTGTCCAGACTCTGGAGGTGGTGTGAGTGTCCATATTTCATACTTGAATGAGTTAGTAAATAGAATTCTTGTTTCTTTTTGTCCTCAAATATATTTTTGTGGCCGCAGGCGCTTTGATGCTAATTTCTTAGGTGGACCTTTGCCTCTGAACCTCAACAGTCTTACAAATCTTCAGAATTTGTAAGTAGACAAAAATTATGTTCCAAACAAGTTGTCATTATTCCTTTAGGTATAATGTTGGTATCAACTGTGAAAAATTTAACTTTGTTCATGAAGGTTTTAATTTTGTGCCTATCAGATTCCTGTCCAATAATCGCCTAACGGGTCCCCTGCCAAACCTTACTGGAATGAACGTCCTCAGCTACCTGTAATTAGTAAATCATATATCTATGATAATTTTATTTTTCTATATAGCCTTTATCGTTCAAAGTGAATATTTTGTGACAATGGGTAATTTGGTTAATAAAATTATTCGGAAGGGATATGAGCAATAATACCTTTGATCCATCAGACTTTCCACCATGGTTATCAACTCTACAGTCTCTGACAACAATGTATGTCTTTCTTTTTGTACTTCTTTCGGCCATCAGCTCTCCCTATCTCTCTCAGATTTTCAACTCTTAAATGCTCATAGTTCTGTTTTGTATGGAAGAATGATGGACAGGACACAAATTCAAGGACACATTCCTGTTTCTTTGTTCAGCCTGGTCCAGTTACAGACAGTGTGAGTACCAGCCTGTATTGACTGGTGACAGACTAACAGTTCCAATCTTATGATGAGAATTAATGCTGACAAATCATACAGGGTTCCTAAAATTTAAAATATGGTTGCAAGTAATCGTTCCAATTATCTTTGTTATATTGATACTTAAGCTAATTTTTATGACATGTAATCTTCAGGGTGCTGAAAGACAACGAGCTGAATGGCACCTTGGATATTAGCAACGCCAATGGCAACCAGCTGCAACTCGTTGATTTGCAGAATAATTTAATTGATAAATTTAACCCACAAGTCTCAGTCTCCAAAGTGGAGATAATGTAAGCCATAATTCTGTAAGAGTCTCAATATTTCCATCTTATCTTTGTTTTCCCTCTTACAAGGGTGATTATTAAATACATTTTTATCTGCAGACTTGTGGGTAACCCAATTTGCCAAGAAACAGGAGTTGTAGG
This sequence comes from Castanospermum australe, assembly GCA_019955255.1. Taxonomy (NCBI): domain Eukaryota; kingdom Viridiplantae; phylum Streptophyta; class Magnoliopsida; order Fabales; family Fabaceae; genus Castanospermum; species Castanospermum australe. Next base: position 496,843 of record NSJW01000802.1, read on the forward strand.
GACTTATTGCTCCATTTCACAACCCAATGACTCATACACAACATCACCAAATAACTGTCTGCCTGTTAACTGCAGCTCAGATCAGATATCAAGCCCCAACTGCAAATGTGCATACCCATACTCAGGAACTTTTTCTCTCAGAGCACCTTCCTTCTCAGACTTGGGAAACAAGTCTTACTTTGTAATCCTGGAGCTATCTCTGATGCAGTCTTTTCAATATCGTGGCCTACCTGTGGATTCAGTTTCTTTGAGCAATCCAACGAGGAATGCATTTCGGTATCTTGATTTGAGCTTACAAGTATTTCCATCAGGCCAAGATCATTTCAATCGAACGGGGATTTCTAGCATAGGCTTTCTGCTTAGCAGCCAGATATTTGTCCCTCCTGGATTTTACGGACCATATATTATTTTATTGGTAACAATTATGCACACTATATGGACGACTCAGGTAAATCTGATTCTAAATATAGTAATGAAATTAATTATAGTAAGTGCTGCATTTTAAGACTGTTCTTTTCTCTCGTCATTTAGGAGGACTAGTGTCCAATAATTCAAACATTGGCATTATAGTTGGAGCTGCAGCTGGTGGTTCTGTCCTGCTGGTGTTATTAATCCTTGCAAGTGTTTATGCTTTCCACCAAAAGAAAAAAGGCCAAAAGAGAAACTCGAAAAAGCAATCCTTTTGGTAATATAACTGTATACATAGCTCCTGCATTATAGCCAGCCTCATGGAGTTGAGTTTATATATATATATATATATATTTGATTTCATAAAATGCAGAAAACTGGGAGCTAGATGAAAGCAATAGTTGCCCACAGCTAAAAGGAGCAAGGCACTTCTCTTTTGAAGAGATTCAGAACTGCACCAAAAATTTTTCACAAGTCAATAATGTTGGATCTGGGGGTTATGGGAAGGTAATGCCTCTTGTTTACTTCCTTTCTCTATTGTAGTTTAGCAATAGAGTAATGCTAGTTAAACATGACTTGTAGTCACATCTGTTCACACTTGCACAATTGGCTGCATCTGATTGCGAAGCTGGTCCCACCAGAACTTCCGCACACCTGCACTCTGATGCTGCCACCCATGCAGGTGTCAACAATGTGAACTGCAGCCAAGATGACATATACATTCTTAGTGTCATGTAGCAAACCCACCTTATATTCATGTAATTTGTGCATGTATTTTCCATTAATACTACCACATTGTTATGTTACTCTTTCAGGAAGAGATATTTTGTCAGCATCTTTGTAACTGTAACACTACTTAACCTTTTTTAATATACATTTACCAACTGTCTAAAAGGTAATGTTCACAGGTTTATCGGGGAACTCTTCCCAACGGGCAACTAATTGCTGTAAAACGAGCTCAAAAAGATTCTTTGCAGGGAGGGCTGGAGTTTAAAACTGAGATTGAACTTCTCTCAAGGGTCCACCATAAAAATCTCGTTAGCCTTGTGGGCTTCTGTTTTGAGCAAGGAGAACAAATGCTGGTTTATGAGTATATTGCAAATGGCACTTTGAAGGATACCATTTCAGGTACATATACCTTATTAGTTTCAGTACCTTCTGACAATTGGATAATTTGGTTTTACATCCACATTGTGTGCTCTATTTTCAGTTTCCAAAGCGCTAACCATTGGCCATGGGCAAAGTAGAGAAGAATCTGTTACTCATTGAGAATTTTTTCTGTTTGTTTGATCATTTTTCATTTAGAAATTTACTCATTACATCCTTGTTCCAGTGTCTTCGCATCATTATTTGATCTTGAAAAGGTTATCGAAAAAGGTGTAACAAATTCATAACTTCTACTCTTCCTTTTATTTTTGTTTTGTTTATCAAGTTACACGCATATGGTCTCTGCAGGTAGGTCAGGAATTAGATTGGATTGGATTAGGAGGCTAAAAATAACTCTTGGTGCTGCCAGGGGTCTGGCTTATCTCCACGAACATGCCGATCCTCCTATCATACACAGGGACATCAAATCCACCAACATTTTACTGGATGAGCGCTTGAATGCTAAAGTATCTGATTTTGGTCTCTCCAAGCCAGTGGGTGATGGTGAAAAAGGTTATGTCACCACTCAAGTCAAAGGAACAATGGTTGGTATATTATTTTCTAATCTTCTACATCATAAAAGGCAACATAATTACTTACTGAACAGCGGCATCTTAATGGATGAGGGTAGGACGTGATTGGTCTGCGTGCTTATTCAAAATTGCTAAGTGATAAGCCAATCAATTATTCTGTAGACACATAACATTACAGATGCAACAATGATAAAGGGTAAATTACACTTTACCTCCCTAAAATTTACATCAAAATCAATTTTAGTGCACCAAATTAAACCTCACATTTAAAACCCCCTCCTCCTTTTATGTTTAAGAATCATACGCTTTACCTCCTTTCGAACCCCTTGAAGATTCAAAAACACTGAAACTGTTAATAATTTAGTCAAAACTGACAATATGGACAAGTCATTTGTCACGCATGTGATCATTTTCTTGGCCTTTCCCGGTCCTCTGTTTTATTTTTTTAGGACCGGAATTCATAGTGTCTTTCACTGTTCTTTTTTCTAAAGTTTATGTACAAAACAGTCTCTCTCACTAGTATGTTTTAGATGATAAATGTCTCTGTATCTTGACAAGTTACGTGTGATTTAGGCGAAATCAAGATTACTTGCAATGTTTCTGAATATTCAAGGGGATGTAGTGTATGCTTTTGAAACTTTATGCGTGTAAATTGTAGGATTTTAAAGTTAGTAAACTAAAGTTGATTTGGACACAAAAACTTGAAGGGGGTTAAAGTGTAATTTATCCAACATAAAAAAAATAAAGACATGAAAAATCTGAATTTTACCAAAAATCAAAGAGAATGAGATCTCTTTGGAAAGAGGAGAGAACTTGAAAATTTCCAGGAAAACTAGAATGTTCAAGGAGAAAAAGCTGAGAATTGTATGCAAACTAATTAATAAACATTTTTAATCCCAGCTTTTGACTTGCTTTAAAGCTACCGCTCTGGCATGCATTCTATCACATACATAGACTGATACTCGTGCACATCATTTGAAAAAGAAGTGTCACATGATGGAAGGAATGGGATTTGAAATGTATGATCCTGAAAGCTTCAACTAATTAATGGATTGAAGACGGATCCTTTTTTACCATTAAGTTGTGATTACTGATTTGCAGTCTCTATAATGCAATTCATACGAAGAAGACACAGAAAACACCCTATCTACAGTGTCTGCAGTGGCATCTAATATTCAAAAATCTTTTGATTCTTACCAAACTTGAGTGATGGTAATGGATTTTTGTTCTTGATGTAGGGCTACTTGGACCCAGAGTATTATATGACTCAACAGTTGACTGAGAAGAGTGATGTTTATAGCTTTGGAGTGCTAATGTTGGAGCTGATAACTGCAAGAAGGCCAATAGAAAGAGGGAAATATATCGTGAAGGTGGTTAGGAGTGCAATTGACAAGACAAAAGACTTGTATGGTCTTCGTGAGATTCTAGATCCTGCCATTGGTTCAGGGACAACGCTGACCGGTTTTGAGAAGTTTGTGGATCTTGCGATGCAGTGTGTTGAAGAGTCAAGCGCTGACAGGCCTTCAATGAATTATGTCGTCAAAGAAATTGAAAACATGTTGCAGTTGGCTGGTTCAAACCCCAATGCTGAATCAGCATCCGCTTCATCTAGTTATGATGTAAGTAAGGGAAGTTCCCACCATCCCTACGACAATGAGTTATTTGATTAGGTATGGTACTTCCACGTCCATAATTTGAGCCTGTGTAGGTCTCTTTTCATGTTTCAGCTCAAAAGCAACTTGTTGATGTAAAAAAGAAGGGGGTGGGGGTGGGGGGTTAACCTAGTGTATTTAGCTGTTTAGCTTAAGAATTAAGTTTGAGAAGAAGATCTTCTTTTATTTTATCTTTTGTTTTTTGATTTCTTTTACCTGGGATTGTGTAGCAGATATCACTTTTGAACATATAATATATAGATATGGTTTCTGTTCAAGTTGGCTTGTATGAAGGCAAGATTGTTTCACCTAGAGCTTGAGTACAATGAGATTCAGTTCCTAGTTTCCGAAGGGAAAAGAAAAATAAATGAAAGTAGCTAATAATAAATGACATAGATATCAATAAGATCTAAAGATAGTTTTTGTTTTGTTTTACATATATTCAGATAATCTTATTTTATTTTTGGTATAACTACCAATATTCGAAAATCCACTGTGCTTTAACTAATATAGTTCGAGTCGAGTGGACCACTTACATGGGACAGAACTCTCCCCGCGAGAGTTTTTTTATTCATAGGACTCAAATTTAATATCTTAAGAAGAACAAGCTCCTCACCACTTGAACCAACTATCCGTTGGTCTCAGATACTTCCATTTGATGAGATAATCTAAATTATTTGTCTTTTATTAGTTTGACATATCAATTGGTGATTTTCAAAGTCCACATTCAATCTCTAGTGGTGCATGTGCATTAAGATGTATCAGACTCTTAATTTTAAAAAGAATTTAAAAAAAAATTATATTTATATAATTGAATAAAAAGACTATGGTTGATGAACATCATCGAGTTACTGAATCATAATTTATAAGTCGATTTCTTTTATTATTTAATATTTGAAACACAAAAGAACAGTAATATATACCAGAAGATATATCCCATAATGTACTTAATTTGTAACTAATGAGATTCTTATATTTTGACCCCTTTTTCTAAACCCACTACATTAGCAGGAGTGAAGGGGTCAGTCTGAATAGCATTATCCTGTAGTTCAGACCGAATCAAATGAAGAATTAGGTCACATCACATGACAAGGTTCTTACAGAATATCACAGTTTTTGAAGATTTATTTGTTTTGTCCTCTACCTTAGCAGGAACTTGTAGGGCTCATATTCTGCAGTAGATGTCATCAAAATTTCTCTGAATTGTTTGAGAGGTGGATTTTGTTGAATGAACCTACATTGACACATCCAGTACATTTGTAGATATAAGTGTATGAACTGTTTGATATAAATTTTAAAAAAAAATGGTCCCAGAAGCAGTGCATGTAAAGAAATTAAAACAAGAAGCGTTGCCATGAATAAATTCTCTTCCTTCCAAATTCCTGCTCCTAACTTAATAGTGCCCACGTAGGAATTACGTGGTACAGATGATGGGCCATTTGTTAATTTATATATTATGAAGATAGAAGATGTTGGCTTTATTTGGTCACTGGCTCCTTTCGGATTCTTGAGCTTAATATCCTTGCATATGATGCCTATAACAGGTGCGCTGACTTAATGCTTGACGCGGTTCTAAGAAGTTATAAAGAAATAAAATTACATCCATGCTATTAGTTATAACTTTTAACTTAATGTTAAACGTTTGATCCAACAGAAAATTATGAAGCAAAGTAGGATTGTATTTTAAGACCTCAACAATGATCATTAATCAACTTAAAAAATTTGTCATTTAAAAATATTTATTCTAAAGAATCACTTAAACTTTCTAATACAATAGTAAAATTACTTGTTTTATAAGGTACTAACTATGAGTGCGTTTAGATACACTTATTTAAAAAAAATACTTATTTTTTTAAAAAATATTTCTACATATTTTTAAGTGTGTTTTAAAAAAGTTCATTTATCTCTTTTTTTTAAGTTAATATTTTTTAACTTTTAAAAAAAGTGAAAGAAGAAGTAATTTTTAATATAATTTTTTGACAAAAATATTATTTATCTTTATTAAAAATTACATCACATATTCTCTCTTTTTTTCCTACAAATTAACTCTATTCACATAAGCCTCTTTGATTATGTGATTTACCTTATAAATAATGTAACTTTTAACCATTGTGTCTTAATTCCTTAAATCAAAAGCTTGAGCTCTACGATCATATCATATCACTTTGAAAAAGTAAAAGAAGACAAAATCAATAATATATTATTAAGCTTCTTAGTACATAACTAGACATATGTTTGACTATCTCATGTCTTTTTTTTTTATAATCCTATGACCATGGTATACTTAAAAAATTTACTATCTCCAAACTGTCAGTTCATTTTGTCACATCTTACAATTAAAAAAAGTGTTTATGGATATTCTTTCCAGTAATTGTTATAAAAAGTGTTTGTATTCTCTTTTATACAAATAAATTTAATTTTTTTTTATTATTTAGAATTACTTTTCAAATATTATATGTCAGAACCTATTTTTTTTTTAAAAAAAAGAGACAAATATATTAAATGCCAGTGGTTGGGGGGGAAGTGAGTTTGGTAGAAAATTTAGAAAGCCATCAATGATGACTGGCACATTTAAGGCAAGGAAGAGAAGAAAAGATGGTTGGCTTTTATGAGAAATGAACAGAATGGCTAGAGTGTGACTAGTGAAAAATCTACATGCAAAACTTACACAAAGCCTCTATAAATATACGGCTTGGCAATAGCAAAAAGCATAAAAAAAAGTTTATGCAAGTAAGAGAGAGAGAAATAGAGAAGTGTTAGGTCAGTATAATATTCATATATTGATGAGTATTTAGAATGATTTTAATTTTTTTTATGATCACCTTACTTTTGTTTAATTTTTTTTGAAAGTTTATGATGATTATTTTAGTATGATTTATATTCTATTATTATTATAAGTAATATAATTTATGAGTTTAGAATTAAATACTTCAATTTTTGAATGGCTATATTTTACTACACGATTTTGGTATCGAGTTAAATATATTTTTATGATACCAATATATCTTGAGTATTACATTTTCTTGTTTATTTATAATTTTAATATTTTATATTATGATTACGTGTACGCCTAATACTGTTAATATTTTGATAATATATTTGAGAATATCAAAGGTACTAGAAAGAATTCATAGTATACCATGGTATGATAAATGACCATATTGCTATGAGGTTTATGTGTGCCTGATACCCGGACAGAAATACTTAAAGTTATAGAAATGATTGGCTGATACCAAACTGAAAATACTTGGGATTATAGAAATAATTGCCTGATGTCCCGGAGGAACTAATTGGGACTATAGAAATGATTGGTTGATGCTCGACTAAAAATATTTGGTGCTAAAATTTAAAGGCTGATGCATATGTTAAGTTGTTCTTCTATTAAAACTTGAAAATATTCCTGTAAGAAATTATTGTTTGGTGAGAAAGGATTTCTATGAGAACGATTTTTCATAAATATGAGATTCTTTGAAAAAAGATTTCTTGAAAGAAAATATTTTCAATATATTGAAATTTGAATTCAATTTTATTGATTATTAGATAAAAGCATTAAAGTATATTTATAATATTTAATTCTTATTATCAGTATAAAGTATATTTGTATTATTTTTTTAGTAGCACTTGAGTATTCTTGTACTCACAGAGTTACAAAATTTATCCATTTTCATATTTCTTTTTCAGAGTCTGATTAAGAATTTTTTGCACCTCTAATCTAAAGAATTGTTCACTTTTAAAGTGAGACATATTTCTTTTATGAAGATGATATGAAAATATAGATATCTGATATTGTAGTCATAGGGTTAAGTTCATTTATCTTGCATATTCATTATTTGTAATTTAAATAAATGATCATGAAATCTAAATTGTTCATGTGCGTAAGATATATTTGACAATATATATTTATATATTTAATGTGATGAAACTTAAGTAATTATTATTTTATAATAAAATATATTGAATTTAACATGTGTTAATGAGATTTCAAAAATAAGAGTGCCAAATCCTTGACCGGTCATATTTTTTAAAATAAGAATGTGTCATTGTATTCAAATGTAAAATTACTTTTTTTTAAAAAAATAAATTCTACTAAATATATATATATATATATATATATACAATATTTTTTTTCCTGAAATTTATACAAACGAACCTTATACTATATCGATGGATGGAGAAATTGTCACTCATGCCCAGTTAGGTCATAGGCATAGAATCAAGCATTACTTTGGCAGTTATGACGTGGCACTAAAATATTAGGAAATATAAAACATCAAATCAAAGTTTAAATGACGTGTTGGTTGAAAGCCATGCTAACTAAAATATTAGAAACTTGCAATTCTGTTGAAGACATGCTTCATATTGAATGTTAAGGTAATTACAATATATACTCTTGTATACTCCCAATGATGCAAGTTCTTTATCCAGTTTCACTCCGAAGAAGTAAAAATGAAAAGATGCTATTATATGGTGGAACATTTTTCTGCAAGTGCTTTGCTTCTTCTGTTTGAAAGAAGAACTATATTTTTGTAATTGATTAGGTATTTTGGTTACAGGAAGTATATTTGTCCATTCCCACAGCAAAATGGTGGGGACTCATATTCAAATCGCTTAACTCCTATTGGTGCAAAAATTAACATTTGCTAATTGTGGTAAGGTTGAGCACACTGGAGCAAAAATGGTTTGATCTACCAAAAAGAATAATTGTTAGTTTCTTCGTATTATGTTTCTTTCAAAATTAATATTTGTTTTGCCTAGCTACTTCATTGCAATTCATATGTATTTGATAATGCTTTAAACAACCAAATTCATTTTGTGGATTGAAGTTTGATCCATTCTTAATGTAAAATTATTTTATATTATTATCCAATCATATATAATTATAACATCATAACAGTTTAACTATAATTAAATAACTATTTGAAAAATTAAAATTTTTTAATGATGTAACAACACATAATTTAATGATAATATAATAAAAATTAAATTTTATTCTTTTCTTGTATGAATAATATTTTTCCATAATTACAACGTCTTAAAGTCTGGTACATGATCATTAAGTTTCCATGTAAAATGTTAAAGTAAAATAGTTGCGTATATGTGATATAAAATTTATGATTCAACATATTAACTACTAATTTATTTACACTCACACAACTGTCAGTTTCACAATAAGTTAACTGAATTTAAATAGGATAATATATATTTTTTATAGGGAGAATCCAACTATTTAAGAATCACCACTTATCATTTATTGAATTTGCTTTTTCATATATATAAAAATAAAAATGTTATTCTATCTCTTTCTTTTTATCATTCACAATAAGTGTAGAGAAGAAGAAAGTGTATAAATGAAATGTAAAAACATCGTAATTGATATAAGAATTGCTGTTATCTAATTATTTCTAGATTACGAAGATTCAAATAGTTGATTTTTCTTTCAGCAATCATTATCAATACTCGTCAACCTCACACTTACTACTCTAGAGATTAATCAAAGTCCATCCACATTTTTCCAAAGTTTATCGTACCATTTTGAGCCTACGAGCGAACACAGTAGCCTTAGTTTCTTATCTCCTCAATTACAAAATATCAGACCATTGCTCACGTTAAGACTTTAATTTTATACAGTGACCCACACTCTAGGCCATTATGGACGTTTTCATTTCCCTATTTTTTTTTGAGATGGGGTCAATGAAAAGGCAAAGTCATCAATGTGACGAAGGACAGAGTGGTTGGATAAAGGGATTCAGATCAGAATTTTCACGTAAAATGGGTTTGAATTTTCCTTCTATTGGTAGTTTTACGTGGTGATCATCATAAAGATCTTTCAGTCAGCAGAGACTAGTTGAATAACTCCTTTTTTAAAAGAAAAATCTAATATTCTAACTTTGTGATTCAATGCCTTTCGTATATATTGTTTAGTTGAAGACTTGGTCTTCATGGTTTTCCAACGATAAGACAGTTCCTGCAACACTTGCTCTTCATGGTTTTCCAACAATAAGACTTGGCACATAACGTAGTTAACAGAGGATCTTTTTATTCCACATCAGCCAGTTATAAGAGCAGTGAAGTTCAGTGTCCTCCTTTAAGTTGATCATAGGGGAAACAATGATTGTATTTCTACTACTCATTTTAAGTTATTTGATGATTGCAGTAGCAAAAACAGCTACTCAGGATTGTAAGTTCAGTTCTAATGCTATGCTCTGTGTTAGATATTTTTCTCATCATCTGAATAGCATTTGGCTATACATTTTCTTACATTAGTTGTTTTTATAATCTGCAGAGCTCAGCCTTTAACATGTTCAAAATAAAAAATATTGGACCTGTTTTGGGTTCTAGAAAATATAAAAACTTGATAAGCAAAAATTTATCGTCAAGCTATGGAAAGAGGCCTTCAGCATTCAGTGATTGAAATATATATCTTTGATTGTCTTCTTAATTATTTCTGATGCAGCCGTTGCTTTGCTGTCTCTAAAGAATACGTGGCAGAACACACCACCGGATTGGTGGGGCTCAGATCCTTGTGGTGATGGTTGGGAAGGCATTCAGTGCTTCAATTCACGCATTACCCCCATGTATTAAATGCAATGATGACTGGGAAGTGGTTGTGAGGATGGAGGGAAGTAAGTATCGTAGAAAATTTAGAAAGTCATCAATGATGACTGACACATTTAAGGCAGGGAAGAAAAGAAGAGATGGTTGGCTTTTTCGAGGAATGAACAAAATGACTGGAGTGTAGGTCGATGGAAAATTCACATGTAAAACTTGTACAAAGCCTCTATGAGCATAGGGCTTCAAAGGTAATAGTAGAAAACATAAAAAAAAAAAAATTTTCTGCTAAGTGAGAGAGAAAAAAATAAAGAAGTATTAATTTAGTATATAATTTTTCGTATAACGACGAATATTTAAAATATTTTTGAATTATTATTTTAGTATTATTTTATTTTTATTTAATTTTTTTTAAAATCTTATAATGATAATTTTATTATGATTTATATTCTACTATCGTTATAAATATTATGATTTATGAATTTAGAGTTAAATACTTCATTTTTTGAATGGCTATATTTTACTTTACGATTTTGATCCTTGAATTAAATATATTTTTTATGATACTAGCTTATCTTAAGCATTATATTTTCTTTTGTCTATATTTATAATTTTAATATTTTATGTTATGATTACGTGAACATCTTATATTACTAATATTTTGATAATATATTTAGGAATATTAAAAGCACTAGAAAAAACTCTTAGTATACCATGATATGATAAATGACTATATTATTATGATGTTTATGTGTGTCTGATACCTAGACAGAAATAATTAGAGCAATAGAAATAATTGACAGATACCCAACTGAAAATACTTCGGGTTATAAAAATGATTGCTTGATATCTGGGTGGAATTAATTAGGGCTATAAAAATAATTGGTTGATCCTCGGCTGAAAATATTTAGTGCTAAAATTTAAAGGCTAATGCATATGTTAAGTTATTTTTCTATTAAAGCCTAAAAATATTCCTGTAAAAAATTTCTGTTTCATGAGAAATGATTTCCGTGAGAATGATTCTTCATAAATATGAGATTATTTGAAGAAAGATTTCTTAAAAGAAAATATTTTTAATATATCAAAATTTGAATTCAATTTTATTAATTATCAAATAAAAGCATTGGAATATATTTATAATATTTAATTCTTATTATCGTTATAAAAATATACTTATATTATTTTTTTAGTGGCACTTGAGTATTCTTGTACTCACTGAGTTGTAAAATTTATCTCTTTTCATATTTCTTTTTCAGAGTCTGATCAAGAATTTTCTGTACCTCTAATCTAGAGAATTGTTCACTTCTAAAGTGAGACAGATTTCTTTTATGGAGATGATGTGAAGACATGAATATCTAATATTGTAATCAAAGGGTAGGGTTCATTTGTCTTGCATATTGAGTATTTATAATTTAAATAAATGATCATGAAATTTGAATTGTTCATGTGTATAAGATATATTTGACAATATATATTTATATATTTGATATGGTAAAATTTAAGTGATTATTATTTCATAATAAAATGTATTGAATTTAACATGTGTTAATGATGCTTCAGAGGTAGGGGTACCTGATTCCTGACCGATTATATTCCCTCAAATAAGAATGTGACATCGTATTTAAATATAAAAATATTTTTTAAAAAAATAAATTCTATTTTATATATATATATATATATATATATATATATATATAATATTTTTTTCTTAAATTTATCCAAATGAGCCTTATAAGATATCGATGGATAGAGAAATTGTCATTCATGCCCAGTTAGGCCATAGGCATAGAATCAAGCATTACTTTGGCAGTTATGATGTGGCACTAAAATATTAAGAAATATAAAACATCAAATCAAAGTTTAAATGACGTGTTGGTTGAAAGCCATGCTAACTAAAATATTAGAAACTTGCAATTCTGTTGAAGACATGCTTCATATTGAATGTTAAGGTAATTACAATATATACTCTTATATACTCCTAATGATGCAAGTTCTTTATCCAGTTTCACTCCGAAGAAGTAAAAATGAAAAGATGCTATTGTATGGTGGAACATTTTTCTGCAAGTGCTTTGCTTCTTCTGTTTGAAAGAAGAACTATATTTTGCTAATTGATTAGGTATTTTAGTTACGGGAAGTATATTTGTCCATTCCCACAGAAAAATGTTGGGGACTCATTCAATCGCTTAACTCCTATTGGTGCAAAAATTAACATTTGCTAATTGTGGTAAGGTTGAGCACAGTGGAGCAAAAATGGTTTGATCTACCAAAAAGGATAATTGTTAGTTTCTTCGTATTATGTTTCTTTCAAAATTAATATTTGTTTTGCCTAGCTACTTCATTGCAATTCATATGTATATTTGATAATGCTTTAAACAACCAAATTCATTTTGTGGATTGAAGTTTGATCCATTCTTAATGTAAAATTATTTAATATTATTATCCAATCATATATAATTATGACATCATAAGAGTTTAGATATAATTAAATAACTATTTGAGAAATTAAAATCTTTTAATAATATAATAATACATGATTCAATGATAATATAAAAAAATTACATTGACAATTAATAAAAATTAAATTTTATTCTTTTCTTGTATGAATAATATTTTGCCATAATTACAACGTCTTAAAGTTTGGTACATGATTATTAAGTTTCCATGTCAAATATGAAAGTAAAATAGTTGCGTATATGTAATAAAATTTATGATTCAACAAATTAACTACTAATTTAATTGCACTCACACAACTGTCAGTTTCACAATAAATTAACTGAATTTAAATAGGATAATAGATATTTTTTATAGGGAAAATCCAACTATTTAGAAATCACAGAAAATATATAAATGAAATGTAAAAATATCATAATTGATATAAGAATTGCTGTTATCTAATAATTTCTAGATTACGAAGATTCAAATAGTTGATTTTTCTTTCAGCAATCATTATCAATACTCGTCAGCCTCACACTTTACTACTCTAGAGATTAATCAAAGTTCATCCATATTTCTCCAAAGTTTATCGTACCATTTTGAGCCTACGAGCGAAAACAGTAGCCTTAGTTTCTTATCTCCTCAATTACAAAATATCAGACCATTGCTCACGTTAAGACTTTAATTTTAACAGTGACCCTCACTCTAGGCCATTATGGATATTCCCTATTTTCTATTGAGATGGGGTCAATGAAAAGGCGAAGCCATCAACGTGACAAAGGACAGAATGGTAGGATAAAGGGATTCAGATCAGAATTTTCATGTAAAATGGGTTTGAATTTTTCTTCTATTGGTAGTTTTACGTAGTGATCATCATAAAGATCTCTCAATCTGCAGAGACTAGTTGAATAACTCCTTTTAAAAAAAAAAATCTAATATTCTAACTTACTTTGTGATTCAATGCCTTTCGTATATACTGTTTAGTTGAAGACTTGGCCTTCATGGTTTTCCAACAATAAGACAGTTCCTGCAAGACTTGCTCTTTATGGTTTTCCAACAATAAGACTTGGCACATAACGTAGTTAACAGAGGATCTTTTTATTCCACATCAGCCAGTTATAAGAGTAGTGAAGTTCAGTGTCCTCCTTTAAGTTGATCATGGGGGAAAGAATGATTGTATTTCTACTACTCATTTTAAGTTATTTGATGATTGCAGTAGCAAAAACAGCTACTCAGGATTGTAAGTTCAGTTTTAATGCTATGCTCTGTGTGAGATATTTTTCTCATCATCTGAATAGCATTTGGCTATGCATTTTCTTACATTAATTGTTTTTATAATCTGCAGAACTCAGCCTTTAACATGTTCAAAATAAAAAATATTGGACCTGTTTTGGGTTCTAGAAAATATAAAAACTTGATAAGCAAAAATTTGTCGTCAAGCTATGGAAAGAGGCCTTCAGCATTCAGTGATTGAAATATATATCTTTGATTGTCTTCTTAATTATTTCTGATGCAGCCGTTGCTTTGCTGTCTCTAAAGAGTACGTGGCAGAACACACCACCGAATTGGAAGGGCTCAGATCCTTGTGGTGATGGTTGGGAAGGCATTCGGTGCTTCAATTCACGCATTACCTCCATGTACTTTCTCTTTCAGATTCTTATGTGAAGTTGCTACCTTCTTTTGTGAGATTAACTTGCTTGCTAGTATTTCAGATCATTATCAAACATGGATTTGATCGGCCAGCTTTCTGCAGATATTGGATCACTATCAGAATTACAAACCTTGTAAGTCTTCTACTTTCGGAGTTTTCTAGTAATATATTATATTTAAGTGAAGTCACAGAGAAATGGATTTGAAACAATGCTCAGTTTCTGTCCTATTACTCATAGACAATGGTCAAATATCTTGAGATTATCTTTTTTGCTGAATGTGTGGCATATACATCAAATAATGTTGAGGAGTTGTCTCTGGACTGAGCATCCTGGAAAGTTATTATGGTTGGCTACTATATATCTAAAGAATTGCATAAAGATTTTGTTTCACTTTTGTGCACAACTTCCCAGATTTGTGCATTCGAAACCATAATTTGTCAAGGGGTCCATTTGTTTTGTTCTTGATTTTTCCCTTGCAGGGATCTGTCTTCCAATAAGGGCTTAACAGGACCGCTTCCCAGAGCAATTGGAAATTTGACAAAGCTGTCAATCTTGTAAGGCAGTATTGAATGTTGTAAAGATTATAGCCCAAATCTGATTACGTACGTTTGATCAAATGACTCTAACAAAGCGCTTTCTTATTTTATCTTCCAGAATTCTTATTGGTTGTCGTTTCACTGGTCCTATACCGGATACAATAGGAAATCTACAGCGGCTCGTCTTTCTGTAAGGATTATTTGCTTTATTTCTAAAAGAGAAAATAGTATATAAAATTTTTTAAATTTTGAGTTATTTATAAATAGACCTCTGAATTTTAAAATTATCTTAATTAATATTTAAACTTTAATAATAACACAAATCAATCTTTTCATCTATTTTTTATTTATTCTAAATTAAATAAAAAAGATTTGGAGTGATGAAAAAATAAATGAAAGGATTGATTTGTGTAATTGTTATAATTCAAGTATTAATTAAGACAATTTTAAAGTTGAAATGTCTATTTATAAATAATTCAAAGTTTAAGGAGTCTGTCTATTTTTTTTCTTTTTTAAAATGTATACCACAAAGCCTTTTCATTCGGCTTAACCAATAAAATCCATTGAACGATGGTTGTATTTGAAGTCCTTTATACTTTCTAGTTTCCACGTGGGCCTTCCACCATTTCATTCATTAATCTTTTTGAGTATCATTTCTCCATTACTTTTTTTCCAGTCTCAATATATTTTTGGTGCTATTGATATCTCGTGTGATAACTAAATCAATTAATTTCAATTGTAGAGCTTTGAATTCTAATAGCTTCAATGGGCAAATTCCACCTTCTATTGGTAATCTATCAAACGTTGTTTTCCTGGATTTAGCTGACAACCATCTTGATGGACCCATCCCAATATCTAATGGAACTTCTCCTGGTCTTGATATGCTACACCATGCAAAGCACTTGTATGTGAAATCCCTTTTGTAATAGTTTTCATATCTATTTTTCTCTATACAATTACTTGCTTTATATATGAATATATACACACATATATATATCCTTCTAATATATTTCCATTATCTACAGTCATTTTGGGAAGAATAAGCTTTCAGGCAAAATTCCGCCTCAACTTTTTAGCTCGGAAATGACTCTGATACATGTGAAGGCCCACCCTAATATTTTTTTCACCTGGAATTTGTTTGTATTATTTAACAAATGGAGCATCTAAAATTTTCCTAATACTGACACATAGAAAATCGGTACTAAGCTCTTGCAACAGCAAAACAACACTTGTCATACAATAATGTGTCCCCACAGTTTGTTCTGTAACATTACTTCTTTTTTCTGTTTAGAGTCATTATTAATTACTATTTTCCTTTGTATTTCACATAGTGGAGGTCCTCTTTGAACGGCTTGCTAATATATTGCTTGCTTATATATTTGGCATTAAGTTGGTAAACTGTGGTTTCCTCTCTTTGTACAATGAAGGAAAAAGAAACACACAGAAAGAATTAAAGTAAAAACTAGAGAGGCTGGGAAATGGAGGGTGGTAATAGATTATGCAAATAATGAATTTAAATTTCTAATAATATCTTTTTGGGCAGGCTTTTTGAAAGCAACCAACTTACTGGTAGCATTCCATCTACACTTGAACTTGTCCAGACTCTGGAGGTGGTGTGAGTGTCCATATTTCATACTTGAATGAGTTAGTAAATAGAATTCTTGTTTCTTTTTGTCCTCAAATATATTTTTGTGGCCGCAGGCGCTTTGATTCTAATTTCTTAGGTGGACCTTTGCCTCTGAACCTCAACAGTCTTACAAATCTTCAGAATTTGTAAGTAGACAAAAATTATGTTCCAAACAAGTTGTCATTATTCCTTTAGGTATAATGTTGGTATCAACTGTGAAAAATTTAACTTTGTTCATGAAGGTTTTAATTTTGTGCCTATCAGATTCCTGTCCAATAATCGCCTAACGGGTCCCCTGCCAAACCTTACTGGAATGAACGTCCTCAGCTACCTGTAATTAGTAAATCATATATCTATGATAATTTTATTTTTCTATATAGCCTTTATCGTTCAAAGTGAATATTTTGTGACAATGGGTAATTTGGTTAATAAAATTATTCGGAAGGGATATGAGCAATAATACCTTTGATCCATCAGACTTTCCACCATGGTTATCAACTCTACAGTCTCTGACAACAATGTATGTCTTTCTTTTTGTACTTCTTTCGGCCATCAGCTCTCCCTATCTCTCTCAGATTTTCAACACTTAAATGCTCATAGTTTTGTTTTGTATGGCAGAATGATGGAGAGGACACAAATTCAAGGACACATTCCTGTTTCTTTGTTCAGCCTGGTCCAGTTACAGACAGCGTGAGTACCAGCCTGTATTGACTGGTGACAGACTAACAGTTCCAATCTTATGATGAGAATTAATGCTGACAAATAATACAGGGTTCCTAAAATTTAAATATGGTTGCAAGTAATCGTTCCAATTATCTTTGTTATATTGATACTTAAGCTAATTTTTATGACATGTCATCTTCAGGGTGCTGAAAGACAACATACTGAATGGCACCTTGGATATTAGCACAGCCAACGGCAACCACCTGCAAGTCGTTGATTTGCAGAATAATTTAATTGATAAATTTAACCCACAAGTCTCAGTCTCCAAAGTGGAGATAATGTAAGCCATAATTCTAAATGAGTACATTAGGTGGTTTCATTACTTCTAAAGAAAATTAAATTTTCTGTAAGAGTCTCAATATTTCCATCTTATCTTTGTTTTCCCTCTTACAAGGGTGACTATTAAATACATTTTTATCTGCAGACTTGTGGGCAACCCAATTTGCCAAGACACAGGAGTTGTAGGGACTTATTGCTCCATTTCACAACCCAATGACTCATACACAACGCCACCAAATAACTGTCTGCCTGTTAACTGCAGCTCAGATCAGATATTAAGCCCCAACTGCAAATGTGCATACCCATACTCTGGAACTATATCTTTTAGAGCACTTTCCTTCTCAGACTTGAGAAACAAGTCTTACTTTGTAATCCTGGAGCTATCTCTGGTGCAGTCTTTTCAATATCGTGGCCTACCTGTGGATTCAGTTTCTTTGAGCAATCCAACGAGGAATGCATTTCAGTATCTTGATTTGAGCTTACAAGTCTTTCCATCAGGCCAAGATCATTTCAATCGAACGGGGATTTCTAACATAGGCTTTCTGCTTAGCAGCCAGATATTTGTCCCTCCTGGATTTTACGGACCATATTATTTTATTTTGGTAACAATTATGCACACTATATGGACGACTCAGGTAAATCTGATTCTAAATATAGTAATGAAATTAATTATAGTAAGTGCTGCATTTTAAGACTGTTCTTTTCTCTCGTCATTTATAATTAGGAGGACTAGTGTCCAATAATTCAAACATTGGCATTATAGTTGGAGCTGCAGCTGGTGGTTCTGTCCTGCTGGTGTTATTAATCCTTGCAAGTGTTTATGCTTTCCACCAAAAGAAAAAGGCCAAAAGAGAAACTCGAAAAAGCAATCCTTTTGGTAATATAACTGTATACATAGCTCCTGTATTATAGCCAGCCTCATGGAGTTGAGTTTATATATATATATATATATATATATATATATTTGATTTCATAAAATGCAGGAAACTGGGAGCTAGATGAAAGCAATAGTTTCCCACAGCTAAAAGGAGCAAGGCGCTTCTCTTTTGAAGAGATTCAGAACTGCACCAAAAATTTTTCACAAGTCAATAATGTTGGATCTGGGGGTTATGGGAAGGTAATGCCTCTTGTTTACTTCCTTTCTCTATTGTAGTTTAGCAATAGAGTAATGCTAGTTAAACATGACTTGTAGTCACATCTGTTCACATTTGCACAATTGGCTGCATCTGATTGCGAAGCTGGTCCCACCAGAACTTCCGCACACCTGCACTCTGATGCTGCCACCCATGCAGGTGTCAACAATGTGAACTGCAGCCAAGATGACATATACATTCTTAGTGTCATGTAGCAAACCCACCTTATATTCTTGTAATTTGTGCATGTATTTTCCATTAATACTACCACATTGTTATGTTACTCTTTCAGGAAGAGATATTTTGTCAGCATCTTTGTAACTGTAACACTACTTAACCTTTTTTAATATACATTTACCAACTGTCTAAAAGGTAATGTTCACAGGTTTATCGGGGAACTCTTCCCAACGGGCAACTAATTGCTGTAAAACGAGCTCAAAAAGATTCTTTGCAGGGAGGGCTGGAGTTTAAAACTGAGATTGAACTTCTCTCAAGGGTCCACCATAAAAATCTCGTTAGCCTTGTGGGCTTCTGTTTTGAGCAAGGAGAACAAATGCTGGTTTATGAGTATATTGCAAATGGCACTTTGAAGGATACCATTTCAGGTACATATACCTTATTAGTTTCAGTACCTTCTGACAAGTGGATAATTTGGTTTTACATCCACATTGTGTGATCTATTTTCAGTTTCCAAAGCGCTAACCATTGGCCATGGGCAAAGTAGAGAAGAATCTGTTACTCATTGAGAATTTTTTCTGTTTGCTTGATCATTTTTCATTTAGAAATTTACTCATTACATCCTTGGTTCCAGTGTCTTCGCATCATTATTTGATCTAGAAAAGGTTACCGAAAAAGGTGTAACAAATTCATAACTTCTACTCTTCTTTTTATTTTTGTTTTGTTTATCAAGTTACGCGCATATGGTCTCTGCAGGTAGGTCAGGAATTAGATTGGATTGGATTAGGAGGCTAAAAATAACCCTTGGTGCTGCCAGGGGTCTGGCTTATCTCCACGAACATGCCGATCCTCCTATCATACACAGGGACGTCAAATCCACCAACATTTTACTGGATGAGCGCTTGAATGCTAAAGTATCTGATTTTGGTCTCTCCAAGCCAGTGGGTGATGGTGAAAAAGGTTATGTTACCACTCAAGTCAAAGGAACAATGGTTGGTATATTATTTTCTAATCCTCTACATCATAAAAGGCAACATAATTACTTATTGGACAATGGCATCTTAATGGATGAGGGTAGGACGTGATTGGTCTACGTGCTTATTCAAAATTGCTAAGTGATAAGCCAATCAATTATTCTGTAGACACGTAACATTACTAATGCAACAATGATAAAGGGTAAATTCCACTTTACCTCCCTAAAATTTACATCAAAATCAATTTTAGTGCACCAAATTAAACCTCACATTTAAAACCCCCTCCTCCTTTTATGTTTAAGAATCATACACTTTACCTCCTTTCGAACCCCTTGAAGATTCAAAAACACTGAAACTGTTAATAATTTAGTCAAAACTGCAATATGGATAAGTCATTTGTCACGCATGTGATCATTTTCTTGGCCTTTCCCGGTCCTCTGTTTTATTTTTTTAGAACCGAAATTCATAGTGTCTTTCACTGTTCTTTTTTTCTAAAGTTTATGCACAGAACAGTCTCTCTTACTAGTATGTTTTAGATGATAAATGTCACTGTATCTTGACAAGTTACGTGTGATTTAAGCGAAATCAAGATTGCTTGCAATGTTTCTGAATATTCAAGGGGATGTAGTGTATGCTTTTGAAACTTTATGCATGTAAATTGTAGGATTTTAAAGTTAGTAAACTAAAGTTGATTTGAACACAAAAAGTTGAAGGGGGTTAAAGTGTAATTTATCCAACATAAAAAAAAATAAAAACATGAGAAGTCTGAATTTCACCAAAAATCAAAGAGAATGAGTTTCTCTTTGGAAGGAGGAGAACTTGAAAATTTCCAGGAAACTAGAATGTTCAAGGAGAAAAAGCTGAGAATTGTAAGCAAATTAATTAATAAACATTTTTAATCCCAGCTTTTGACTTGCTTTAAAGCTACCACTCTGGCATGCATTCTATCACATACATAGACTGATGCTCGTGCACTTCATTTGAAAAAGGAGTGTCACATGATGGAAGGAATGGCATTTGAAAGGCATGATCCCGAAAGCGTCAACTAATTAATGGAGTGAAGACGGATTCTTTTTTACCATTAAGTTGTGATTACTGATTAACAGTCTCTATAATGCAACTCATACGAAGACACAGAAAACACCCTAGCTACAGTGTCTGCAGTGGCATCTA
Source organism: Castanospermum australe (assembly GCA_019955255.1). Taxonomy (NCBI): domain Eukaryota; kingdom Viridiplantae; phylum Streptophyta; class Magnoliopsida; order Fabales; family Fabaceae; genus Castanospermum; species Castanospermum australe. The sequence continues at coordinate 517,838 of NSJW01000802.1, forward strand.
ATATTCAAAAATCTTTTGAATCTTACCAAACTTAAGTGATGATAATGGATTTTTGTTCTTGATGTAGGGCTACTTGGACCCAGAGTATTTTATATGACTCAACAGTTGACTGAGAAGAGTGATGTTTATAGCTTTGGAGTGCTAATGTTGGAGCTGATAACTGCAAGAAGGCCAATAGAAAGAGGGAAATATATCGTGAAAGTGGTTGGGAGTGCAATTGACAAGACAAAAGACTTGTATGGTCTTCGTGAGATTCTAGATCCTGCCATTGGTTCAGGGACAACGCTGACCGGTTTTGAGAAGTTTGTGGATCTTGCGATGCAGTGTGTTGAAGAGTCAAGCGCTGACAGGCCTTCAATGAATTATGTCGTCAAAGAAATTGAAAACATGCTGCAGTTGGCTGGTTCAAACCCCAATGCTGAATCGGCATCCGCTTCATCTAATTATGATGTAAGTCAGGGAAGTTCCCACCATCCCTACGACAATGAGTTATTTGATTAAGTATGGTACTTCCACGTCCATAAATTGAGCCTGTGTAGGTCTCTTTTCACGTTTCAGCTCAAAAGCAACTTGTTGATGTAAAAAAGAAGGGGGTGGGGGTGGGGGTGGGGTTTTAACCTAGTGTATTTAGCTGTTAGCTTAAGAATGAAGTTTGAGAAGAAGGCCTTCTTTTATTCTGTTTTTTGTTTTTAGATTTCTTTTACCTGGGATTGTGTAACATATATTACTTTTGAACATAGAATTGAAATGGTTTCTGTTGGAATAACACATGCAACACACTTGAGTGAGTGATATGCGACGAGGTGAAGTGGGTAATGTCCCACATTGGATAAATAAACTTGGATGGACTAAAGACCTAAGGGGTACCTTTTCGGTCAAAGTGGTTCCATGTTTAAGATGTTTAGTCCACACTTCCAACTTCCATGTCAAAGAAGCTGAGGGCATATGGAGAATCCTATTGCGGCTCAGCTGGAATGAAGTCTAAGAGTCTCCCAATGTGAAAAAAAAAGGGAAGAATAATTGATATGTGAAAAAGAAAAAAAAAGTATACAAAACTGACACTCACATATGAAAGGGAATGTTGGATAAGCACATGTGAGTGAGTAAGTGATATGTGATAAGGTGAAGTTGGTAAAGTTACACATTAAAAAAAACAGAGAAAGAAGTATGATATATAAACTTGGATGGGTCAAAGACTTAAGAGCTAGCTTGAGCACCGCAAAGCCCACATCCACATATGTGAAAAAAGAAAAAGAATGTATACAAAATTGAGACACTCACATGTGAGAGAGAGTATTAGAATAACATGTAATGAAGTGAAGTGGGTAGAGGCCTACATTGGAAAGAATAGAGAAAAAAGTGTGGTATATAAGTTTGAATATGCCAAACACTTAAGAACTAATTTTTGAGTCAAAGTGATTCTATGTCCAAATATATGTGTAAAGGAAAAACAAAAATAAATGAAAGTAGCTAATAATAAATGACATAGATATCAATAAGATATAAAGATAGTTTTCGTTTTGTCCCATTTGATGAGATATTCTAAATTATTTAAGTCTTTTATTAGTTTGACTTATCAATAGGTGATTTTCAAGGTCCACATTCAATCCCTAGTATAAGTGCATTATGATTTATCGGACTCTTAATTTTAAAATGAATTTTAAAAAATAAATTATATTTTTATAGTTGAATAAAAAGACCATGATTGATGAATATCACCGAGTTATTGAATCATAATTCATAAGTCGATTTCTTTTATTATTTAATATTTGAAACACAAAATAATAGTAATATATGTATCAGGAGATATATCCCATAATGTATTTGTAACCGATGAAATTCTTATATTTTGACCCTCTTTTTAAAGAATTTGGATTCTCTTTTTAGACAGGACCATTTAATTGGAAAGAGATAAAAATAAATTATAATATGTTAAAAAAATAAATTATAATATATTAGAACATATCATAATGAATTATAAATCTCACTTTTTAAATTTAAAACTTTTTGTATTTTTATTTCTCTAACAAAATAATGTCATATTATTTTACTAATAGGAAAAGATTCCAATCCCTTTTTAAACTTACTACATTAGCGGGGATAAAGGAGTTAGTCTAAATAGCATTATACCTCGTAGTTTAAGAGAAGTTATTATGTATTATAAGAGTACTACATGCAGTTTATTTAAATTGTAATATCTAAATAACATAATTATTTAAGTGATTAGATTGAATATAAAATATTAAATAATAAAATTTAACTTAAATCTGAGTCAGTAAGTATAATATTTTAAAAATATTTTAATATTTTTCGTAGCTCAGACCGAATCAAATGAAGAACTAGGATACATCACATGGCAAGGTTCTTACAGAATATCAAGTTTGTTGTAGATTTATTTGTTTTGTCCTCTACAATCTCAGTATGTCAGGAACTTATGGGGCTCATATCCATCCAGTACATTTGTAGATATAAGTGTATGAACTGTTTGATATAAATTAAAAAAAGGTAAGCGGTGCATGTCAAGAAATTAAAACAAGAAGCGTTGCCATCAATAAATTCTCTTCCTTCCAAATTCCTGCTCCTGCCTCATTAGTTCCCACGTAGGAATTATGTGGTACAAATGGTGGGCCATGAATTAATTTTTATTTTTTGGTGTATGGTCATTTGTTAATTTATATAGGAAAAAAATATATACAGACCATAAACTTTAGTTTATTTATAATTAATCCTTAAACTACAATATATCGGTAGATAGAGAAGGTCATTCATGCCCCCTAAGGTTATAGGCATAGAGTCAAGCATTACTTTGGCAGTTATGATGTGTTACTAAAATATTAGGAAATATAAAACATCAAATCAGAGTTTAAATGACGTATTGGTTGAAAGCAATGCTAAATAAAAAGACCATAAACTTTCAATTCTGTTGAAGACATGCTTAATATTGAATGTTAAGGTAATTATAATATAGGGTTTAGGCTAGTGACCTAACGGTAGAAGTGGAATGCCTTAAATAACCCCACCTGAGTTTGAACCCTTTCCCCCTCCCCCACCAAAAAAAAAAGTTAATTACAGTATATACTCTTGTATGTTCCTAATGTTGCAAGTTCTTTATCCAGTTTCACTCCAAAGAAGTACAAATGAAAAGATGCTATCGTGTGGTGGAACATTTTGCTGCAAGTGCTTTGCTTCTTCAGTTTGAAAGAAGAACAATATGTTTATAATTGATTAGGTATTTTGGTTACAGGAAGTATATTTGTCCATTCCCACAGCAAAATGTTTGGGGCTCATATTTAAATCGCTTAGCTCCTATTGGTGCAAAAATTAACATTTGCTAATTGTGGTAAGGTTGAGCACAATGGAGCAAAAATGGTTTGATCTACCAGAAAGGATAGTTGTTAGTTTCTTCGTATTATGTTTCTTTCAAATATAATGACATTTGTTTTGCTTAGCTACTTCATCGCAATTCATATAATGTATTTGATAATGGTTTAAGCAATCAAATTCTTTACACAGATTTAAGCTTAATCTATTATTAATGTAAAAATTTTTTACGTTATTATTTAATTATAAATAATTATAAGATCACAAGATTAACTATAATAATAACTATTTAAGAATTTAAAATATTTTAACAATGTAGCAACACATAATTTAATAATAATGTTAAAAAATATTATATTAATAATAAATCAAAATTAATCGCATTATTCTTCGTCTTGTATGAATAATATTTTGCTATAATATATTGCAATGTCTTAAAGTCCCGTATATGATTATTAAGTTTCCACATAAAATGTTCAAGTAAAATAGTTGTGTATACGGTCAAATTTATGATACAACAAATTAGCTACTAATTTAATTGCACTCACACAACTGTCGTCAATTTGACGATAAGTTAATTGAATTTAAATAGCATAATAGATATTTTTTAGGAGAATCCAACTGTTTACAAACCACCACTTACCATTCATTGAATTTGCCTTTTCATATATCTAAGAATAAAAATATTATTTTTTTTATCATTCTAGATAAATATATAAAAAAATATATAAATAATATATAAAAATAACATAGTCGATATAAGAATTACTGTTATCTAGTTATTTCTAGATTACAAAGATTCAAATAGTTGATTTTTCTTTCACCAATCATTATCAATACTCGTCAACCTCACACTTTACTACTTTAGATCTAGAGATTCTAAGTCCATCCATATTTCTCCACAGTTTATCATAACATTTTGAGCCTACGAGCGAACACAGTAGCCTTAGTTTCTTATCTCCTCAATTACAAAATATCATTCCATTGCTCTCGTTAAGACGTTAATTTTAGACAGACCCTCACAGTAGGCCATTATGGATGTTTTCATTTCCCAGTTTTCTATTGAGATGGGGTCAATGAAAAGGCAAGTCAACAATGTGACAAAGGACAGAATGGTCGGATAGAGGGATTCAAATAAGAATTTTCGTATAAAATGGGCTTGAATTTTTCTTCCATTGCTAGTTTTGCTTGGTGGTGATCCCTAGCTCCTTTAAAACGAAAAATCTAATATTCTGAGTTACTTTTTTGAAATCTCAAGTATTTCACTGTGTTTGTCTCATCATTGAAACGTCAGAGAGCGTCCGATAACTTCGCGTCAACTGGGCACGACAGTAGAAGTACTTGCAACGATACATTAGATGTATTTTTAAAGACACTCAAGTCAATATTGAAGTAAAACAAGGATTAAAGTATAGACAGATAAAATGAATATATTTAGAGATGAAGTCTATAGTAATTATAAATAAAGGAAGTAAGGCTTTTAAGTTTGTAAAGATAAATTAGATGCAAGTGATTAAGTCAGACCAAACAAGAACTTATCAAACTGGTATTTTTGGAATAAACTATTCTTACTACTTATTTAAAAAAAAAAAATTGGAGACCGTGGGTCTACCACGAGATGATGACATGCAAGGTTATCTGCAAATGGAGTCAGGAAATTACTATTTAGAAATGAATGGTGCTGAAACATTCAACCTGAGAATTATTAAGCAAGACGTGAGGAAGAACGTATTTGTTGAATCCGCTTTAGCTTTTGTCTCAATCTGCCCACGTGTTTGTTTTGCATTTGATTCAATGCCTTTCGTATATACTGTTTAGTGGAAGACTTGGTCTTCATGGTTTTCCAACAATAAGACAGAGTTTGAGTCACGAGGACTCTGTGGTAGGTAATTGAACAAAGTCTCACGTTATTAGAGTTTGAGAAATTCGTGAAGTGTTGTTTGTATAAATAAATATTTAGTTATTGTGATAAAATTACTTTCAAGGTGAGTAATGTAGGTTATTGGGTAATCAATTTAAGGACGAAGATTTGCAGTTAGTGGAGTATTTTTATTCTTTTAGGACATAGACGTAAGTTAAAGAGGCCAAATTACGTTAAAATTTGTGTCTATATTGTAATTTATTCTTTTTTTTGTTATTTGTTGTAGGTTCTTCTACCTCAATAACTAATATCAGTGCAGTGGTACGTTGATAAATGGTGGTACAAGTATATTGAAAATTTTTTTGACAATGCAGGGGTTAAACAACGTGTCTCATTTGTGAATAGCTCTACAAGTTTGATAGAGATGCAACAAGAAAGATTCGATGAGAAAAACATTTGCTATTTGGTAGAAGCTATTCTAAGAGGGGAATGTTTGAATATAGCAAAGTAGAAATGTTGAAGACTAAGAAAAGAGTCGAGTTTTTCTGACAATATGAAATGTTTGAAGACTTGGATCAAGAGAGGATTTGTTAAGTAATTGACCAAAGTTTTACATTGTTAAACTTAGATAAACTCATTAGAGGTTGCTTGTCTAAGTAAGCCTTTATTTATTGTGATAAAATCATCTTAAGGATAGTAGCATAAGCTATTGAGTGATCAATTTATAGTAGCGTAAGATATTGGATGATTAATTTAGGAAAGAATGTTTACAGCTTTTTTTGTGCAAAAGTTGTCATTTGATATTTTGCTATTAAAATATTTTTATCTTTTATAGAGATTGTGGACATAAGTTAAAGGGGCGAACTATTTTCCTTATGCTGCCCAACACTCAAAAAGGGTGATATACCTAGTTAAATTGTTTTTACGAGTTCATGATCAAAGACAAAGTTTTGCGAAGAATGAACAGCAATTGAATGTTTGGTTGTTCTTAAAGAAAAACGAACAATCGAAATGTTTGAATGTTATTTATTCATGTGAAAACTAATAATTTAAGTTTACTAATTAGACTATTTGTGTGTGAACTGTGAATTAAATTATGTAAACTTAACTTTGTTTAAAAGTAAATTTACAATGAAATAATTATATTAACAAATTATATTCAACGTAAAAATAAAAAATATACAAGAGAAGGCCATTTTTTATTCTTTTGTTTTTAATCAAAAGAATTCCCCAAGAAGAGAGTTTAAAATTTTACATTTTTTTTTCTCAATTTTTCTCGTCCAACTCAATTCAAACATAATATAAAAGGTTTTTCAAACGATCACAAACATAGATGCAAGGGATGGCTTTAATTTTCTGTTTTTACTAATTTGAGTCATGGCAGAGAGACAACACACAAAAAATAAAAATATTTTTATGCTATTAAATTTGTTTTTAGATCTATGCAGCAATTTGTCTATATATGAATCTAAATAAAATCGAATCACTCACATTATTTTTTTTATTTATATAATTTATGTCCATTTAACATTACCCAATCAATTTGTACGCATCACAATAGGCACTAGCAACATATCAAAAACCATAAGTGACAAATATATTTATTAAAACAACTATATTAAGGGAGAGAAAAAGGAAAAGAGAGGAAGGGACAAATGGTAGACAGAATATACAGAAGCCTCCCATCTTATAACCATCTTGGCAGAAATTACTGAATAGGTTACGTCCATTTCACAATATGTGTTTAGAAATACGCAAGACATAGCACTTACGAGATTCCTTTATCCTCAGTATAATATTGCACTTTAAAGTTTAAACGTAAATTTGACATTTTGTGTTGTTTTCCTCACACCCTGTAGCCTATTTCTTCGTATTCCACAGTAAATTACTTCTTCTGTTGAGTCTTTGGTTTTTATACATCATATGTTTATGAGATGTAAACCAGACTTCTGTTGAATTCCACATGCTTGTAAGATGTCAACCAGTTAGAGACGAGTGAGTGCGGATTTAGCTCCTCCGATACAGAGTCCTAGCGATCAAATCAAGCTAGTCCGAAAGAATTCACTCCTGTTAGTATATCTCTAGATAAATTTTATCCCTCTGTAAAGATATCTTAAGCCAAGAAGAAGAAAGAGCTAGTCATCCGGGAAAGAAGACAGTGTCTGATAAAGTAAAAAATATTAACTTTTAATGAGAAAAAATAGTTGAGATTATAATAATATATATGTACATATATACTAAATTATAAAATTATTAAAATTTATTTCTTTAATTTTATCGTAAGTAGTGAATCCCTCGTCCAGTGAGGGCATGGTGTTTTCTTTATTCATAAAATGAACAGTGACAACAATGTTACACCATGAGTCCATGACAAGTGATGCTAATATAGCAGAAGTGAAATAGAGGTGAATGAAAGCTGCTTCCAAAAAGAAAGCGAGAGAAAAAAGTATAATGAAAGCAAGAAATTAATCTACTAGCTAAACGTAGCATAATCTCATTCATTATTACTTCCCCCTTATATCAAAAAAAAAAAAAAAGAAATAAAGCAATGACTATTTCGCCTGAAGAGAAAAACTAAATGAAAATCTAACTACTAATTAATTGCGTGCGGGTGTTCGCTGCAGGAAGCCTTTAGACATGAGGCTCTCTGCTGCTTCTCGCACAGCATCTTCAACTGGTGTGAAGACAAGGCCCAAATCTATTAACCTCCTTGCTGCATCTTGACATGGTGTCAGGCCAGGTTGAGTTTCCGCAGGGAACCTGCATGTACTTCTTATTCAGAGAACTAGCATTCTATACCAAAAGTACATAAACAAAATTTAAATCTGCAAAGAATTTTGTATTACATTCGAAAACTGCAAACAGAAAATTCAAAATAATATACAATACCAATAATGAGTTCCAATTTGCTTAATCAGATTTTTTTTACAATCACCACGTTGCTCAGATAGATTATAAAGAAAAGTATGCAAAGCAATGTGTCATATTACTTGACTCCTCACGAATCATCCACTATGCAAACTTAAACTGCTGCATGCTAATACTTCAGATCATTTCCATAATCATTATTTGAGTTACCAGATCCATTCTTTTCCTAGTCATGAACTGTATTTCTCTAACTTAAATTCTATTTCATGTGGGGACTGGGGAGAAAAGGGTTGGACAGTCACAAATGACTAGCAAAAAGACGGGATGGAAGGGGAGAAGGGGCAGACTATAAATAAAAGATAGGTTGCATTTTTTCAAACTCCATAAGGAAATATATCTGAACTCTTTTCTTTCTTCAAAGAGGTTATGTTTGTGTTTCTCCAAAAAGGTGCAAAGGTAATTTTCAGGAAGAGGATGGATGGCATTCCCCTCGTCCAACCCTATCGGCCATATCTTCTCATAATATTCCGCCACCTACTCCATGGGGAGTTGGTTGGATCTAAACAATCATGATCAATGGAAAAGTGAAAGACCCATGGTCAATTGTTATATTATTACATAAAACTGTAACCAAATTCTTGTGTCATTAAATCCATTCCTCTCTATTTCTTCCCTAACTACATTATAAATGCATTTGAAATTAAAAATTTTATGATTTGATTTTATTTATAAAAAAAAAATTTATTTGTAAAATTATAAAATATGAATTGATAAAATTTATAAATCTATAGAGATTTCATGAATTTTAATTAAATTATTTTTAAAATTCTATTTAAAATGAGAGAATTTAAGTAGATTTAGATAAAATTTATTTAAATTTATTTTTCTATCCTTAATTAGTTATTTAAAAATAAAAAAAATGTTTATTAAAAGAAATAATAAAAATGTAATTTTTTTTAAATAAAATCAATTCAATTCTTTTTTCTTTTTGTATTTCAGACATAAAATTTAATTTTTAAATCATAATTTTTATAATAAATTTTAAAAATAAAAATTAATTTCTAATTCAATTTAATAAATGTAACTTAAATAAATTTAATTTGATTTTAATTTTTATAACTTCAAACACACGCTGTGAGAACCTCAATTCACAGAACACGGCACCAACAAAGCCCCACTAGAAGCATACGATACAGATACGTAGGATAGATTAAAAGACATGTTTGGGCATTTACAAACCAGCTTTTAGTCATAAAATAGACATGTTTGGGCAATCCCAACGCCCACAATGACAAAGGCATGAAACTACTACTGAAAATGGCAAAACCAATGAGAAATTATTGCAAAACATAAAGGATGTATAGTTCCAAAAGAAGAATGATAAAAACAAAAGGGTTAAAACCCTGCGTACCTCTACGCCATAAGGAGCATAATTCACTTACCACCCATGTTAGTTATGATCATTCAACAATCACATATGAAAGAATCAAACTAGATGAATAGGGAATGCCAGTGCCAATCATCCTCACACTCAAACATTTGTTAAATCCCAAGCAAGAAGAAACTGAAAACAAACCTGTGAATGGGGAAATCAGGGTACAATTTCGAGACTGTGTTGGCAAATTCGGAAAACTGGCAGATACCATTGGTGCAGAGATATCTACCCGCAGCAGAGGGGGTTTCAAAAAGCAAGACTTGAGCTCTCGCGACGTCCTTCACGTGCACGGCACCCAACCAGTGACACTCCTGAGTATCTGTCGACCCCGTCATCAATTGCTGCAGCACAGCGCAGCTGGAGTTCAGCGAACCCTGCAGAAGCGGGCCCAGGCACGTCGCTGGGTGAATCGCCACTATGTCCATGCCGTGGCTCTGCTTGAAATCCCACGCCGCTTTCTCCGCCAGCGTCTTCGACACCGGGTACCACTTCCCGCGCGATTCGCAGTACTCGAGGTCCGTCCACGAGGACTCATCGAAGGTCCTGTTGGGGGGCCAGCTGGGGTTCGGGACCATGGCGGAGATGGAGGAGGTGAGCACGACGCGCCTCGCCTTGAACCTCTTCGCCGCTTCCAGAACGTTCAGGGTGCCCTGAACCGCCGGGAGAACCAGCTCCTTCTGCGGGTCCACGGGGTCCTCAAGCGTGCAGGGGGACGCCAAGTGGAAGACGCCGGTGCAGCCGTCGACGGCCTGACTCACGGCGGCGGCGTCCAGAACGTCGGCCTCGAAGACGGTGACGCGGGATTTGGCGTCGGGGTGGAGGGCAAAGAGGTGGGAGGCATCGGAGCCGGGGACGACGGAGGCGTGGATGGAGGTGTAGCGCGGGTTCTCAAGGAGGGTACGAACCAGCCATGACCCGATGAAGCCGTTGGCTCCGGTGACGCAGACAACCTCGTCCGCCATGGCTGTTGTGAGATTCCGATTAAGAGAAACTTGGCATGAGAGCAAATAGACAATAGAAGGGGTTGGGGGATTTGGATAAGCACAACGCAAATTCAGATGCAGTTGCAGTGTCCTTGGATGCCGTGTTTTTTGTAAGGCAGAGGCTGTTCTCTGTTGCGTCATTGTCGGGAAGTACCACTTGCATGTTTTTACCCGATAATTATTATATTAACAAAACTACATCTAATTGTGGATATTCGGATTCGATAATACTATTTTGGATATCAAATATTTGGATGCAAATCTTTCAAATATCGGATATTCACTCAAAAATTGATTTTTTTATGAATTTTATAGTATACTTAAATTATATCATGTTTAGTATTTTATATTAATAATATATAATTTATAGCATTTTAGATGTTACGTATTTAGGATAATTTCAAATATTATAGATAATAAATATTAGATATTCAAATCATCTAAAATCAAATTATAGATATATGATGAATTGATTTAATCAATAAATTATTTATAATTAATCACAAATTTAAAAAAAAAATTGATTTACTATATATAAATTAGAGTAAATTTTATTTTTAATTTTTAAAAAATATATTATTTATTAATTTTATTATTTAAATATTAATTTTATCTATTTAATTTTTTAAATTTTAAATTTATAATAATTTTATATTTTTAAAATATTAAATTAATAAAAATAAAAAATAAAATTTATGAATAAATTAAAATTTAAATAATTAAATTTATAAAATTAATTTTTTTAAAAAAAATTAATAAATATAAATTATTAATTAAATCAGCCAAGGTAGAATTAGTACCTAAAAAAGAATTAGGTAACCAAGGAAAAGAGTACTTGACTCTAAAATGGTCTAGATTGAAAGTCACCTAAGGCCATGGCAGACATCTCATGGCAAACTTTTTATTTATAAATTAATGTATGTATATAATAAAAATAATTTGAGTATAATAAATATTATTAAAATTTATTTATATTTAATATTAATATAATTTAAATAAAATTATTATTATGGCCATGACAGACATCTCATGGCAAACTTTTTATTTATAAATTAATGTATGTATATAATAAAAATAATTTGAGTATAATAAATATTATTAAGATTTATTTATATTTAATATTAATATAATTTAAATAAAATTATTATTATTACATTTTATTTATCACTTTTTTTTTAATTTTGAGATAAATATACTAAATACTAATATAATTTAAATTAAACTTTTATTCTTGAATGCTACTCCATCAAATATTCTTTCATAATTTTAAGATAACTATATTAAATCCTAATATAATTTAGATAAAATTACTATTAATTAAAATTATTTAAGTTATTGACGAATGTACCAGTGACAAGAGATTTAAATTTTTTCAATAATGTTACGAGTTCAAACTTTTATACTAATTTAAAACATGTATAAACTCATCCACCACATAAGAACAATAACTATTGTATTAGGTAAAACTCACATCATTAATCAATTGTTCATTATTCACATCATTAAAGTTATTATACTTAACTAAAGTTATTATTTAATATATCAAATTAAAGTGAAAAATAAAAACAATCACACAAACAAGTTAAATATTATTATTTTTTCCAGTAAATTAAAATTTTACAAACAGAAAATAAAACCTACTTAACTCTATTATAAAAAAAAAAAGAAAAACTTATTTTGATATGAATCATTTTTAAGTGTTTAGTTAAATCTACGTAAAATCAATCCTAAACAACTCATAAATGACAAAAATTATGTAACTTTAAGTCATAATACTACCTTTTCAAGTTTTATCATCTTTCTTGTAATAACATAATTAAAAAGATAAATGACTATTTAAAAAAAATCATTTTATTTTAAATTTAAAATTATTGTATATTTATATAATACAATAAATATATATTTTAAAAGATATTTTTATTATTAATTTTAATTTATTAACATAAAATTTATAAAAAAATTTAAAAATTACATAGAGCATATATTTATTAATAATAATAAAAGATACAAAAATTTTAAAAAAATTGAGTGGTACCGAACAATTTACATTTCTTTCTTAATCATTTTACTTTATTATTTAAAAAATTTCTTAACAATAAGTTAAAACTTTTTTATCATTTTACTCTATTAATAATGTCCATCCACCTAAACATATATTTAGAAAAAATCTGTGAGTTGTGCTGGAAAAAAAAATTATCGCCGAAAAAGAAATTAAAAAAAAAGAATTCCGTATCCCTGGGGTCGTATTATTTTTCATTGCTTTCATTTCAGTGATTTCACTTCCCCCGTAAGCAATACTGCATCGATCAGCCAGCATTCGCTTCATCGCTGCCATTTTCTCATAAAAAAAAAAATCAGCAACGGTGTTTCTGTCAGATATTCAATTCCGTTATCGTAAATCAGAGCAATCAAGTTGCCTCATATTTTGCGTGTAATCCTTCATCCCCAATTGTTTGGTACCCTAGAAAACGTGGGAAAGCGACAGGAATTCTCTTCTTTTCCAATCAGAATCGGCGCCGGGTTTGGCGATGGACAAGGTTGTGGAAGAGGTGGAAAAGGTGAAGAGGGAATGGGACGAGACGTATGGTAAAACCCAAGATCACATCAAGGCAATTGGAGAGTATGGGAAATCGGGAAGAGCCAAGGAGGAGAAAAATTCGCTTCCCAGATTAAATGCGATCGCTCAGGATGGGTTGGCGTTGCTTTCTTCCTTGCACTTCACCCTGGATCTTCTTACTCCCCAGTTGCCCACTGATGAAGAGGTTGAATCTGCTCGCGCCATGCTTGAATCCTGGAAAATCCAAAACCAAAAGTAATCTCTTTTCCTCTTCTTTGCCACTGTAGTACCCAGGATGGGGATCTTTGAGATTTATCTGTTTACTGCTTTTGCTGTTACAGAAATTAAAAGAATTATGTTTTTGTTTGTTATTCCATGCATTTGTTGTAGGAAAATAATAGAGCTTGAAGTTTTAGCACGTTTGGGATGTTAGCTTAGCTGAATGAGACGACAAGTTCGGTTATTTTATTGTATTTTTCGAATTTTCTTCAGAATATTTTGTTATGTGTCCCGTGTCCCAAGTCCCAAGTCTGATGGCAAAAAGAAAGCAGGAGCGAAACGCTTCTGTCGTGGAGACGTTGTTTGGATCGGAGGAAGGAACGAAACGCAACAGGTGGCACCGCCCATTGGGCCACATTGATATTCCTTCCTGTATTGGTAATTGGGATATTACTTTTCTCGCGCACCCATTTTCCGTTTTTCCATTCCCTTTCCTCTTCTCACCGAACCCTCGATCTCGCTAGTCGCTACTCAGAGAGTCTCCCACTCAGACACGCGCATTCCTTCCTTCCTATACCTCCTCCCCCACCATCGCGCGCTCCCTCTCCAACAACGTAATGGTCAGTGTTTTTTCTTTTTTTTTTTTCTTTTCCAACTATTTTCTTTTATTATTTGCTAATCCCTAACGAATCGAATTTTTTTTTTTTGGCTGAAATTTCGTTGTCGCTCTCGATTTACTGATTCATCTAACATCTTTTTGCTGTTGAATCATGGGGTTTCTGATCTGAATCATGGGGACTCAATATGTATATGTGGTGAAGATGGGGGAAAATTTTAAACGAAGAAAATTCTTTTGTTGGATTTGTTAATGAATAAAAATGATTTCTTTTTTGGCCTGAAGAAGACACATCAAACATAAGAAGACGGCCTTTTTTTTATTTTACTTATTTTGGAACTTAACACTCTTATTGTTTCTATCCCCCATGATTTGGACAATACAATGCTTGTGTTAGTGTTATTTAACTTGTTCGTTGGCGAATTATTTCTATAATTTTACATTATTCATCATTTACAAATTAACTCTTTTTATGGGTTAACCTCTCAAAGTTAGACTACAAGTTTTATTTTCTTTTGTTTTTAACTTCCAAACCACCCCACTATATTAAGTTATTAACAATCCTTTGTTTTCCTCTTTCCTTGAGTAACAACTTAAATGGCGAAAAGATTGACGTATTTGGGTATAATCACATGGGATTGCTGATCTGCTTGTTAATAGCATTGCAAGTCTTACTAAACATTACTTAATGTCCACCACGCCATTTTGGATGACTGTTATGTGTCTGCAACTGCAATTTTACAGGCAAATGTGGTGTCAGACACTCGCATTCCTTCCTTCCTATATTCAATTCGTTACCATAAATCAGAGCAATCAAATTGCCTCATATTTTGCGTTTAATCCTTCATCCCCAATTGTTTGGCACCCTAGAAAACGTTGGAAAGCGAAAGGAATTCTTTTTTTTTTTTTCCCAATCAGAATCGGCGTCGGGTTTGACAATGGACAAGGTTGTGGAAGAGGTGGAAAAGGTGAAGAGGGAATGGAACGAGACTTATGGTAAAACCCAAGATCACATCAAGGCAATTGGAGAGTATGGGAAATCAGGAAGAGCCAAGGAGGAGAAAAATTCGCTTCCCAGATTAAATGGGATAGCTCAGGATGGGTTGGCGTTGCTTTCTTCCTTGCACTTCACCCTGGATCTTCTTGCTCCCCAGTTGCCCACTGATGAAGCGGTTGAATCTGCTCGCACCATGCTTGAATCCTGGAAAATCCAAAGCCTAAAGTACTCTCTTTTCCTCTTCTATGCCATTGTAGTACCCAGGATGGGGATCTTTTGAGATTTATCTGTTTACTGCTTTTGCTCTTATAGAAATTAAAAGAACTATGTTTTTGTTTTTGTTTGTTATTCCATGCATTGAACTCCAAAGCAAGTTAGTTTAAACTAGTTGCTGAAGTTATTGGAGGTGTGTAGTGTGTACTGTTTGGTCTTAAGTTTGGGAAGCAAACAAGAATCCTTTTTCATCTAGACTTTACGCTTTGTCTTATCACTAATAACACAAGCTCTGATTTACATCATTAGTTGTGATTTATATGTTTTAGTATATTTGCATTTCTGTTGAGAGTTTTTGTTTAAAGCCTTTTTTGTTTAACAGTTTGCGATTAAGTCTGAGGAATGCCAATCTGCAAGCAAAGGCTAACATGAGGAAAGCTGCTCAGGAGGAGGCAATATACTTGATTATCCTTAGCATTTTGCTGTTCATTTCACCTAAATGCTTTCGTATTTAATTTTTGTAATGAAATGTTTAGATTGTTGTATTCTTCATGCTAGAATAGAGTGTTATCGGGTACATTGTCTTATCAACCACCACCCTGCTGACTTTGTGCCAGTGACATAGAAGATGATATCAATTGTGGACCTATTAATTTTATCATGATCATTAACATGTGTGATTTGTAGTTCTCTACATTGATGATTTAGACTACAATGTGAATTATTCTGTTTTTATATGATGCAGAGAGAACTACTTTTAGGAGGTGGAGAAGAGTCCACAGTTCGCAGACGCAACTTACAGTATGTCCTTGGTGCTATATTCAGCTGGGCTCAAATTATGCTTTACTTGTTTTTATTTCTCATTTAGTGCCATTTCATTGGAAAGTTCAGTTGCATGACGCAAGGATGAAGTGTTTTAGTTGGCTAACTTATAATGTTCCAGGACAAAAGCTGGGATGACATCTGCTGCAGAGAGCATCACAGAAAGCCTTCGTCGTACTCGTCAACTGATGGTTCAGGTTAGTATTTAGGTATATTTCTTCTAAACTCAATTCATATTCATTCTTCCCAGTTGTAGCTCATTCATAAAATGTGACCCTTTGATGACGGGCCGATAAGCATACTCATTGTATCTCTATCTTCATATAGGAGGTTGAAAGAAGCACAAGCACACTTATGACTCTTGGTAGGTACATTTTCCTCCCTCTCCCCATCTATATTGATGATGGTTCTACATTTTTTTTTATCTTTCTAATTAATTTCTTATACTAATATTGCACTATATTTTCTTTTATTGGTGTCTTAAAAATTTATGTGATGACAAAGACGAATGTATAAAATAATTTTAAGCTGGCTAAATAATTCAGTTAGTCTGAATAAACGAAGGCTGCAGGAAATGAGTTTTAAGTTAGTTGGCAGCTATCACATATATAGCTTCAGGCTGCTCCAATTCTTTAAATCCTCTTTTCCTTTAAATAAATCTTCTTGTCTACCCCACAACATCACAAGGCCCTCAAACCTATCTATATTATGAAAGCTTAATATGAAATTGATGAGATTTATCATTTATTTGGATTTTGTTCATTCTCTTTCTATCACTAAAAGAATGTATTAGAACTTTGAAGGGTTTTGGAACTAAGCAGTTCTGACTTCTGAGGGTTTCTGGCACTGGAAATAGAATGTCTGTTAATGAATTGAAAGAGTTGAGCAAAACCAAGATCATCCTCAGCTTGCTTCAATGATAAACATACTCTGCTTGAATTAAGGCCCATTTTGATGGTCAAGTAGAAGTTTAAGCTAACTAGCTTTACCATTATTAGACATCAACGTCCAAATGGCCAAAATGCAAATAACTTGCTGACTTTGACCCTGGCAAATAACTTTGTGGTTTCACTTTTGGAAATTAATTTGATCAAGTTTCATTGCATTAAATAATTGTCTGGCATTAGAACTGACAAATTTGAAGCATTTTGTGTGTAAAAAGTATAATAGGCTCCTTTTTCTATTTAATTTTGTGTTTTCAGAAAATCAATTTAGCCTAAACTTTGGAACCGTAATGCACAACATGCTGGCACGCAGTTAATTACAGAGTGAACTGGAGCTTAAGGATGTTATTGCTTTGGATTTTGATATGTTGCAATAAAACTGTGGCCAGACTTCATATTGGGGTGGTTTTGACAAGGATAATAATTTGCATTTGAATTTCATGAGGTAAAACACTAATCTAAAGGGATCATTTAGAATTTGTTTGGAAGTTAAAAGGAGAGAAAAGAAAAGGGTATATAAGAGGAAAGGTAAGGACTAAGGAGTTTGAAGGAGGAGATAAGAGATGACTTCCTTTTTCCTTGCTTGGATGTTTAGAATTAAAGGAAAGGAAAGAGAGGTAGAGCATGTAAGTTGTAATCCCAAATTTTGAGTAACTCAAAATGGAGGCTTGAGGGGAATTGGAGGGTTGCTTATTAACCATTACATTTCCCTTTTCTCTATTAGAAAATCTCGCAAAGTGTTAGTATCCTTTACTTTCTTTCCCCTTGGATCCCTTCCTTTACTCCCATTCCCCCTCAATCCAAACATAAGGCTAAGCTTTATTTATGGTTTGGCATAGGTTGGATTTGAGACCTGGTTGGGGATATTTTGTAGGGTTCCAATAACATTAGTAAATTTACAGATTTTCCTATTAATCTATGGAGTTACTTTGAACCTTTATGAACAGGTTAGAGAACAAGAGGGTGTTAGGCAAACCTATATTCTGGTTAAAAATTTGGGACCAATTTTTTGAGCCAGTTTCAACCACAAATAGCTAAGGAAACTTAGTCCTTCTGATTTTGAGTCTGCCAAATAACAATTACATAATTTTACTGTTTTGAATTACCTTAAGCTGCTCATGTACTGTAGATGATATACTATACTATAGCTTTCTCTTCTAGAAGTTTGACTTTATGCAATTTAGCTTGTGCTTGTTCTTCTTCCTCTCTTCTTCTTTGATGTATTATGTAAAGCTGCTGCTGCTGCTTTGTTCACTGTTTGTGCTGGAATGCTTGTTGGAACTTTAGTCTAATGATTATTTTTTATTGAATGATATTAGTTTTGGCTTGATGAATTGAAGTGCAGATATTGTTTTGAGAAATATGATTATCAGGAGTGTGAAATAACTTTGTCCTGCATATTTGTTTTGGAAAATTGCTTGGATATATAGATGAATCAACGGGAGTCTTGAAGAAGGCTGAGAGTGAATATAAAGGGCACCGCTCATTGTTGATGAGAACACGAAATCTGCTCTCCACAATGCAACGTCAAGATGTCCTGGATAGGTATGAAAAGTAAAAATTAACGGATTTTCTTCTCCACCTGCTTCGTTTGGTCTTCCATAACTCGTAACTTATATCTGAACAGGGTGATACTTGGGGTTGGCTTTTTCTTGTTCTCCCTTGCTGTTCTTTACGTTGTTTCCAAGCGGATTGGGCTGCTTAACTTGCAGAGAAAGGTTACTGAGGCCATAAAGGCTGGTGTGGTGGGGCAGGCAGAGCTGAGACCTCAAGCTGTTGCACATGATATGAATCTTCATCGAGTCAGAGGTGATCCTCTAGAACAAAGAATGCATGATGAACTTTGATGCATCTCTAAGGAACAGTACCATGATGTTGTTGTCTGTGCTTGTTTTCTGTAATTACTTTAATTTATGTAGGCCTTTTAAGCATGGGCAAAGTAGAGGTTTCATACTTGTTGACAGGGAAAATGTTAGAAAATTTTGGAAAGAAAAATGAATTCTCTCTGCTTGCTTTTTTTTTTATGTGTTTTTCATATTCATTTCCCTTACGCCTGCGATCCGCGCATAGCATGCAAAACAAGTTTTAATTATAGTATTGAAAAGAGTTTATTTAAAATGAAAGTATTGCAAATTCTATCAAGAGTGATAATGTGGTATGATTTCGAATTCTCAAATATAACACACAAATATTTGTAAATGAAGTGAATTTTTAATTAATATATAGTTTCAAACAATTTTCATACAACTGAATTATTTTACTTTTGACATTCCTAAAACACAGTTAGTGAACATCTAAATTGTTTTCCTGTAGTGTTTTCTCGAAATATATCAATTTCTAAGAACTTATTTTCTTTGAAAAACATTTTCATACTGAGGTTATTTTTCATTAAGAAAAGGTAAACTTAGTATAAAATAACTTCTTAAAATACATTAAAGACATTTTCATACATTGAAATTTATAAATCCTCTTTATAATTATTTGACTTTCCCTTTTTGAATAATTTTTAACTATTATATCAAATATAAAAAATAATTTTATTCACAAAAGATTGAAAACAAGTAAATTATTTTTCTTCTTTTTAGATGGGAGTAGGTAATGATAGTAGTTTGTGCAACCTATTGAGGTGATAGATTATAATTGTTATTTCTATTAATTTATTTTGTATTTAAAATAATTTATAATTAAAATTTTATTAAAAAAATTTTTAAGAATAAAATGTTTTTTTCTTGAAAGTTAATCAAAACTAAAGCATGCACTAAAAGGCTTGACAATCTAAGACAATACATAAGGCATTAAGTATAAATAAATAAATAAACAAATATATATCGAGAAAGAAAGTAGAAAAAAACTTATTTTGATCTCATTTATTTATTTGTTTTTATTGCATCTAATTTATTATTTTTAATTTGATATATCCGTCATGATCAAATTTACTTATAAATCTCTGTTGCTTCTATTAAAACTTTTTTCTGTCAGAGATTCACATTCAATCAAATGGGTCAATACACCAAAAACAAAAATCCAATGACTCTACAGAGTTGTCTCCTTTTGTCTTTCTATATATACATATAACTTGTCTCTAAAGTTGGGTATACGGGTTAAAACTTGCAGGCCAGCTCGAATAACTTGTGATTTTAAAAAGTTAAAATTGATTAAATCTTTAACTGGTTTAAAATTAAATTAGATAAACTCGATCTATTTAACTTGTGAGTTAAACGGGTAGGATTGGACTAACTCACAGACTGACTCATGGCCCACTTATTCTATATTTTTTTAAAAAAATTTTCTTAATAATGTTGTTTAATTTCCTTCATTTTCACTTATTTTTAGGGTTTGATAAAAAAAATGATCAAATTATATAATTTGAGATAATATATATATATAGATATGGGATATATCAAGTAAGAGTATTTTTTACGAGATGTGAGAAGAGTAAATCACAATTATTAAACCATACATGAATGATTGATATTAGATCTTACTTAGAAGTCACATAATCACTTAAAAAAGTTATATGACTTTATATTTTAATCTTGACAATTCATGCAAAATTTAATGATTAATATTTACTTCTTTTACTCTTACAATAAATCACTTCTCTCACTTGATATATTTTCTATATAAAACTAACGAGTTAACGAATTGACCTGTTAGTTGGCGAACTAAAAAGGTTGAGTTAGTATTATATAAAATGTTGGTCATTTTACTCAACAGGCCAACCTGATTCAACCCGCTTAAGGCGAGCCCGTCAAGGGTTGGGCCAAGTTGGCCTCTATATCCACATCTACTTGTCTTGGCCTGTCATGAGCCAGACTTAACCAAGTGAAGCTAGGTTAGCTTGCTTATTAGACATTTTTGGAGTTATGCAAAATCTTAATTTGATTATAAAGTTATACTTATACGTTAAACGAGTCAACCTGTTAGCATATTATTAAAAAATAAAAATCAAAAAATTAAATTTGAGTAAATGTAATTTAGTTTTAGTTTAATTAATAATTTTATTCATATTAATTTATTCACTTATCTAATATAAGTAATGATAATAAAGCAAATTATTAAAATAAAATAAAATTTGCCAATCAAATTAAATCCTATTTTTTATAAAAAATTTTAAATATAAGAATTAATTTATAAATCAAATTAAATTAAATCAAATTAAATTAAATCAAATCAATTTCATTTTTAATAATTCTAAATACAACTAAAAGGACAAAAAATAAGGTTACCCACAGCATCGTTCCCAACAGTAGCACTCGGTATTTGAAAATAAACCCCCAACTTATTAACAGAGATGAAGACTCAATCATAAAAAGGATCACAAGGACAAAACTTTGTTTGTCCAAACGAGCTTCTGGGTGATTAAATGAGAGTTTGCTCTTCTTTTTTTTGTTTGGCTTCTACATCTCAAACGCTGGTTGAGACTCAAACAGGAGTTTGAGCCGAAGTGAAAAAATCATGCTTTTGCGTTCAGTGTTTGAACATTGAGCATTCCAGCCTTCTTCCCAACTATCATCCTTCCTTTTTTGTTCTCCAGCTCTAACAAATCAGTTCCATTTCCCCCCACACTGACAGACCACCTCTGACCCCAATTTTCTTTGCCACATCAAGAGTAACATAAGCAACAAAGAAAATGATGAAAATTGCATGAAAGAGAGAACCCATAAACAGATAAAAATGGGTGTTGTGGTCTTCCTCAAGACTGCTCTATATTTCACTGCAATTTCAGGTGCTTGGGTGATTTCTACGAGCAATTATGATTCATGGTTGGCGTTGCATTTCCTCCTTCATTTTTTGTTTTGGTTCCGTCAGTTTGAAGAAGGAGGATGAGAGGTTACAAAAAAGGCAATGAAAATTAAATGTGAGAAACCTTATAAACAGTGAGAAGCACGGGGAGAAGCGGTGGAGAGAGAGGGAGAAAAAACCAACATGCGGAGATGAATCCACCTACGCAGGACTTGGAGGACAAAAAAAAAAAAAAAACTTGCAGGACTTTTTTTTTTTATTTTTTATATATACTACCATAATATATTCCATTATATGAAGATTCAGGAAGGATCATTCATTTTTTTCATTTTTTTTAAAATTTTTCACCTAGTCATTAATGTTTGATAATATGCATCTTTCGAATAAATTTTTGTCATGTTTCTACACTTTTTGTCAAGGTAAAATAAGATATTTTACAATTTTAATATTTTTTTAATGAGACTAATTTTATTGTTTGCATTTTATTGTTTTTAATTTCTAATTTTTAGTAATTACAGATTCAAAGATGTTATTAATTAATACTTACCAAACAATTCAAAAAATAATTCTTACATTTTTTAGTAATTATATATTTAAAAATAATTTTGATAAATAATATTCAAATAATATCAATGCTGTCAAAATTATTTTTCAGATAAAAATTTTTAAATATAAATCACAGTCATATAAATTAATTTTTGAATAAAATCAAATTTATAAAATCAAGTTAATCTAAAATTAAGTTTACAAACTTTAATTCAAACACATACAAACTAGTCAAGGAAGGCAAGACTCGTGATACTCATCATAATTTCAATTTTTCTTTTATCTAAAGTGGTTAAATAATAAGTTAATCATCGGATTAACTTAAGCCCGCTTATGTAATCCATCAATTCACCGGGTCAAGTGTAGTAAATCCAACTCCAAATGGACCAAGCTTGAGAAAACTCTCACCAAATGGCCCACCACGAGCCCAAATTTATTGTCCCAACTCCACAGCCGACTCTAGCCATTAGCCCAAGTCGACGGCAAAGAAAGCAGGAGGGATACGTTTCTGTCGTAGAGAGGTGTTTGTAATGGAGGAAGGAAACGAAACGCAACAGGTGGCACCGCCCATTGGGCCACATTGATATTCCTTCCCGTATTGGTAATTGGGATATTAGTTTTTTAGCGCACCAGTGCCACACGCTCCTTCTGCGTTTTTCCTTTCCCCTTTCCTCTTCTCACCGAACCCTCGATCTCGCTACCCATACAGGCTCCGACTCCGACGCGCACATTCCTTCCTCTTCCTATATCTCCTCCCCTACCATCGCTCCCTCTCCAACAACGCAATGGTCAGTTTTTTTTTTTTCTTTTCTTTTCCAACTATTTTCTTTTATTCTTTGCTAATCCCTAACGAATCGATTTTTTTTTTTTTTGCCTGTAATTTCGTTGTTGCTCTCAGTTTACTGATTCATCTAACATTTCTTTGCTGTTGAGTCCGACCTGGATTCCTGGTCGATCTGGTCGTTTAAGTTGAATAGCGGGTTTTGTATTTTTTTTTTGTAATTTTTCTCTTGCGTGTCATTTGCTTATAGATCTGATTTCGACATCAATCTCAGTGTTTAATCTGGAATCGCCTTGTTCACTAACCGATTAGTGCAATTGATTTATTCCCAAATCGATCCCGTAATATTATAATTTTACTGATGATTACAATCGCGTGTGATGTGTTTGATCTTTGGAGAGATGGGGTTTCTGATCTGAATTGTGTGGACTCTATGCTTGTGTGGTGAAGATGGGGAAAATTTTTAAACGAAGAAAATGTCTTTTGTTGGATTTATTAATGAATAAAATTGATTTATTTTTTGGCCTGAAGAAGACACATCAAACATAAGAAGACGGCCTTTTATTGATTTTACGTATTTTGGAACTAAACACTATTATTGTTTCTATCCCCCATGATTTGGACTACTATGCTTGTGTTAGTATTATTTAACTTGTTCGTTGGGCACATATTTCTATAATTTTACATTATTCATCATAAACAAATTAACTCTTTTAATGGGTTAACCTGTTAAAGTTAGACTATAAGTTTTATTTATTTATTTATTTTTAATTTCCAAAGCACCCTACTATATTAAGTTATTAGCAATCCTATTTTTCCTCGTTCCTTGAGTAACAAATTAAATGGTGAAAAGATTGACGTATTTAGGTATATACTCATATGGGATTGCTGATCTGCTTGTTCATAGCATTGCGAGTCTTACTAGACATTACTTAGTGTTCACCACGCCATTTTGGATGACTGGTATGTGTCTGCAACTGCAATTTTACAGGCAAATGCAGCATCGGGTATGGCTGTCCATGATGACTGCAAGTTAAGGTTTTTGGAGCTCAAGGCAAAAAGGACATACCGGTTCATAGTTTTTAAGATTGAGGAGAATCAGAAGCAAGTCATTGTGGAGAAGCTTGGTGAGCCAGCACAAGGCTATGAAGATTTCACTGCTAGCCTTCCTGCTGATGAGTGCCGTTATGCTGTTTATGATTTTGAGTTTCTGACCGAAGGGAATGTCCCCAAAAGCAGAATTTTCTTCATTGCATGGTAATGTTTGCTTTTAGGTCGGCTAATAGCATCCCATGCTTTGTTTTTTCCTTTTTTTTTAATCGACATTGATTTTGTTGTTTTTGTTTGAAGGTCCCCTGATACATCAAGGGTCAGAAGCAAGATGATCTATGCAAGCTCCAAAGACAGATTCAAGAGGGAGCTGGATGGGATTCAAATAGAGTTGCAAGCAACTGACCCTACTGAGATGGGTCTTGATGTGTTCAAAAGCCGTGCCAACTAAATGATCATTAATAGTAGGCTTTGTGGTGGGGAGCTCCCCTTAAGCCTTAGTTACTCATATGGAAATGTCTATAGTTTGTGGGATGGTCAACTTGGCTAGTTATGGTCTCAATTTTCCAAGTTGTGGCATAAAAGTCTATTGCACCTTCGACAAGCTTCTCTTGTTCCAGTGTATTTTATGATTTGTGATTTATACAACCTTTGTGTTTGAGTGGCATTTTAGTCCCATCTTTACTCGTTGAATTTGTAACTGTTTTGTGTGATCAGACAAAAAGTGGGGTTCACTTATTAAGTATTGACATTTGTCATTTCACTAGTGCCTTATGGCTTCATTTGGTTGATATATACTTTCTTTTGCATGGGTATGCAAACAAAGCCACCTGTTCATGCAACTCCGTTTTAAATTTTTGGTTTGGTGGAATGAGATCCTATTTATTGGTTGAGTGTTCTTGCTAGAAACTATAGTACTTCGATCATAGCTGGAGTACACTCCTTTTTTGGGTCATGCTTTATGATGCTTGCTTGAGCATGAGCTTGAGCTTGGGGAAGAATGCTTTCTTTAGCTATTTTTCCATAATTTCATTTGCATGTGATCTAGGATGATTTGTTCTGAATTAAGCACACTAATGATCTTGAGGTTCATTCTTGTTTATTGAGATGATATAGTGGTTATGTATATGGCTCTCCAAATTCGATCTACGAAAAAGTGATGGAATATAAACTATTTTGATACAAGTTAAACCTAAACAAAATGGAGGAGGCTAGTTAATTAGCAATGTGCTTAAGATAAGGTTGAAATTATGCTATAAAAGTTTCGGACGATGCACAAGTACTTGGGGTAACATTGTTTTGACATTTTCACTTCTATATATAAGAGTTGGTTTACATGGCGAAGTAGATCAAGAATATGTTAATTCACCTGTTCTGTTCATTGGTTAAAGCCTCGCCATCATATTATACAACTCTTGGAGGAATAGGAAATGTTTAGGAAGAACAATTTTCACTCGTTTTATTGCAAACTGAATTCCATGGAGTATTTATTTATAAGTATAATAGGTGATCTCTAAGAAACTAGTTATATGAATCTGATTTAATGTTGTATGTAGGAATTACAATAAATTCCTGATACATGCACTACCAAAATATATGAAATGAAGACACGGATAAATTCAAATTATTTACTCCAATAATCTCCTTTAATTTGAAATGTTCTTTCACTGTTTACTCCAAGACCTGCTCTTAATTTTCGTAAATTTTTAAACTTGAGAGGCTTTATGAAAAAATATATTTGCAATTTGATAAAATCTCTGCTTCGATTGAGCTACTAAATATTTGAGGAAAGCGAATTATCACCATGCAAGTAATGGGTGCAAAATCTTGTTCCTAATCAACTTCACATATTTGCTTGTAACCTTTAGTAACAAGTCTTGTTTTGTATCTTTTTCACAATTATTTTTTGACTTGTTCACCCATTTTGACTCCTATAGCTTTGTGACCCTTGGGAATAGCTTTGTAACCCTTGGGAAGATTTGAGAGTTCACATGTTGTTCTTCTTAATGACTTTAATATCTTTTTTTATGACTTGTCTTCGGCTTTTGTCTTTTAAGGCCTCATCAAAGTTTAATAGCTAACTATCTACAACGAGACAAAAAATCATTTTACATCATATATCAACCTCTTTGGTTTCATGATAAATTTTATAAATAGTCATAATTTTTATTGATCTTTCTTGATAATTAGAAGTAGGTGAAGAAGGTGGAGTACATAATTGGAGAATGGATTACTTAAGGCCACTAATAAATTAGGGCGATATATTGGGAGCCTAGAGCACGAGGTAACAACGAATTGAATAATGAATTCCTTCTTTATTGTAGTATTATTATGTATAAAAGTTAATGTGTCTATGAATATGTTTATTATAAGGACTCATAATTAGCCTTGACAGAGAAGTCGGTGCAAAAAGGGATCCAAACTATCCCAATTTTCTTCTATGTTTACAAGTAATAAAAGATTAAATATTTAAATTATTTTAATGTGTGTATAATAAAATTAAAATTAAAATTTTAATATTATAGATAATATTTTTATTGTTTTAATTTTTTTTGGCATATTCAATAATTTTAATAATTAAATATTTGTACTTTTTTTTTGGTTGAAACTTGGAGGTGTTCCCACATCCTTGTGGGACTAATTTTAACTTGGGCTTTAGTTTAGCTTTGATCATAAAGTGCTTCCAGTAAATTTCAAACTTTTGCATTGCAAATAAAGTCCACTCACACGAAACTTGAGTCATTAAGCTATTTTTAAACGATAAATAGTATATATAATTATTTTTAAGAGTAGCGGTGTTATTATCATTAAAATATTTATTATTTATGATTGTTTTTCATTTCAACGTACTAAATATATGATTTATACCAAAAACAAAATAAATATATGAATTATAATTATACTAAACATGATATGAGAAATATATTATTTCATTTTATTTTTATTCTCATTCCAACAAATCAAATGTCTCCTAAAAAAATGAAAATATCATATAACCTAAATAGAAAAGCATATATAATTTATAAATCCTATGAAATATTATGTACTTAATTTATCTTATGAGAACTTTCAATAAAATTGTTGGATCAATAAAATTTATTGTCAACAAAAAGTTTTTTAATAAAATAAGTGTATCAAGTTCACGCTCAAAATAAATAGATTTCTCACTCTATAAGAATCTATTAAGAAAAACTTAAGACATGAGATTTTATAAATTTATAATACATTTTTTTTTGGTATGCATAAAATTATAATACATTATCTAGTATAACTAGTATACTAGAATTCATTTAATTAAGTATCTCAATTGATTTTCACCTTAAGAATAGGATAACATGAGTTCAATTTCACAACATATTTAAAATTGATTGGACAGTCATAACAATAACTGAAATTTCTAGCGGTTAGATTCTAAACTCAAAAATTAATATAGCAGTGCAATTGATTAAAACCTACATAACCACTAAAAATTAAGGAATCAATCATCTATGGAACAAGCCATGCATATTAGAGATTTGTTTTTTCTAAGGTTGGAAAGGAAGAGGTTAATGAGTGAAAACAATATTTTTTTTTTGTTGGATTATTTGATAGGAAATAATTGAATTTTTTTTTAATCACCAATTTTGAAGCATACAAAGATGATGGTAAAACTTCATTCAATATTTTTATATTTTAGTTGTATTTATGAAATTATCTGGTTAGATATGTCATATATTTATGTGCCAAAAAAAAAAAAGATATGTCATATATGTGATTTAACGGGTTGAACCTCGAACCAGTGGCCCCGGTACAAACAGACAAAAACGATGCGTTTTACATGTGCGCAAGCGCAAAGAATTGAGACCTTCATCTTCTTCCTCTTCTCCTTTCGGCTCAATTTTTTCTTTTGTTTGGTCTGCAAATTCTGCTTTTGCCGCTTGGATTCCATTGACGTTACACACTTCGTTTCAGGCACTGATTCCAGTAAGCTCTTTCTCTCTTATAATCAACTTTTCCCCACCCCACAAGCTTGTTCCTTTGGGTTGGACTGAGCTTGCTTTAGTTATAGTACTTAGTAGATTAGCTTCCCATTCCCATCAATTTGCGTAAAAAAAAAAAAGAGTTCAATTTGATCATTTTTCGTTTATATTTATACTGGGTCACATTCAATTAGAAGGAATTCTTCATATATACATTCAATCATTTCCCGTATGTAGCATTAGCATCAAATTCAGGTATGAAAAAGTTTCACCTTTCTTGAATCACAAGCACACGACCAAAATTAGCAACCATTCTTTTATTTAATATGTAAAATTCTTAATTCTACAAGGTATTGTTTATAAGGAGATGTGAATTACACTGTGTGGGGTGTGGGACTTATTTGTCTAAGCGTCAATCATCATGCTTCCAGCATTGATGAAAATTTTCTCATACAACTTCTCTGTGTGCTTCCTTCTGTTTATGCTTTATAGGCGATTCAATGCATTTGTTGCTGTCCACTCTTCTGCCTATACATGCTTTATGCTTATCAAGTGTTTATTCAACCATAATTTTTGAAGAAATTTGACCTGGGGAAAATTTTAATTACGTTTTTTATTGTTAAGGCCAAAATATCACATTTTATTAGTTTCCAATATTTTGGGCTAAGTTGTAATTACCTTCTATTTACAGAGCGCATGTGAACCTCTGGCCAGACCATGACTGGCGATACTACATGTTCTCTGAGTGATAGGAGCTTGTCACCGAGTCTCAACCTTGAGATCACGGTAATTATTCACCTCAACCCTGAAATCATGTCAGTGTGTTTCATTATGCTGTGTTTTGCTGTCTGATGTTAGAGCATCTCTGTCAGTTTGTCTGTTTTCCAAATTTTTTATTCGTAAACTTACATGTTAAAACCTCTCTCTCTCTCTTGTGTTGGTACCTTTTCAATACATTCCATATTTTACTATAATCCTCTCTTTCGTCGGGAAAGAAATGAACAAAAGGAAGAAGATGAATTTTAAGCTCTGAATTTTGCTGGGAAATCTAAAAATTGTAGGGAAGTAGAGTGATGTTAGTTCAACAAGATTAGCCAAGTGGTTTTTGTTTCTAACTTTCATGCTGTGGTTAGCCTTTGTCTTTTTTAAAATACCCTTGAGGCTTGATCCTTCTTAGATTAAGACTCTCCTCTATTGTTAGTTAGTTATCCTAGTTCAAAGGTGTCCTCCCAGTTTTGACAAAAATGGTCCCATTGGTTTGATGAGTTGTAGGCACTGGCAAATTTTCTTGTGAGTTAAATTGTGAAAGGAGTGTATCAATTGTCTTGTTGTCACAGTTTAAAGAAAAATGTAAGATCAATTTATATTAATTATCTAGTGTATGGCTTCAAATTGCTATTACCATAGTTGTCAAATCGTGAATCATATCGATAATCGTTTGTTCAATTTTTGAATCGTGAATCGTGAATCGTAACATATCGTACGATTTAGAAACACATCAATAAAAAGTTTAAATATACATGATTCCACCCCTAAAACACGAACAAGCTTAAAAGTCTCAAATAAATACTTAAATGTCATAGATTCCCAGTAATTTATTGTCAAGAATAGTACAATAATCTTAGGTAACATCTTTTTTCCCCTTCTTAGCCTTAGGAGCCATACAAATTGACTCTATCCAGAACTAGCGAAAACAGAGACTGCAAGAAACCGTGAACACCCAGGCAAGAATGAACCAAAAGAAGGAAAACAACACAGCACCTATAACCAGAAGAATGAAAAAGAGTGGCAAGGGTGTGTCGAAACAGAGTAACAAACACAGCCCAACACCCACGAACCAGAACCGATAAAACAGAGGAACATGGTGCCTTCACTTTGAAACAGAGCAATGAAAAGGGGTTCTTTCAATAACGCCCATATGTTTTCTTTTATTTAGATATTTAAACCTTTCTGCCCCTTCGAATTCTCTCATGAAAATTGGAGAAAAAAAGCAAAAAAAAAAAAAAGAAAAGAACTGAATTGGAGAATTGTGCGAATTGTATCGGTGATACAGAATCGCATCGATTCATCCGATATATGCACGATTCCAAGCTATTTGCAATTCATCACATGATACAAATAGCTAGCATGACAAATCGTATCGAATCGCACGATTCGAATCGTGAATCGTGCGATTCTAACAACTATGGCTGTCACTGTTAGGACGTTGTCTGAGCTTTGAAGTGACTTGAAGTTGGAATGACAGTCCTTAAATGGAAGCAGAAATTTGCAATTATTTATAGGTTAGCCAGCAAACAATAATGAAGGGATCATAAATCATTAATTCTGTGACAGATATCACACCTTTCTGGTTATTCCTCAAGATCCTGGCTGTTCAGTATTCACCAGTGTGGAAGTAGTAACTGAATTATTGCTTTGAAGAGACAGAATAGTATATGTGCTTAATGAATGAGAACAACTGTATAATGATCTAGTGAAAGGGAAAGGTGTGGGTAAAAAAGTCAGAGACATGGTTGAGGAGGAAATAAATAACAGAGAAAGTTCACTACCTGTCAGCAACATAAAATTTTCATGTTGGTAAGGTAATATGAGCTTGGTTGTCAAGAAATTTCAATTTCTGTGGTCATTAATTTCAATTCATACTCAAATTTCTTTGAATTAGTTGGGGGTTGTTCTCTGCATTGTTTGGGTTTGTTGTGTACTGAGAAAAGATGTTTGAGATGGCATTTTACATTGGGAGACAACTTCCCCACATATATTTCCTGATCAGATAACAGAGCTGAGGATAGGGAATCACTATTGTGGGTTAATATAGGGTGGACAGGATTTAAGTAGATTGGTGCCCTATATTGTTGTAGCCTATATAGGATCATGGCCTGAAAGGATGGAATTTTTCTTTGATATGATTTATTTTAATAAGTTGGTGAAGAAGGAATAGATTGATTACAATGGAGTCTGTATAGAAATCTCCACTCTTTGGCATGTTCCATTATGCATTGCCAAGACGATCATGAGGGACTTTCTTTGGTCTGGTGTTGGCAATTAGAGAAGAGATCATCATGTTAGCGGGGAAATCTGTTGCCAGCCTAAGATTGAAGGAGGACTGGGTCTTGGGAGGTTGGTTTCCAAAAACATTGCTCTAGAATCTCACTTGTTTTGGGATTTTCACTTCTGTAGAGAGTTGAATGATAGGGAAGCTAGTGAGTTAGAGTCCCTTGAAGTTTTTCTTGATTCTATTCAGTTTTCCGCCACCCCAGATAGCAGAGTTAGGACGTTGGATTCTTCTGGAAAGTTTTCTTGTAAATTCTTCAATTTTCTTATTCATTCTTCTAAGTCCTAATAATTAGATATTTCTTTTAGATAAACCAATTTGGAAAGTCTTTTTTTTTTTTTTTCTGGACACCAGTACTTAGTTGGATTATGTTAGGAAACCAGAAATCCAGAAATGATAAAATATGTGTTTGTATTATTTCTCTCAACTATCCTCTCCTCAGCCCAGCTCTGATGATGTTTCAGTGCTGGTGGGATTACAACAACAGCAAAGAAAGAAGAAGAAAATACAACGGAACACAGAAAATGCAATCACTTCTAGGGGATTGCAGCCTCCACCCTTTCTGCCCACTCCTCAATTCCCCCTCTTTTCCTACAGCGCCTTTCCTTTATATAGCCTGCTCACGGATTGCTCACTGAATGCTTCCCCTCCATTTCCTCTCTCTCTCCTAGCCACCTCAGCATTCTGTTATGCAGACCGTATCACTGCCCATGCTGGTTTTCTCCACTTTTTCTCTCTCTCCCAGCCACGTCATCATTCTGTTATGCAGCCCATAATCTGTTTGCTCTCCTGCACTGCTTTTCTGTTAAGGTGATTCCTTTGCTCCATTCTCAACAACTCCCAAGTGTGGTGGCCCCTTTTTCCCTCTAAATTTGTTTCTGTGGTATACTTTCCTAATGGGGGGTCTAATTGATTAACACAGATGACTTGTTGCAAGTTCACAGGCCTCACATTGCTTTGTGTCCTGATATATATGATATGTCGTACTCAAGCTCAGCATCATTTGGGAGCTTGTTCTTGCACTGCAAGGAAGCCAATTTTTTTATGGAACAATTTGTTTGGGGTTCTTGGAGAGCAGTGGGTGTGTCCTTCAGTCCTACTCTGGACAGTTTCTTCTGGTTAGATTTAAAGGCTTTGCCAAGAAGGAGGCAAAAGTTTTGTGGCATTGTGCAGTTTTTGCAGTTCTATGTTGAATTTGGTTGGAGTGGAATGCTCACAGTTAAGGGTGCCTCACTGCCCCTCAACTTATTATGGGATAGAATTGTGTATATAGCCTCATTTTGGTGTTCTGGCAATGCTTACTTTGAGGGAGTTTCCATTTCAGAAATATATAGAGATTGGGCAGCTTTGCTGCTTTTTTTTTGAACTTTGCTGTAAATTTGTGTGGTTTAAGCAGTTCTCTACTGTATTTGGTCAAAGAGGAATGCCCCTACTTTTAAGGGTCTCTCTTTGCCATCAGTTATCAGTAGGATTCTATTTTTGGCTTCTCTTGGGTGCTCTGCTCATGATTGTTCTCAGGGAATCTCTGTTACTTGTAGTCTGATATGCATAGAGATTGGACAACTTCGTTGCATTTTTAGTCACTTTGGCTTGATGTTATCTTAGATTCTTCTCATATAGAAAAAAGTTATATGTTCCCTTTCTTAAGACCCTCAGTTTGAATAAAATGCTTAGTTGATCCAAAGGCTAATAATTCTTATAAAATTTCTTTTTATTATAAAATCCAAAGGCTAAAAAGAAAAGAAGAGATTATTTCTGGACATGAAAAGATGTTGGGTTTAGAATATGACCATACACAGGAGAGAAAGGTTAAGACGAGAATGCCAGAGCTCAGTGCTGAAATATATTGGAGTTCTGTTACATACACACTCTCTCTCACTCCTCACACCTCCTCTGTAAGCCACTGGACGACAAAATGGACTCCACTAAACTTTATTTGAACAATCCTGATTGTGCACACCCTCACGTAGGGTGTGTAACAATCATTTCTCAACATAGTAGTTGTGTTGTATCACTCAGGGAACATATAATTTCCTGGGACATGGACTTTCCTGAGAATGTGGATGCTGTCTAGAAGAACAATTTCTTGTGTCCATAGCTTTTGGAGCTTGGCTGGACTATCTTGTTGTAGTGGAAGATTTGTCAGTGGTCTTCTTAGCTTCTTTGTGGTGCTCAGCTATATTTTAGAGGTGTTATATTGAGAGATTGGTGTTCTTTTGCTCAATTGATGTGTTTTTTCTTGTGTTTTTTTTTTTTCTCTTAGAGGATATGCTATCCTCTACTACTGTACTTCTTTCTTTCTCTACTCTAATGTATTTTTTCTTAATAAAAAAAAAAGATTTGTCATTTGATTTCCCATCTCCTTGCACATGCTGTTCAGACTGTCAGTTGTAGCATAAAAAATTGAAAGATATGTTGTCTAGGACATGTTGACTTCTCTCATGTAGATGAAGAATTGAAAAGACATTCTTTCATTTTCTTTTTGTCTTTCAAGTGGAAGAGAATGCATAAAAACTGTTTTCTTTTTTTATGTTCATGTGATATTGGACAGCGGAAGGCATAGAATTTAACAATTCAAAATGTCTCTTGGGAGAATTAAGGGTAGAAATTAAGGCAAATTGAAGGCTCATATAAGATATGTGGAGGTAGGGCTGGTTTGCAAGCTTTAGGATGAGGGTTGGTTCAATTGGCAGGATCAAGCTGCGTCGACTCAAAGGACTTGGGTTCAATTCTTGCTAGTAATCTCTCATTAATAGACGATTTGTAAGTACTATTGTAAGCTTTTGTAAAGACTTGTGGCATGCCCTGGTCTTGGAATGAGACAACCGGCCCTCACCTACCATAAAAAGGGGTCAATTAGTGGCTGTTATGGTGCTGTGAACAGTGTCTGCGAGATTAGGTTGTGGATTTGATAGGATTTAGGGAATATTCAAGCAAGGAATTATTAGGGATTTGATGGGGTGAAGGTTTGATGCTTTCTTCCAAAGAAACCAGAT
This sequence comes from Castanospermum australe, assembly GCA_019955255.1. Classification (NCBI taxonomy): domain Eukaryota; kingdom Viridiplantae; phylum Streptophyta; class Magnoliopsida; order Fabales; family Fabaceae; genus Castanospermum; species Castanospermum australe. The sequence continues at coordinate 551,804 of NSJW01000802.1, forward strand.
CTGGGTTGATGAAATTAAGAAAATTAGGATAGAAGATGAAAATTAACATAGGCATCACACCAAGAGAAAGAGATGCAACACGATGCATCAAGATGCATCAAACGCCTAGTGGCCAGGGTCTTCCCTGAAAACATTTTCTTCATTTACTGTCTTTCTTTGGATATCTGGTTACATCACTTATACAGGACTAGTGAAACTTGGGGATCAAGTAGTCCACAATTTAAGGCCCAAGTTAAATAACCAGCCTCCAATGAACATTATTAAAAGCCTAAATAACAATAATAACTTAAGGAAAATCTTACAAAACTAAAGCCAGTACAAAGACACAATGAAATACCTGACTTTAGGTCCCCCAAAATAAAATTACTAAAATACCCTTTGGGAGAAATATTACAAATAGCACCAAACTAGTAAGATCTGTGGATCTTTAAACTTATGGCTTCTAGACTTTTCTGCTGCTTGCATCATTATGTCATTGTAGGCCTTGAATTAGAGATTCAGAATAGATTGTTAGCTTTTCATTCTTTATTTCTTTGTCCAGTTATATAATATAGCAAAATAGCCGTTTCTTATTGTATTTATTGCTTTGTCATTAGCTGATAGACATTTTTTTTGTCATCTGGCAGTGATGAGTGAACATAGGTGCCATTGTATATGGACTGCTGCTATACTTTGTTAGGACATAATATGTATCATCTTTCAGGGTGCAATGATACCTCAATTTAAAGACACTTGTCACATGAAGTAGGAATAATGTTACCATTGACATCAATGTTCAGTCAAAATGAAAAATCTCACTGTGTATTTAATCTATGGTTGTATTTTAGTTTGTTAGAATATCTTTAGAAGATCTTTAGAATCTCTCAAGTCGTTTGAGTCTGCTGTCTAGTCAAGCAGAACCCTAGAATCTCTCAAGGCGGATGGTACTGCTCTGAACCTGGCTTTGATACCATGTTGAAATTATAGGGTTCTGCTTGACTAGATGGCAGATCCAAAAGACTTGAGGAGAAATACCATTAGTATGATTTATCAGTGGGAAAGAAGTTACTATCAGAATGATCGTCGATGGGAAGAGAATAGCATCACAAACACAAGTATTAAAGAGATGTCACTACTGATATGAATCATAAGTGGGAAAGAAGTCACAATCGAAATGATCGTCGATGGGAAGAGAATAACATGACAAATATTAGTATTAAAGAGATGTCACCACTGATATGACTCATCAGTGGGAAAGAAATCACCATCGGAATGATCGTTGATGGGAAGAGAATAAAATGATAAACATGGTATTAGAGCGGTTTCATCCACCTTGAGGGTGTCCATGCTTTTTGCTGTGTCGAGTTGTATAGAACTCCTTTGTAAATTCTCCTTTATTGTTTTCTCAACCCATTCTCTCATCTATTTTCTCTGTTTTTTTACTGTTTGACTCTTTTTCAATGCTAACATAGCATTGAGGGGGAGTGATAATGTCAGTGGTGACTTTTCAATACTAGTGTTCATGATGTTATCTTCCCATCGACGGTCATTCCGATGGTGATTTCTTTCCCACTGATGAATCATACCAATGGTGACATCTCTTCAATGCTAGTGTTTATTATGTTATTCTCTTCCCATCGACGATCATTCCTATGGTTATTTTTTTTTCACTGATAAGTCATATCAGTGGTAACTTTTTAATACTAGTGTTCGTGATGTTGTTCTCTTCCTATCGACGATCATTCCGATTGTGACTTCTTTCTCACTGATGAGTCATATTAGTGGTGATATCTCTTCAATACTCATGTTTATCATATTATTCTCTTCCTATTAACGATCTCCGATAGTGATTTTCTTTTCCACTGATGAGTCATATTAGTGGTGACATCTCTTTAATACTAATGTTTGTCATGTTATTTTCTTCCCATCGATGATAATTTCGATTGTGACTTCTTTCCTACCTTTGATTCATATCAGTAGTGACATCTCTTCAATACTTGTGTTTGTGATGTTATTCTCTTCCCATCGACAATCATTCTGATGGTGACTTCTTTCCTACTGATAAATCATACTAATGGTATTTCTCCTCAAGTCTTTTGGATCTTCTATCTGGTCAAGCAGAACCCTATAATTTCAACATAGTTATTCAGAAGAAATGACCCTGAAAGTTGCCCAAAAAGCTACCTCCTTGAGCTACTATCTCAAATGCCAATTGGGTTGCATTTTACAACAAAAGTGGAGAAACTTTACATCTTTTAAGCTACCTTACCGGAACTTGTTTATCTGTCTTGTTAAAACAAAAGCTGAAATTTGTTGTATTTGATGTTCAATTATAACAATAATGTGACCGTATAATAATATGTTGCAAGTCTTTAAGAGTTAAGCATCTCATATATGATTGAAAACTCTAAAAGTGGCTTTATATGTCAAATAGTTTAGTATCTATATATTGTTAAACTAGAGGTAGCATATTTACCTTGTTTGACTTTGACAATATTCTAGATGGAAGAGACCTCTCTTTGCTGTGAACAATTGCCAGATTGTGAATGCATTGAGGTTCAAAAAGAAGAAGATGGTGCGCTAATCGAATTAGATTGTCAAAATGATTTTTCTGAAGGAAGAAAGGAATTTGTTGCACCTGCTGTTGGAATGGAGTTTGAATCATATGATGATGCTTACAATTACTATATCTGTTATGCAAAGGAGGTGGGATTTCGTGTAAGGGTGAAGAATTCATGGTTCAAGCGAAATAGCAGAGAAAAATATGGAGCGGTGCTTTGCTGTAGCAGCCAGGGTTTCAAAAGAATAAAAGACGTTAACCATTTGAGAAAAGAAACAAGAACTGGTTGTCCTGCAATGATAAGGATGAGGTTAGTGGATTCTCAGAGATGGAGGGTACTTGAGGTGACACTTGAACATAACCACCTATTAGGTGCTAAGATATGCAAATCAATTAAGAAGATGGGAACTGGAACCAAAAGGAAGTCATTGCTTAGTTCTGATGCTGAAGTGCAAACAGTTAAGTTATATCGTGCACTTGTGATAGATGCAGGAGGTGATGGTAATTCACACTCCAGTGCAAGAGAAGACAGAACTTTCTCTGAATTTTCTAATCGGTTGAACCTTAAAAAAGGTGATGCGCAAGCCATTTATAATTTCCTCTGCCGTATGCAATTGACTAATCCAAACTTCTTTTACTTGATGGATTTCAATGATGAAGGGCATTTGAGGAATGCATTCTGGGTTGATGCTAGGTCCAGGGCTGCGTGTGGTTATTTTGGGGATGTTATTTATTTTGACAACACTTATTTGTCAAACAAATATGAAATTCCTCTTGTGGCTTTTGTTGGAATAAATCACCATGGTCAATCAGTGTTACTAGGCTGTGGCCTGCTTGCAGGTAAAACAACAGAGTCTTATATATGGTTGTTCAGAACATGGGTTACATGTATGTCAGGATGTTCTCCCCAAACTATCATTACTGATAGGTGCAAGGCTCTGGAGAGTGCAATTGCAGAAGTTTTTCCTAGATCTCATCATCGTTTTGGCTTGTCATTAATTATGAAAAAAGTACCAGAAAAGTTGGGAGGATTGCGCAATTATGATGCGATCAGGAAAGCACTGATTAAAGCAGTTTATGAGACATTGAAAGTTATTGAATTTGAAGCAGCATGGGGATTTATGATTCAGCGATTTGGAGTTAGTGATCATGAGTGGCTTCGTTCTCTATATGAAGACCGAGTTCGTTGGGCACCGGTATATTTGAAGGACACATTTTTTGCTGGAATGTCTGCAGCACGTCCTGGTGAGAGCCTTAGTCCATTTTTTGATAGATATGTGCACAAACAGACTCCTTTGAAGGAGTTTCTTGATAAATATGAATTGGCTCTCCAAAAGAAGTACAAGGAAGAATGTTTTGCTGATATTGAATCAAGAAGCTCAAGCCCCTTGCTGAAAACAAGATGTTCTTTTGAATTGCAGCTCTCAAGAATGTACACTAGAGAAATATTAATGAAGTTCCAATTAGAAGTGGAAGAAATGTATTCTTGTTTTAGTACAACACAATTACATGTGGATGGCCCGATCATAATTTTCTTGGTCAAGGAGCGTGTTTCGAGTGAGGGTAATAGGCGTGAGATTAGGGATTTTGAAGTTCTGTACAGTAGGACAGCAGGTGAAGTTCGCTGCATCTGCAGCTGCTTTAATTTTTATGGATATTTATGTCGGCATGCACTCTGTGTGCTCAATTTTAATGGGGTGGAAGAGATACCTTCCAAATACATCCTTTCACGATGGAAAAAAGATTACAAGCGCCTTTATGTTCCTGATCACAGCTCTGGTAGTGCTGATGCTGCTGACCGTATTCAATGGTCTAATCAGTTATTTAGAAGTGCCTTGCAAGTGGTGGAGGAGGGGATAATTTCTCTAGACCATTACAATGTAGCCTTGCAGGCTTTTGAAGAATCACTGACTAGGGTTCATGATGTAGAGCAAAGACAGGAGTAACCTTCTGTGTACTTGAAAAAAACATTACTTTTACTGCATTTTACTATCTGTTCTTGCTAGAACCTTGAAATCTTCATCCATGGTGAGAAATGACTTCCATTGCTCCTAAGCTTTCCTTCTCCAGCGGTGGTGGTGGGTACCTGCAAGGCATTGGTGCGAAATGGGAGAAGCTTAGAGTTAGATATAACTGAAGATGACTCCTTACGAGAGGGCGAAGATCCTTGGATTTGAGAAAATGAGTTAGATATTCTATTATACTTGGGCTGGCCTACCAGTTCATTTTGTACATTTCTACCTGCATTAGCCTAGGGCTGTTTGACTTGGATTTTTGTACAATGACATGTATAGCTAAAGATGTTTCTGGGTTGAACCCCATGTAACTTTTCTTCCTTGTGTCACTTTCTGCAATAATTAATCAGTCCAATTTCTTTACCTGGTAGTTGTACTGCATTGAAGGTTGAGCAATTGACATACTGTGTCCTGAACAAGTTTTCTTTTTTAATTTCTTTTGATGCTGAAATGTCTTGAATAAATTAATTAGAATAGATAGATATAAAAAAAGAGTGAAAAATTTAAAACGATATCAGCTGAATTTTGTCATATTTTTTGCCAGAAATTCTCAATATATATTTATCAAACCCATTTCTTTCTTTTTAGAATGGCAACTCCATCAGTTCCAGTATATCAAATAGCAAGCTGTGTAAGTTCTTTTTGGCATGACTTAGATGTTCACTGTAGGAGTGTTAACCGGGTAGGGCGGGGCAGCGAGTGCTCCCCCGCTTCCGTTCTCGCTCCGTCGCAAGTGTCCATCTCCAATATTTTGCGGAGAGACAGGTACTCATAAATATTTGTGGATATGTAATAATTTAAAATAAAATTTTAAAAATATAAATAGAGAAAATTTTGTATCATAAATAATAAATTTTGTTTAATAATTTAAAATACTTAAAAGATTAAAAGAATGTCACTTATAACATACTAAGTACAGTTATATTTTATAATACTCAATTCAAAATTAAAGTCAATGATTATTATTTGAATGATATAAATTTTTTTAATAATTTTTAATATTATGTATTCATTTATTAAAACTTTTTATTATAAAATAGTGAAAAATATAAATTCTTATTTCATCTAAAAAAAGAAAAAATATAATATATAAAATGATCTCAACGAATATTATGATCCCGTTCTTATTGGAGAATTTTTGACATCCTTAATTCAATGTTTTTATCCGCTTTGTTGAATGGGATACTTTGTTTTTTTTTCCCTATTTTTTCCCTAGATTTTCAAGCTTAAAGTTTTTAACTTTCAACGAGGAAAAGAATTTAAAAAAAATGAGTATAGATTTTTTCTTTTTCACTTTTTATTATTTTATTTTATATTACATTTATGCTTTTTAAAAAAAAATAGATCAAGCACAAATGAAAGTAAGTTTTTTTTTTTGGTTAGAAAGTAGGTTAGATAAAAGAAAGAGTAAATTATTTTAATTAATTAATTAATTAATTATAAATTCTTTTTTTAAAATTTATACAAATATTTTTTTAGTGTAGTGTATTTTTAAAATATAAGATAGGTCTATATTAATATTTTAAAAAAATATGTATGAATTTTTAAAAATATTTAAAATATATATATAAATTTTAAAAATAAAAAAATTATAAAAAACTAAAAAATTAAAATAATTTACGCTAAAAAAACGATATCAATACTACCAAATAAAAAAAAAGAAAACGATATTAGCATAGCATAAAGAAAAGACATGGATACATAAAAAGAAAAAGAAAAGGAAAAGATAAAAGAAACGATGCATTTGACGCAAGCACGGGCGTAGCACAGTGCAGAGAGCAGCGTCACTCTTCGTCTTCCTCTACTCCTCTCGCCTCCATTTTTCTCCTTCCTTCGCTCTGCTTTCTCTCCTCTCTCCCTCACTTCTCCTTCCTTTGTTCGGAGCATATGTGATTCTCCGTTTCCTGAATCGCTCACCTGATTCTCAAATTTCGTCCATGACGGCATCAGGCCTGTAGGTTTCGTCCTTTCTGCCACACGAATCATGCCTCTGGCGGTTGCAGGCTGCGGACGATGGACCTCCTCCTCTTCGGCACCAGAAATCGTTCCGTATTCTTGATTTTACACCGCTGGAGCGACGCTTAGCATTCACGGCGGTGCTCGAGTGAGTGAGCTTGTTTCACCTTGTCATCCTTCTTGTGAAATTTTCCTTAATTTTGGTGGCGGATTTTTAGTTTATCACGTGAGTTTTGTTAACTTCTTTTCTTTTCTTTTTCTTTTTTCTGATAAACTATAACCGATTGGAACCCATTAACCGAAACCGAATTGAAAGTCGATTGGTTTTGTTTCTCAATTTTAGTCAGAAATTTCAATTTGTTTGGTTTTTCGTTGATATCTGCACTGGGTTATATTCAATTGGAAGGAATTCTTCCTTTTGAACTTTAAGGGCATGAATCCCACTGCTATAACTCATATACATTCACTTGTTTCTCATATGTAGCATCAAATTCAAGTATGAAAAAGTTTCACCTTTCTTGAGTCATAAGCATATTAGCAAAATTGATACCATTCTCTATTTATATATAAAATCCTCATTATACAAGATATTATTTATAATTATCAGGATATGTAAACTATACTGTGTGGGATGTCTGTATGTCTAATGTCAATCATCATGCTTCCAGCACTGTGAAGATTGTATATGAGATTCAGTGCATGATAATAATTGTTACCATCCACTCTTTTGTCTATATATGCTGATCAAGTGATTTTTTAACCATACTTCTGAAGCAGTTTGATTAGCATGAGCAAAATTTTAATTATTTCATTATTAAGCCCGAAACTATCATATTTTATTACTTACAAATATATTTGGGATAAATTGTAATTACTTGAAATGCGAGGGCCTTTGTCCTAAATGAAAAAACTAGAGGAGATTAGGGCAAAGCTAACATTTCATACTTTTGACAGAATGCATGTGAACCTCTGGCCAGACCATGACTGGTGATACCATGTGTTCTCCGAATGATAAGAGCTTGTCGTTGAGTCCTAACCTTGACATCACGGTAATTCTTCGCCTAAACCCCGAAATCATGCTTGTGTTTCATTATGCTGTGTTTTGCAGTGTGATGTTAAAGCATCTCTGCCTGTTTGCCTGCTGCCCAAACTTTCTTTATTTCAGATGTTTAATTTACATGCCAAATATTCTCTCTCTCTCTCTCTCTCTCTCTCTCTCTCTCTCTCTGTTTGTGTCTCTCTCTTGTGAGTTCCTTTTGGATATTACATATGGCACTAAAACCCTCTCTTTAGTTGGCAAGGAAAAAAAAGGATATTTCTGTGAAATCTAAAACTTATTGGACATTAGCATTGTCATTAAATTCAAGTGTTCAACTATATTCAGTGACTGGTTTTTGTTTCTTACTATCATGTTGTGGTAAGTCTTGAAGGACCTGAGACTTGATCCTTCTTATATTGAAACTATTTGTTATTGTTTGTTATCCTAGTTCAAAGGGGTTCTCCCAGTTTTGAGAAAACGGCGCCATGTCATTGGACTGACAAATTGGCACTGCAGTGAATTTCTCGTGAGCTAAGTGGGGGAAGAAGTGTATCGATTGTCTTGTTGTCACTGTTAAAAGAAAAGGGAATAATGATTTGATATTAATTATCTTGTGTATGGATTCAAATTACTGTCACTCTTAGGATGTTATAAGAGCTTTGGAATGACCTGAAGTTGGAATGGAAGTCCTTAAGTGACAGCAGAATTTTGGAATCCTTTATCGAGCAGCCAGCAGACAATAATTAGGGGATTATAAATTGTTAAATCTGTGATCTGGCCTATCCACTACTGTGGATGAAGTAACTGAGTTATTGCTTAAAAAAAAAAAAAAACTTGAGTGCTTATTGGGTGAGATTCAAGTGAGAGGGAAATGGGTGGGTAAAGGGTCTTGATTGTGTAAGGAGCAAAAAAGAAACTTCACTGCCAGTCAGCAACATAAAAATTTCAAGGTAGTAAGGTCATATATGAGCTTGGTTGTCAAGCTATTTCAATTTCTGTTGTCAATTTCAATTCATACTCAAATTTCTTAGATCTTGTTATGAATTTGAAATTTGTTACTGTTTTTTCAGATAGATGATGGATCTCCAAACAGTGAGCAACTGCTTGAGGTTGAGGATGAGGGCAACGGGCTTGAGAATGACTGTGGTCAATTATTTGAGATTGAAGGAAGTGAACATGAAAATGGGAGAGATGAAACAACAGTAGTTGATAGTCATAGTGGAGAATCTCAAGGAAAAGACTACCCTCCACCAGTTGTAGGGATGGAGTTTGATACTTATGATGATGCCTACAACTACTATAATAGCTATGCCAAGGAAATTGGATTTGCTATTCGGGTTAAATCTTCGTGGACCAAACGTAACAGCAAAGAGAAGCGTGGTGCCGTGCTGTGCTGCAACTGTGAGGGTTTTAAAACAATTAAAGAAGCAAATAGTCATAGGAAAGAAACAAGAACTGGCTGTCTAGCAATGATTAGATTGAGGTTAGTGGAATCTAACAGGTGGAGAGTGGATGAAGTAAAGCTTGAGCATAACCATTCATTTGATCCTGAGAGAGCACAAAACTCTAAATCACATAAGAGGATGGATTGTGGGGCCAAAAGAAAAGTTGAGCCAACTCTAGATGTTGAAGTACGAACAATCAAGTTATATCGAATGCCAGTTGTGGATGCATCAGGTTATGGAAGCTCAAATTCTAATGAAGGAGGAACTAGCAACCGCATTCATTTTTCCAGGCATTTGAAACTTAAAAAAGGTGATGCAGAACTTATTTCAAATTATTTCTGCCGCAGTCAACTAATGAATCCTAATTTTTTCTATGTGATGGATCTGAATGATGATGGACACTTGAGGAACGTATTCTGGATTGATTCTAGATCTAGGGCTGCATATGGTTATTTTGGCGATGTGGTTGCATTTGACTCAACATGTTTGTCAAACAATTATGAGATTCCACTTGTTGCATTTGTTGGTGTTAATCACCATGGGCAATCTGTTTTGCTAGGATGCGGTTTGCTTGCAGATGAGACATTAGAAACGTATATTTGGTTATTCAGGGCATGGCTTACATGTATGTCTGGTCGCCCACCACAAACTATTATTACAAACCAGTGTAAGACCATGCAAAGTGCAATAGCGGAGGTTTTCCCAAGGGCTCACCATAGAATATGTCTATCACAAGTCATGCAGAGCATTCTTGGTTGTTTGGTGCAGTTTCAGGAATATGAGGCATTTCAGATGGCATTGACTAAAGTGATATATGACTCTAAAACAGTAGATGAATTTGAGAGGGCCTGGGATGATCTGACCCAGCATTTTGGAATAAGAAATCATGAGAAGCTCCAAACCTTGCATGAGGAACGAGAGCATTGGGCTCCAGTTTACTCCAAGGACACATTTTTTGCTGGAATTTCTGATTATGATAAGGCTGACTCTGTGGTTCCTTTTTTTAAGGGTCATGTGCATCAACAAACTTCTTTGAAAGAATTTTTTGAGATTTATGAATTTGTTCTACAAAACAAGCATAAAACTGAAGCTCTTGATGATTTTGAGTCGCAAACTTCAAGCCTGTTACTGAAAACAAGGTGCTACTATGAGTTGCAGCTCTCAAAATTGTACACGAATGCAATATTCCGGAAGTTCCAAGATGAGGTGGTGATGATGTCCTCTGGTTTCAGCATCACACAAATTCAAACAAATGGGTCTATAGTGACGTACATAGTAAAAGAACGTCAAGGGGAAGAACCTGTGAGGGATGCTAGGCATTTTGAAGTCATGTTTGATAAAACAGGAGCAGAAGTACGCTGCATTTGTTGTTGCTTTAACTTCAAAGGCTATCTGTGCAGACACGCCTTGTGTGTCCTTAATTATAACGGTGTGGAGGAAATTCCATGTCAATATATTTTGTCAAGATGGAGGAAGGATTATAAGCGATTGTATGTACCTCATCTCAGCTCCAATAATGTTGATATTACCAACCCAGTTCAGTGTTTTGATCATTTGTACAAACGTGCTATGCAAGTTGTTGAAGAAGGGTTGCTATCCCAAGATCATTATATGGTTTCCTGGCAGGCATTTAAAGAGTCTTTGAATAAGATCCGCCTTGTAACAGACAAGATTGAATAAATAAATCAAGAATAATGCTAATAATATGCTGTGCATAATTTATGTTTCTTTGTTTGCCAAGCATTGACACACCACCAAGATGGTTCTTCTTTGGCTACATTCATATAAAGTTGTTTGCAAAACGATGTGAAAGCATACAATGTGTTTTTGGGCTAGCTAGCCAGACAAATCCTTGCATATCGTTTTGGGCAGTGTATCGGCCATGGAGCTGTTTAGTTCATCTAAACCCACCTGGAATACAGGTCTTTTCCTCCTCAGATGTTTTTTTTTTTAGTGTATTTAGAGTACCCCTATCTGAAAAGTCAAGGATTAATTTTTTGGTCTTCGGTCATATCTTTATGGAGGGAAGTCTATCAACAACACATGTATTGGAGATAGGATAAGATCCAACTTATCAGACCGGTGAAGATATGCAGATGTGTCGCAGTGAAGATGCTGATGTGCAGATTCAAATTCAATTCATAGGATTAGATAGTTTTTGCTGTTTTATCTGTTAGCTATTTCTTTGTATATTTGTTTTTAGCTTCTTATCTGGTTAGTTACACTTGCACACGAGCTGGTCTATAAAAAGGACATAGCCTTGTATCTGCAGCAACATAGAAAGTTCTGCATCTATCAGAAATGGATTGGTACCATTTTGTTATGGTATCAGAGCACGATGATAGGAAACACTTCTGCTGAGAAACTCTGATCGTGTGCGTACGTGTAAACCTATCAAACACGAAGCAATGACGAAGGAAAACAGCAGCAAACTTAAGGTGACAGATCCAAGATCACCGTTCTACGTTGCTGCCTCTGATAACCCTGGCATCATGTTGACAAACGTGACGTTGAGAGGAGAAGGAAACTATGAAAACTGGTCCAAAGCCATGAAAAACGCACTCAAGGCAAAGAATAAACTCGGGTTCGTCACGGGCTCGATCGAGAAGCCGAAAGACGATGGATCTGACGAGGGTTACGCATGGGTGGTTTGCAACTCCATGATCAATAGATGGATTCACAACACGATTGACCCTCAACTGCAACCTTTTATCCAATATTTCGACGATGCAAAGGATCTCTGGGACGATCTCAAAGAGAGATATTGCGTGGAGAACGTTCCGAGACTATATCAACTTAAGGCAAGTCTGATGCAAATTAAGCAGCAGGGTACCAGTATCGCGAACTACTATACAAGACTCAGAGGTGTTTGGGATGAGATCGAGGCGAGCAAAACCCTGCATACCTGTCCAAGTGGAAACAACTGTCCAGCAACCAAGCATATCAGTGAGGAAGCAGAAAAAGATCGGGCATATCAGTTTCTTATGGGTTTGGACGATGCCATGTACGGTAACCTCCGAACTCAGATCCTTAACACGATACCGTTGCCCTCGATCAACAGAATGTATGCAATGGTGACACAAGAAGAAACACACCGATCCATCGCTCAGGCACAGAATGACAGAATAGAAGCTGTTGGATATGCGGCACAAATGGTCCCAAAGCAAAACATTACACCAGCTGCACAACATGTCCCTGAAAAATCTGCAAATCACGTACCATGCACACATTGCGGAAGGACCAACCATGACTCATCGAAATGTTGGTATGCTCGCGGCTATTCGAACCTGCAGCAGTGGAAGGGGTCGTGGTAGAGGCAGATCGAACGGAGGACGCTCCAATATCGCCACAGTAAACGTAGCGCAATCCAGTGAACCACAAGGACACCTGCAGGGACACCCCACGGCCTTCTCTGCACTTCACGCCAGAAGTCATTGACCGACTGTTGTCCCTGATAGATCAGCCTCAAACGAAGGACAAAGTATCTGGTAATACCATCTTCTCTCCTCAATGGTTAGTTGACAGTGGTGCATCTGAACATATGACAGGAACTCTTGAGCTGCTGAGCAACGTGGAAAACATCAAACCGTTGGCGGTTAAATTATCGAATGGCAATGTTACATATGCACTTAAACGAGGAACAGTTACCTTGGAACCAAATTTGTGCATAACAGATGTGCTGTTTGTACCAAATCTGCAGTGCAACTTGATTTCGGTTGCACAACTTGTTCGGATGAACAACAACAGCGTGAAATTCACTAATAACAACTGTATTTTGCAGGACCCAACGTTGAAGATGGAGACTGGTTTGGGTGAGCAGCACGAAGGTGTGTATGTGTACAGCCCGAAGCAAGGTCGAGCACATGCAGTACGTTCCAATGATTCTATCGAGCTGTGGCATCAACGACTCGGGCATCCTTCGCGTCAAGTCGTCTCTATGCTCCCAGAACTCGCTAAAATTAGGTGTAGGGATGTGAGTCACGGTGCATGTGATGTGTGCTACCGTGCCAAACAAACAAGAAACATGTTTTCAATAAGTGATCATAATAGTAAAGCTTGCTTCAAACTTGTGCATGGAGATATATGGGGACCTTACAGAACTTCATCCTTTTCTGGTTGCTCACTATTTCTTAACTATGGTTGATGATTACAGTAGAGCCGTCTGGGTATTTTTAATGGCTGAGAAAAGTGAAACAATGGCTTGCATGAAGAAATTTGCTGCACTGGCACAAAATCAGTTCGACAGATCTGTAAAAAATTTTCGAACTGATAACGGGACTGAATTTAAATCAGGAACCTTGATTAAGTTTTACAATGAAAATGGCATAATTCATCAGACTTCATGCGTAGACACTCCACAACAAAACGGAAGAGTGGAGAGAAAACACAGACACATTCTGAATGTTGCCCGAGCACTGCGCTTCCAAGCTCGCGTTCCAGTGGATTTTTGGGGCGAGTGTGTAACTACTGCAGCGTACTTGATCAATCGGACCCCGTCTAGTTTACTTGCTGGAAAGACACCCTATGAAGTCCTTTCCGGTACGCCACCACAATATAACCATTTACGTGTCTTTGGGTGTTTATGCTATGCACACCCAAGACCAAAGCCCCGAGATAAGTTTGCTGCTCGATCACGGAGATGCATGTTCCTTGGGTACCCTACAGCGCAGAAGGGATGGAAGTTGTACGACCTTGAATCACAAGAAGTTTTTGTATCTAGAGACGTGCAGTTTCATGAGGATGTGTTCCCTTATCCTGGTCAAGAATCATCCACACAGCTTCACAGCAACATGCCATCTCGTATATCCCTTCCAAGCTCACGACCCCCTCGAACACGACACAGCCGAAGATGCTGAATGCTCCAACGCACAAGACAATGTGGGCGAAACTGACTGTTGCAGTGAGCATACCGTGCCCGAAGCCATCGCCGCAGACCCACAGCAAACCGAACTGCACACCATAGCAGACAGGGGGAGTATCCCACTTGATCAAACAGCTAACGCACCTGCAAGTCGTAACCTTCGTGAACGCAAGGCACCAGCCTATCTAAAAGACTATCAGTGCAATGTGGCTAGTACACACACACCATCCGAACCTCTCGCCCACGCCGGTGCCATCCCAGGTACACCCTACCCCATCTCGGATTATGTTACTTACTCAAATTTTTCCATACCACACCGTGCTTTCCTAGCAGCCATCACTGCAGAAACAGAACCAACCAGTCTCAAGCACGCTATGACCGATGCCAGATGGGTAGAGGCCATGCAAACAGAGCTTCATGCTTTAGAAACAAACGGTACGTGGGAGATAACAGATTTGCCTCACGGAAAGCGGGCTTTACCATGCAAATGGGTGTATAAAATCAAATACAACTCAGATGGGTCAGTAGAACGGTATAAAGCACGTTTGGTCATTGCCGGTAATAACCAGGTGGAAGGTGAGGACTATACGGAGACATTTGCCCCCGTTGCCAAAATGGTAAGTGTCCGCACGCTACTCGCCGTAGCTGCTGCAAAAAAGTGGGAACTTCATCAACTTGATGTCCATAACGCCTTCCTCCATGGGGATCTTCACGAAGAGGTATATATGCGGGTACCTCCGGGCTTCACCATCGACGACACTCACAAAGTGTGTCGGTTGCGCAAATCCTTGTACGGCCTGCGCCAATCTCCTCGGAACTGGTTCGCCAAACTGAGTACTTCCTTGGAAACTTATGGCTTTGTCCAGTCACAGGCAGACCATACATTGTTTACTCTACAACGAGAGGGTATTTTCCTTGCTTTGCTCATCTATGTGGATGATATTGTCCTCGCCGGCAACAACACCAAAGCCTGTCAGGAAGTGAAGGACTATCTCAATTCTTGCTTCAAAATCAAAGACCTGGGCTCACTGAAATACTTTCTCGGCATCGAGATAGCTCGCGGACCGACTGGTTTATTTCTCTCACAGCGAAAGTATGCGATGGATATCCTCTCTGAATCAGGCTTGCTAGGCTGTAAACCGACATCTTCTCCCATGGAGCAAAACCATAAACTCGCACTTGCTAATGGCCCAGACTTTGACGACCCTGCTCGGTATAGGCGTCTCATAGGACGCTTGGTATATCTCACAATCACTCGGCCTGACCTGTGCTATGCTGTACATATACTCTCTCAATTCATGCAATCTCCTAAACAACAGCACTTTGACGCTGTGATTCGAGTTCTTCGTTATATAAAATCCAACCCGGGACAGGGAATCCTGTTGAAGAACGATTGCGATTTGCAGATATACGCTTATTGTGATGCCGACTGGGCAAGTTGTCCCCTTACGCGTAGATCTGTTACGGGATATTTTATCCTGTTAGGAGATTCACCAGTTTCATGGAAGACCAAGAAACAAATCACTGTCTCTCGTTCGTCCGCAGAAGCCGAGTACCGGTCAATGGCTACCACCACCTCTGAATTAATTTGGCTAAAATCCTTTCTGGGTTCTCTCGGTGTCGATCACACTCAACCTATGCACTTGCTATGTGACAACCAAGCAGCTCTGCATATTGCTGCCAACCCAGTGTTTCACGAACGCACGAAGCATATCGAATTAGACTGCCACTTCGTGCGACAACATCTGCTGTCCAAAACAATTTGTACATCGTATGTCCGATCTCAATCTCAACTGGCTGATATTTTTACCAAAGCACTCGGGAAGACGCCATTCCATTCGATCCTAAGCAAGTTGGGCACTAGTTCCCTACATGCTCCAACTTGAGGGGGAGTATTGGAGATAGGATAAGATCCAACTTATCAGACCGGTGAAGATATGCAGATGTGTCGCAGTGAAGATGCTGATGTGCAGATTCAAATTCAATTCATAGGATTAGATAGTTTTTGCTGTTTTATCTGTTAGCTATTTCTTTGTATATTTGTTTTTAGCTTCTTATCTGGTTAGTTACACTTGCACACGAGCTGGTCTATAAAAAGGACACAGCCTTGTATCTGCAGCAACATAGAAAGTTCTGCATCTATCAGAAATGGATTGGTACCATTTTGTTAACACGTTCTATTCATATCCATTAAGAATCGAACCCTGAACATGATATTTAAGGGACTTCATTTATATTTAAACTAACGCATTTGATTCGATTATCTTTTTATATTGAAAAAGTGTGACTTTTATTGAGATTTGATTAACTAATGCATTTTCTTCATATTTTGTATGTGCAAAATTGGAGATTATACTTTTATTTATATTTGAAGGCCTAATCCTGTAAGGTTGTAACAATATATGGAACTGAATTGTCTGGGATGTCCATATGTTAATGCCCATTGTCCAATTACAAATCTAGTAAACAGATCAAGTTTTTTCTCTTGCAACCTCTCCATCTGCTCCAAGATAAAATATATTTCATTAAAAAAAGAAATGAAGAAAATAAAAAGAATAGTAAAATCGCTAAACTAGAGCCAATGTGAGTTGATTTAACTAATTAAAAAGATTTTGATAAAATTCTTATATTTTTTATTTACAAGAGTTAAATTTTCACTTCGACTAATAGTTTTAATTAATAGTTATTATTCAAGAGTTAGTTGAAAAGAAAACAAATTTTACAATCAATTTGATATGGGATAAAAATAAAGATAAAAAATTTATAAATAAATTTTGTATATGAATTTTTACATAAAATTTGTTAATGAGCTTTTCACTCCCATGTGCCTGCCCAACCATTTAAAAAAAAAAACAAAACGAAAAAAAAAAACCGGACCGGTTCACAGTTTGGGAAAATTGATAAATGTTGTTGTCTTGGTCTTGTGCGTGGGATCGTGATTCCCTCGGACTCAGAGCCTCCTCTGTCCTCTGCTCTCCCTCGTTTCCTTCTCTCCGCGACGACTTCCGCGAAGTTTGTCGATGATGTCGCCTCCTTACGCTGTAAGTGCTCTGTCTCTCTCTCTCTCTCTCTCCCTCTTTCTCTCTCTCAGTAGTGGCTGCTACCCGAAGTCCATCTTGGTGCTTGGACCCTCTTTTGACTTCAATTGAATCCCTGAATTTCACCGGTTTTTTTTTGGTAGCTTATGAATTTTCGATTATTTTCTGTGACCCCAGTTCCGGATTTTAGCGAACATTGAATCCATACCCAGATCTCATCTCTTACACTTCTTCCAATGCCTCCCTGCTCACTCACTCTATGGGTCAAATTAGCTGCACCCACTTTGCCTGAATTGGGTTCGATTCTAATTTTTGTTTCATATTATTTTTTTTCTTATTTTTTTGCCTGTGATTTAGATCTGGGTTTGCTGATTTGTTTGAGTTTAAAACCCAGGAAAGATCACTTGCTATTGGAATTTTGTCTACGATACTGGGAATGATTTCGATAGATGTATTCTTTCCTAGAGCTACTTCATTATAATTGAATTTTATCATCTAATTGATGAAAATTGGTCTGTTATTATCTTCCTTTGTGGGATTTTTGTTATTTGGTACACAATATAGAAAAGTAAAGCTGGAAGCTAAACAATCTGGTATCTCAAATTGACTGACTGACGGAAAACATTTAACTTCTAGTGTCACTTTGGGGTGGAGTACCTTATACCATCTGATCTAAAACTGTGATCCTCTTGGTGGCTTTGGAGTAAAAAACTCTAAACATATGTTACTATTATGATAGGTTGCAATCTTGTCATCTTGATTTATAATTTTGAGTTGCTTATTCTGAGATTCAAGGGGCTCGACTTGAATATGGTACTATGAAAGTTGGGATATTTGTTTTTTTTCATGAACTTGGAGGCATGTCATAAATTGGAACCCATTGAATTACTGTGAAACTCATGAGATTTTGAAACAGTATATAACCAGAAGCTACCCAGTGTCTACCATATCATGTTTGAGATCCAGCAGATCAATCTTCATAAATTCTTCCCAAGCATATACGTATTATCCTATCCTTAGGGGTTGCTGGCCTAGCATTTTTCTGTTTATTTGTTGGTATGATGACGATCTTGAAGGGTGTACCAAGCTAACTACAAATTGGACTTATGGCAATTTGATTAATTACATTGTAAATGATGTACATACACCATTGATACCATCATGGTCCATTTGCTTCATCTTCCCACTGAATTAAAACCTAAAGCTGTTGTCCCTTCCATGGAAATTGGCATTATGGGATACAGATAGCTATATTGGAGTGAAAAATTATTCTGATTTTTTTATGAGATACATTTTTGTGAAGTCCTGAATCTGTACCGTGTGCTTTTCTTAGGAGTCATGCCCTTCTGTAAGAAACATCCTTCTTCTGGATTCTGATGGGAAACGTGTGGCAGTCAAATATTTCTCAGATGATTGGCCAACAAATAGTGCAAAGGAAACTTTTGAGAAAGCTGTATTCACAAAGACTCAGAAGACCAATGCCCGCACAGAAGGTTAGTGCTTTCTTCTCATGTGAGGTCTTTTGTGTGGTAAGGTGAATGATTTGTGTTAAAGTTGTTCCTTGTATTTTTCATTTGGAGGGGTCCTTGTCTCTTGTTGGCTTCTTTGGTACTAATTACAGCATCAGTTTTCTATTGCAGTCAGTGTTAGTTATTGACTTTTGTTTTATCCCTTCTCCCCTATTGACCATTCCATAATTTGTGATCAAGACCTTAACGTTTGGTCAATATCTGCTTGTGATTGGAATAGATTGCAAATCACAACTCTGTATTTGACTTTATTTCGTAAATATATTGTCATTATGGATTTTTCATTTTACAGCGGAAATAGCAATGTTTGAGAATAACATTGTTGTTTACAAGTTTGTCCAAGACCTTCACTTTTTTGTTACCGGGGGTGAGGATGAAAATGAGCTTATCCTAGCCACAGTTCTGCAGGCATTTTTTGATGCTGTTGGCATCCTGCTCAGGTTGTTTTCTTATACTTAACTATTTATCTATATGTACATATTCAAAGGTATTATCACTGTTGACATTGTAGTCCTTGATGATTTTACTGGCTTCTCCCCTTTTCTCCTCCAGAGGCAATGTGGACAAGAAGGAAGCACTTGAAAACTTAGATCTCATTCTATTGTGCATTGATGAAATTGTTGATGGCGGGTATGCTATATGCTTTTCATAATAAATTTATCTGCTTCAATTGTTTGTTCATTAGCTTCTCTAAATTTTTTCTTGTTCTTGCCCCTCCTTCCAAACTACAAATTATAGGATCTGTTTGATACATTAGAGACCAATTCTTTTCTTCAGTTAAATGATTGCAAATGTAATTTTGGAGTTGGAAAAACAAAAAACCTTCTTTGAACTGTTATTCTGCTAGGAAGGAACATAAATACCGGAGCTTGGAGCTTGCATAGTTCGTCATGATACTCTTGAATTAAACATGTAAATGCTCAAGTATCCATTGGGCTTATTTTGTGCTTAGCCACAGCACGTGTTATATATTAGTTTTTGCTAGCTCTAGAATAATTACGCACCTTCAGCCTTATCTAGTGTGATCACTGTGATGTGACAAATGTCACTTGCACAAGTTTCATTTAGTATCCTCTGCCAGAGTAGAACTCGAATACAATATGTTTCTGCTGAAGTTTTTGCTAAATGTTTCATATGATGACACATATTTTTTCAAATTTTCTTTTCATTGTTAAGCCAAGTAGCCAACTACATGCCCCTGATTGATTTGGACCCATGATCTTGTCAATTGTCCCTGTTCTTAAATGAAAAGAAGCCATTTAGATTTAGGTCAAAACAATAATTTTTGATGAGGCATAAGGTTAAATGCATGTTTCTTTGCAAGTTTGGATGAACGTGTATTTATCCATGCCTTTTAAGAAAGCATGGCTTATTCTCAAAAAGCATCACTTAAATATTGGCTACAATTAATTATATTGCTAGTCCTTAAATGCTTTTCCTCCAGGTTTTCTGTGGGGTAAAACGTGCAGTACTCCCATAGTTATAGTACCTTGCTGCTGCCATTGTGATTTCAGTAGTTATAGGTCCCACTGTACTGGGATTTCAGAGAAATCATGCAATAAATCATTTATCTAGAAAATGCATACATTATAAAGGCAGAGACCCGGGGGGCAAGTGCCCCTCTGACCCTCTCGTTCCCCCTTAAACACCCTCTACTATCCCTATCTCCCCACTGTTTTCTCCCTACTTGTTTGGCTTTTCACATTAGCCTTTCCCTCATTTTCACCTCCACACCTTTCACCTTTTTCTCTTGCCCCTTCTCAACTTCTGTCTTGGCTTGGATCCTAGCTCATTCAAATTTCATGTCTTAATATTTTGTGCAGTATCATTCTTGAAACTGATCCAAATGTTATAGCTGGGAAAGTTGCAAGTAATAGTCTGGATTCTGCATCTCCTTTGTCTGAACAGGTATCTTACAACCTTCATTTGAATACCAGAAAAGAAAATTGAAGTGAAACTCACATATTAAAGGTATAACTGTTTTACTTTCTGTTGCAGACACTAAGTCAAGCATTGGCCACAGCCAGGGAACATCTTGCAAGATCCCTCCTTAAATGATCTGTATTTCATTTGGCAGTGGAGGAAACTTATCCTTTGGATTTTCCTAGCAAAGTTTATAAGAATCTCGCTTACTTGTTGCATTCTCGAACATGGATGATGATACTACTTGAGTACTTCTTTTGTGAAAATTAATTTTGACATGCTAATATAGGCTTTTTTGGCACTCCTTTTCTTGTGACATTTGATTGCTTTACCCATTAACTTTTATGATAATGGCAGAAGTAGTTTTTTTCACCTTAATGAAAATCCCAAGCAACCTTCAGCATTGTCTATAACTGATTGAAACAATAGCTGTTTGAAGACCTAGTTCAACATTGAAAGCATCGATGGACGTAATCCCAAAACTAACCGAAGAAATATTTATGTACGTTGTTCAATAATAAGTTTTGAGATAATGTTAAAGAAATCAAAGGAGAAATCTGAGACGAAAAAATTGGTGGGGGTTATAGTGGACTTCCCGTTATTTTTATGGGTGAATTACACTCTTTGGAAATTTTCGTCCAAATCAATTTTAGTACATTTTTTTTTTGGTATACCAATTTTAGTACATTAAATTCAAACTTTTGTGTTATTTTCAAAATCATGCACTTTTAACTTTCCCTTGAACTCTTTAAAGAATTAGAAATGTTAAAATTGCTAATAATTTGGTCCAAACAGAATAACTAGGTCATCTGTCATGTTTGTAATAATATTTGTCAAAAATTTACCAACGGAGTATTTATAAAATGGGTGTCCTCAAGTCTCTGATAAGTGTCAAAAAGCAAACCTGGCTGGGATAATTATTCGCCAGATATCCACATTGATGATCAGAATTTGTTGTTTATAAACCGTTTCAATGCTTTCATTATAAACCAAAAAAGTTAAAACTCATGGCATCTAATTCATATTGTTGACAACGAGGTCATATTAACTTGGGTTTTCTCCAGCACACCACCCTTATTGCAAAATGACTACCCATCAAAGATTATCTCTTGTAGAAAATTATTTGATCCCATGTGAAGAACTGCGTCGATTTTCTTATGGTTGTTTGTGTTTGTAACAAATTTCTATCACATTTCCCTTGATGTCTCAAAATCCTTCCCTTTTCCTGCAGCTTTTCGTCTAGAGAAATGATATTGCATGGAATTCTAAGCTAAGGTCCTTGCTACAATCATGGATGGTTACACTAAGATCATTAGGTCTATTGGATTTTCTCAATGCTAGTCACCAAAATCAGCATTGCAACTACAAGGCCGTTGGAAATTCAGAGGCTGTTGGATCACTAAAAACAGTGAAACTCAAAGATTGTGCAATAAAATACCACATCTATTTCCTTCTCTCAGTCATTGTTACTGCAAGGCACTTATTGCGCTCAATGCATAGTTGGAAACTCTCTTTCAAGTTGCAAAATAAAGGAATTCCTTGATATATAGACGCTATGTAAAAGTAATTCTCATATATAATCATGCAGTCAAACATTTGACAGTTGATGGCCTTGTTAATTGATGCATAAGATGCATTATAGATCAGTTGATTTCTAGTCTAGCATCCATCTGCTATGAACTTCATGTGGACATGGAGTTTCTGACGCATTTGTCTATCCAGTACAGAATCCAGATCATGAACTGTATCATAAACTGGATGCTAACACTTGTTACCCAAACATAGATCCTCTGCATATGTTATTTCACAAATGACTTGCCACAAGAAACTTTTACAGATGCTACACAGAATTGAGCGTCTCCTTTGTGGTATGTTTCTAATTTCTCTTTTTGAGCAGCTGCCATTTTCAACCTCGGAATTATGAATGATCCACAGAAAAGAAATAAAAGATGCACATTAAGCTCTAATATTGAAAGATCTATATGTTTCCAGACATGAAAGGCATATTCCTTATTTTCTTTCAAGTTTCAACAAGGCTTGTCTATGTCCATTTATATACTTGTACCAAAAAATGTCTACTTATATATTATATATTGAAAATTAGAATAACAAAGTTTCAGTACCCTTTGATAAGACATATTATAGTTGAGTGCTGTATTTATTTTTTTAAATTACCCTTAGAATAAATACTATCCAAAACGGCATAATCACAACAAAATTGTAATATTTTACCGTTAATTACTGTTGTTTCATTGAAAAATATAGGTAGCAAAAAGTTACAACTCCAATTCAAGTGTAGTAGAAGTAGAAAGTTAAAGTTCAGATGCAAAAAGTACCACAAGTAAAGCTCGTGAATAAGTAAAGAATGATGTTTTTTCAGTTTAGGCTTTTCAACTTCAGACTTGCAAAAACCGGTTGCTGCCAAATGGTGGTGGTAATGTGAAAGCATACTTGGATAATTATAATATCTCTATTGAATGAGAAGGTAGTCCGCATCATTATGGAAAGCATCACCAGCAGTCGGAGGTAAGCTACTCCGAGAAATATCTTTACGGACTTGGGCATGAGTCTCCGCTTCATGTTGAAACATCTTCACCAATTCTTGCAGCTCCAGCTTCCTAACTTCAACCTGTTCCGCGATGGGTTTTTTCAGCCCAAGGTAAACCTGGCAAACTGCAATCAGCACTGCTCCTAAAAAGACGAGGATGGCTGTGAAGAGACCAAATGCATATGGCGTATTTGTTGCCCCAGGGATTCCATCAACATTGATCCCAAATAACCCAGTAATGACGGTAAGGACAACACCACAACCACCAAATACAGCTAAATTATGGGTCACCCGAAGGCTTCTATCCTGAATAGATATTCAGCAGATGCAAGATAATTATCATGTTAATCTAGGATGAGGAATATAAAATCATTCTAGCTATTTTTGAAAATAAAAAGCATCCTAAATGCAGCTTCAGGGGTATTAATACCTGCAACCAAGCACGAACAGTGCTCTGCATAACATCTTGAATGGTAAACAAGCGGCCACGAACTGCTTCTTGCTCCTCAATCATTTCCCTCGTGCTCTTTTTCATTCCCTCTAACAAGCTTCTTGTTCCATTTCCTTTCAGATGTTGGAGAAGCTCAAAGACAATCTCCTCTCTTGCATGGAGTGACCACTTCACTCTGATAACCTGCAATAAAACACAAAAGTAGTAAGGATGCTTCTTTGTTCAATGGATGGCCAGCATGAATTATTTATTAAGCAAATAGATATCGGCTTCTAGCGGAGAATTCAGCTCAGCTTGGTGTTGCTTGTGCTTTTCAAAAGTGAATGATTAGTTACAACAAATAAATAAAATAGGTCATGGCATCTCATTGTAACATCATTAAAACGATATATCTCTTGATGTTTGAAGGACAAAAAGCACAAGCAAATTCCATTGACATTGTTGAGGACCAAAAATCCTAAAAGCATGAAGATCTTGTCTTCAAACAAACACAGAGACACACAAACATAAACATCTTCAGGAAATTAAGATGAAATTCCATTGACATTGTCAATGACGGAAAATCCTAAAAGCTTGAGCTATTAAGTAGAGACACAAGAATGCCTTATATCTTTAAAACATCCCCTCACGTGAAAGCCTTTTAGGCTTGAAGCCTGGACAAATTAAGCACAGACCCACTCAAACCTTGTGTTGAAAATTTTAACTCAATTAGAAGAATGGGAGCGCTGAGATGAACTCGTGATCATTTCGTCATAGAGACTCTAATACCATGTCAAGAGCCAAACATCCTAAAAGTTTAAGTTGTTAAGTGGAGACCTTAAATGGTTTAACAAACATATTTATCTGTTATGATTTTACTCAGTAACATTAAAAATCAGCTTTTTGAAATGGAAATGCAATAAAGCCTTATGTAAGGCAAATTGTAACAATATCACAAGCCTGGTAATAAATTTCTGGGTTCTAGTTCCTGATGTACATCTGTAGGGAGAAGGCAGATTGTGACACAAGAGACACGCAAATATTAAACACATGCTATATTATGATAGGAACCCAAATATCAGAGTATATGAAAACAGAGAAGTGTATTGATTCACTGAAACTTACTCTTCCTAACACTGCTCAAAGATGGAGACAGTGCTGGAAAGCTCATACAAGCAGTAAAAGAAAGAAAAATATACTGAAAGAAAAGAAAAGAAAAGATAAAACAGCAGACTTCGAGGGTCTACCAACTTCCCTGCCCGAAGGCCCCAATTCCTTTGCTCACTAATTTTCCCCCCTGCTGCTCCCCCTCCACCTTTTTATCTCACTCCTCCTAACAGAATACATTCCCTGCCCATCCACGACCTGCCACGTGGACATGTGTTTACAATTAGAATTCCCTTCCTTCCCATGCTGACTCATGCTTTGCCTTCTAACCGTGTGATTGCAAGGGATAGAATCTGCTTTCTCACCTACCACTCCTAGAATGCACCCTTATAATATGTTGATATCTATCATATTAGTATTCTGTTAACTGTTTTACATGTTTTTCATAAACAAGCTTGATAGTTTTAGACCAGTTGCACACGATCAATTATCAGGCACTTCACTGAAAACAACTATATGTAGCTCAATATGGCCAATGGACATTTTACAATCATTGGAATTTAGTTTTGCCAACTCACATCTCAACAGCCATTAAATTTTAGTTTCAATAATAACTTCAATCAAACAGATGTGCAGCTTCGGTTTAATTCTATCCACTCTCTTTTTCTTACTCACTTTCTATGTAACGTCAAAAATAAATTCAAGTATGTCTAAATTCTTTCGTCAGGATTTGACTCTTACAAAATCGTCCAAACTAATCATGTAAGTGAAGTACACTCTCTAACCAGTAACGGAAAGATCAACCTGTGAATCACGACCATCCAACCATTTGAAAACCCCAACCCTTATTTTACTCTATTGCTGTGTGAAAATGATCAAATAAAAATGCATTTCAGCCTATAACTATTGAAATCATAAAATCAGTAAGTCCTCTAGAGAGGTATCTTCTGCTTAGCAAGAATCAAAATACCTGTCTTGATAACTTTCTGATTTCTTGATTTAAAATTATGCCAAAAAGATTCAAATCTTCATGGTTTCTCCTAGTCAAAGGGAAAACTGCCAATTTAGTGTAAGGACGATTATAAAAATGGAATGACTTGAATTCTCACACATAATGCATATTTAAGAACCTGTCCATAAACTTCAATTCAATCTCATCTGCCGCCCCAAATATCCATTTACGGAATAGCCTGAAAAACTAAACAAGAATGTTAAACCAAAGTAACATGACTTGAAGTTTACATGAAATGCAGATGCAAAATTGCACTTGAATTGACCATGAGTCACACATCAATGCAAGCGTGAGGCCAATTGTCCATCTTTGCATGCCACTTATCTAAGGAACATTCCTAAGGTGCAAATAAGCCCATATAATCTAGCATGACAGGAAGCAAGTCAAACAAAGTAAAATACACAAATTAACAGCAAAAACTCACAACAAAATCTATCCTGGCCATCCACATTTTCCCCTTTTTTTGAGGATCAGCAGAGAAAGCAGTGACAGACAGCACAATAAATTAGGACCTGCAATACTACAGATTCGATAAGGTAACAGATTTCTTTTTCCAGAAACTAATTTAATCATTTTTGTTATATTTCATATGCTTGATAATTTCTTCTTTCAAAACATATAATGTTTTTACAGACATTACTCACCCTCAGACATCTAAATTTATATTTTGCGAATGTTCTGATCATCTTATGCATGTTTATGACTGTTGTAAGATTCCAAAATTTTGGCATAGGTAGAAGCAAGCCTAACCTACTTTTGACTGATTTTTCTTCTCTTGCCGGAATTAAAATCTGTTTTAAAAAAATTTTTAAAAAATGAAACAAAAAAGAATCACTTTTGGGTGGGTAAAAGTAATTCAAGGATGCAAGACGCAGTCCCAAATACACTCTGGATAACCCTCCCTTGATTTATATCTGATTGGAAGCTACCGATATCTTTGTGTGAATATCTTCATTTTCTCTTTTCCCGTTTTCTGGGTTACATCCATCCATTAATTTCATGTTTGAGGTATAACAAATCTCTCTATTGGTCAACAACCAAATACAATCTCGGTATAAAGATAGAAGATTGAAATTTCAAGTAGTAGATTCACAAAGGACAACAGTAAGGAGAAACATTACATAAGTGTAAGAATGTAGTGCCACTCAAAGATGGTGAAATGGATCCAAGGTGAATGAATGTGATAACAGTTAGCATTATAAAATTCTCATATTTTTGGATTGAAATTATGTCACTATTGTTTTTGTCCTCTGCTAATTGATGCTTTAGTTTATTTTCACTACATAAGCAATCATTTTGAGGAATCTTTATCCCAAATTTCCATGGCTTCTAGAAAATCATCTCTAATCAACCCACAGCTCACAAATACTTTCAATTGTCTTCTTTCTTATTCCATTCCTACCTATTTCTTTATTTCTTTATTTTTTATTTTTTTATTTTTCCTTAAAAATTATATACTTGTTCACTCAAAATAAAATCTGGAGGCTGGATAATGCAAAATTCAAAAGAACCATTGCACTAAATTCAGAAGGTTACCATCTTTATTACTAAAAATTTAGCTTATCTCCATAAATCACAAGCTTGCATGCTAAAAATTGAAAACATGCCTCAGAACTATCTTCAGAGGAGAAAGGTAAACATGAACGCATTTACTGATATGAAGCCAAATATGGACCACTTGATTTATTCTCAGGAACAAACGATGATTTATATTTGTGGTGCAAGTAAAATACGTAGTAAAAAATATTTGCCAAGTTATAAGAGCAAAGGTCAGTTTTTTATTGATGGGAGCAAACTTACTATTACTCACATCAATTATGAAGGAAAATGCAATCATTACCTATCATCCCACCGAGAAAGGCGGCATGCAAGCTGTGCTATAACTTCATGCACTGTTCTAGGCACATTATACCCTCCAGCAGAAAGAAGCTCCTAATTAAAGTGAAGCACTGAATGAATTACATATTCTAAAATAATGCATACAGTAAATCATTAATTTGAGACAAGAGGCCAGTTACGGAAAATGCCAAGCAAGAACAACCTGAACTTCTGTGATACCCAGAACATTTACAATGGACACTGATCCTTTTATATGCATTACAGTTACTAGGAAGTTTTGTGCTTGCCAAGACCTAAGTACAACCGGGATGTCATCTTCATCAACCAAAGGATCACCCGCAGATTGTCCCAAGAGCTCAAACAGCAGCCCCCCCGCAACTCTGACTGGGACCTACATATAAGTGTAAAGTCTAATAAGTAATTCAGTTAGACTGGTGTCCGAGGAAAAACTTTGAAGAGTAGCAAGAAAGGTCATTGTCTTGTTGCAAATATTATTCACCGTTAGAAGATTCTTCGTTACCTCTGTTTTATCTTATCGATTAAACAATCCTTAGGATCATGGTAGAACATTCAAAAAGGTATAAATTAGAAAAACTAGATGATAGGTTGCAAAAAAAAATTCCAACCAAAAAAAAAAAAGAGGAAAATGGGCCATTATGATAAAACAAAAACTTTTAACACCTTACCATTTGGCCCCTGCATGCAAATAATATATGACAGTTTATATATGCATTCCCTCACTTCTCTGTAAAAGCATTTAGTGATGAAAGTAGATTCAGTTACCACAAATTTAGAAATATCTGTGAATAACAGTAGCATAAAGTATCAACAAAATATAAGCATTACAGGACCATTATTCATTGCTCATCCAACAGCAGTTCATTTCATTCTTAATCATGTCTGAAGTTCATGGAATAGATATACTAATTTTTTTCATATCAGCATTAGTTCATACTCATGAACTATATGGGCTGGCATCCCATAAAACTGAATAACACTAGTGTTTAGTGATCAATTGGCAAAGAGACCACTTTTGGAGATGCCCGTAAATTCAGAATTCCGGCATTTTCTTCAAATCATAAAATACTGCTATGCTGCTGCCTAGAGATATGGTACTTAAAACATTAACTACTGACTCTGACTTTACGAACAATTTTCACCATTCATTTTAACTTTCATCCTAGATGGCAGAAGTAAGCAATAGTTTCTTCTTATTTGTTGCCACTAGCAGGATATTTTTTTTTCCTTCTGGCTAAATAGGAAATTTAATTAAAATTGAAGAAAGAAACCCATTATTACTTGGCAAACCAAAATCTTATGCTTCAAGATTTTTAGATATGCTTTCTGTTTTACTTGCAACATAACTCAATTATATATTTTCAAGGGGTTTAGGGATGTGGAAGACAGCTAGTAAAAAAGGCACTTTTTTCCTAACCGTCTTTTTTTTATTGTTTAAATTAAGTTGGCATTTTTTTTTGGTTATGAGTAACTTCTTTGTCATATTCACGTACAGTATCAGTCATCAAATATGATACTTGTACCTGTACCCGTGCAAGACCAAGGATTGGGCTGTTAAGGGGCTTGGATTTATGTTCTTTAGATGTTTTAGAGTCTTCAATGTTTAAGTGTTTCTCAATTAGTTAGGAACCTAAATCCCTATAGGATAAGGAATGTATAATGCTTGTGGGATAAGTCATAGGAGGTCTATTTAAACACTTGTAATGATTAAACACTTGTAATGATTTCTTTTAGACTTAGGCC
Source organism: Castanospermum australe (assembly GCA_019955255.1). Classification (NCBI taxonomy): domain Eukaryota; kingdom Viridiplantae; phylum Streptophyta; class Magnoliopsida; order Fabales; family Fabaceae; genus Castanospermum; species Castanospermum australe. Next base: position 580,846 of record NSJW01000802.1, read on the forward strand.
ATGTTTGGTACATAGTATAAGGCCTGATAGTATAAGCTTATATTATATGGCTATTTTTGTCATATGTTTGGTGTGACATTTGATAGGATAAAGTTATTCAGTCTACCTATTTTTATCCAATGATTATAGGATAAACCAATCAATCCTTAAGTGGCCTGATAAGATCTGATAGGATTATTTTGTATTAGGTTGGATAAAAATACAATATTATAATCTCAAATCAACCCTAGTCCTCACCCTCGTGTTCTCCTCCTACAGTCAAGCCTTATACTATCAGGCCTTATATTATGCGATGTACCAAACAGGGCCTTAGCGGTCAGTTTTATGAGATTTGAGCAAATTGCTATCAACCTAGTTGTGACCCAATCAAGCAAGCCCTAGGTCTGATGCCCAAGAAACCCTAGGTGTTAAGCTTAGGTTTATTTTTTTCTCTATTTCTTTTCTGTTTTCTTGATTTTCTATGCATACTCATATCTGATTTTCTTGGCAAACTCCATTAAAAATTCACCCTTTCATATCTCTGCTAGTTACTTTCTTGAATTTGCTCTTAAACCCATCAACTCCAAATCCTTATTCTCGTAGGTAACCCATACAGCCACCAAGTTGACTCTAAAAGCCAATATTTCCTTAAATTCCCCCTTACCCTCACATACATCCAATAACCTTCAGTCCACCTGTTTTTCCACCCGCATTTCACCCTAGAAAACCCTAATCCCAATCGTTGAATCCCACATCTTCCGCTGTCTTCCTATGTAGATGCTTCAAACTAATGAAAAGACAAAATCCAACAGGTCAACCTAGTTGTCTAAGTGAATATGAATGTCTGCTAGCTGAGTCTAGCAAGAACTAAAACGAATGACAGACATAAACATTGGATCAAGGGAGGTGACCTTTAACTTAACATACTTGATGCTCCATAGAAACTGCAAGCCTACAAGCCTTCAGGGCATCAACAAAACAGTAACACAATTGAAGATATAAGATTTAACTTCAAATCCTATTGGATGCTACACCAAAGAACGTTGATTGTCTGGAGAAGCAGAAAACACTTTCTTTTCTAGCAGAAAAGGTTGTCTTATTCGCAGACCATCCCATGTAATTTTCATGTACAAACCAATAGTTTTCACAAGTTGACCGACTCTGAAAATTTCTACTAATGTTTTTTCCCGGTCTTCAGTAGTAATGTAGTATCTCAATCGCATGCAGATTGTCACCAAGATGATAGGAATCGGAAAGTACATCATCTTTAGTTCAGTTTACAAGTAGAACTGACTATGAGGTAAAAAAATGGGTAATACACTTATACACATGATGCCAAATTCGTTTTCAATTCCATCAAAAGCACAGGAGAATTTGAAGGGAAAAAAAAAAAAAGATAATATGATGAATACAGAAATATAGCTAAAAAAGAAACAGATTAGAATATTATACTCTTAGTATTTGTAATTTCAAATAGATAAATGCCTGTTGGTTTTTCTAGAACTTTTATTTCAGGTTCATGTAGGAATTAGGTATCATTTTCAACATAAAAGTGAATAAGACATGGTATAGAGAATTCCAATCCCTTGCAAGGTCCCCAGATGCATTTACGTATTTAAGAATATTTTGCTGACATTCTGAATGATCTTGTAAACACAGCCTCATATGGCACGATGTGCATAATATTGTGCATGTAAATGCTTTCTAGAAAACTTATATCTGAATGTAGATTAGCAAATGATTATATTATTAAGAATAGCAATTACCAATACTGAAAATGCAATGTACCTCATAGAGAAGATGTTTCATCCGCTCACTTATAAGTCGATTTTCATCTCTCAAAGCTAAACTAACAGCAGGATGTAGCCACTGAGCATTGCTGAGCCATGCCTCAACAGTGGGGTGACCTGCGGAGAGATGGCACCACCATATAGGACCTGCTGGACGCTCCCAATAGGGAGCTGCCAAATCTGCTACAGTAAAATCATCTTCATTATCTGCAAATTCAAATTGCTCAGAGGCCCAGACTGCACCAACCTGAACTGTTTGGACAAGTTCTGAAATTCTTGCCCATCCAATTGGTACCCAATGACTACCCTGATACTTTTCTGTGGCATTAAATTGGCAAGATTGAAGGTCCTGGCTCTCTTTGTCTTCATCAGAGGCACCCAATGAACAGTTCTTTAAGTCATTTACAGATGAAGAATATGATAGCTTGTTTTTATCTAGTCTCAGGGAAGAATCCTCCGTTGAACCACTTGGAGGGACATGCATCTTTGAATATTCACCATCCATTTGTAGTCTGTCTGGGATCTTTGATGAGTACCTAGATTTAATTGATTTTTTTCGTCTTCGGACAAATTCAAAAGCACAAATAAGCCCATCAGTCCAAAGGTCGTTTCCAGGATTGGCATTGTTACTATGATGAGTTTTATGGCTTTCTGCTCTCTTCTTTGTTCCTGAGGAATGCGAGTGGTCTTCTATGTCACTCATTTTCTTCTCCACGTATTGGTACATAGAAAACAAACCATCAAGCAAATCTCATTAAGTCAAGTAGAGCTTTGAAGTTAGATCTTCACAGGACAAAGCGCTCTCATAAGAGGAAAATTACGCTAATGTGATGCTTGAAAAACTTTTTTTGATCTTAAAGCTTGGGTTTGATCATCAACAGCAAGCTTCCCTGACTTGTCACAAATTAATGCTGCAATTTGAAGGGAAAAAGTGTTAATTTCAAATATAGGATAGAAGTAGAACAGATATATTTTATTGAAAAATAAGAGGAACGAGTGGAAAGAGGGAAGGGAAAATAAATTAAACAGAACTGGTGATTTATTCCCCCTTGTTAGTTAACTAAAGTAAGAGATTGTATTTAAAAAAAAAATTCAGAAAGGGTCTAAATCTAACCACTAGAATGGCTGGAGATAAGTAGTAAATCAATTACTAACATGCAATCGTGTATGGTAAGCAATCTGTCATACAATATACTTTCTTCTCTGAGAAAGATGTAAGAATGAGTAATTTATAATTTTATAGAACTTTCAAATGGGATTTACTGGTTTTTTCTGATCTCTAATGGATGAGAATACAGCAATAAGTATATCAAGCTATATAATCTCAGTGGAAACTGCATAGTATATTTACGAATCATACAAAGCTCTCCTAAATTCTATTTGTTTCTAAAAAAGACTTTCTTATTGATCATCACCCCCTTAGAAATAAAATTTAGTTGGCATAAATTTCTCAAGAGGTACTCATGTCTGCACAAGGTAATCAACCAATCTATTTATCCTACAGCTATATTTCTTTTCTTTCTTGTTCCTCCAAAGACCCACCTTTACATTTTCAAATCATACTTCACCAACTGTACTACCAGTCATTGAGCACAAAGCCCTCTGCAGAACCTTATCATGTTCAAATCAAAATAAAAAATAACTCACCATTTGGAGAAAAGATGACTTCAAACTGATAATTCAACAAATTAAGTGCTCAAGGCACCCAACAAAAACAGATATCACCAAAACAAGACGAAGCGAGAGAAACCCAACTAGAAAAATGCAAAATTTAGAATGAGGAAATAAGTGTTGTGGGCGCACTGGAATAAGGAAGGAAGGAATCTGTTAATGATGATGGTAATAATAGCAATAACAAATTGAGAGAATTCAGAAAGCTAAATCTATAAATATGGGAAGGAAAAGGAATTTACCAGCGGAAGGTGGAGAGTGGAGATACATCCCAAACAAAGTGGGTTCCGTTTTGTAGGCACAAGAATAAAGCTACACAGAAAGACACAGTACGCACACACAGACATGTCATGCGCCGGGGACAGTGACGTACGTAGCTAATGTGCGCCCACCGACCAATTATTGACAACTGATTACTTATTACTCGTTACACATTTTGTTTTTTTTATTAGTATGATATTTATTAGATATTTATTAATTTTTTATCATATTTTATACATTTTAAATATTTATTATAATAATTAATAAATACTTAATAATTCATCAAAATATTAATATCATAAAAAAATATGATTTCACAGCACTATATTTTTTATTATTTTTGAAGCATTATTATTAGGGTTATTCTCGTAATTTTCTTGAATTAATTTAAATAATTATTTAATTCCTTTAATAAATTCAAATTAATTTTTAATTATATGAGGGGATTTCTCACTCCTCTTTTTTGTCTCATAAAGTACTCAAAGTAGTCTAGGTGGGAGATCCAAGGATTAAATAATCTTTTAAAAAAATTGGTCTCTTTAAATACTATTCTACTCAAATTATAAACTTCTAACTTATTAAAACCCGTTTGTTTTACATTTTGAGAGACATTACTCGGCATTGAGGCTGAGCATTGGGAAGAAAGGAAGATTTTACTTCATTTTAAGAAATAAGTATTTTTCAAGTGCTAAAACAAATGAGTAAATCTTATTTAAAGATGTCACAATGGGACGAGAGAGATATAAGGAATGCTGTTTTCTTCTTGCCATTTAATTTTTCCTCATGCCTTATCATGTCCCTATCTCACATCTTTAGTAGAAAAGAATATATCCATGAGTATTTAATTAAATTAATACAAATATTCTAAAAATCATATCAAAATAGGTTTCATTCTAGCATCACAAACCATAACTCAATAATATGAAAATATAAAATTATACAACTTTGTCTAACAACATGAAATCATTAATTAAATTATGTTATTTAATAAAAATTCAAATAAAAACATTTAACTAATACAATATATATTACATATTTTGTATTTTTAAAGACTAGCAAAATATAGCATATTTTATACATATATATTTTACAATTATTTATATACTTACATAAAATTACTAATATATATTATATATTTTATATTTTTATATTAAGAGTATTTTTATAGTTTTATTTTGTGAGTACCCACGAGAATGGGACAATGATTCTCACCCTCGCTCTTATTTATTAAATAAAGACAAATTTTTCTTGTCCCCATGCCATGAAAAACCCTATATGTACTTAGTTGCGAAAAATTTCTCACAAATGCTTAAATGGAGAGTTTTACCATCATTAATTTCGTTTGTTGATGTTATAATAGACATCAATAAAATTATTTTACATTTTAACTTGTGCTATTAACATGCTACACAAATAAAATATATAAATAATCAAAAGAGTTTGTACATAAAATATTATTTTATTTTATTTAATAATTAATGAACTATAGAATAAAATTATATTTTATTTTTTATATGATAAAAATATTTTTAAATAATGTTCTGAAAATTAGACTGGACCGACTAATAAAACTAGTTCAACCAAGAGCTAGTTTATTGGCCGTTTTAGTCAGGCTTTCAAAACCCGTGTGTTAATAAATTGAAATTAGATCGCTAAACTAAACATGAACTAGCCAAATCGTATAAATTGGTCACGATTTGCTGGTCACCCGATTCAATATTTTGAGACACTGAATAACGCATTTGTGTGATTTCTACTACATCAGGACAGCCACTGGGCCACTTAATATAATTGCTCCCATTCTAATTTTTATAGTACAACAAATGGCTTAACTTATTAATATTATAGGAAAGTGCCTGCAGCCAAAGACCGAACCACCCTCCTGTATATATGATATTACTTTGCCAGTAGACCATTGCCAATGTATACATGTACACTTGAATTAAAAAATAAATAAATCATTTTTAAGTATTAATAAATTTATAACATAAATATTTCATCAAATTTAAAAAATATTATATTAAATATAAATAAGTAAACTTACTGAAATATATATTTATTAAGAAACTACAATTTTAATACTTGATAAATTTTTAAGACATGAAAAAAATAAAATAAAATAAATATTCAACATGAATAAGGTATTAAAAATGATACAAATAAAAAAATATATAATATATTTGTAAAATATGTAAGATAACTAACAAATTTATATTCATATTAAAGCAAATATATATATATATATATATATATATATATATAATTAATCAATATATATAAATTTTCTAATGTGTATATACACATGTGTGTTTGTGTGTGTAATTTTTAACTAGTACACATACTAAATTTTTAATATATAAAAATATAAATAAATATTTAAATATATACTAGTTTGACTACAGTAAAATTATTAAACCGTAAATTAATCTTTTCACTGATTCAATAATCGGTCCGATTTTTAAAACTTTGTTTGCAAGTTAGTTTTTGTTTTAATTCAAACTAAGTCCCTTAAATAAGGGGTCTTAAAGGTATACCCCTCACACTGACTTGGTAACAAAAAGTCAGAAACGAACAAAATATATGTTTTGAACCAAATTTAGTGATTTAGAAATACCCGAAATCAGCAAGTGTCTGATGATCTATTGTTCTGGCAAGGTAATACCTATAGTAACATTCCGACTCTGGAGTGGCAATCCTTTCTTAAAGGTGTTTAACCTTAAGTGATAAGGATGTCTTTCTGTTAAATGGAGTAAGAATCTATCTTAATCGCCAGTTGAACTATATATTTTAACAAATTTATAATTTATTCATTTTTAAAATATAAACTGTTGATTGCACCTAACTCTATAACGCATACCTTAAAAGTATCCTGATCTCTGAAACGGTGTATGCGGGGTTATAGAAAAATGAATATATGCTATTCTTTCAATTTCAAAGAACCGTGTCATGTCAACATCCAGGCTCAAAAGGTTTGCATAAATAGAAAAATGACAAGAAGAAAAAGGTTAGCATTCAATTCAATAATGAGAAACATTATAAAAAAAAATGGTATGCATATAATTGATATTTGATTGAAATTTCAAGCACTTAATTTACAAATTTAATATTTAAAGGTATATTATTTAATTCTAATCAAACTCTGATACCAGTAACCCTGTGAATAATTTTAACTCCATAAATTTAATATTTACATCTCAGACAACAAAAGAGAAGATATGGGGAATTAATGGTTGGGATGTGATAGTGATTCACTTTACCAACCCAGTAGAAACAGATTTTAAAGAGGACTTGGCTTCCTCTGTCCAACAGCAGAACACACTACCTTCTAAATTTATAATGCAACATTTAAGGGCTACAAAATTAATTAATTATTGAATAAACTCTTATTATTTTTCTTTAAACATATAAATGTCATTATTTTAATTTTTTACATAATTTTATTATCAATTTATTCTTTAAATCTAAAAAATCACATCAAAATTATTTTTAAAAAAATAAAAATTAAATTAATAAAATTTCAACAATTAAAACACTAAATAATAATAATTATAAATAATTAAAAAACTAGATTACTGATATTTTTTTGATCGTAACATCAAAATTGAGATTAAATTTTTTAACAAATCAAAATAATGTAACTCTTTAAATATAAAAATTAAATTAATAACAATTCTTTAAAAGATCTTTGAAAGACCGAAAAAGATATTTACTTTTATTTTTTACTCATCCGGGCAATGGTGTATGCGTAATTGAAGCAGAGTTTCTACCAAATTGTGTATAAAAAGTGAGCAATAGGAAATGGGGTAAAACCTGAGCTTAGAGGTGGCAGTATCCAAGCAATTTTCCACTACAAGCAGATGAGAATATTTAAAAACAAAAACATTGTACTGAGTAAACCAAATTGGCACACTACGTAACTACGTTAAACATCACGAGCATAATTATGTAGAATACAACCTCGTGGCACCAGGCATCAGCCAGTCATGATCTCTTCGGACCAAACAATGATACATTTAGTTATTAGACCGTGGAAATGCCTCTGATTGGCCACTTTCAAACTCACATCAAGACCCTGAAAAACCGGGAGGTGATTAGGATTAGTAGCTGTTTTGCCATATTTGCTGGGACTGTTTAGATGGTTGGCTTTGAGAACCACCACCCAGGGATGCTTCCCTAGGATTTTGCTGCTGATGTTCCAGAGAAATGCCAGTTTGAGAATGGTAGAAATTAGGGTACCCAAGGGGTCCAAAGTGCTGTGAAGGTTGCTGCCTTTGCCGAAATCCACCGCTTTGTTGATTCTGTCCCTGGAAGCTGTAATAGGTGCTGGGAGGAACTGCAGACATCGTTCGAGAGCCAGGCCCCTGGACCCACATGGGAGAATTCTCATTCTGTCAGAACATACAAAACCAGCCCATTCAGCTTCACATACAAGCAGCATTGAAAGAAGTGACATAATTCTCTGTTATATTCTTCCCTCACCCCCCAAAAAGTAATGAATAAGAGATAAACCCATCTTAAACCTTTTTTTACAAAGCCTTTAAAAGGACCATGGTTTTTCACAAGCACAAATATAAGAAAAATCTAACCCATTTCAGTTCGAGATAGAATCATGGTTGCAGTGATGATTCCAAATAGACACACCTTTTAAGAGAAGAATTTGTAACGGGAAAAATGAAAAACAGTTAAAAGGTAAATCATTTAAAATCAAGATCTCTGTACCTGCTGTAGTGAAATCATATGGCTGTTGTCCTTGTACGGGGAGTTTATAACATCATCATATCCAATGTTTGCGCCAGTTGGGGCAGTAGGTGGATTCAAAGGAAAATTTCCTCCAGGAATGCTTGTTGAACTTCCAAAGCCATATCCAGATGCAATGCCAGCAGACTGAGGCAAGCTGCTGACAGAAACGCTATTTTTATATTGTGGAAGCACCGCTGCCAGAGACTGGTGGTATGGGCTATTTCCAGCAAAAGCCTGCTGAAAAGCTGATGGCATATAGGCATAGCTCTGAGGCAGGAATGGATAGCTAATCATATTAGCAAAATGTCCCAGAGGCAGAGTAGGTTGGGAGTAGGGATGCATGGTCAGGTGTTGAGGAAGTGCAGGTCCAGTGGCAACGCTGGCACCAGGCAGCGTTTGTGGATTGGGTTGAGGAATAGAAATGCTGTTTGCCCTTAGAGCCTGCAAATTGACGAGAAAGATTATCAAATGACTGAATTCCTAAGTTTGTCCATCTTTCTAAAACAATAAATTCAAGATACAGATCTAACATTTAACTCTCAAATGTACTCTTTAACAGACAATTTTAATGCAGAATACACACATGACCTCTACGAACATTTTTCTTAAAGTGAAATGAACAGACTAAACCAGCAATACTGGCATAAAAATAATAACTACTCTCCAGCAGATTACCACTTTATAGGCATTATATGCACGAGAACCACATATACCTTATTACTGGCACATCACAACACAAGCATATAATGTGGCATAAAAGCAAGAGAATACTGCAGAAATACTTGGATTAAACTAAACACAGGATGGCTAAAGGAAAGATGGCAGATTCTGACATGTAGGCATAAATCAAGATGCCTGATCTCATCTCCTATGTCCTCTTAAATTGCTAGTCATTTAATACAAAACGTTGTTATGTTATATATAGAAAAGACAGCAAAGGACAAGATAAAAACAAGCTTAAGTCAACTTTAACTAATACACAAGGTAGTCAAGAAAGAAAACAATGGATCATGAAAACAAGCAGCTGAAACAGTATATCATCTTCTGATTTGAGTTTACCAATAGATGTAAGCCAACTATAACTAATGCACAAAGTAGTCAAGTGCACAGTTAGTATGTATATAGATAACACCAGCGTTTAATTATAACATGGTAGCTGGGGTGAAATTTGCGATACCTTAGTAGATGTGGTTAATGATTATTATGTTAACCAGAAATTATGGAATACCACTGCAGCACTTAAATATAACATAAGCCAGAATTCTAAATTCCAGTACACATTTTTTAGGTTAAGAATGATTTTAATACTCTGTAAGCCATAATACTACGTTTCATTTATACAACTCAACTTCTCTCAAAAGCTTGTATATAAAGAAACTTAAAAAAGCTAGAACAGAAGTGCACCTCTGACATGGTTATGGTGGGACCGCCAATTGAAGAAGCAATGTTGCTATATTTTGCAGGCATTGATTGTGTTGCAGGGAAGGGTGAGTATGGGATATCCTCCCTTGCTGTTTGAACCGTTGAAGCCAACAGAGCACTGGGCAAAGAATTTGTATATGCCTGCTAAGATATCAGCACTAAAATTTAGAGGTAGACAGCAGGATTGCTAGATAATATTTCAAGATAAAAGGCAGAAACTAAAGCAATATCAGTTGTTACTATATTAAAGCAACAGAAGATGGTCTGCACCATAAAACAGTTTTATGGAAAAAGAAAAAAAAAGACATAACTATATTATAGTAAGAGTATGATTCATGGCATAGAAGTTTATTTAGTAAACCAAGTGAGGAGTGATATAAGAGCTCACTCATCACTCCAGCAATAAGAAAGAAACATCCAAGAGGTGGCAATTAAATGCCCAGTCCCAATTACCTCATTGAATATTGTTAGGAAACCACCTATTAATAAGGTGTATTTTAGAGAAAGAAGGGCAGAGGATCGAAGGCCCATAAAGACCAAGGAGGAAACGTGACTGTGAGCACTTAGGCCTACGTGGCTACACTAGTAGCAAGGATAGTGTGAAAGGGACAAATAGGAGGGAAATTCTGTTATACTTGTAAAGAAATATATATAGTAGTTTGGGGGGGAGAGGAAAGGAACAAAAAAGGAGTAAGTTAGGCAGAGTGGTGGGAGAGAACTAGGCCTCTCGAAAGCCTGGGTTATCTTTGTACTTGATTTCTGTTCTGTAATTCTGTTCAATTGAGACCCCACTGGTTCTGATATCACCTTGATATCAGCTCCAGCAGAGGAGATACAATTTAATTCTTCACATTTGCTTCTCTGGTCCAGTTTCTATTAACTCTCCAGTTTCATTTGTTTTTGTTTCTTGATTGTTACTTTCTGTTAAAACCCACAAGTGGTTGGTCGCAGTGGTTAACACACCATAATTCCAAAAGTACAGACAAAGTTCGAATCCTAGAGTCACCACTTGGGAGGAGGGCTTTAACTGATGCGCTCCCAGCTTGAAGAAGCGGAAACTTCTTCCCACTTTTTAAGAAGAAAGAGAAAGCAACACTACAAGATATCTAATTAGGTCAATTTAGAACCAACTCTAATTCATTTTAGACCCAAAAATAAGATTCATCCATGAAATATGTTCTTTATTCCATATCCAGAAAGTAACAACTTTATGCATTACCATTACACTAGAGAAGGGAGCAAGGTTCTGCATCTGCAAGCTTGTCTGTGAATGAGGAAATGTGACAACTGGTTGCTGTCCATTTTCAAAAGCAAACCCATGTGAAGATGAAGGAAATGAATATTGATTTCCCTGAGCAGTTTCAGGGGGTTCAGGTTTTAAAGTCTCTGGTTGTGAAACGGAAGAATGTTCATAAGTCCCAGCAACACCAGTTCTGTGAACTAAATTTCCATCCGATGTAGTAGCAAGATGCTCATCCCCATAATAGTCAGGATTTCTGCAAGAAAGATAATCTTTAAGGAAACTAGGAATGGCCAAAATATTGCAACAAAGTATACTATTATTTAAGCAGCATGCCTAGCATCTGAGGAACCAATTGTTGAAACATCTGTTGCTCCAGATGTATCCTCCAAGTTACTTTGCCAAAGGCCTAGATGCATATGGACCAGATCCAGAAAGGGCAGCATTGTTTCCAGATCCAAAACTTCCAAAGCTCAGATTCAAGCACTCTGGAGTATGGAGTTGTAGGTGATTTGGAATTACTACAGGATTGTCCTCCTCTGGTTCTGTCGCCCGATCATCTCTCTGTAAATTTAGCTGCTCTAGGTTTGCAGCCACTGATGACACACCATCTTCGACTGAAACAAAGAATTTAAGAATTTAAGACTTATGAGACTGCACATGAGCACATGTCTAACAAACAATTATGAATTTCAAATATTGGTAATACAATAACGCCTTCTAAACTATTTCACACAAAAGGAGGTGGAGAAACAAAACAAAACGAACCAAAAAAAAATAATAATAATAATCACATCAGGTTGACTCATCAAAGGGATATTACAAGAATATCTCCTTATGCTATTTCTATGATTTGCAATGTTTCTGGCCAAATCTTGCATGTATCTTTTTAAGATTGAATACACAGACCACACATCACATGAAAATCAAGGAATTTCGAACCACATCCATATGGCGGTATCACCGCTCAAATTACACAAAAGTTAAATACTCCAATTAATATACAATGCACTCTCAGGTAATGTAAACAAATCTTATGGCAAAGAAAGATAATGTTCAAGAAAAATAAACACGGAGTATAAAATTACAAGATAGTTAAAAGTGTAAAGCATCCCAATCACCTTCATTATTATGAAAAGGATGCCTGTGAGGTTGATAGGTATTTATGTCCTTGTACAAGCTATCATCAAAAACAGATGCACCTCCTGTGTTATCCTCTGATATACTTTTAGCAGATATAGAAGTAGATCCAACATTGTCTGCATTCTCAACAGGGTCATCTTCAGCTACATGTTCGTCTAAGTGGGTCTTCTCTTGCCAATTAGCTTCATCAAAGCCAGATGAGTTAGCATAGTACTCGGAATTTGCATGGGCATCAACAACAGAGGATACATTAACAGCTGGTTGGATCTCAATAGAAGGCCATTCATCATTCTGTGGAACATCATGGCTAATAGCATAGCCTTGATCAGTATTTGTCTCTGACACCTTGGAAACATGACCTTGCGAAGAATGCAAATTTTGATGTGATGCTGCTGTGGGTGTCAGAACATTCTGATTATTACCACTGTGGATAGAATATTTAGGCATGGATGCCTTGGCCTGCGGCCTACCCATCTTGACAATGTCAGCCATTGATACTTGACCTGCCTTCCCCATCCATGCAGATTGCAACCCACCATGTTGTGATGATGAAGATAGTCCATCACCAATGCCTACTGCAAATATTTTATTTTCAGTAGCCACATAATCACTGCAACAATTTTGAACATACGTGAGATGAGGGCAGTCCATCTTGACTACATATTAATAACACAGTTTGGTGTCCAAGTGCTTGCAGGCACAATAAAAAAAGACAAATAAAAAGTTCATGCCACCAAAGATAGCTAAAACAGGAATAGCCACATAACTAGCCAAATACTTTAAAACTTATATTTTCTCTATTTATAGTTGAATACTTGATTGTAACAAATAAAAGTTACATGAGAAGACCATAAAATGAATATCAAAATTATCAGTTCATTTTCAACCAATTTCACTCCAAAATATTCATTATTCCTAAAACTCAGAAAGCGCAGACAGATCAAAGTAAAACCCTAAAGCAATGCAGAAAATAAATGGTAGAAAATGCACCAACTGTTTGAGAAAAGAATAAAGGTGAATCTATGCTGAAAACAGATAGTAAGTTTTAAGAGTTGGATGCTTTGACAGATTGCTTGTTTTTGAGATAAATTGAAGGAATCAATTTCAACAGATGTCAGCTGGTAAATGAATACAACTGAATGTCATACTATATTAGTTTTATGTAGAAGAATTTCATACTATATTAACCCCTGTAGGTGTCAGGCTTAGTTTTTTTCTTTATAAGTAGGCCTAATTTTTGCAAATCAGCAAATGCATCATAGCCATAAGAATTCTTTTTACCACTATGGCACATCTTTTCCACTCCAATCATGTAAATTTTTTTGCGCATATATATGAAGGAAAAGAAACCTGTGGGATGGTGGTCGCCTGTTCACATTATTTCCCAGCACACTAGATGCTGAAGATGTAGAAACTCCATAAGAAGGTGTTCCATTTTCCTTCTTGTATACAGGTTTTCCCTGCAGACCAGAATCTGGCCTCCAAAAATAGGGCACAAAAAAAAAAATCTTACAGTATTATTTGCTTTATAAATTAACAGCGGCAGATAAGATAAGTTTTATAAAGTCCAGAGCAATGTTAGACTGAAAGCATATGAGTTCAGACATTATATAAAAGAACACCCATCATCCACATACCACTACAACTGAATTGGTTTGTGCCACCACGTCCACCATGACGATCTGTTCCAGCCCTACCACCACCGCGACTAGATGTGTTATTTGTCCCACGAGACCTGGAATCTGTCGGGTCCTTATTCTGAGGCAATAAAAGCAGGAACAGGGGAAAATAAGGATAGAAAAAATCAAATGAAATATCAAAAACCAAAAATGGGGTGGGGCAGTGAGCAGAAGCAATTAGATAAGTTAAAGTAACTCTTCATATCCATCCACAGAGTTAGCATATAGATTCACCTGCCGTCAATTTATAATTTATAAACCTAGGCACATGTACATGCCCTATAAAAAAAATATATAAATAAAGACACAAGTAATTCAAACAATATGCCCCCCCAAAATTAGTGGTGAAATGAAACACACTCAAGAAAGAAGAAATAATATGTACATTTCCCACAGAAACGCACCTCTTGTTTCTTTTCTCGTTTGCTCTTCACCTCATGAAAAGGATCTACACAATTAATAAACTAAAGATTAGAAAAAAATTTGAACATCCAACTCTGATATGTATCTGATATCTCATCAGCCTTCTGACCATCATAACTAATGCATTATGTACAAAATCATAATTTACAGTCTGCAACAAAACAAGGAGGCCTAGTTGGCATTTATAACAAGTTAGAAGAGAAGCTCTCAGCCAATTTATGTGTCACGTCACGTGAATTCATCCTCTAGAGTTTAGATTGATTCAATTCTTATTTTGTCCAAGTGGGAGTAACAGTCCCCATTGAACATTGAGACTATTAGAATCAAATTCAAACGTGTTTTTGCTCCAACTGAGAGAAAGACAGAACCTTCAAACAGAAAATTTTAAACACAGAGTGCACTAGAACAGACATAGACAGATTGAAAGAAAGGCAGGGAGAATAGCAAGGCAAGTAAATTATTTAACAAGAAAAAAGAGGTTTTTTTTTCCTCCGTCCCAAAGCAATCAATCCCAAAAATCTATAAAGCTCAAATTGGAAAACTCCAGTGACAGTAAAAATCGACACAAATGAACCCATGTGGAGCAAAGCTCAATCTATGCGACCAAAATTGAAAGCATACCACATAAACTAACTACTCCAGAAAGCAAAACTCGTTAAATTTCTCGAACCACTATCCAAATAAAAGTATTTGAAAATAAAATTCACTAAAGAAAGCATCTTTCACCGATACCCTTCCCAGACACCACAAGAAACGGTAAAACCAAGTTCCATTCTTGTCCAAATGAAAAATAAGCAGTTAACGTGGAAACAAGAAAATAACCACAAAAAAGGTATCTTTCACTGAGAGAGAGAGAGAGAGAGAGAAGGGTTCGTCGATATGAAAGAACCTTGGGATAGGAGGCGACTGACAGCTTCATTGGGGTCCATGTTACACTCTTTGAGCACGGCATAGATCTCGTGGTCAGGGAAATTATTGACAATCTCCTTCAAGCTCTGCACCATCTTCCTCGACGCCGCCGGAATCCCGACAACCCATTACCGCCCTTGGCGCCATTGTTGTGGCCCCCACCGCCTCCTCCTCCCCCTTTGCCACTCATCCTCCGCCGCCGCTGCTCTTCTTCCTCCCTCTCCCTCTCCCTCTCACTCTCTCTGTGACCAAACCCAGATCTGCGAACGCCCCACAGGGCTCGCTCACTGCGTTGCTTGCTAGGGTTCTGCCGCGCGAACAAGAAGAACGAAGATATCTCAGCTCTCTCTCTCTCTCGCTCACGCTTTGCACCGAAAAGCGAAAAACCCCTTCTCAATCTCTCCCGACCCCTTTTTTCTCTCTCTCTCTCTCTCCAAGTGCAAACTTTTTTATGTTTTTAGTTTTCTGGAAATGACCATAAATTTGTTAAAATCTGTTACTCCTTTCCACGTTACAAGCAACTTCCCTTCCCTGCTATTTCAAGCACTAATTAATTATTTATAAATTAGGTTACTTTATTTATTTTACTCCATCATATTATCACATTTAATATTTTTATATGATTAATAATCTTAATAAATCAAAACTATATAAATGATTATGCTCAAACAAATTATTCTCTCAATTTATGAACTACATAAGGCTCACTTAACTACAATAAATATGAATTTTTTTCCTTTTTTTTTCTCTTTTCCTATGCAAATTGTTTTAGTTAAATCATGTTTACTATACTTTGCACTAGTATATATATATTACTATTTTGATATATATATATATATATAGCAAACATGTTGATTTGTTTTTAAAATTAAAAAAGAAATTTTAAAATTGTTTTTAATTATTAAGATAAGATAGTTTGCATTCTAAAAAATACTACAGAATTAAAATTTATATATTGGCATATTAATATAAATATAAATAGAAAATACACCATCACCCTTATTTTTGCTATTAAATTAATTTGATTTCTCATGATTGTTGAGGATTTTCATTTAATTGCCAATTAGTTTATGAGAGGGTCTTCACTTTTCAACTTCCAAGTACCAAGACTCTTCACAATTTTAATTTGGATTATCTTAATAGTCATTATTGGCAAAGCATATATTCAATTCCAACAACTCAATACTTGGTATAATCTTTTTGGTCAAACGAATTCCGAAAAATTAAGCGTGGATCAAGAACTCCATATTAAAGAATTAGGGGGAAATATACATCTCAACTTCTTAATTATAAATACTTTTATTCATCTATTAAATTCAAATGCGTACGAAAACATGGTACAGTATAGATACAAATAATTTACGCAGTATTCATCAATAACAAAATTATAAAAAAAATAAAATTGAAAGAGTGTCCCATTGATATTTAACTTTTGATGGATACGGTAGTGTTGAAGTTTGGTAAGTATGGTAATGTAATGATGAATGACAAATGTTTTCATTTTGGGGCCACAAGAATGCATAAACTATAAAGATTACGGTAATGATTAATGCTTATCCTTAAACACGTATGCTTGCTTGTTTGCTCAAGGTGGACCACCTAATTCTCTCTCTTTTTTTTATGAATTAAAAGTATATTATTACGATTTAGTTCATTTTAACTGCTTTATAAAGTTATTTATTTTGAATAAAAGTGATAATTATATAATACTCTCATGAAATACAATTTGTAAGAATTAAATTATAATTTTTATATTTAGATACATAACTTACTTTTATTATATTAATATATCCAATACTTTGTGAGTTAAATTGTATAAACAATTACTCACACAATCTTGAATCAAGAATGATATGATAAAACCCTATTCAAAATATTAATTTTAGAATTCGAATCCCAAACATTATTAGTAAAGTTTACATAAAACACAGTTCACTTTCACTTGGAATCACGTTTGGCTTCTCTCCATTAGTGCTTGTATATGTCAAAGTAGACATGCCATTCAATAATGTTTGGTTAGATTTAGGGAGCTTTCAAATTCACTCCCAAAATCAGTTGTCACGTTTACCCATGCTATTTCAGTAAATTTATAAAATCATTTGCTACATTTTATTAGACATTATAATTATTTTAAATAAAAATTAAAGTTTTTCTTTTTTACTTTTTCCTTTTAAACTGTCAAATGGCCCTATTATTAAATTTTTACAAGAGAGTAATTTAAAAGAGGTAAATATTTTAAGTAGCTTTTTTTTTTACTGAAAAATATTTCAAGTAGTTAAGCTAATGTTAGTTGAACAAGATTTTAATCGAACGCATTGATTAAAATATTAATTAAAACGTCAAAGATTAAAGTAATGATTTTAAGATTCATTTTACAGTGAAAAATTTTAATTTATTGGGTGATTCATCTTTTTTATAAAATAATTTTTTACATAAATATCATTTACATTAACTCTACTAGGTGGTATGCCTCTTGTCATAGTTAGCCCACAGGAAGAATAAGCCAACAGTTTTGCAAAAATAATTTTAAAAAATAGCAGTGAGTGAGTTATGTCAAAGAAAGCAAACAATTATAAAATATATATAAACTTTAAATTCCATAAAGAAGCATCATCCAGTTCATCTAAAAGGATGTCATGAACTCCTCAACCCAAAGATAATTAGTAACTTAAGATTTATGTGTTATGTAACACTTATAAAAATTTATTAATGAATTTAATTTTAATTCACTGTCAATGTAAAATTTTTTTACACTATCAATTAATTAAATATTATCATATATTTAATTTTTTAAATAATTATTATTTTAATTAAATTATTTTACTAACGATTTAGTAATATATAATTAAATAATAGTATAAAATTTTTTACAATAACCATTAATTAAAATTAAATCTTTTTATTAATTTGATTGGTAAGATTGACATATTTAAAATTAAGCAATATGTAAACGCTACTTTTAAGTCCTTATTAACAAAATGCACTTATGTTTGTCTAATCTTTATTAGAAGCTAGTAAGGCTTTTGCCCTTTACATCCCCAACTCCATTGCTGCAATTAGGGGACGAGTAAGGACAAACCGAAAACAACAAAAAAAAAAAAAACAAAAGTCAATAATTTTATCTTGGGATTCCGAGGTCAAAGGTGACCAATAATTGCAACTAAAAATTATGAGCCATGGATAATTGCGTTTTAAGTTTTAGAAGCTAACATAACGTAATTAAATTTTGTATATTATGAGGTAACTCCTAACCCTTTGATTTTTTTAACTATATCAAAGATTTATTATATTAACTAAATAAATGTATATTAATTCAATGCCTTAAGTGTGATGATATTGGGAGTTTTATTCTTTATGAGGTAACCTATTTTTTTTATTCTTTTCAATTCTACCCTAGTCCTAGCATCTCCCATGTAATACACACACACACACACGTGGCATTTCAACCGTAAAGTTATGGCTTAAAAAAGATCAAAACACTTCCTTTCTTTAAAGAAATTATTGCACGCTTTCGCAGAATAACAAATGTATGTCAATAAGTATCTCTACTATTAATTTTAAATTATTAATATAAAATTTATATAAGTTTTATTAAAATTAATTATAAAAATATTTTTAAAAATATATATTTATTGTACTTTAAAAAAATACAATTTCTTCATGCGATGCTACAAATACGAAAATATAATGTTGGAGATGGTTAGCGAGCTGTTGCTTCAATGGCAGCACATTGCTTTCAAAATTTGTTCACCACCACTTCACCACAAAGTTCTCATTATTTTCTACACAACCTGCCTTGGATGGTGATTGGTGAGTGACCAAATGAATAGTTCATTGGAAGCACCAATATCAGATAATGAGGTCAAAGGGATTTGCTTTGGCCATTGATTCATCTGCTCCTGTAGAAGATGGTTTCACAGCAGATTTCCTCAGAGCATATTGGGACATAGTGGGTGAGGATAGCAATAAAGGATTTCCATCCTTGGTGATCCTTAGGTCCCTACTCTTTCCCAATTTGTTATACCAAAAAAAATGCTCTTGTTGATTATTCTTTTGGATTAGTGCCCCTAGTTAATTAACAATGCCACTGTCACTTGGGATGCCCGTCTAATCAAATCAAATATACTTACATTGGTGGCCAGACAAAAGCAGGTTTGGAAAAATTGTGTGGAAATAGAGCATACCAGAAAAACAAAAAATTTTATGTGCAAGGTGCTGTTTCATAACATTTTGCCAAGTGGGGATATAATTTACATAAGAGATATGTGAGTGTGGATCAGATATGCTCAATTTATACCAATGAGGTATTGGCGTAGTGGTACGCCCTAAGTATAAGGACTGTGATTTGATTTCTGAGAATCACATCTCATGGGAAGGGTCATACCATTATCACTCTTGATTCAGAAAAATTAATTCTCAAATGGGTAGAATCCTATAGAAATACTTTTGGTTCACCAAAAAAAAAAGGATATGCTCAATTTATGGAATGGAAGAGGTGACAGAATTTCATTTGTTACATCACCTGTCCCAAAGCAAGGGGTACTTCGTTCTTATGCCCATCAACTGTGAGATCCCACGAATTATCAAGCTACAAACGTGCTTTTGAAGTGGCAGACAAGTTAGAGGAATAATATTAATGGGAATCCGAATGCCTCACATATATGGAGTGGAATTATAGCAGCCATTGTTTTGTGGTATTTGTGGGAGAATACCTAGAAACAGAAAAGTGCTTCAAAATGAGAAATGGTCAAAACAAGATTGTAATTAATCTCTATCATTGATAGGCTATGGCATATAACTGATGTGATTTCTTCCCAGGTTTTTCTTTGATTTCTTGCCTAGTTTTAATGCTTGTACAGCATGTGTTTGGGTGATCACCCTCCTTGTATTCCTTGGCTTTTCTCTGGCCATTGCCAAGGATGAATAAATGACTATATTTATCTTCAGAAAACAACTAAGATAGACAGAGAAAAAAGGAAGTCCAGGACAGAGCTAACCGTTACATAAGTTGTGGACCAAAGCCCAAGCAAGAAGCCTTCTACATAAGCTCAAACTTTCAGGTCCATAATCCAGAGAACAATCACTTTAATGAGTGTATGTTTGGTAGTTCATCCATTATATTTTCATTCCCATTTCTACTCTTATATCAAACTGACTATTAGTATATATTAGGTATAAGAGTAAAAATAGAAGTAAAAAATTTATAGATAAATTTTACGTGAATAACCATTTTCTAGTATTCTTTTAACACGATAGCATTAAAAGTTCAAAACCCACGACATATTTCGATATGTTTCTATGGAAAGAAAAACTTGTGCGCGATATCTGTACTGTATATAATATTGAGCTAAACAATAGACTTATCCATGTTAGATAAAGACCTAGTCAGTAACTACTCATCCACACCTAAATATTCCAATCTCCACTATCCCCACTCAAGGGAGGTGGTTTCACATTCTCTACCCACAATAAATAGGGGTTACCCCCCTCAGGTATTGATTTATTCTCTCTGATACTAACTCTCATCTCATTATCTTACTTACTTGGGCATCGGAGTGTTTTTACAGGTACACTATCCTGCTTTAGCTTTGAGGCTCAACACTATGTTCGCTAAGGGATTGCTAAGGGTATGCCCCAATAACCAGACGTGAATAGTGTCCAACATCACTAAGAAACAAAAACTCACCTATTTCCATTTACTGAACTTCTTTCACTGTTTAGTATTGACAGACTTCCCTTTTGAATTTTATTCTAGCAGTCTTATTGGTTGCCCACAAATTTATTTAGGGTATGTTTAAAATGAAGGAGAATGAAAAAAAAATGAAGGTTTATTTTAAAATTATAAGTTTAAAATTTTAAAATAAATCATTCTCTTCCTTTCCTTTTTCCTTTCCCTTTCTTCTCCTGAATGCAAACATAATATTAAGAATATGCATGACTTAAAAACAATGTCAGTACAAGCATCTGTAAGTATCTCTGTAAGCGCTCGATGAGCGTAGGGTATATCTTGACTCTAAAGTGGAGCGAGCCTTCCCCTCAACATATATTTTTATCTATAAAAAAAAATACTTAATTTAGGTCAACAGCCACTCCTTGCAATCATGGACAATATCAACGCGACGGCTTGACACATGATTTAGATAGGGATCTGTTGTATTTGGAATCATGCATGCACATAACATATCGAAAAAAAGCTATCCATTGAAGTAGAGTTCTGCATAAATATAATTTTCATAGTAAAATTTCCCATGATAGGAAATAGTAGTAATACCCCACTATATACTGCACACGTGCAAGTTCTGAAACTGAGTTGAAATAAAACTATTTTCCTCAAGTCACTTCAGATGCTGTGAAATTCCGATATGATAATCAAAACATGCTAAAATATGCATCAAGCTGCTAAGCAACATGTGAAATTCCAAAAAGCTAATCAAATACCAGCATTGTGAGTAATTTTGTAGTCATTCCACTGACTTTGTGACTAATTTTGTAAATTTTTACAAATAATTACTTTGCATTTAATTTGAATATTTGAATTTTATTGCCACAATTATAGCTTTATAACACATCTCTGTTATATATAGATCGACAAAACTAATTGCATATTATATAATTATTTATTACTAAATCTGTATTAAGTATATATCAAATGAAAAATAAATAAAAATTTATAATATCAAATATATTTTTTGATACATCAATAAAAAATAAATGTATGTGTGTATATATAATAATAATAATAATAATAATAATATATAAATCGACAAAGCTAATTGTATATTATATAATTATTTATTACTAAATCTGTATTAAGTATATATCAAATGAAAAATAAATAAAAATTTATAATATCAAATATATTTTTTTGATACATCAATAAAAAATAAATGTGTGTGTGTGCATATATAATAATAATAATAATTATTATTATTATTGTTGTTGTTGTTGTTGAAATCCAACTCTTTATATGCAGTTAAACATATGTCTAGTGGCTTAAGAGCCGTAATTTAAGTGGCATCAAAATTCCTTTAGGATCTTGATTCCCATGATTACATTACATTAAGGTCACTTTATCTCTACTTTAACTTATCTTCTCTCTTTTCACACCAATTCATAGACCTTTTTTATAATTTAAAGATATTATTAGTTAGGCATTATCTATCTTAAGTACTTCATTTAATAGTTAATATATGTAAAAATTATTGGACTATATTATAAATGTACGCTACTATTTAAAAAGTTAATAACACATATCAACTATTAAATGAAGTGCTTGAGGTAAGCATTCAAGCAATGTCTACCTATGCTCCAATTAATGTTATTAATTTTTATGTCCTTTGTCTTATTTTAAAAAGTATTTTCATTAAATATTAATTTTTAATAAACAACAAGATGAAACCCAAAACAAAATTATGGCCAATGTTATTAAAATTAGACCAAACCAGATAGTTTGATTGTTAATTTGACATCTAATTGGTTATGGTTCAGTTTTATAACTGGATTCATTATCAAATTAATTTGGATTTTTAAAATTACTTGAATTAATCAGTCATTAATTTTTTTAAAAAAAATAGTATTTTTCACATTTTATGAATGTTTTATAAATTTCATATTGTTATGTGTAAACTATTTTTAATATTATGACATCATTCAATATAATAACTAATCTAAACTGTTAGACCAAAACCATACTGAAAATCTTGCTAATTAAGTGTCGTTTATTCCAATTTTAATAACATTATTATGCTGGGTAATTCTGTAATCTGAAAAAACTAAAATTAGCATTAATGATAAAGTACAACAAAATTTGAGATACCTTTAAAACTTTTTGTCTCACTTAATTAAACTTTTTAATAACATTAAATAAATCTCAAACGGCGAAGGTTATGTGTGTGTGTGTGTGTGTGTGTGTGTGTATAAAAAATAGATATGTATATAATAAATTCTATAATAATTTTCTTATTTTTCATTAAGAGCATAGCATTTGCTTCTTGCTTTGGTTAGTGCAACTGGCTGACTTAGTGACCCAACAAACTTTCAGTTTGTCAATGGATGTCAGGTTAAGAACCAATGAATGTTGTCCTGAAATTTTGATAAAACTGGGGTATTTAAATTTCAAATTAAGATAATTAATGAGGGGAATATTTATATAATATTAATTAAGGCAGGTCGATAAAATTACTGGAGCAATATGAGTTGGCTTTGACAAGTATTGAAAAAATATGTCACAGGATAATCGTGCAAAGTTCTCGAGATGGGTTTCTTACAATAAGTGTATTAAATGTGTGTTTAGATTAACGTATTTTATATTTAAATTTATAAGTAAAATATTATTAAAAATTTTTTAATAAAAAAAGTAATTTTTTTATTAAAAATTAATCAAAATCAAACATACACTAATTCTTCGTTTATGATCATTCATCCCTTTATTAATTCTAGTGTAAACATTCTCTTATCTGATATCCCACTGTGCTGTTTTGTGAGTTCTATTCAACGTGCCAAAGCATTATCCTTTTTGGGTTATTTAAGGAGTGAGTTTATACACTAATTTTGGCCACCATTTGTTCCTCCTAATCAATCTACTGTGCAGTACTTTTTCTTTCTCTCCCACTCACACATTACCATAAAATGGCACCCATTACTACGCAAAAGCTTCACCAGTTCCACAGAGTTGACCGTCAGCTCTTTTGCCGCTTGATCATCAAACTGCAACTTGACCTCTCCCAGTCCCTTCTAGTCATGGCCCTGTGGCTCTGGCTAGAGAACACTGGATACCCTAACATCATTTCCAAAGTGGTGGGTCTCTCTGACTCTCTAGTAGTTTCCTTGGCCAACGAAGCCATGGCTTGCTTAAAGTGCTTGGAGGCAGAAAACCCTCGCATCCCAAATAATGGTGGCTTGGCCCTCACCAAAATTCTGGTGCAGAAGAATATCTCTCTTCAACTCTTCAACGAGAAAAGGTTCACCGCCATAGCTGGCATCAGAAGTGTTCTCAACAACATTTGCGTCCGAGTTTTCAGTGATATCTTGCAGAGTTTTCTGAGAAACACTAGCACCAATGCTGCTAGCACTAGCACATCATGGGCTAACCCAAGGCCTTTCGTTCTCCCTGGCTTCCCACACCCACTGTTTGGTGCAATCATTTTGCCAACGGATTTTGTGGACCTGGATTTGTCCGATGAAAGGATATGGACCCAAGGACGACCCTCTGATGATGTCACGGTTGACGACAGAACCATGTTCCTAACATTTTCTAGGGGCTTCCCGGTGTCGGAAGAGGAGGTGAGGGACTTGTTCACAAGCGCATATGGGGACTGTGTGAGGGCCATAGCTATGGGAGTTGTTGACGAGACCGAGCAACCTATGTTTGCAACCATGGTTCTGGATGGTGTGGAGACAGTGGATCGAATTCTGAGTGGGAACCGCATTGCCAAGTTTCGGATTAATGGGAAAGACATTTGGGCTCGCAAATACGAGCGTCGCGACTGATAATAACATGTTTAGCTTAACTTTCGAAAACTCATTAAATCACAATTCGAACAAAAGTTTCAAGATACGATAACTTTTTAGCCTTTGTCAAAATCATGATTTACGGGTTTTTGAATGCCAAGCCAAACATGTTATAAATTAATGGTTGATAATCAAGAAAAAGACAATGCCAAAAGTTATGAACAACTAGATAGAAAATATCTACATATCATCCTTGTTTGTTTCCTTTTTTTCTTTGTTGAAACACATCTTTCATTTGTAAGTGGAATGGCACCGGGTTGCTAACGAGGAGCTATGACTCCATAAAATGTTTAGTGTGAAGATTTTAATTAAGCTGCAGTTGCAATTGCCATTGAGCAATGATTGTGATGTGATTAATTATTATATTTCTCAAAAAATGCATACAAATGTAACGGTTGTGAATTCCAACAGAAGCAAATACGATTGAGTTAACTCTCAAAACGCAGTATTATGACCCCCAATATGGTTTTAGACCGTAATTTAAAACCTTGTTCCGTATGAATTAATTCCTTCTGCCATTATCATCTTGTTTCTCAACGGCCACAATTATCTTAATGACAAAAAATAATTAATACGAAAAGAACTTTTATAAGTGTAGATACATACTGAAAATAATAAGGCCAAGTAATTTGAAGACATAAAACTAATATGCCAAGAAAGCATATTATAATGTAATTGCAATGTTTTGTGTGTTGAACACTTATATTTTGTAATAAGTTTGCGTTGTATATAGGCAGCAGTGATATTATAGAATCAAAAACATATAACACATTTTTCATTTTGTGATATGTATGTTATAAATCTTACTTATTCATTATGTGGTATCATCAAAATAAAGAAGGGTGCAATTAGTCCACTTTTTTTTTGTCTCTAATACATCCCTTATGTTATTTTTATTTTTTTTTAATATTTAAATCTAAATTAATGAACAAAATTTTATCTTTTATAATTAAAGATATATTTTATCACCTCTTATAGTGTTTTCTTCTGCTTTTTCTTATTTCATACAATAACATATTTATTAATTATATTTCTCACATGACACTGTAAAATGCAGTAAAAAATTGTTAATAACTATTTAATTCCAAAATTAAATCTCAGGTCATTTATTTACAATTTTAGCCAATCCTAACAAAATAATAATAATAATAATAATGATAATAATAATAATAATAATATATTATTATTATTATTATTATTATTATTTATTAAAAGAGTTGTTAGCAACTTAGCATCGATAGCTATTTTAATTTTCATTATTTTTTTTCTTTTGAAAACCTTAATCCCGAACCTGCAGATTGAGAGTTGTTGCAATAGTACTAGTAGTATAGCCACTACTGCTAGTCTTGTCCAAACTAGAAGGGTCAAAATGGGCTAAAGCCCCCTCAGCCCTGCATGTGGGGTTAAACATCACGAGCATAATTATGTAGAATACAACCTCGTGGCACCAGGCATCAGCCAGTCATGATCTCTTCAGACCAAACAATGATACATTTAGTTATTAGACCGTGGAAATGCCTCTGATTGGCCACTTTCAAACTCACATCAAGACCCTGAAAAACCGGGAGGTGATTAGGATTAGTAGCTGTTTTGCCATATTTGCTGGGACTGTTTAGATGGCTGGCTTTGAGAACCACCACCCAGGGATGCTTCCCTCGGATTTTGCTGCTGATGTTCCAGAGAAATGCCAGTTTGAGAATGGTAGAAATTAGGGTACCCAAGGGGTCCAGAGTGCTGTGAAGGTTGCTGCCTTTGCCGAAATCCACCAGGTTGTTGATTCTGTCCCTGGAAGCTGTAATAGGTACCGGGAGGAACTGCAGACACCGTTCGAGAGCCAGGCCCGTGGACCCACATAGGAGAATTCTCATTCTGTCAGAACATACAAAATCAGCCCATTCAGCTTCACATACAAGTAGCATTAAAAGAAGCGACATAATTCTCTGTTCTATTCTTTCCTCACCCCCCAAAAAGCAATGAATAAGAGATGAACCCATCTTAAACCTTTTATTACATAGCCTTTAAAAGGACCATGGTTTTTCACAAGCACAAATATATGCAAAATTTAACCCATTTCAGTTTGAGATAGAATCATGGTTGCAGTGATGATTCCAAATAGACACACCTTTTAAGAGAAGAAATTGTAACGGGAAAAATGAAAAACAGTTAAGAGGTAAATCATTTAAAATCAAGATCTCTCTGTACCTGCTGCAGTGAAATCATATGGTTGTTGTCCTTATACTGGGAGTTTATAACATCATCATATCCAATGTTTGTGCCAGTAGGGGCAGTAGGTGGATTCAAAGGAAAATTTCCTCCAGGAATGCTTGTTGAACTTCCAAAGCCATATCCAGATGCAATGCCAGCAGACTGAGGCAAGCTGCTGACAGAAATGCTATTTTTATACTGTGGAAGCACCGCTGCCAGAGACTGGTGGTATGTGCTATTTCCAGCAAAAGCCTGCTGAAAAGCTGATGGCATATAGGTATAGCTCTGAGGCAGGAACGGATAGCTAATCATATTAGCAAAATGTCCCAGAGGCAGAGTAGGTTGGGAGTAGGGATGCATGGTCAGGTGTTGAGGAAGTGCAGGTCCAGTGGCAATGCTGGCACCGGGTAGTGTTTGTGGATTGGGTTGATGTGTAGAAATGCTGTTTGCTCTTAGAGCCTGCAAATTGACAAGGAAGATTATCAAATAACTGAATTCCTAAGTTAGTCCATCTTTCTAAAACAATAAATTCAAGATACAGATCTAACATTTAACTCTGCAAATGTACTCTTTAGCAGACAATTTTAATGCAGAATACACCCATGACCTCTACGAACATTTTTCTTAAAGTGAAATGAACAGACTTAACCAGCAGTACTGGCATAAAAATAATAGCTACTCTCCAGCAGATTACTACTTTACAGGTGTTAGAGAATTAAGGATTAGATTATTATTTATTATTATTTTGTGTTATTGGGTTGGGCCTATCTTCATTGTACTTATCTTTATCTTTTCATATAAATAGAGAGACAGGGAGACTAATAGGTAAGTGTTAGTTATTCTCATTCTTGATTCTCTGCTCATCTTCTCTAACATGGTATCTAGAGCTAGTTAGAGAAACCCTAATCCCAGCTTCCTCTGCCAAAAAAAAATTCAAAATTAAAAGAAAAAACTACTTTCCTGGTTCAGAAAGAGTCGATCTACCCATTCCCAAGCTCCAATTTTTTTTCGTGCACTGTAGAGCATGATTTTGTGGTTTTGAAGGCTGTTTGGGGCGTGTTCTTCGCGCCTAATGCGCTGATTCACGGCTAGGAGTGTTGTGGGGGGCTTTTCCGACGACCAGAGGTGCTGACACCGGTCAGAGGGGTGCGACCCAGGGTGATGTAGGCCTGGGTGGTGGAGTTCTTCCGTTTTCTTGGAGTTTTGGCCGGCCAAAGTGCACTTTTTGCGGCTGTTGGTGTTTTTGACAGGATTTTTGAGAATTTTTTATGGGTTTCAGTCAAGCCCAGTGACGTTTTCACTTTCCGTGGGTTGGGTCAAAGCTCAACAAGTCTGGTATTGTGTTGTTCGGCCCCTTTGCTTGTCTTTTGGTTTGGTTTGTTGTTTTGGGTTATTGTCGTTTGGTGTTTTGGAGACGACAGTGTCAATTCCTTAGTGAATTTGTGGTTCTATGCTCTATTTGAGATGGCGGACGACCATTCCAACTCCGAATCTAGTAGTTATGAGTCGGAGGCTTCTTCGAAGCCTACAGTTAGGCTTGAGGTGATTTTTGTTTCTGTTTGAATTACTGATGACAAGTTTGATGGCAAACACTATGCCGAGTGACACAAAACCATCAAGATGTTTCTTACAGGAATTGAGAAAGAGGATCATCTGACAGATGACCCTCCAAAGTCCCAGGCTACAAGAGACAAGTGGTTGCGGGAGGAAAACTGGTTGTTTTGGCATGATTAATAAGACCCTTGAGACCTCTGTCAAGCATGTGGTTTCTCATTGCAATACTGTGAAAGAATTATGGGAGTATATGGAGTTAATTTATTCTGGAAAAACCAATTTGTCTCGTATTTATGAGGTGACACAAGAGTTTTACCGACCGACACAGAAGGAGAATTCTCTCCAAGCATACTTTATTGAATTTAAGCGGACCTATGAAGAATTGAATGTCCTTCATCCAATTTTTGAGGATGTTCAACAGATGTGTCTACAACGGGAACAATTAGTAGTTGTAAGTTTTTTGTCTGGCCTGTGTCCTGAGTTTAATGCTGCCCACAACCAACTTATGACTAGTTCTGATCATGTGACACTTGCTGATGTGTATTGTCGTCTATTACGACGTCATTGTGAGCTGCCCTCTGAACCTTCTCCTGAATCTTCAATTGCTTTGGTTAATAGAGGAGGAGGTAGAGCAAGCAAAAGTGGTAGACGTAGTGGTCGAGGCAAAACTGGTGAGCATACTGGAGGTCGTGATGGTACACCATTTTTTTGCTATTTTTGTGGTGAGAAAGGTCATATTAAGAAAAATTGTTGGAAGTTGAATGGAAAACCTACCCAATCTCAAGGCCAGCGTTATGCTCAGGCAGTCACCCAATAGGGTCTCTTACCTTCACCTATCTCTGCTCCTTTGTTACAGGGCTTCAAAACTATCACCTTATTTGATGCTGACTTCGATGCTTAGGGTATTGGCACTTCTACTACTATCCTTGTTCAGTCTGGTAATCCCACTGCTTGTCTCACTTCTTCCTCTCGCAACTAAGTCATTGATTCAGGTGCAACAGACCACATGACTGGATAACACAGGTATTCTTTCTTCATTTCAATCCTCTTCTTCATTACCTAGTGTCACTCTTGCTAATGGTTCTTCTACACCCGTCATGGGAAGTGGCACTGCCTATCCTTTACCTTCTCTTCCTTTGAATTCTGTTTTATGTTTACCTCACTTTCCTTTTAATCTTTTGTCAGTTAGCAAAATTACAAATTCTATGAATTATAGTGTTCATTTCTTTCCTAAATATTGTTGTTTCAAGATCTTGGGACGAAGAATGTGATAGGCAGGGGTCGTGAATCTAATGGATTATATGTTCTGGAGTCTGCAACTCAAGAGCAATAATCGATTGCTTGTTCCACTTCCATTTCTTCATTTTCAACTTCATTGTCGTCTTGGCCAACCGCCTTTGAAGATTTTTGAAGAAATTGTGTCCTACTTTAGAGTCTTCTTTTGTTTTGAATTGTGAGTCGTGTTAGTTTAACAAATACCATCAAGGAAATTATCCTCCTAGTGTCAATAAACGAGTTGAATCCTCTTTTGTTCTTGTTCCTTCTAATATTTAAGGGCTTTGTGCCATTGAATCTAAGTCTGGTTTTCGTTACTTTGTTACTTTTGTTGATGATTACTCTCGTGTTACATGGCTTTGTTTTCGAGAAATCGTTCTGAGTTATTTACTATATTTCGTGCCTTTTGTGCTGAAGTTCGAACCCAATTTAATGTTATTATCCACACTCTTAAAAGTGATAATGCTAAATAATACCTTTCTTCTTCTTTTAAGTCATTTATGACAGAACTATGGCATTATTCATGAGACATCTTGTGCTGTCACCCCACAACAAAATGGGGTAGCTAAAAGAAAGAACAAACACTTACTTGAAGTTGTCCGTGCACTTTTAGTTTTAAATGAAAGTTTCTAAACCTTTTTGGACTGATGCTGTCTCTACAGCCTGTTAATTAATCGTCTCCCTTCTTCTATCCTTGATGGTCAAATTCCTTATTCTCTTCTCTTTCCCTCTCAAACTTTATTTGCTCTTCCTCCTAGAATTTTTGGTTGCACTTATTTTGTCCAAGATGTCCATCCTCAAGTCTCTAAGTTAGATCCTCGTTCTCTTAAGTATATCTTTCTTGGCTACTCTCGTAGTCAAAAAGGGTATAGATGTTATTCTTCTGATTTGCGTTGCTATCTTGTCTCTGTAGATATCACCTTCTTTTGAGACCACTCCTTTCTCTTCAAAGTCATCTCCTCCTTCTCCTACTAGTGATGACAATGACTTCCTGGTATATCACTTTTCTGTCTCTTCTTCAACTTCTACAGGTTCTACTATTCCTGTGTCTTCTTGGCATCGTCCCCTTCCTGTTCCCTCCTTCCCTCACCACTATGTTTGGAGGAATCAGCAATCTGTTGTGACCAGTCCTGCTGCTCCAGAGCCTCCAAATTCATTGCTTTCTACAGCTCCTTCTTCCACTTTGGATCCTGCTCCCTCCAAGTCTAGCATTGATCTCCCGATTGCTCTTCAGAAAGGTAAGCGTAGTTGTACCTATCCTATTTCCTCCTTTGTTCTCTTATGCTAGTTTATCTAGCACTGCTAAGTCTTTTGTAAGCTTCTCTTGACTCTCACTATTCCTAACCACTATCACTGAGGCCCTGTCTCATGAGGGGTGGCGTATGGTTATGTTGGATGAGATGCATGCTCTTGAACACAATCATACTTGAGATTTGATTTCTCTACCTGCTAGTAAAGAGCCAATTGGTTGTAAATGGGTTAGTCAAGGTTAATCCTAATGGTTCTGTGGCTCATTTAAAAGCCCGTCTGGTGGCTAAGGGTTATGCTCAGGTTTATGGTATTGATTATTCTGAAACATTTTCTCCAGTAGCTAAACTTGCTTCTGTTCGGTTGTTTATCTCTCTTGCAGCTACTCACCATTGGCATTTGCATCAACTAGATGTCAAGAATGCTTTTCTCCATGGTGATTTACAGGAAAAGGTGTATATGGAGCAACCACCTGGGTTTGTTGCTCAGGAGGAGAGTGGTAAAAGTGTGCAAAATTGAAGAAATCACTATATGGCCTTAAACAAGCCCCAAGGGCTTGGTTTGAAAGGGTTTAGTCAAGCTGTTTTACAGTTTGGACTTCAAAGAAGCAATTTTTGATCACTCGGTCTTCTTCCAACGTTCTTAGGGTGGCTGTATCTTTCTAGTGGTATATTTAGATGACATCATTATTACTGGAAGTGACGAGGTTGGGATCGAAGAACTCAAAGATTTCCTTCAAACACATTTCAAACGAAGGATTTGGGTACATTAAAGTACTTCTTGGGTACTGAAGTGAGTGATAAATAGTAAGAAG
Source organism: Castanospermum australe (assembly GCA_019955255.1). NCBI lineage: Eukaryota > Viridiplantae > Streptophyta > Magnoliopsida > Fabales > Fabaceae > Castanospermum > Castanospermum australe. The sequence continues at coordinate 612,709 of NSJW01000802.1, forward strand.
GGCATCTTTCTCACCCAAAGAAAGTATGTCCTTGATTTGCTTAAAGAAACTGGTTTGCTTGGAGCCAAGCCTGCAGAAACCCCTATGGTTCCTAATGATAAACTCTTAGCAAATGATAGAGATGTTCTTTCAGATCCTGAACAATACAGAAAATTGATGGGTAAGCTTAACTACCTCACAATCACTTATCCTGATATTGCTTTCTCTGTCAGTGTGGTTAGTCAGTTTAAGTCATCTCCTTGGACCACGCATTGGGAGGTTGTTCTTCATATACTGAGATATCTAAAAGGGCCCCAGGTCGTGGTGTTTGGTATAAAGATCATAGACATACTACAGTGGAAGGTTTCTCTGATACTGATTGTGCTGGATCCCCTATAAATAGAAGATCCATTTATGGTTACTGTGTCCTTGTTGGAGGAAATATTGTTTCCTGAAGGAGTAAGAAGCAAAGTGTTATTGCTCGATCTAGTGCTGAATCATAATATCGTACTATAGCCCAAGCTACATGTGAATTGGTGTGGATACATCATTTTCTTGATGAGATTGGATTTAATAATGCAATACCTATGAAATTGTGGTGTGATAATCAAGCTACCATTCACATTGTTTCTAATCCTGTTTTTCATGAAAGAACAAAGCATATTGACGCTTATTGCCATTTTGTGCGTGAAAAGATTCAAAAGGGGCTTGTTGTCATTGGACATGTGCGGACTGGAGAACAACTTGCGAATATCTTCATTAAGGCTCTTAATAAGAACAAAATAGATTATATTTGTAGCAAGCTAAGCATGATTAACATCTATTCTCTAGCTTGAGGGGGAGTGTTAGAGAATAAGGGTTGGACTATTATTTATTATTATTTTGTGTTATTGGGTTGGGCCTATCTTCCTTGTACTTATCTTTATCTTTTCATATAAATATAGAGACAGGGAGACTAACAAATGAGTGTTAGTTATTTCCATTCTTAATTCTCTTCTCATCTTCTCTAACAATAGGCATTATATGCACGAGAACCACATATACCTTATTACTGGCACATCACAACACAAGCATATAATGTGGCATAAAAGCAAGAGAATACTGCAGAAATACTTGGATTAAACTAAACACAGGATGGCTAAAGGAAAGATGGCAGATTCTGACATGTAGGCATAAATCAAGATGCCTCTGCCTCATCTCATCTCCTATGTCCTCTTAAATTGCTAGTCATTTAAAGCAAAACCTTGTTATGTTATATATAGAAAACACAGCAATGAACAAGATAAAAACAAGCTTGAGTCAACTTTAACTAATACACAAGGTAGTCAAGAAAACAATGGATCATGAAAACAAGCAGCTGAAACAGTATATCATCTTCTGATTTGAGTTTACCAACAGATGTAAGTCAACTATAACTAATGCACAAAGTAGTCAAGTGCACAGTATGTATATACATAACACCAACATTTAATTATAACATGGTAGCTGGGGTGAAATTTGCGATACCTTAGTAGATGTGGTTAATGATAATTATGTTAACCAGAAATTATGGAATACCACTGCAGCACTTAAATATAACATAAGCCAGAATTCTAAATTCCAGTACACATTTTTTAGGCTAAGAATGATCTTAATACTCTGTAAGCCATAATACTACATTGCATTTATACAATTCAACTTCTCTCAAAAGCTTGTATATAACGAAACTTAAATAAGCTAGAGCAGAAGTGCACCTCTGACATGGTTATGGTGGGACCGCCAATTGAAGAAGCAATGTTGCTATATTTTGCAGGCATTGATTGTGTTGCAGGGAAGGGTGAGTATGGGATATCCTCCCTTGCCGTTTGAACCGTTGAAGCCAACAGAGCACTGGGCAAAGAATTTGTATATGCCTGCTAAAATATCAACACTAAAATTTAGATGTAGACAGCTTGATTGCTAGATGATATTACAAGATAAAAAGCAGAAACTAAAGCAATATCAGTTGTTACTATATTAAAGTAACAGAAGATGGCCTGCACCATAATACAGTTTTATGGGGAAAAAAAAAAACATAACTATATTATACTAAGAGTATGATTCATGGCATAGAAGTTTATTTAGTAAAACAAGCGAGGAGTGATATAAGAGCTCACTCATCACTCCAGCAATAAGAAAGAAATATCCAAGATGTTGCAATTAAATGCCCAGTCCCAATTCCCTCATTGAATTTGAATATAAAATTGGTCGAACAAAATTTAATTAATTTTTACAATTAATCCACTATTCTACTATCAAATAAGTGTTTGAGACGGGAGAATATAAGGTTGATTTACTCTCTAAGGTTGTTTTGTTTTTGTTTCTTGATTGTTACTTTCTGTTAAAAACCCACAAGTGGTTGGTTGCAATGGTTAACGCACCATGATTCCAAAAGTACAAAGAAAGTTTGAATCCTAGAGTCACCATTTGGGGGGAGGGCTTTAATTGTTGCACTCCCAGCCGGAAGAAGTGGAAACTACTTCCCACTTTTTAAGAAGAAAGAGAAAGCAGAACTACAAGATATCTAATTAGGTCAATTTAGAACCAACTCTAATTCATTTTAGACCCAAAAATTAGATTCACCCATGAAATATGTTCTTTATTACATATTCAAAAAGTAACAACTTTATGCATTACCATTACACTAGAGAAGGGAGCAAGGTTCTGCATCTGCAAGCTTGTCTGTGAATGAGGAAATGTGACATCTGGTTGCTGGGCATTTTCATAAGTAAACCCATGTGAAGATGAAGGAAATGAATATTGATGTTCCTGAGCAGTTTCAGGGGGTTCAGGTTTTAAAGTCTCTGGTTGTGAAACAGAAGAGTGTTCATAAGTCCCAGCAACACCAGTTCTGTGAACTAAATTTCCATCCGATGTTGTAGTAGTAAGATGCTCATCCCCATAATAGTCAGGATTTCTGTAAGAAAAAATCTTTAAGGAAACTAGGAAGGGCCAAAATATTGCAACAAAGTATACTATTATATAAGCAGCATACCTAGCATCTGAGGAACCAATTGTTGAAACGTCTGTTGCTCCAGATGTATCCTCCAAGTTACTTTCCAAAGGCCTAGATGCATATGGCCCAGATCCAGAAAGGGCAGCATTGTTTCCAGATCCAAAACTTCCAAAGCTCAGATTCAAGCACTCTGGAGTATGGAGTTGTAGGTGATTTGGAATTACTACAGAAGGATTGTCCTCCTCTGGTTCTGTCCCCTGATCATCTCTCTGTAAATTTAGCTGCTCTAGGTTTGCAGCCACTGATGACACAGCATCTTCGACTGAAACAAACAAATTAAGAATTTAAGACTTATGAGACTGCACATGAGCACATGTCTAATATACAATTATGAATTTCAAATATTGGTATACAATAATGCCTTCTGAACTATTTCACACAAATGGAGGTGGAGAAACAAAACAAAATAAACCAAAAAAAAAAAAAGAAGATAATAATCACTTCAGTTGACTCATCAAAGAGGGATATTACAAGAATGTCTCCTCATGCTATTTCTATGACCTACAATGTCTCTAGCCAAATCTTGCATGTATCTTTTTAAGATCAAATACACAGACCACGCATCACATGAAAATCAAGGAATTTCGAAGCACATCCAAATGGTGGTACCACCACTCAAATTACACAAAAGTTAAATACTCCAATAAATATACAGTGCACTCTCAGGTACTGTAAACAAATCTTATGGCAAAGAAAGATAATGTTCAAGAAAAATAAACACAGGATAAAATTACAAGATAGTTAAAAGTGTAGAGCATCCCAGTCACCTTCATTATTATCAAAAGGACGCCTGTGAGGTTGGTAGGAATTTATATCCTTGTACAAGCTATCATCAAAAACAGAGATGCACCTCCTGTGTTATCCTCTGATATACTTTTAGCAGATATAGAAGTAGATCCAACATTGTCTGCATTCTCAACAGGGTCATCTTCAGCTACATGTTCGTCTAAGTGGGTCTTCTCTTGCCAATTAGCTTCATCAAAGCCAGATGAGTTTGCATAGTACTCGGAATTTGCATGGGCATCAACAACAGAGGATACATTAACAGCTGGTTGGATCTCAATAGAAGGCCATTCATCATTCTGTGGAACATCATGGCTAATAGCATAGCCTTGATCAGTATTTGTCTCTGACACCTTGGAAGCATGACCATGCAAAGAATGCAAATTTTGATGTGATGCTGCTGTGGGTGTCAGAACATTCTGATGATTACCACTGTGGATAGAAGGCATGGATGCCTTGGCCTGCGGCCTACCCATCTTGACAATGTCAGCCATTGATACTTGACCCGCCATTCCCCATCCATGCAGATTGCAACCCACCATGTTGTGATGATGAAGATAGTCCATCACCAATGCCTACTGCAAATATTTTATTTTCAGGAGCCACATAATCACTGCAACAATTTTGAACATACATGAGATGAGGGAAGTCCATCTTGACTACATATTAATAACACAGTTTAGTGTCCAAGTGCTTGCAGGCACAATAAAAAAAGACAAATAAAAGTTCATGCCACCAAAGATAGCGAAAAAAGGAATAGCCGGGTAACTAGCCAAATACTTTAAAACTTATAAATTCTCTATTTATAGTTGAATACTTGATTGTAACAAATAAAAGTTGCATGAAAAGACCATAAAATGAATATCAAAATTATCAGTTCATTTTCAACCAATTTCACTCCAAAATATTCATTATTCCTATAACTCACAAAGTGCAGACAGATCAAAGAATAGCCCTAAAGCAATCCAGAGAATGAATGGTAGAAAATGCACCAACTGTTTGAGTAAAGAATAAAAGTGAATCTATACTGAAAATAGATTGTCAGTTGTAAGAGTTGGATGCTTTGACAGATTGCTTATTTTTGAGATAAATTGAAGCAATCAATTTCAACAAATGTCAGCTGGTAAATGAATACAATTGAATCTCATACTACATTTGTTTTATGTAGAAGAATTTCATACAATATTAACCCCTGTAGGTGCTCAGGCTTAGTTTTTTCTTCATAAGTAGACCTAATTTTTGCAAATCAGCAAATGCATCATAACCATAAGAATTCTTTTTACCACCGTGATACACCTTTTCCACTCCAATCATGTAAATTTTTTTATGCATATATATGAAGGAAAAGAAACCTGTGGGATGGTGGTCGCCTGTTCACATTATTTCCCAGCACACTAGATGCAGAAGATGTAGAACCTCCATAAGAAGATGTTCCATTTTCCTTCTTGTATACAGGTTTTCCCTGCAGACCAGAATCTGACCTCCAAAAATAGGGCAGAAAATAAAAAATTAACAGTGTTATTTGTTTTATAAATTAACAGTGGCAGATAAGATAAGTTTTATAAAGTCCAGAGCAATATTAGACTAAAAGCATCTGAGTTCAGACATTATAAAAAATAGCACCCATCATCCGCATACCACTACTACTGAATTGGTTTGTGCCACCACGTCCACCATGACGATCTGTTCCAGCCCTACCACCACCGCAACTAGATGTGTTATTTGTCCCACGAGACCTGGAATCTGTCGGGTCCTTATTCTGAGGCAATAAGAGCAGGAACAGGGGAAAATAAGGATAGAAAAAAATCAAATGAAATATCAAAAACCAAAAAAAGGGGTGGGGGCAGTGGGGCAGTAAGCAGAAGCAATTAGATAAGTTAAAGTAACTCTTCATATCGATCTACAGAGTTAGCATATAGATTCACCTACTGTCAATTTATAATTTATAAAAACCTAGGCACATGTACATGCCCTATAAAAAAAAATATATAAATAAAGACACAAGTTATTCAAACAATATGCGCCCCAAAATTAGTGGTGAAATGAAACACACTCAAGAAAGAAGAAATAATATGTACATTTCCCACATAAACGCACCTCTTTTTTCTTTTCTCGTTTGCTCTTCACCTCATGAAAAGGATCTACACAATTAATAAACTGAAGATTAGAAAAAATTTTGATCATCCAACTATGATATGCATCTGATATCTGATCAGCGTTCTGACCACCATAACTAATGCATTATGTACAAAATCATAATTTACAGTCTCCAACGACACAAGGAGGCCTAGTTGGCATTTATAACAAGAAGTTTGAAAAGACGCTCTCAACCAATTTATGTGTCACGTCACGTGAATTCATCCTTCAGAGCTTAGATTGCTTCAATTCTTATTTTGTCCAAGTGGGAGCAACAGTCCCCATTGAACATTGAGACTATTAGAATCAAATTCAAACGTGTTTTTGCTCCAACTGAGAGAAAGACAGAGCCTTCAAACAGAAAATTTTAACCACAGAGTGCATAAGAACAGACATAGACAGATTGAAAGAAAGGCAGGGAGAATAGCAAGGCAAGTAAATTATTTAAAGAGAAAAAAGAGGTTTTTTTTCTCCATCCCAAAGCAATCAATCACAAAAATCTATAAAGCTCAAACTGGAAAACTCCAGTGACAGTAAAAATCGACATAAATGAACCTATGTGGAGCAAAGCTCAATCTATGCGACCAAAATTGAAAGCATAGCATGTAAACTAACTACTCCAGAAAGCAAAACTCGTTGAATTTCTCGAACCATCATCCAAATAAAAGTACTTGAAAATAAAATTCACTAAAGAAAGCATCTTTCACCAATACCCGTCCCAGACACCACGAGAAACGCTAAAACCAAGTTCCATTCTAGTCCAAACGAAAAATAAGCAGTTAACGTGGAAACAAGAAAATAACCACAAAAAAGGCATCTTTCACTGAGAGAGAGAAGGGTTCGTCGATATGAAAGAACCTTGGGATAGAAGGCGACTGACAGCTTCATTGGGGTCCATGTTACACTCTTTGAGCATGGCATAGATCTCGTGATCAGGGAAATTATTGACAATCTCCTTCAAGCTCTGCACCATCTTCCTCGACGCCGCCGGAATCCCCGACAACCCATTACCGCCCTTGGAGCCATTGTTGTGGCCCCCACCACCTCCTCCTGCTCCTTTGCCACTCATCCTCCGCCGCCGCTGCTCCTCCTCCTCCCTCTCCCTCTCCCTCTCCCTCTCCCTCTCACTCTCTCTGTGACCAAACCCAGATCTGCGAACGCCCCACAGGGCTCGCTCACTGCGTTGCTTGCTAGGGCTCCGCCGCGCGAACAAGAACGAAGATATCTCAGCTCTCTCTCTCTCTCTCGCTCACGCTTTGCACCGAAAAGCGAAAAACCCCTTCTCAAAATCTCTCCACCCCTTTTTTCTATCTCTAAGGCTTTGTTTACATTGATAACATGTGATAGGAAAGAATTGAATGAAATAATAAGAAATATTATTATTTAAATTTTAAAAAATGTGATAGAATAAATTTTATTTTATTTTATTTTATATTTTTATTTTTATTTTTTAAAAATTAAAAGTAAATGATAAAATAAATTAATATATTTTATTATTTTATTTATTTTTATTAATTTTTGATAAAAAAATTATTTATTTTTTTATTAATTATTTAAATAATAATAAAATAACTTTATTTTTTGTTATTTTATTCTATTATATTTTATTTTATTTTATTATATTTTATTTTATTTTAACCATTATAAATATACAAACAAAACACAAGTGCAAACTTTTTTTAGTTTTATAGAAATGACCGTAAATACGTTAAAATATGTTACTATTTTTCATGTTACAAGCCACTTCCCTTCTCGGCTATCTCAAGCGCTAATTAATTATTCATAAACTAGGCTACTTTATTTCACTTTACTCCATCATATTGTCACATTTAATACTTGTATTTGGTTAATAATCTTAGCAAATCCAAGTTATATAAATGGTTATGCTCAAACAAAATTTTCTCCCAATTTATGACTACATAAGGCTCACTCAACTACAACAAATATAATTTTTTTTCCTTTTTTTTCTCTTCTTGTATGCAAATTGTTTTAGTTAAATCATGTTTACTATACTTTGCACTAGCATATATATATTACTATTTTGATATATGTACTAGCAAACATGTTGATTTGTTTTAAAATTAAAAAATAAAATTTAAAAGTATTTTTAATTCTTAAGATAAGATAGTTTGAGTTCTAAAAAAACACTAAAGAATTGAAATTTATATGTTGGCATATTAATATAAATATAAATAGAAAATACACGATCACCATTATTTTTGCTATTAAATTAATTTGAATCCTCATGATTGTTGAGGATTTTCATTTAATTACCAATTAGCTTATGAGGGGTCTTCACTTTTCAACTTTCAAGTACCAAGATTCTTCACAATTTTAATTTGGATTATCTTAATAGTCATTATTAGCTCCAAACCAATTAATAGAATATGCACATAACTATCGTAATTAGCTAGCTATGCGGATGATAATTATTTTGAGGATGAGAACTCATTCAATACAATTTACTAAACTTTTTAAGTAAGGATTTTTTTTTCTAATTAAGAAAAACTCAATTATTTTATTACCAAACCTATTAAAGAATCGCCACATTTTTTTTAAAATCAATGAAAATATTTTCATTAAATGGGCTTCACTAGTTCAATTAGAGATTAGGGGTTGAAAGTTAGTTTACAAATTAGAACAAAAAAAAAATCCTCTTAGGTCATTTAACAAAAAGATTCGTCTCTTATATTGAATTTAATTTTAGTTGGACCTTAGCACATAAAATACAAATAATGATTGACATCGATTAAAAACAAAGGAGAATGAAAGAGATAAAGAAAAAAGATAAACTTGTAAAAATAAAAGAAACACTTGATGACACATGTCACCCAAACAAAGATGCAATCCTAAATGCTTGAATCTCTAAGTCAATAAAGCTAGGGCCTTGAAGACCCTTTAGGAGTGCTTTGGAGGTGAAACCATACCTTTTGAACATAAAAAATTGAATTTAGATAGGGTTGGTATCCTCAATTTTACAATTGCTAAGGCCTTTTTGGAGCTGCAATGGATGCAGTAAGTGTGGTCTCCCTCATTCCTTTCTCAAAAATCAAGTAAAGTAGCTATCAATTGAGAATTATAGATGTTTGGTTTTACGTATCGAAATTCCTTTCCAAATTCCAAGTGGTTTGGAAGTTATTGTAAAAATTATGGTCCATGCCCTGATTCTAAGCCAAAGAATATTACCGAAATCAAGACATTCTAGAATATATCTATATATATATATATATATTATATCTTAGGATTCACAATTGTGAAATTTGAAAACCCAAGATATCCTATTAGTTTGTGACTAGGATCTAGAAAAAAATTGATTTTGTGGAAGCAAAAATCCACCCCAAGAGAGGAAAACTCATATAATAGAATATTCTTGTGTTCAAAGTCTATTTAAATGTCTCCTTAGTTAAGTCTAATGTATTTTACTAAGGATTTTGATCATTTTTATTTTTCTTAAGAACATGGTAGTATCATATATTGTAATACATACAGAAGGCACAAAATATTTTTGTGCAAGACTGGTGAATCCATGCATAATAGTATTTGTGTATTTCTCTCTCATAATATGACACTATCATATTATTGCACAAAAAATAAATGATTCAATTCATTTTGTTAAATATTCCTATTCATTGTCTAGGACTTGCGCCTAATTTATGAAAAAAGTTCTTAAAAATATGTTCATTAACTCATCCATTTGAGTTCATGAATCGGAGACTACTGGCTAAGTTATGAATTAGGGCAACAAAATTCTCTTGACTTGCCCAACTATGAGTTTGTTTGCTGATAAATGTGTAATTTAATAATAAGCAAACTGAAATCTCAATTGGATAAATTTTATCTATAATATTAAGTGTATAAATATTGAAAAACACTTTAGGAGCAAAGATAGCCACAGTACCTCATTTGAGGATTGTTTTTATTAATCTTGATAGACAAGAAAGAAAGATAAAGCATGAAATGAATGAAAAAAAATAAAAAATAAAACTCTCAATCGAATGTAAAATAACCTACTTACTATACAAATATGAAAAATTGAGAATTAAAGCCTAAGATGTTGCGACAATTGATCTAATCCAATTAGCTTTTTATACAAGTCATTTTGATTTGCATGTTAAGAAAATTTCAACTTATCTCAACCCAACATGAGTTGTGGGCCAAATAGATTTGCCCAATTATATAAAGAAAAAAGAATTATTTCGAGTCAATGGTCAATTTATTCTCTTCTAATTTTACTTAACTCACAGCAAATAAAAAAAAAATTATTTGACTCGATAACTTTAACTCGAGTGACATTAATTTTTTTTTTAGGACCACTTGATCTCAAGTTTAGATTTTACGAAAGTTGCTTTACTTCTGCTTTAGTTTGTCCTCTTCTTTCCCATACTGGGTCAAAGACATCCTTTATAAACAAAAATAAAATAAAATTAATTGACCCAAATTTATATGCATTGGGGAATTACTCTGATACTTACTTTTTTTTTTCTTGAGCACTAATATTTAATTTAATTTATTAAATATTTATTTGTTGAATAATAACCTGATAAATTCTTGATAAATTCCTTTAACATTGATATCCTTAAAAAACTAGGATACTGTACGAACTCCTATAAGAGTTAAAAGATCAACTGAGTTTGTAATAAAAATAAGAAATTCTTATATGTTTCGAGAACATTACACTCAATCTATTAAAATTATAATACTTAAATAGCATAATTATTTATGAGATTAGGTTGAATATAAAAATTAAATAATAAAATTTAACATAAATCTCAATCTTTGAATTCAGTACTTTAAGAATTGTTTCCTAAAAACATACTATAATGTACATATTCCAACGGATATTTAGGGCTCGTTTGTATATGCTTATTAGAAGATTACTTTTTTATACATCTTATTTTGGTAGACTTTTTTTTAAAGAAAAAATAATTTTATATTTAAATATAATATTTAAGAAGTATTTTTTAAATAATAATAAAAATTTTAAGTTTGTTTAGATAAATAAGAATATAAACACTTTATTTATATCAAAATTACTGAAAAATATATTTAAATATAAGATATAATGAGTTATAATATATAATATATGAGTAAATAGGTTAACATAATAAGGACGATGAGGTTTTTAAGTATGTTATAGTAATAATATAATGAAAAACGATATATAAAGTAATAAAAATATGTCTAATTGTGTATCCAAAGGCTTAATAATATGTTTCTGATATTGTTTTATTTTATTTTATCTAAGTAGTATAGTTATTAAGATCATAATTTAATTTAAGTATTAGTGCACAATAACTTAAAGTTACGTTGTTAAAATATAATTTACAGAACTACATATGAATATTTATGTGAATAAGATTTATAAAGAGAAAAAAATATGATTAAAATATAATTTTTAATAAAAATAAAGAATATTCTTATCATAAAATTATATTAAAAATTATTTTTTTTAAAAATTAAAAATCATTAACTTTTTTAAAAAATAAATTAATTTTTTTAATTTTTACTTTTTTTAAAAATTATATTTAAATAAAATTTAAAATGTATTGAAATATTTTGTAATTTTTTTTTTAAAAAAAATATCCAAACCGACTCTTAGAAATTTACAAACTCTAGAAGGGATTCACATCATGACCCTAGGTCCCAGCTTCTGGTGGGTTCTTCTCTGGAAGCCATAAAGCTAAAAGTAAAAACACTTGCTCTTCTCTACGCCCGCACATTCTTAGGAGTCCCTTGTGATTTCGAGTGACGGAAAAATGGACGGCAATAAGGGGAGCGGAGAGGAGATTGTGGATGTTCGATCCGTGGTTGAAGCTGTTTCTGCAGACGATGGTGACGCCCCTGCATATCAAGTCGAAAGCCTCTGCATGCGTTGCGGCGAAAACGTATTGTCTCTCCTTCAAAAGTCGTAAATTTTAATTTGGGTTTTTCATCCCAAAGAGAAAGAAAAGGGTTCTAAATTTCATTGGGTTTCCAGTTCTTCTTCTACTTTTTTGTGCGCTGTCCCCACTACTGAAATCTTCTTTATCCCTGCATTCAACCTTCGGGTTTCGTTTTTTTTTTTCCTCTCAGTTTATTGTATATGTGTTTAAAACCATGTCTTGTTTCCTCTGCATTGTTATTCGTGAGTTTTCTGCGTCTTTGTTTAATTGGGAGATACACTCTAGTACATTTATGAGTTTGTATTTATCCATTCTTATGCCTGAGTTGGAAAGTTCTCTTAGGCTTGGTTTTGTAACTTCATTCAATGTTTTATCCTAAGCTTACCATCTGACTCTTGAAATTCTGTGATGTCATTCAGGGGATTACAAGATTTTTATTGACTTTAATCCCTCACTTCAGAAAGGTATATGTCTTATTTATTTATTGTCCCTTTTATTGTTCTGATTAATCAATGTTTTCTTCTTTTATCAGTAGGTATTGGGATATGTCATTACTCATTAGAAATCTCATCTTTTTTATTTTATTATTATTAACTATCTGCCTCTCCTTATCAGATATTTTGTTATCTTTATCTGCTGTTTCTTTTCTTATGTCTATCTACTGGTTTTATATGAATATAATCCGCTACCACATATGCCTTTCGTGTAGATTTTGTTGTCAGCTTTTGAATGTCCTCATTGTGGTGAGAGGTAGGCTTCCATTAATCTATGCTTTCCTCCTTAAATTGTGAGTATTGAATATAATCACTCCCATTGATCTTCCTGGAAAGCTATTATTTATTTCTATGTCTATGTTTCTCCAAAAGGAACAATGAAGTACAGTTTGCTGGTGAAATTCAGCCTCGTGGTTGCTGCTACTGTCTAGACATCCCATCAGGCAATCAGAAGGTTGTGTCAATTGGAATTATGTATGATATGTTTTAAAGTATTTCCATTTTCCCATGCTTGTTTATAATAATTTAATAAAACTTATATACCTGCTGATTATTTAGAACCTTGATGCATTAAAACATGGTGCAATAGTCTAGTAACTCTAGCTAAGGTAAAGACAAGACTGACTTGGATGGCGAAACCCCAATGCCTGCCTGGTGTCCGGGCATGGTTTTATCAGTGAGGTGCCACTCAGTGAGTGTCTGTGCTGAGTTGCTGAACACCAGCCCTAGTATGCAGGGGTGTTTATTCATACTTTTTGCTGCTTTCTCTTAGTTTTGAATCATGCCCTTGTTTACTCAATGGACATCTGTCTTTAAGGGTAATGATGCCAAAGTGTCTGAAGTAAAATGCCACAAAACAACATACAAATGCAAGGGAAAAACATAATCAAGAGATACTCCTCAAAAACTGCAATGTTAGGGCTGAACAGAGCAAGGGGAAAGGTGCTGTGTTCTTCATCAATCCTCACAGCACCTGGCCAAAATTTTCAATGAAAGACATTGAAGCATATCACTTCAGAATGTTAAAGGATTTTCTTGGAAGACATTACTTTCATTTTATGCCTTTCTTTTATTTTTGACTTCTTGGGCTTTGTAATGACTACATTTTCTTTGAACTTATCATTTTGTGATGATTTATATTTTGGGGTACTAATCATTGAGGCACATTTTTTTGTTCTTCCATACATGTATGATATATCTGCATTTCTTCCCTTTAAAATGGCTGCTTCACTTCACTCAGGCAGCTACTCTCCCTCTCTCCTTACTGCCTGTAACACTTGGTGGTCTTAGCACCTTAGTTGACGGCACTGCAACTGATATGGCTGGCATGTTGTCCGTGTTTTATTGAATCAATTATGACAAGCATCTCATTGGTAGAAAGAATGTAGCTATCTTATTTGGCCATTGATGCCTTCCATTTCTCCCGCTTTCTCCTAGCACTTTTGGAATGGGAACAGGAATAATAAATTTAGGGAATAACTAGGAAGCATGGAGATTGGAGACATTTTGGGGGAAAAAAAGTAATTTACACGTTTGTTATACAAAGTAGTAAAATATGGAAGTTAATGGCCACACACATGCATACTGTGAACAGACTAAGGAAAGATTCTGCAAACAAAAGTCAACATGCAGATGTACACATTATTGATATGAAACAGGCCATCCAGGAAGTTGGCATTATCAAACATTAATCTAACACATGTTATTCATGTGGCATATTTTGATCTACACGAGTGCTCTTTGTTAACTATTCTTCCAATTTGTTTTAGTAAGAGTGCCTTATTCATGAATGCAGATGCTCAATCGACAAGTGGTAAAATCAGAATCTGCTACTATTAAGGTACTTAAATTGATCTTTTTTTTTTAATTTTTTAATTTTAAGATTTCTGTGCGTGTTTAAACTCTGCATTTTCCCTTTTCATTTTTCTATTGTAATAACACACAAGCAGCTGAAATCCTTTGATTTGTTGACATAGTGACTCTTGTCTCTTGTATGTTTATGACCATGCTATCTTAGTTGAGCTGGGGCATCTTTGGCCTTGGCTTTTTTGGTTTTTGTTTTTTTCTATATCCATCAAATTAATCATGCCAAGTGCGAGCAAGCTGTTGGTTTAATGGCATCTTCTCCTGTTTTTGGTTTTAAAGGGTGGAGTTAATGGGATACCCCAAATTATCTGTAAGAGAGGAAACTGTTACTGTATCACAGTCAATCGATGTTGCTTGATGGTTCATTTTGCTTTCCTGTACTGTTTTCTTCAATTATTTGCTAATCTTCTGTTGAGTTCTTATACTGCTTGTTTTTCTTTATTTTCTTCTGGTGTTCTGCAGACACTTTCTTCTACTTCTTCTCTTATTCTCTTGATTCTACTTACTGACAGTCCATTCTTCTGTTACAAGACTTGTTCTTTTTCCTTTATTCCAGTCCTGTTGTATGCATGTTCTAATTGCCAAAGGTCTTACTAGCTGATCCCATATGATATTTACACACACCATTTATGTTATGCATGAAGTAAGGTCTCAGGACTTATTAAGATTCATCTTTAGTGGCATATATGGTTCTATTATTGAATATTTGATGTGACATAAATTTATTTGAATTGTTTATATAGTGGGCACCTTGCTTATATGCATAATTATGCAGATACCAGAATTGGATTTTGAGATTCCTCCAGAGGCTCAGCGTGGTAGTCTTTCGACGGTACATACTTCAATTTGTTTGTTCTTTTCCTGATCCTAGCGTTGAAGGTGTCTGATTGTTCTCTTTTGTCTGTCCTCTCTCTGTCCTGTTTCATTTCATCTGTCAATGAATATCTCTGCCCAGCTTTTATCGAAATAATGCATATCTTCAACCAGCCGTTCTTTTTTTTTCATGCATACATATCAGCCAATTGAGCAGTTGCTTAGTTGCTTTTGACTGACATTTCTTTGCGTATGTAAAATCATCTGATGAATCAACTTTCAATAGATCTGAAAGATTTATAAGGAGAAAATAAAAATGTCAAATTTTCCTTGTTATTCGGTCAAAACAATAGTTCCAATAGAAAGATAAGCGTGTTTTCCTTGTACTCTGTTGATTTTTTGTAACATGGATCAGAGGCAAGAATTTTAAGTAGATTTCTGAAGCTATAGGTTTGACTCTCAATCAATCATAACTTAGGTGGTTCCACTTTGTCACTCATTATTTGGCAGCAAGGATAATGTCCTTATATTTACAATAGACATGCAAATTTTGGGTTAGAGAGTATTTTATGCAGATCCAGTTGAAGCCATGATTGGTTGAACATTTATTGTGATATGATCAGACAATATTATTTCTGGTTTAATTATAGGTGGAAGGGATACTAATACGTGCTGCTGATGAACTTCATGCCCTTCAAGAGGAACGCAAGGTACAATTTGTTTCTGCTCTGGTATGTTGTTTGATTAAATTTCTCTTTAATAATTTAATGTTATCTCTTTGATCTTCTAGAAAGTGGATCCGCAGACAGCTGAAGCAATTGATCAGTTCTTGATAAAATTGAAAGCTTGTGCAACAGGAGAATTGCCCTTCACGTTTATTCTTGATGATCCTGCTGGAAACAGCTTTATTGAAAATCCGTAAGAAATTATTTCTTGTTGAAGAAACCTTTTTTTTTTTTTATGTGGATAAAGGAAGAAATTTTATTAGTGGAATTTAAATCAGAGGATACGATATCCTCAGAAAAATAATCACAAACTAAAGGGAACACCTAAGGAGAAATGGGTGAGGAATTGGAAATAAGATTTAAAAGTAAGATTTCAAGAGGAGTCTAATGATCAACTCCTCTTAATCCACCAAAGAATAGGGACAAATAGAGCCAAGCAAAAGAAGAAACTTCCAGCTCCACAATTTTTCTATCATTTTTAGAAAAAAAAATGAAAATTTCAAGGAAAGGACTGACCTCTTGGTAAATGCTGCTCTGGACTGAAGGAAGTCTCCCATAATTTTATCTATTCTGTTTGCAACATTCATGGGATCTTGACAAGAGAGTGAAGAGACAAGTAATAGAGGGATACTATATAAAGTGGCTTGAATAATAGTAATTTTCCCTTAAAGAGAAAAAAGCCCAGTTTCATAATGCATCTTATAAAATGGTTAAGAAACCTACTTGTTTCAAATTTATGTTCTCCAAGTGGATATTAGTGCTTGATGAACAGTTATATCGGATAGGTGTGCTCCAAATTATTCCATACTGCATTTAATAATCTTTTATTGTAAATTAGTGTGGACAGAAACCTGTTTTTCTTAGTGAGGCCTGTATTTTGTGCTTTTTAACATTAGTTGAACCTTAATAGCTGCTTATATATTTTATTTAAATGAAGGAAATAACTGTATGTGTATAGGTTTGCTCCATCATCTGATCCATCACTGAGTATCAAATTTTATGAGCGTACTCCTGAGCAACAAGCATCATTGGGATATCTTGTTGATTCAACACAGACTGAAGGAACTTTTGAGGGAGCATCAGTTGCGGAAGAAGCTGGGGTTGCTGATCAAGTAGGGAGGAAACCACATGGGTCAATAGGGGCAGCAGCTGGTCATCGAGCCATTGCACAGAGTAATAGTGCAGAAATTGCAGAATCCTTATTTCGATATACTGCACCAGAAGAGGTAGGTGATGCTGAGCTGTATATTATTGAGGTTTGGTCCATTTTGTTGCTGTCAGTTCAGCATCATATTGCTGCTTTTTCTTGGTAGGTGATGACCTTCCCATCAACTTGTGGTGCTTGTGCCAGTGGGTGCGAGACTCGAATGTTTGTCACCAGTATCCTCTTACCATCCAGTCCAACTTGAGGGGCATCTACACTAAATACTGAAAGTAATCTTTAATGTCTATTTTAAAACTTGGCTAAAGATTCAGGCTAAATACTCAAGATTAATGTTGGATTTTAGAGAGTATTAAATTCTTGTAAAAGAAAACTGCTGGCTATAGGGTTGACAAGTATGCTGATTTCTTATAAGGCAAGGATTGTAGATAAGTTCAGTTGTGTGCTTTAGTAACAGAGCCTGGCTCAATATGTGCCAATTCTAAATTATTATTGGCATAGTCTGCATCAGCAATATGTCCTGTTAGTTCATCTATACACTTTGTTGAGCTTAACAATGTACAGAAATTCCATATTTCCAAGAAGTAATTGTTATGGCATCCACATGTGACACTTGTGGTTACCGCAACTCTGAGGTATGTACTGATTTCGTGAGCGTAATCCTCTCTTTTGAGAGCTGGAATAACTATTGTTCTTCACCATGCAGTTGAAACCTGGTGGACGAATTCCTGAAAAAGGAAAGAGGATTACTCTTAACGTGAAAAATGTTAATGACCTAAGCCGTGATGTAATAAAGGTTTGCCATCGTCTTTATCTAAATCCTGATAGCAGAAAAAAAACATGTGATCGGGGCATTAGTTTATATATTATTGAGTTTGGACCTGAAAATATGACTTATTTCTCTCCATACTTTTTCTGCTCTTGTTATTTGAGATTTCAAAGCACTGGCTGAGTAGTCTTTTGATTTTGATTAGTCTGATACTGCAAGTGTAAAAGTTCCTGAACTTGACTTGGAGCTGGCAAGCGGCACTCTAGGAGGAGTTGTTACAACTGTAGAAGGTTTGATTACAAAAATTAGTGAAAGTATGATCTCTCTCTCTCTCTCAGACCTTCACACACACATTAACATCTAGCTGATGTATTCTATGGAGACTGGGTAGTTAGTAGTTACAAGTAGTAACTCTTCCGGAGTTGTAAAGAAAAGAATGCATGGCAGTATCCATACACTTTGTTGAACTCCAATGAACTTATGAACCGAGTCATCGAGACTCTTTGACTTTTTCATAGATCTTTCAACCCCATGAACATCATTATTTATTTCAATCCAATTAATCTTTCATCAAATGAGCAGGAACAACCATCTAAAAAAAGGCAAAATTCTTATCTGTTTTGGAAACTTGAATTTGGTCATCATTCAATTATGCATCTCTTTAATTTCCTTCTTTTTTTAATGAGCTGTAAAATCTAAACCCCAAGTTTTACCAAGTTTTATGCCTTATGTGTGAACTAGGAATTACATCTAGGTTTACTGCTTGTTTGTAATGGGTTTTGCTTCAAGGCATACCTTTGTATGCACCTTACTGTCCAGTCCTTATGAAACTCTTGAGCTTTTTGTATGTATTCTTTTCACAGAATTTGATTTTATTTTTCTCCTTTCACCCATATGTTCATGTTTTTCCTCCTCCTGCTGTGTGATTTATTTTAGGGTTAAATTTAGTTTGCCTCCTTGTGGTTTTGGGCAATATCACTTTGCCACCTTATGGTTTCAACTTTATCACTTTACCTCTTCGTGGTTAGTTTTGTTAGCACTTTGTCCCCTACCAACATATTTGAGAGCTCCTTCGTGTCTTTTTTGGTTATACCAACTAAGAAAGTGCTTATTTATGATATAAACTGTTAAACCAGTAAATTTACCCATAAAGATATGTCTAATTTGCATAGTTTGATATTTCCTTTTGCTCAATAAAGCTTACTACGACAACACCAAATTTTCAAACCATTTCTTCGTTTGTCCAGTTTTACCTTAGACAATACGTAGATAAGTTACTATACGAGTTTTCAAGAAGTTAAAGTACTAGAGAAATACTAATTATATTAGTTAAAATTAATGAATTTGTAGTCCAAGTTAATGAAATGAAACTAGGGGGTAAAGTGCTAATGAAACTAACCACAGGGGGGCAAAGTGACAAAGTTCAAACCACATGTTGGCTAAGTGATTTTGTCTCAAACCATAGGGAGGCAAATTGAATTGAACCCTTTATTTTAATATAATTGATATATCTTTGCTAAAATCTACAATATAATTTGATGTGATTTACAGGCCTTGAGAGGGTCCATGGATTTACTTTTGGAGATAGTCTTGATGAACATAAAAGAAGCAAGTGGCTAGACTTCAAAGCAAGGCTAAAGAAGGTAGCTCACGACTTTATAGAATAGTTTGCTTAAATTTCTCTTTTGATGTGTTTCTCACCTTTGGGCAGAGTAGCAATTGGTCACACTATAAGATTCTATTGATCTGATTACCATCAGATGGCAACGCTTATTATTTATTTAATTGTTACACAATGTTCCTCTTGCGGCCAGGAGGGTGGGGGAAAGAAAAGGAGTAACAGATAACTGTAGGCATTGTAAATTCATCATTTTCATGATACTGTTTACTTGGGGAATCAAGAGACTTCTTCTGTCCTATGCTTATGCTAAATCTGTATATATATAACAGGTCACAAGTGTCAAGTCTATTTAACAAAGAGTGAAGGGAATGTTATTTAGGTGTTAATTAGTGGTTGAGTAGAGTCAAGGGAAGGTCACTAATGTCAAGTCTATGCTACTTCTGAATATTTAGATATTACTTGTCAAATGCTTTCTCTAATGTCAATGCTTAATAGATAGAAGCTATCATACAATCAATATCTTCCTGTCTTGGAAGGTTTTGATTTGATTTAGCCTTTTTAAACCTGTGGCTGCAAGGTCTTTGACCCCATTTCTTTGATCTGCTTTTCATTTTGTGCAGCTTCTTAGCTTGGAAGAACCTTGGACTTTAATTCTTGATGACGCAGTGGCCAATTCTTTTGTAGCACCAGTGACTGATGATCTAAAAGCTGACAATCAATTAACATGTAAGTTTTCCTTCAAAAATCCCAGACCTAAAGTTGTACGTAATGGAGTTGGCATTTTCCTAGTTTAAAATTTGAAGTGATAACTATGTTTTTCTTGTCCGTGGCCCCTTTGCATGCACTGGGTATGCTGTTCTATCAGATCAGTCTTGAGTTATTGAGGTGATGGCCCTCTATATTTTCCTAGTAAGGAGGACTGAAATCAAATACAAACGAAATGTTTCTATGCCTTGGGTTTTGTTGCCTTGTGCAGTTTGCTTGTGTAGTAATGCAGTTTCAAATTTCATTATGCTTGATCATATAACTACGGATCATGTCTTTCCTGGTGTCCTCATTATTGATAAAATACTTCTCTTTCTTCATTAAGTTAAAATAGTTTTTGTGTTGTTTTGAACTGAAGCATATCAAATCAATGATTTGAATTCCTTGGGAATCCTGTGTACTGCCATGGAAACAAACAAAAGGATTTGTAGGAGAACATGTCAAGTATAATTTGTTTGCATTTGACATTTCCCGTGTTAGGGGCACGGGTTTGAACCTTTTGCATTACTGAACGATGTCTGTGTGCCCTTCTGAATTTGCATGCATAATCAGAATCATGTGATAAGTGGGTGTAATAAGCTGTGTGCATCAAATGTAGCTGACTGTTTATCCAAGCATTACCAAAAGTGACCCATATGGAGGAATTGTTCTTCTGCTTAATTTACTTTAGTCTTACGGTTTTCTGTTTTGGAATTTTATTAACATGGTATCTCCAGTTGAGGAATATGAGCGGTCATGGGAGCAAAATGAAGAATTAGGTCTGAATGATATCGACACCTCTTCCGCAGATGCTGCTTATGATTCAGTAAATACTACTACTGAAGTTGAGTGAACATTATGTCTAATGGCCGTTTGATTTGCGATTATGTTTTGAAGATGTAGAGCTGTGAAGTTATAAATCATGAAAATTTTCAATTTAAAAGTAGTTGGCTACATTTTTACAGTTATGTTGAATTATAGTGCTTGATTTTGGTTTATTTAGAAATTTGAAAAATAGCTAGTTAACATTTTTGCACTTGATAGATTACCTTTTGTTTTTCCTTTAGAAGAATTTGTACCATATATTACCTGACGATGTGTTAAAAACTGGACATTCGATTTTGACAAAGATGACAAATAGTTAGTCATCTGTCACGCCTAAGTGTAAAAGTGACATTCAATAATGAAAAAAAAATGGATTCATTTAAAGTTGAAAAATACTTCGTATAAAAGAAAGCTGAGTAAACTATAGAGCACTTGGGCAATTATTGAAATACGAAATTTCATCAGCGTTCAAAACGCGGGAAGGAGATTGTGACCAGCTTTCAAAACTTGGGGCGGAGATTCTGACTGTGCAACTTGCTTTGATTTTTTTAAGGTATATTTGAATTGAAAGAAAAAGGAAAAGAAAGAAGAGAAAGGAAAGACTTATTTTAAATTTTTAAGTTTAAAATGTTTAAACTAAGTTTTGTTTTTACTTTCTCTTTTCTTTTATTTCTCTTAATCCAAATAAAGCAATTTCATGGTACATGACCCATATCTCATGCAGTATTTATCCAACATGTTACATGCCCTCTCCATCATTTGCCCCCCAACCTCTTTCGTATTTTTTTTCATATTTTTTAATGTTGCTGGCCTAGATCAAGATTTGGAAACAAATCCTTTAATGCACTTTGATGATGAAGACATCTCACAGGATCTTCATGGCTGGCACTGCATCTTGATTGTTAAAAATCCATGTACTCAAATGCACACATGGTTGGTGTTAACCTGAAGGATTCACTGTGGCTCAAGGATTTCATTTGTTGTTCTTTGGCAAGACAATTGGCAGGCTGCGGGTCCCTACAATGGAGCCCCTAATTATACGAAGGGACTTGAGTAATTATCTCATTCTTGCTCGATGGGCACAAGCCTGGCATTTGATGGTGTGATTCTATCCCCCATTTTGGTTGTTAAAACATCAGGGATAGATAGGTGCAGTTTTTGCTTGGAAGTGAAGCAGTAACTAGGACCTATCCTAACTGTTGATGAATCAAGTTAAGCTAATGTTGATCCTGGATTTACTTTCCAAGATGAGAAGCTTGTGCAAGAAGTCAAAGTTTGGGCCAATGTTGTTAAGATTGGACGAGAGAGTGAATTGATGAGACTTTTTCTTTAAATTTAACCAATTAAACTGTCTAATCAAATTAGATGACATCATAAAAATAATTAACATGAAATAGTATAAAATTTATGAAAAATCATAAAATATAAAAAAAATTCGATTTTTAAAAAATTATTAACTAACCGATTCAAGCGATTTTAATTAATGTTCTTCGATTTTGGCCGATCTAAACTGATTTGATTATAAATTTAATTATAAAGTTGAATCATAAATAGTTGAATATCTTGGTTCATAGTCAAATTATTTGGTCTATTCCGGTTTTAACAATAATGATTTGGACAAAAAAATAAAGAAGCTTGCCCTGAAAGAAAGAGACAAAGTGATAAACAGAGTGCCATCTCAAAGTGATGTGCCATCTGAAATGAAGCAGGAATGAGGAACACGTCCTAGTTAGAATTAGTCCCAACAAGAAACCTGTTACAGAGTTAGGGGGTCACCTTCAGACTGATAAGATTTAGGGGTGTTATGGTCGTGCCTTGTTGTTTACTCTAGTTTTCGGTTTATGTCCTTGCACCACTTTTTCTTTATTGTTGTTTATTATTAAGCTTGTAAGTTGTATCGAAGGCTATTTTGTTTTGTTGCGATTTTACTGGGCAAATTTCGTAACATAAATTACAGAAAAAAAAAAGAGTGATGTGACAAAAAAATTATATCTGAAAAATTTAGAAATAAAATTTAATAATAAATATAAAAAAGTTACACAATTTGAGTGAAAAACCCTAAATATGGAGAAATACTTCAATTTGTTAATAAAAAGCAAATGCTTTGTGCTACTGTTAAGGTTAAACTGTAAAGAATTTATGTGAATATGAGACATTACAAAACGAACATGAATGGCCAAATTAGAAAGAGGAGATTAACTATTAAACAGTCACTTTAAAGTGTACTCATTATAAGAATGTGTTTTGCTTAATTTTGGCCACTTTAAAGTGTTTTCATTTCATTTTTTTTTTTTGGGTTTTCCTTAAAGTTTAAGTTTGTTGAAAAAGTAGTCTACCATATTCACATTAAAAAGAAAAAAAATTAATCGCACTTTTAATCTCTTTGGTATAACTAACATTTGGTTATGAATTTTTTATTATTTACAATGATATTGACTCATAATTTTAAATTAATGCAATGTCTTTTTTAGATGGATATTGACATGACACACTTTCTAAAATGTGACATTATGTCATTTTATCGACACGTAAGTAAAGTAAATAAAAAAGAATGTTATATTATTCAATTTTTCTTTAAATTTGCATTGCCAGATCAACAAAGATGATACAACAGCAGCATCCAATTAATTGGAAGATTAATTACAATAATTTTAAAGTTATAAGGCTAACATTATTACAATGACGGGACCAAAATTAAATTTTAACAAAACTAAGATAATTACAGAGAAAAAAAAAGATGATTAAATTTTGATAGAACTTTATATTGTTAGAATCTATTAAGACATATAGTAAAATTAATTTTAAATCTAATAAATATTATTATATAAAATATATTAAACATTAATCAATTCAAATGAAATTAGATCTCAGTTTCTTAAATTTTTTTTCTTAATTTTGACATAAATGCATTGAATAGTCACATGAAACTATCATTTTTATATATCATTTCTTTAAATTCTGTTTTAAAATAAATACCTAAAAATTAATACATATGGATGAGATAAATTCCTGCATCTCATGGGAATAAAAATTAGTTATCAAAATAAAATATGATTCTTAATATGACACTTATTAATAATTCTCTAAATTATTTTTCAGTGATAGTGAAAAAAATTACTGATATGATATATATATATATATATATATATATATTCAAATAATTTTAAATAATTTATTTATTTGATTTCCTTTCCTATAATTAGAATTGAGAAGTTAAAATCTCTGTTTCAAAGGCAACTTTGGAATTCTCTATCTGCTTTTTAAACTCCCTAAACCCTCTTATTGAGTCTCCTCTTTTTCTCTCTTTTTCTTTCTTGTTTTCTTTCTTTCTTTCTTTCTTCTCTCTCTAGAAAAGAGAAAAGCGAAGAGAGAGAGAGAGTGCAGGTCAAGACAGGGCTTCGCTTCGATACACCAAAAGCATCAGCTCTTCCCAGATCTCTCTCTTCCAAATCCCTAACCGGCGATCGAAGCCTGAGAGTAAGAAAGAAGAAGAAGATGAGCCATAACCAGAAGCCTCTGATCTACGCCTTCGTTTCTCGGGGAACTGTCGTTCTTGCTGACTACACAGAATTCTCCGGCAACTTCAACTCCATCGCCTTTCAGTGCCTTCAGAAGCTTCCCGCCACCAACAACAAGTTCACCTACAACTGTGATGGCCACACCTTTAACTACCTCGTTGACAATGGCTACAGTGAGTTCTTCTTCCTTCTTTTTCCTTCTTCTGCTTTGGCGCTGATTCTTTCAGTTTGTGGATCTAATTCGAGTATGGTATTGGATTTATACTGCGAGAGAGGGACGAATCGGTCATCAAGTTATTGCCTTTAAGAATTTTTGTGCTTAAGCCCTTATAGATTACCCTGCGTGTTTAGTGGTAAAATGAATTAAAACTGCAATTCGGTTTTGGAATATGAAAACCAAAATTTCCTTGAGTTGATTTATGTTTCGTAGGAGTGACGTGATCTCTTCTTGTCATCCTTTCTAAAATTTTTCTTGTAACCCTGCGAAGAACAGAAGGAATATTCTTAGATAACCACATACGATCTTCATGAGTAATTATTTGGATGTCTTTTATTGCTTAGATTAATTCTTTTGTCTTATTCTTGGGCGCTTGTAGGCCAAAACTGAGGGCAAAATCCTGTTGAAAGTAAAACTGCTTTTATATCATGTTTATGCAATAAAATGCTCATTTCACTTGTTACATAGTTGTGTTTTATTCAGATAGGTGGTAAACCTTTTTTTACCATAATTGTTACTTTCAAAATCTCCATATGCTAGGCTAGCCTAAAATTAAAGCATAAAAAACTAGCCTTTCTATGTATGCCTTAAGAAATTCTTTGCAAACTGATGCAAGCCTTACACCACTTAGTCCTTAAATTATCATCATTATATGGTTTTATCCTTTTTACTTTTCAACCTTTTCAATTTCACATAATTTTAAGCTATATATTTGATGTAGATTGGTGAAAGTACTACAGTCATGTTCTGCCATATGTTGGATAGTGTTGTTATCCACTAATGACTAAATCAGGGAAGAATAAAAGAGAAATCAATTTTGGGCTTTCTTGGTAAACATTTTAAGTTTTGAAAACTAATGTCTCTTGGTAATATTTTCAGTTTCTGTATGCTTACTATTAGGCTTCGAAACCTGTGGGTCAAGTCTTCTTGTTAATCACATAACGAGCTTCTTAATGCTAGTGAATTTTTCATATTTGTAGTGTTGTTGACCTTGATTAAATGTGCCTCCTGATCATCCATCTTGAGTTTTTTGTTCATTGGCCAAACTAATTTGTGTTCTTTTTTTAAACGTATTCCTTTTTTCTTATGGTGGAGAGGGGGTTAAGTTTTGAGTTAGACCTCTTAAAATTTTAGAATTTCCAACATATAAAACTTATGAAATACCAATAAACAAGAGAATAATATCAACATATGCTACTTTAAGAATATATTAATACTCAGAATAGAGGTAACATTATGCTTAGGTAAAGTTCCTACATTTCTGTTTGTAATGGTTGCTTTATAAGTTTTTAAAAAATCCTGCATTTTTTAGAGGCTAATCTTAAAATGTTGAAGTTTGGTAGTGTTCAGAAATGTCTGACTTTTGGGATGTTGTAGCATATTGTGTTGTTGCAGATGAATCAGTTGGAAGACAGGTGCCCATGGCTTTTCTAGAGCGTGTCAAGGATGATTTTGTGTCAAAATATGGTGGTGGAAAGGCCGCTACAGCTCCTGCCAACAGCCTTAACAAGGAATTTGGGTATTGAGCTTCTGTTCTAGTTTCTAAGCTTGTAAAGCTTAATGCTGGAGGATTTATTGTGTTCTTTTAGCTCATATACTATGCTCTTTGCTGCAGGCCAAAATTGAAGGAACATATGCAGTACTGTGTTGATCATCCTGAAGAGATAAGCAAGCTTGCAAAGGTGAAAGCTCAGGTTTCTGAAGTTAAAGGTGTCATGATGGAGAATATTGAAAAGGTACAGATACACTACTTAGCTGCATTGATTTAAGAGGATGATACCACAGAATTTGAAGAGATCAAATTGTGTAGTAAACCACAAGAATAATTTTTTACAAAAGATAGAGTAAATGTGGTCATGTTTAAAATTTCCAAAACAACAAAGGCAACAGAACAGATTCGATCTTTGAGGAAAACTGAACATATGAACACTTAAAACATAATACATAAGACCTTTAAATTATTTTGGCTAGCATTTTATTAGATTCTTGCATTGAGCTTGTACAGTATTGATATTTCTAAAAGTCCAGCTTTGGCATCAGATTTTGATCTGGCATACTTACAGCTAGAAATTCTCTTTCATTACATTTTGGATGTGAAGTGATTATAGAAATTTGTGAGCCGTGTTTCATGCAGATACATAATTTTCTTTTCCCAACAAAATAAAAAGTAAACAAACGAGGGATCATGTGTGTGATCTCACAATTTTCTTTTATAACTGAGAAGAAAATGTGATTGTTCATTGATCTCAAGTAACTATACCGCCTAATTTGGGAAAAAACACAGGCTTAGGAGGGCTGGGGCAGGAGTGAAGAAAATTTGAACCTTCCATTCCCCTTTTCAGATTGAACACATTTCCCATATTTGCTGTCTACTATATAGGTTCTAAGTATTTGAGATAGTTTTATTAGGCATAGCCCAGCTACATTGAAAGAAATTTTGTCAGAAACCATTTCAGAAAATTAGACTGCCATCATTGCAGGAAGACAATGTAGCTTGATGATGTTAGAATGCCATCATTTCTGAAAATGAAGTGGCGGATGATGTTAGAAGAAAAAGAAAATGTGGCTTAGTGTTCACATTGGATTTTGAGAAAGCTTACGATTGGGTGAGTTGGGGTTTCTTAGATAAGGTTCTTGACTGTAAGGGCTTTGCTGCTAGATGGAGAAAGTGGATTCTCTAGATGTTTCTCAACTGCTACATTTTCAATGATCATGAATGGTGAGCCTAAGGGTTGGTTTCATGGAAAGTGGGGAGTTAGGCAAGGGGACCTTCTATCAACGTTCTTCTTGTCCTTAGTGGTTGATGTCTTAATTCTCTTGTTTTCAAAAGTTTTTGATAGGGATCAATGGTATTAGAGTTGGTTTGGATACAAGCCCAGCTCAATAAGACAGCTAATTAGAGTTGGTTTAGTAGTCTTATTCAGTCTTATTGGGCTGGGGTTGTACTAGTAGTACTACACTAGTACTTGACCTAATTATTAGTCTGGATAGGTGTTAGTGCTTTGCATTATAACACATCTTATATTAATATAATCTCATTATTCAGAGTATCTCTATTCTCTTTTTCCTCCTTTTTTACCTAAACCCTATACATCCTCCTTCAATTTTCTGATGATACTATTCTCTCTTTTTTGGAGGAGCATAGAGATACTTTTGTGAATGTTCTGTCTATCCTTAAGTTCTTTGAGGCTTGCTAAAAGTAGTTTGGCTAATTGGAATGTGGACAATCAGATTCTTTCCTCTGCTTCTGTGGCTAGTTGTTAGATTTTTCTGTGGCCTCTTACTCGGGAGTTTCTTTGGTTGAAATTCCTTGACCTATATCTTTTTGCAATCCTTTCATTCACAACATTTCAAAGCCATGGGCAGTTGGAAGAGTGCTTTCGATACTTTGGGTGGTTGGATTACTTTTTCAAACTTGTTTGTTTAGTGTTCCTCTTTATTATCTCTCACTCTTTTGTATTGCAATGGGAGTGGCTCAAAGGATAGAGAAAATTATGAGAAATTTTGTTTGGTCTGGTGCTGTCGGTCAGAGAAGAGATCTTGTTAGTTGGGAGTTGTGATGCAAACCTAAAAATAAATGGGGATTCCATCTTGGAATTTGGTGGCTAAATGACTGTGGCACTTTCCTTTGTAGACTATTTCATTATGGCACCAAGTTATTTTGAGTAAGTATGGTTTAGATCGGAATGAGTGGGATGCCAACCCGGCGATTACTGCAACTTACATTGCATAACTATGTTATGAGTATTGGGTATAATACCATAGGATACATAAACACAGCAATTTTTATAATATGGGTGCAGCTAGGTATTTATTTAAAATGTCTAAAAAATTCTGTGTAATTTCTGTGTAATTCATATTCATCCCCAAAGTTACAATTAACAAAATATAACCATTGCAACAACAAAGCATAGACATTGTCAGAACTCACAACAAAAATGCAATACAAGCATTCCAAATTACATCGAAAGAACCATGATAAATTCACTACTAGTCTATAACCAATTAACCAAAGGACCAAAACATAAGAATGAAAACTCAAGCCTTACCATCATCTCCATTGTTCATAAATTCACTCACTACCTTGCCATTTCTTTTCAAGGTGATTGTAGTTGCATGACCAATTCATATACTTGTTGTATTATTGGTTTGGTTCTTTCTCTGAAACTCAACTGAAGTTTTCACCAGAGATGTATATACATTTCCATCCTCCTTTCCTTTTCAGATTTCTGTATGTTATAATGATATACAAATGGGTTTCATCACATACCTCATTGTTCATCTGTTTGAAATTTGTTTTATTAGATACTGCTTTATTCCTGATGTATATGTGTTCAATTTCAGTAGTCTTCCAATTTAAATTCTCCTCTCAAATACTCTTGTGCATTTGCAAATTGATTCCAATCTTCACCTTTGTGGTTGTTTGTATGCTGACAGCTTTCACTGCCTGCCTACATTCAATTAGTTTTATTATATGCTCTTGCACATTCATTCCCAAAATTATGTGTCTCCTAATTCTTAAGACTCATTGCTAAAAGCTAAAGTTAACTTTTGTAACATGCAAGTGCACAGTTATATGTTAATTACACTGAGTGGAGGACTATGCTTGAGGCTGTCACTGTCAGAATAATCTCTAAATTCGGATCCTATTTTGTCAAATATGAAATGAGCCAGATGCTTGATATTGCAGCTACTAAAATCATCTGCACTAGTAAGAATGTGTCATTCAGCAGGAAAGAAGCTTCTGTTCACTAAAGGATAGGATCCAATATGATCTTGTGCTTACATTCCCAAAACTATGTCTCCTAATTCTTAAGACTCTTGAAACTCCATTATATATTAGACTATGGAATCATTGCCAAAACCTAAATTTAACCTTTGTAACATATGCAGTTGCTCTGTTATATGTTATTATGTTAATTACACTGAGTGGAGGACTGATGCTTGAGGCTGTCTTTGTCAGAATAATTTGTAAATCAGGATCTTGTTTTGTCAAATATGAAATGAGCCATATACTTGATGTCATGGCCGTCAAAATCATCTGCATGTCATTGCAGCAGGAAAGAACCTTCTGGTCACTAAAGGATCCAAATCTCTGTTGGCATTAAATGTTAATATTGTTATACTATAATTTATCATAATGCCAATGAGCTTATACAGATATTGTGGTTTGGCAACTTATCTTCAATCAACTGTAGAAGTTGCAGAGTTATTTCTTAAAGCCTATGCAGTGATTAATACTTCTATGATTTTTCCTTGTGTAGAAAATTTATGAATTTTGTTACGGCACACGAATTCTGCTCCACATAATTGTTCATGGTACTTCTATTGTACTTGGTCGAGCTGTGCTTTCTGAATGAAAGTTCAAGTTCAATCCTTTCCTTAGCCAAAAACCAAATAATATTAAGCAAGATATGTTTGTGGCTGTTAATTGTTCTACATCTGCCAAATGTTTATAGAGGTTTTCTCAAAGGCGATAGAAATTTTGCATTTCAATGACATATAAAGGAGTGAGTTTGTGTCTTTTCTTTATGCCACACTGATATTCATTGTAATCTATCTATGCTATAGATAAGCAGAGATCACACAAGTTATACATATCAGTAGAAAAGAAGAAAAAAAGAAAAAGGCAGTCAAATTTTTGGCATTCCTAGACCTTTAATTGGATCAAGATGGCTAATGCATAAGGACATTTAATCAGATTGTATTGACACGTTTATAATTTAATGTAGGTTCTGGACAGGGGTGAAAAGATAGAGCTTCTGGTGGACAAGACTGAGAACCTTCATCACCAGGTTAGTATGTAGTATATTTGCATCTAGCTGTTATTATCTGCATGGAAGGTCTGGAATTTATGAAAAATTCTTATCTATACTACATAGAAAGAAGATTCCTCTCTTTTGGTGTCTTCTTTTTTTTCTCCCCAAAAAGTGATATTTTGGTTTTACTATAACTAAAATGAGAGGGTAAATTTATTTTTTAATGAACTTTTTTAATATATATATATATATATTACATTTTAGTATGCATAATCAGGATTATAAGTCTGTTTAGTTTCTCAAACATTCTCTTGATATTTGATGCCATACTGAGTCTCCTGATAAGATCTCCCCGCCTGGGATGTAGCAACCAGAAAAGTGTTTCAGAGCCATGTTTTCACTTTTCTGTTTCCAATTTTAGCTTTGATTGCCGAAGCATGAAACACATAGAAACGGGGGTGGGGGACAAGGGGGAATTAGAAACCAAGAAAAGAATAATTATTTTTTCAGTTACTTTCCTGTTCCCAAATATGTATATTTGGCGCTTTTTAAGGAAAGAAACATTTTCTCTCAGGCACAAGATTTCAGGAATTCAGGTACCAAAATCCGGCGAAAAATGTGGCTGCAAAACATGAAGATAAAGCTGATTGTATTGGGAATTTTGATAGCACTGATCCTCATAATAGTCCTTTCTGTGTGTCATGGGTTCAACTGTGGTGGCAAATAAGCACGATTCTCCGAGGCCTTTTTATCTTGTTATTTCAACCTTCTTGTGATTATAAGAGGAAAGATATATCAATGTATGACATGACTCTTTGTATGTAGTAAAGATAACAAATCTCGTATACTGGTCACTTTGTTCTACTTATGAATGCTTTTGAAAATATAAATTGGGTTGTCCACTGGTGTTCCATTTCCTTTCCTTCACTTTATCCATGTTGTCATCAATCATGCAAATTAGTTTCTTGTTTTGTCATCTTATTTTTAAATGTTTCCAGTATTTTCCATTGTAAACGTGAGAATTCTTGAACCCCTTACTTCGGGTTTCTTAAAATTCATGTGATATTTCATTTGATTCTATACAAGTACATGTTTTTGTAGCTTTTTTTTTTATGACTATGGCTTATTCTGTGATCGATAGTCGTATGAGTTTTTTTGTTTTGTTCAAAGGAATGAGAGCAAATCAATAGTCAAGTGAAGCCAAGCAAACAACTTCTCGTGATGCATAATCAATCCAAGAACTGTGCAGAAAGGCAATAGGCTAGGCAGACAGCAGCTCTATAATGTCATGTTTTTATAGCATATTGAGAAATGTCTTAGCTACAAAGCCATTGACAATTCTAATTATAAGAAAATAGGATAATTTTTTCTTCAAATGCTAGACACTTTTTTAAGTTAACCCACTTAGTTATTGAAATATGTAATGTATACTTGCATTACTTTCATGTCAACGGGGCTATCAGTATATGCTCAACAAATTACTAGACAAAATTTAAAATATATATATGTGACCAATAATAACAATTATAAATTAATAAAAATTATTTTAGTAACAATATCTGTTTTTATTGTTGCGTAAAGATTGATTTCTTGATCAGATTATCACATGATCACTAACTAATAAATTCAAAAAAATCTTTACTATTAATGAAAAGAACCCAAAAAAAAAGTTTTGCCATTAAACTGCAAAAAAGAAAAAATATTCATATACTTAGAAAATAAATTCATAAATAATATGGAATCATAAATATAAATAAAATTATAATATTTCATAATTTATATATTAAGATTTTCAATTTTTTTGTAACCTTCTTCACTTTTATATCTTTATCCACATCGTTATTTTTGTTAGGTATTACAATCAGGTAATGTTTGGGTTAGCTTTGGGTACACTTGAACTAATCTACCACTTGAACTAGGAGTCTAGGACTGATAAGGAAGTTCCATGATAGGCATTATTATTGGTAATTATATTATATGCAATTTCCTTAATAGATAGGCCATCATTGATTACTTTTTGTGCCATAAAAATATCTGTCTTGCTGAGGATTTTTGGTTTAGTGAGAAATGGTTGAAGATCATGACTCTTGCAAAATGATATACAAAGATCGCCATGAAGTATGTTATAATGTGTAATTGATTACACTATAACATCTTTATGATTATGTCAATAAATTACCAGTTTATGTGACTATGGATGACGTATGCCTCTTAAATGCATATTCTTGCCCATAATTCTATATTAAAGGTAGACATTAGTTTATTATAAATGCTTAAGCCTTAAAGGTTTGAGATTCAATTAAATACTAACAAGAACTTACAATTAGTTTTCCCAATTTTATTTTATTTTTTGAATCGAAGACTGTCTTGATACTTGTGAAATTAATTACTGCAGTTTACAAATTTGACATATTAATAATATTATTCCTAATTTTACAAAACAGAAAAGCTCACCCAAATTGTCAAGAACTACAATATTCATTCATCAACATATTTCAAATTTTCAAATAGAAATATACTATTTTCACAATTATAAAAGTACACTACTTCTACACTAATTAATACACATAATAGCATTGTTTCTATCAAAGTTTTAATTGTGGCACTTAAATATTTTTTGTGCAGTTCAAATTTGTGAATGTCATATGACATGGAGAAAGTAATGTCAGAAACGACTTTCTCTTTAAATTATTTATTGAAATATTATCCACTCTCTCGTTATCTACAAGTTAAGTATAACTCGCAATTTCCCAACGGTTCCACACGAATAGAAATAAATAAATTTGTGTTCCAAAGCAACAGAACTTTATAAAACAATTTGAAAACATATTGGACATTTTTATCAACAGTACCTTGAAATGTTGCATTTTCAAGGGTCAACTAGACAAACGTTCAAAACTCATGCATGGTAAGCTGGAA
Organism: Castanospermum australe; assembly: GCA_019955255.1. Taxonomy (NCBI): domain Eukaryota; kingdom Viridiplantae; phylum Streptophyta; class Magnoliopsida; order Fabales; family Fabaceae; genus Castanospermum; species Castanospermum australe. The sequence goes on from NSJW01000802.1 coordinate 645,955, forward strand.
AGTTTTCTTGCATATAATTCAACACAAATTACATGGGATCATACGTTGAACTTGAATGGCCCAATTATTCCAAGAATCTAATAAGCAAAATCAAGGCTACAGCTGTGGTTTGTTGTTAAGGCAAACCATGTGTGCGCAGGTTCTATAATGCCTTTCATTCTTATACACTATAAAGTGATATAAAAGTTATATCTTTTTAAATTCTTATATAATGATGAATTGGTTCAATCTTTACACAATAAATTTAGTATATTAAAAAATTGTTTTAGACATAAGATTAAAGATTTTATGAGAGATTAGAGAATAAAATTTTTTAAATTGACTATTTGTATTCATTGTATGATCTTATCATATATTGAGAGTTTTATGCAATGGTAGATATTTATGAAAAAAAAATTGACTAAAAGTAGTATAAAATATAATAATAAAATAATAAAATTCATTTTCTTTTGTAGCCCTTGTGAAATTAATTTCGTTTAAAACTATAAAGCCCCTCTCAACAATGCGTTTGGGCAGCCAGTTGGAAACATTGAAACAGAACAAACTAACATCAAATGCTATTATACTAATATAACCTCAGAAATTTTAATTGTTGAAAATGGAAAGAAAAGATGCAAATAAAATTTTAATATATGCTCAGATAATAATTCACCCTCAGAAGTCAAAGTCTCAAGTTTGCCAAATATTTCTGATCCAATTGTCTCGCCCAGATTTGTTATCAAATGACGCAAGGTATCCCCTTCAATCAAGGGCAATTCTACATTAATTCAATTATGAACCTCCATATGTTTATGTCCAACAACACACATTACTGACATTAGGGGAAGGAAACAAAAGAATACAAAGCCTATATAAATTTGGCATTATGGGAAATTATGGGTAATGACTTCAAATATATTCATGCCAGGGTATGACTAATTTTATTGAATCAAACTATGAAAATTTTAAAAAATAATATGAAGATTGAAAGAAACTTCAATTTGTAATGTTCAGGTTTAACATTCATTTAAAACTGCAATTTCAATAACTTACCTTTGGAATGAGATGAACATGAAATATTTTAATCAAACTAAGAAGAAATCTATGCATACATTAACATTATATTATCTATATATTCTCACATCATGGATGAACAATTAAAATGATTTTGATGAAGTCAATATTTTTTGTTCACGTAAGCTGCTTCACGGGTCAAGTCAGGCGAAGAAGAAAACCTGAAAATGGCTGACATTTGAATAATGAACTTTATCTAATCTTGGTTACAATTAACAAATAATTAGGTAATAACAATATAGGATTTGACTTTTATAAAGCGAGTAATTTATTTTAAAGAGTAAAGTGAAAAATATTAGTCATTAATAAAAAAATTAAAGAAATAAATTTTAACAACCTCATAATTTATTATATATGTGTATGTATTTTATTATAATATCAATAGTTAATTTTCTCATCAACATTTATTATTATCTTTATCTTATAAAGTGAACTTTCACTTTAGTGTGTGTGTGTGTCTATATATATATATATATATATATATATATATATATATATAATATATATATATATATATATCTTTGCCTAAGTATCTCTAATATATTTGAGTGCAAGAGTAATCACATTTAGATATAGAAATTGTCCTTCCCAATAATACATTTTTATAAAAAATTTGAAATATCTAACATCACACACACACACACACACACACACACATATATATATATATATATATATATATATATATATATATATATATATATATATATATATATATCTTTGCCTAAGTATCTCTATATATTTTGAGTGCAAGAGTAATCACATTTAGATATAGAAATTGTCCTTCCCAATAATACATTTTTATAAAAAATTTGAATATCTAACATCACATAAACCTATCCACTTAACTCAACTTACTTACTACTTAATTCGTAACCTGTTAATATATATATTTTCAATTTGGGCGGCATTTTATAAGGCAGCATTGGATCAGGATAAAGAGAAAAAATTAATGGTCACTGTCTTCTCCCAATCAACGTTTCACCTAACAATGGCGTTTTGATCTAAATCCGTAATTTGATTCCTTGCTTGAAAGTTAGACTGAACTTGTTATAGATGACAATCACAATAATTTATACACAACTTGGGAGAAGGGTCAAGCACATGAAATGGTCTAAATCAACTTTTACATAAATGGGTGCAGTTTACTGAAAATGACATATGCAATATTGCATACCCATACATACATGTCCTGCCCCTAATTGAACTGTTTTGTCTTTTCATTGTTCCCCTGAAAGGTCCCTTTGCAATGTGCGTTCATTGCACATATATCTTTGGTTTTAGATAAAAGAAAATTAGAGGTACACAAATCAGCTAAAAAACTGTCAAGTGCTTGTTGGGTAAAAAGTACTATATATTTGTGACCAAAGGTGCATGGAGGACCAAAGATAATTGCCTTAAATCGAATGGATTATATCAATAGAATTTCATTCATTTAATCGACTTTTCATTTATAATAATTACATAATTTAAATTTAAATTTTAAGTCTTTTTATTAATAAATAATTTGTAATTTTACTGTAAAATTTACATAAGATGTAGTCTACTTCTCCTTTATCAACTACATTTGAGTTAATTTTTTTTTAAAAAAAAGGCTTAAAACAAAAGCAATGGAGGAGTAGGAATTTCTTTCTCCATTATAAAAAAACAATAGATCCAAATGTTTTTTTTTCTCAATTTATTTTTGTAGTTGAGTGCAAGTAGATGACATGACACCATAAAAAGCTTGTTATTGGTATCACAACAAGAAGAAAATAATTTACTAGGCATATTTTGAAATACCTTTCTTTCTCAACTTAAAGTTGCATTGTATCATATATAAAACCATTGTGCGTTGCTGATATCATGTGAAGAATTTGTTACTTCTACTAAAAATATTTATTTTTCGTACTCACCTGTTTTATGATAATATATAGTGATATTTATTAAAAAAAATTTAAAAAAAATCGTTGGCTAAATGACGAAGTTTCTGATTATGAAATTTCTTCCTTTTCCTATTCTATTTCTTAATTACTTTCGCTCTCAACCTCAAGACTGCAAGTAAGAATGAATTTGCATATGTACATTGTACAATAGCAATCACATCGATCTTAAACAGTTGCATCCTGCACTTTTTTTATAACTTATTTATGCAATTGAAACTTCTTATACAAGATACATGGCCCTTTGCACTTTCTCACATCTAGAAAGAAAATGGATCCCATATGATGATATATATATATATATATATATATATATATATATATATATATATATATATATATAAGTACCTTACTTTATTTTATGAAACTTATTGCTGTTAATTAAACTTGTGACGCATGCATGCCATGTGGTTGCTCTAACACGCTAACAATAAGCTGATTACACAATCAATTACCTAAGCATTAAAAAAAAATGAAATCATATAGTGTATAGTAAACAAATATATATAGCTCATTTTTTTTTCTTTAAATTAAGCTTAGCCCCTGTGCTTAGTCTATGAAAGAGACCTATACAGATAGTTCAAATTGAGCCAACGCGTACAAAATTCAGCGTAGTGCATTTTGCAAGGGTTTCCACTTAATTATTTGTGTCAAATTAAAAAAAAAACAAAAAGAAGAAATAAAGAAACCCATATATTGAATCACATCAACTTGGTCACTAGAGCCAAACAAGTACTCTACCATGAGTCGAGAAATTGATTTGAAACTCAGAAAGGAAACAAAAAAACAATCATCCATCTATGTCACTACAAGAGGTTGATGTTGAAAGATTGGTCCACACCCTCTGCCTTATGGGGTCAAATATAATAGTTTCACTAAAGTACGTGACCCATGACAACACTAAGAATTATCATTACCTATTAAAATTGTTTATAATAAGCACAAATTTTCTGGCAACGTGCCCATCCAGCAGCCTCCAAAAGAGAAATTCCAAGAAAGTGACACACACCAATCTCTATCAGTTTGGTTTGCATTTGTTGTTAACTTTTGCGGTATTGTCTCTCTTGGCCAACTTAATTCATTGTGGTTTTGCTTGAATTTGCTTTTTTTTTAAAATCAAAAGTAAATAATGTAAATTCTCAAAATACTACTAGCAATTTTCTGTGGGTTTTCAAAGCTTTTAATTCATACTAACTCATAAGATTCAATGTAAAATTATTTTTGGTTAAGCTAGTATATACCTGATTTTAGTTTTAAAAAATTAGTAACAAAAATCACTCTTCACATAAAAAAAATAAATTAATTAATCTAGTGTCAAAACAATTTTTTTTTTAAAAAGCATGTTTTACAAAATTCTCTCTTAAACTAAAAATTAAATTCTCCTGAAAGAAATCATGGTAATAAAAGTCATTATGAATGAATTTATATAGTTGGGTGTTTTGAAATTGTAGCTATACGCATCAAGGACCAAAATTGATTGATTGTCCATGAAAACAATGTGTCCAAAGATGATAATTGTCAAGAGAAATTTCAAACGTCTAATCATTCTTGTTCTTGTAGTGCTACGAATTAGTTGGAATTGATTTGTTTGTCAAATAATAAAGTCATATCTGCAAGAAACTTCTGGGAAAAGGAGGATTTTCATCATGGTTTTCATCATTACAGGTCTAGACTAATGCTTTCAAGAAAATTAAATTGATTTTTTTAATATATATATAAGGACATTAATCATGGTTCATTAGACCATGATTTGAAATAATTGACATAGAAAATTACAGTTTATCAGCATCTTAACATAATGCTGATAATTGCAAATAGTGTAATTCAATCTTCTGCACCCCACAACATGGGTGCAGGCTCTCAATTGTACCTCAAAGAGCTAACTGCCATCTTGTTTGATTTAGGGAGAAAGAAACTTGTCACATGGTGGTTGTGCACAACCCTAGCAAGTTAGCTCTAAATGCATTTTATGACTGTGTTGAAAGAGAATGTGCACGGTCTTGATATGTTACCAGCAATTTGTTCTTTTCCTCTCCTTGTTTTTATCAGGACTTTATAGCTTGGTCCTGCAGCATTAATAATGACTCATGGAGTGTCCACACACATGTTCTGAACAATTAAAGCATGTACATTCAGTTGTCCTCTCTTCTTGAACAAATGCTCCTATTCTTCAGCATATAATGTGGTAGAAAAGATTGCACAATGGGTTCCTAGTAGGCTATCCCAAAAATATACATTTCCATTTTTTTGTATAATTAGCCATATTTGACTGCATTTGTTCTATTAGAGATAAAATTCATGCATCATGATAAGCTTCCTCATTCAAAGGTTTTTTTTTTTTTTTTGTCTCTAGAGTGGGGTATTCCTCAAAAGCAGCTTTTTCCATCCAAAGTTCTAAACCATTAACAATCTAATCGTTATTGTTTAATACAAAATAAAGGTAATTCAACACTTTTTATATACTTCTAATCAAAAAGACTTTACATTTGCATAAAAATTCTATTAAAATAAAATTCATTCCTAAAATAACACTAAAAATGTAAACCTTTAAGATAGTATTAATTCTCTACAGATTCTCTAAGATCTAATCTTGGTATATTATAATAACTATCCAGTTAGTGGCAGGAACTAACCAGGAAGGTTAAATTAATGTAGCCTACAATTGTAGAGTCCTCTTTATTAAATCTCGAAGATTCATTGCACAAAGTACAATTAATGGTTTGTTTTATGTGGACAATTATTGAATCACATGTCTTTTTTTTTAAATTTTTTTAATACCTCTTGACAAAACTAAGCATAAATTGAGGATCAATGAATAATTAATGAGATCTGATCTTTTCTCTGAAGCAAGACAGCAAAACAAAATACCTAAAAAATCATCAATTGGTTCATTAAATTTAAAAAATTGTGTTTTCTCTTTTTTCTGCAATGGATTTCTTGACTTTCTGATACTCAGCTTTATTTTTTTTTTCATTATTCTATGTGCAAAAATACATACATAAGACTTTTCTGATTAATTATTTTAATGAACATGCAATCGTGAACAGTTTAATTATTTGGGATCATATTGTAAAAGTTAACATGACCAGGTTCGATCATATGAAAGCAATGAATATTTATATATTATATATATGTACCTAATAAAACACAAAGATTTGCACTAGTATAGCATCAACTTTAAGATTAAAGTAATAGCGATGTTGGTTAAGGAAGCGTCAATAAATAAGGCACACAAATGGGGTCAAATCAGTTAATCTTGATCAGGTATTGCAATTAAAATATAATCAGATATGTTTTCATTTTCTATTAGGTCAATAATCACCCAAATTAATCAAAAGTCCAAATGTCTAAGGTTTTTGGGACCCTATGCTGTGTCCTTTCAGTTTTGTGCTATAAAAGCATAGGCACTTTATCAATTGCTTTCCATTTAATTATGATTTAGCTACCCACTTCAAATCCACTCCACATTTGCACCAAATAAAGTGGTCCTCTTTCACCCATTGCTAGCTCACAAGATCCAATGTGGATCCCTCCTGTTTTTTTTTTTTTTTTAAGAAATAACATGATGTTTAATTAATTATAATGCCTTTTTTATTTATCTAAAAGCTCAGGTTACATTATTTTTTTTATGTGAAAATTACTCACTTAAAATTTAAAAAATGATATATAGTCAAAAAATTTTAAATAAGTAAAAGTGATCCTTAACTATCACTTCATTCTATTCAATAACTATATTTAAATTTAACCGAATTTTGTTCAAAATTATGATGACTTTTTCTGACTGTGTAACATTATTTCTTAAAAAATAGATTCAAAATTTTAAAACAATAATACATTTATTGTTTCTGAAAATAATAGGAGATGCAAATCTTAATTACAAGATCACATGGTCATTGAAAATTTCAATAGGGGCCGTGAAAGAAAATCCTGTGCCCTAGTTATCCTGTTGAGGACAATGATAACATTTCGTTTACTCTTTTTGGTTAGATAACACCAAAAAGAAAAAGAAAGAAAAAAAGAAAAAAAAAGAGTGAAAGAAGAGAATACATAAACTTGAAACTAAACCAAACACGTGAAAATTCCACCCACCTCCCCCTCTTCTCTCTCTTTTCAACATCAAAATTATATACCTTTTCTCATACGCGGTTCTCAACTTTGAAATTTTTTTTTGAATCACCACATGATCTTCCAAGTTCCAAACTGGTTGGCTTATATATCCAACCTCAATTTGAAAAAAAAAAACAAAGAAAGATAAGAGTGAAACAACAATTGTTGATCACTGGCAATTATGTTGATGCTTCTTCAAAGCAAAAGCTTCGTTATTTTCTAGAAATCAATGCTACGGGAAGCTACAAGGAAAAATCTGAATATTTTATGGCCAATTGGAACAGTTTTGTGTGCTGCTGATCTTTCCACGTTAATGATGAAATGGACAACCAAAGAAAACTACGTATATATATAAATTAATTTGGACACATACTTGCCATTTTGTGTCATGTCCTTGCGTGAGTTTTCAAGCCCACATGGATCAAGCGAATGCAACCAAACTTTTGTCTCTATAGTTATGTTTTGGAGATGTCATTATAAAAGGACAAGTTTTTACTTCAGCTACTCAACGCATCTCCTCTGTCCATTTACACACATGATTCAAGCCCGCAATTTGATACTTTCAAAGAAATTTTCTATTGCAATTTAATAATTGTACTCATCTTTAGATTTCTAGGACACCAAGATTGGCTTGTATCGGGGTAATCAACTGAATAATATATGTAGCATCCATGGGATTTCAAAATAAAATAATTCAGTGTTTTGATAAGGGTCATTGATATATAGTAATCTACTTTATCTGGTGTGCTCTCTTTTAGGTACATGAACTTTATATGCTTTCTTTTTATAATTTTAAAAAATATTGAGATTTATCAATAAAGCTTGGATATGGTGGTAAGTGATGGAACTATATTCTCAAAAGAAAAGAGTAAAATTTAAATGTTAGAATAAATATTTATTGGGAAGGCTTCTTAATTAATAATCTGTGTTCGTAAAATTAATTTTATGACAATACCTGTGAAAATGACTGAGGGATAAAAAACCATTGAGATTCTTTCACTGTCTATGATACTTTTTTTTTTTTTTACTCTTCTAAAGTGGTTAAAGGTTAAATATATATAGCTGTGAAGGGATATTTTGATGATGGAAGAAAGCAATAATGGAGGACATGAGGATGATGGGAGAGGTGGATATATATATGGGAATCCATCCGTCCACATTTATGTTCTCTCTCTCTCTTTAATTTTTTGTTGGCCATTCCTTTTCTTTTTCTTTCTTTTTATCCTCTACACGCCTTTTTCAGTCATTGTGCGTGCTTGTGAGGGAATTTAAGAATTGGAAATGTTAGATGGCTTCGGACAAGGTGGGGTGACTGTTTCTTTTTATTCAACCCATGCGTGTCACTGTATTTGACACTAAAAAATTTCAATTAATTATTTTCAAATACCTTACAAAAAAGCAATCAATTTTATGGGCAGAATATGATGATATGCAGGTTCCATGCATGTTAGTTGAAAGCTTGATGCCAATCCATGCATGGGAGAGAGGCAGTGTTTTTCATTGTTTGTTTCCGTGAAAATGACAATTCAATAGGTACCCTTTTCTATGATATATCTTGTTTGAAAACCTAACTCTTAACTCTCACATTCAAAGAAGGGGTTATATTTAGACTTTTATCACTCACCTAAGATACGTAGTTGCGTGAAACATGAGATTACAGATTGGATAAGATTTACAAGACGGATGGGGAAAAAAAAAGTAAGAAATGTTAATTTGTTGATATCCCTTATTTGTTTCATTGGTTATATATATATTTTTTTAGAAAAAGAAAACATCTTTGAATGGGTGTCTAATAATTAATACACCAAATATTCACTAAATTACATATTAAATTTCATTTTGTTAATTGAAAAACCCCTTTATACTATATATTTTAATTGCAATGCTAAAGAAATAATAGTTTAATTTTGATTTATTGTCAGTGTAAAATATTTTACATTATCATTTAACTATTGGTTATTAAATAATTAAAATAATTTAATTGAGATAATAATTATCTGTAAAGTTAAATACTAAATAAAATGTAATTGAATGACAATATAAAAAAAATTTATATTGTTAGTGAATCAAAATTAAATTTTTCTTTAAATAAAAAAAAAATCATGTGACAAACACACAAGACATTATATAAGTTAAGTTAAAATTAGTACTTATAATTTTAAGCAATGACGTGGAATATTGAAGTTGTTTTAATGGTGGCCAATACTAATTACGTTGACAAATAATTAGCTCAATGAAAATTTTGCTCTAAAATCTTAAATAATGGGTCTATAATTCGCACACTGGTTGGTTGGCCCGGAACGGAAAGGCATGAGATTAAAACAAAAGCATGTTAGGTATTTGAAAATCCAAGCATCAATTAGTCCCGAATTTTCAGATCCTTAATCTTCCAATACGTCCAAACTCTTTCCTGTTCAAGAATAAACACTAAAAGAAGACTAGTACTAGTCTTCACATAATTTTCTCTTTTCACTTTTAAAATTTAATTTGATATATATCCTTTTAAAATTCAGAGTAAAAAATTCAAATGTGTGTTTTTTTATATAAACTTTTAAATATAAAATTTATCTTTAAATTTTTCATTCTATATTTAAGGGGACATTAAACTAATCATGTATAATATTTTTTTGGTCAAACATCAACATGAAGTGGAATTTTCAACTTTCATCAACCACTAGAATTGAAATATAGACCAAACGTTTTTCATGCCTTTATTAACATGTTAAGCTTTTCTGCTTAGCGTGTGTGTATGTTTTTACCAATTAACCCGTTTTGTTTGCTTTATATAGTAGTTCATTCACTTTCATGATGGTCCCTGTAGTTAGCCTTGTAGTCAAGTAGCTTGAACCTTGAAACTCAAATATATACAATGAGGAAGTTAACTTTCTTCCTAGCTGCTTTTTAATTAGAGGTAACTGACCTAACCTAATGTATCACTAAAAAAATAAAAAAACCAAAAAATTGGTGGAGAGAAGAAGCAAATAGCTTCCACAATGCAACAGTGGTTACTATATACATATATAAGATGATGTGCTTTTTCTTTTAAAATTCTAGACTCTATAAAGTGAACTTATTCTATGCTATCTTTTTTATAACACCTATATAAGCGATTCTGCTCCATATATAGTAGAGTGGTTTATGCCTAGCACATTTCAAGGTAAAAGCCAAACATGGGCATCTCAATTAATTGAACTTTAACAAATTGTATCTTCAAACCCGTTTGCTAAAGTAAAAGAAATGGATGCATTGGTGTTTTAATAAGTGCCAAACTTTCTTTGCTTGAAGAAGCACTAAAGTTGAGCATACAAGTAATAAATAAATTAATAAGCCCCACATGGAGTAAGCATAAGTTATATAGGAAAGTAATTGTTAATTACTTATTTCTTTCACTCATTCATTAATTATTGTTGTGGGTGAAGGTTCTTTCCTACTACTAAGGTAAGCTATACACAATTTGAGAATGAAGTGGGACTGTGGGAAAAATGTTAAAGTAATGAAGGTAGGAAGAGGAAAAAGACGAAGAGAGAGTGCTCTCCTTGGCACAATTTTACATTAGGTGGCAAATGGAATTCTTAAGTGAATATCTTTGCCAACATCAGCTATAATTACATTCACATTAAATTTAGTTCCTATAATTTTATACCTCGTTTTTAAATACATCCTCGCATTTTTATTTCTTTATAATTGGGTCCTTATCATTTTTAAATGATTGGCATTGGGTTCCTGTTGTTAGAAGAAAGGCTTGCATGGTCAATTTTTGATTTTATCACATAATGCAAAATTGGACGGCAATGATTTGATGGAATACCTCTCTTCTAATCTTCTCTCTTATTATATTCTTTGATGCAGCTGGTTAAACCTTATACAATCAAATTCAAAATATATATCTTTTCTAGATCCTAAAATCTAAAATATTAGTAACTAATCAATCTATAAAACCCGTATTTGGATGATTAAGATAAGAGTGAAATAAATGACCCTATAAATTAAGAATCAAATTGAATGAGATGCACACCTTAATTAATTCGCAGATATGACATGGGCAAAAAGAAAATTTTAGTTGCTACCTTGTACCTAGTTAACCTCATTATTCAATTTGCCTATCATTCTAGCCCTAGCTTAGTTATAGCTCCAAATAGACTCCATTGAAGCCAAAAACAAGCTATCTCATTGGAGAATATCAAAGATTCAATCTTCGAAAATGTTGCCAAGTATCATACCAGTCATGCACTTGCTGATATGCCATTTCGGTTAATGGCTCTGTGGTTTAATTTCTTTCTCTCATTCCCAGTGGCAACGTAATTACTATAATAGGTGAATTAAAACAAAATCACGGGATCTTATGTGTTTATTTTACCCAAAATTGATAGATTTGGATGGAGTTATAGTAAGTGAATTAAAACATCATTCAACAAAATTATATGATCTTTTTAAAAAACAAAAATGAAGCAATATAAAGTGCATTTATATTAAATAATTAAAAAAAAGGTTAAAAAATACTCATTTAAAATTTTAGAAACTATTTAATTAATAAAAATATCTTTATTTAAAGATTTAAATTTTATTTGTTAATAATTAAAGATTTTATACTGTTTATAAATCATGTGATGTCACATGTTTAATTTTTTTTTTACTATAAGTAAAAAGTCTTAAATATTACAATAACGTGACATTTTTTATTTATTGATAATGATAACATTTTACACATATTAATCAAACTTAACCTTTTTCACTTGATGTCACATGAAGTTGCTTTTGAAAAGTCAGCAATCTGTATCAGAGACGGCTCTCCATGGTCCATGCCCAGTCCCTTGATTAGAGCAGCACACAAGTTTTTATAGCATTTTATTTATCGTAATTTTTGCCAATTGTGACTTTTAATTTATGAATTGAAACCGTGAGATAATGCACCAGAACATGGTGTGGTGGTCTTTTCCAATGAATCCTGTAACATAGGGCTAGGCACCCCAAGGTAGGGCACACCTCCTCAACTCTTGAGGCTTTGTGATAAGAACCAAGCGACACTTCTTTATCAATAACCATTCATCATTTTTAATTTCCTCTCACCCCCTCCTTATTTTATGTAAAGTCATTTCTCAATACCCATGCATATCATTATATTAAATTTGTTTGGTACAATCTTCAATACTCAAATTATGAAGGGAAATGCTGTGATCTGCATGTGAGGTTGGTGGCATGTATTTTATTTGGAAATTTATTTCTTTCTATATGATATGCCTGATTTTGTATGATAGATTCTGTATTATTTGAGCAATTTTTTATTAATACATACCAAGTAATTATATGTGATTTACTATTCATACATACATGGAATTAAGAAACAATTAAGTGGGGGCTGCTATATGTGGCACTGCAGATCCAAATCCATGTTATTTATTTTACCATTTATATATTGACCAAACAAAACCTGAGCTTGGCAAATATCCCTATATATCTATACAAGACAACTTTTAAATGTTTTATTTTGCAGGGACGAAACTGATATTTAAATTTGATGATAAATAAATAGCACTTTTTATTGTAAAGTAAGAATATTTTCAAATCAAATTTCACATTATAATTTTTTTGATAAAATTAAAATTTAAATTGAAGGAAAAGTTTACCTTAATTCAAAGTCATAATATGTTTTCAAACTCATTAAGCGAGCAAAACACGAGTGAAAAGCCAACTAGACGAGACAATTCTCATTGAAAATTTCACATCACAATTCATAATACGAAAACATGTAAAAAAAATATTTCACATCGCAATTCATAGTATAAAATATGAGAACTTTTGATATAAATTGAGAATTGGGCTGTTTTCTTTCTTAAATTAGTGATCACTCATTTGATTATGAAATATTGAGTACAAAAATTACTTTCCATAGGATATGGATTATTGTGTTGTGATTGATAAGAGTAAGGCATATATACGTAATAGTCTTAATTAAGATTTAAGAGCAATATGTTACTCTTATAACTTGTTAATCACATTATTCACAATCGTAGACTACTGTTACATTTGAGTTAAGCAAAATTAAATAATTAAATAGAGCCATTTCAACGAAGATTATACACTACAGTTCATAGCTTTGAAATAAAACAATGTTGTAAACAGAAAGCCCCGATTGTAGACCAAAAAATATATATGTTGTAAACAGAACTATTCTTTACTTAACCATAACAATTATAATAAAAAATATTTTGTAATGAGGATAAGCGTATAAAATGATGTTGGATTTCTCTAAAAAAAGATAAAGATAAAGAAAAAAAAAGAAGATTATCTCTAATTATATTTTTTTATTAGACAACACACATTAATAAAAATAAAAATAATGACCTTATGGGCCATGCACATAAAAGCGAAGTTTCTCAACCAACATACAAAATCATTAAAATAGATGAAATCCTCGTTGTGGGGTGACGGGGATATGAAATAAATGTTGACCAAAAATTGTGTCCACCGTTGGCAATATCTTTACTTTTATTTACCAAAGTAACCCTGGCGCGCACATTAAATTAAATTACAAATTTTTACAATTTTTTTAAATTAGTAAAAAAAAAATTGAAGTTGTCCACTGACTATGAAACATTGACCGGAGCTTGGCTGAAGGAGAAAGTTAGAATTCAGAAACTGTTTCAAGTATGGGTGTTGATAGTTTTTCTTGTACCAAACATTGTCTTTTTAACTAAAATTCATAATTCATTAAGAAAATATTTTAATTTATAAAAAAATTATTATTAATTAATGTAAAAATATATTTTATTATTGGATTATCAGTATTTTATTAAATAGATAAAATAAAAAAAAGAGGCAGAATATAAATCAAAGTGTACGTTAATGCGTTACTTATACTTTTTTATATAACAGAATATTTAAATTATTTCAAAATTTATTTAATCTTGTGACAACTCATACAACATTGAATACATGATTATTAAACTGATTTATTTCTAAGATTTACAAGTTTTCTTTACTGAGTTATCTGACGTTGTTGGTTTTTACTTTTAATAATAAATGTTTTTAAATTTGTTAGTTATCAAAATAAATAATAGATATTTAAGAATCTATTAAAGATAATATTAAATCTTTAAAAAACTTAATCTAACATCTTCAGCTTTTAATCTATATTTTTTATTTTATGTAATTAGAAAGATGTTAGATTAAATTTTTTAAAGATTCAATATTATCTTTAATAAAATCTTAAATATCTATAATTTATTTTGATAATTAAAAAAGGGTTTTATTAATGTGTGTTTCAAGGATATAAGTTAAGGAATTAAAAATAAAAATTATTAAATAAAAAATAAAATATTTAATATATTAAAAATTTAAAATATATTTAATATTTTATTCTTTAAGTAATTAAGATAATTTAATATAAAGTAATGAATACTATTTTTATTATTTAATGTGTACTTTAAGAGTACACGTTAACAAATCTATTATAGAAATTATTTATAAAATGACCTAAACATATTTGAGATTTTTCTTTATAAAATATCTTAATGTAGGAAAAAGTGTTACTCTCGTTGTTTCTTTGGAAAAAATTTCTGTTTTAGTTTATTTTTCATTTTAAATAATTAATGAATTATGAAGTTATTTTTAAAATTTTATCTTCAATATTAATAAAATGAAAAAAAATAAAGTAATATTGTCATTTGGAGTACTTTTAATAAAAAATAACGATTTTCTTATATAATCAAAACCATTCAATAGGTTTTAAAGCAATTCACCAAAAAAAAATCTATATAATTTTCTTATTAGATAAATAAAAAGAAACAAATTAAGTAGTAGCTAAGTGTGCGCACCCACGCAGATGCGGTGCATCTGCCCCGCACCGTGGCAGTCCCTCATCCCGATTTGTCCGTACACAGACACGACAGTTTAAAGAGAGGAGAGGGGGGACAAAGGCAGCGAAACGGGGAAACCGCTCCCAACAGAAGCGGGTCCCACTACCCCACTGTCGTGGGCCCCACCTACGTGCCTCAGGGTTTGCCTTTATTGTCCCAAAGTCCACATATAGACCCATATCACACTCATTCACCGCCACCCCCCTCACGCACCACGCACGTGCAACGTCCCTGGCCCTACCCTCATCCCTATCCCATCCTCTCTTTTTTTTTATTATATTTTATCAAATTTAATTTTAACAAAAGTTTTCATTTTTAATGCATGATAATATATATCATTAAGTAATAGAGTAAAAATTTTATAAGGATTAAATTGAACTTATATATTATTACACTTTTTTCTATAAAAAATGGAGAAAGTTAAAATCCCAAATTCCAAAACGAGGGAAAGAAGAAAAGGTTAAGAGAAAAAAAGGGCATCCCATAAACCAAAATCTGCCAGCCCATGTTGTACTAATTTTTATTTATTGTTTGTAATGAAAAAGAAAAAGGCGGGAATTTAATTAAATAAAAGAAAAAAATGAAATTATTGATAATTTGATGGTCCTTAAAATATGCTGAGATTTTTGCTGTGTCTAGAAAGATGCGTTTGACTTTCTATCTATAAAAAAACGCCCACAAAAACCAAAGCCTAAATAAAGCCCCCCCGACTCTTTCATTCACCCTCCCCTCCCTGCTAGTCGCCACCTCTATTGCATGCTCTGCCTCATCATCCCGTTCTTCTTCTTCTTCTTCTTCTTCTTCTTCTTCTCCCTTCTCTTGTGCTCTGCATCAGCGCAACAAATAAGCTAAGGTGACCAACAACTCTCATGGCAGTTGAAGCTCATCACATCAATCTCTTACCTTTTCAGTTACTCACCAATAGGTACTGTTCCAAAGTATCTTCCTTTTCTTGCTTTCTTTATCCTCTCTGCTTTTTTTTTTTTTAATTTCATTTTCGATTTGTCTTCAAGCTTTTGAGTTTTGGATTGTTTTCA
Organism: Castanospermum australe; assembly: GCA_019955255.1. Classification (NCBI taxonomy): domain Eukaryota; kingdom Viridiplantae; phylum Streptophyta; class Magnoliopsida; order Fabales; family Fabaceae; genus Castanospermum; species Castanospermum australe. The sequence goes on from NSJW01000802.1 coordinate 661,930, forward strand.
GTATTTGCTGATATGGGTTGGTCTTTGTTTCTGCAGAGAAATCATCAAACCCAATCATCGTCATCATCATCATCATCTCTTGAACGCTGATATCTACAATGCCCAGATGGACTCTGCTCTGCCTCTGCCTCTGCCTGCAACAATGCCCGAATCCCTCTTACCCTTTTACCAATCCACCTTTTGCGATCCAGCTTCGGCCAAAACGTCCATGAACAAGGCTGACAGTGGCCTCACCTACCATATCCCCGTTCCGAGGAAGCGATCCAGAGACTTCATCAGTGAACTGAACTCTCTCCCAGCTCATCAGAAGAACAAGCTGTCCTCTGAATCCTCGTTTCTTGATCAAGAGGTTGTCTATCAAATCCAGAACCAGCAATCCGAGATCGATCGCGTTGTCGCCCATCATGTAATTTTCCATCCCTTCATTCATTGTAATTTGCTTTTTTTTTTTTCTTTTGTATTAATTGTTATATTGCCCAATAAATTAAAGCGTGTAACTGAAAGGGAGTTATAAATTTTATTTTTTTCATTTTGGCCGAAATTAAATTAAGGGTTTTAGATTTTGTAATTGATGTCTCATGTTTTTTTTTTTGTTTTTTTGGATTTTAACAGACAGAGAAAGTGAGAATGGAGTTAGAGGGGCAAAAAATGAGGCAATCGAGAATGTTGCTATTGGCAATCCAAGAGGCAATGGCGAAGAAGTTGAAGGAAAAGGACGAAGAGATTCAGAGGATGGGGAAGCTGAATTGGATGCTTCAAGAAAAGGTCAAGAGCCTGTGCGTGGAGAACCAAATTTGGAGGGAGTTGGCGCAGACCAGCGAAACCACCGCCAATTACCTGCGCACCAACTTGGAACAAGTGCTGGCGCACGTTAGCGAGGACCGCCCCGCAGCCGCCGGAGCAGCGGCGGCTGCGTACGACGCCGAATCAAGCTGCGGAAGCAACCGCGAGGGAGCGGCGGAGGCCGGGGAGGACACGGCCGCCACGCCGGCGGTTCGCGGTGGCGATGCGGTGGGGTGCGGCGGCAGGATGTGCAGGCGCTGCGGGGTGAGAGAGTCAATAGTTCTGTTGCTGCCATGCAGGCATCTGTGCCTCTGCACAATGTGTGGGTCCACAATCCGCAATTGCCCCGTATGTCATTCTGGCATGGATGCCAGTGTGCATGTTAATTTCTCTTAGGATTTTGATAGATTCAGACAAAAAAAATAGAGAAGAAGTATTTTTTTTTTATTTGTCAAAAGCACAGAGTTAGAAAAAGAAAAAAGAAATAGACTTTAGAATTCTTTTTATATATATAGATTTCTTCTACCTACTTTTATTGAAATAGCTTTTTTTTTTTAATTTTTTTTACATATTTCAAAATGGAATTATTTATTTCTTATATCAATTACTACATGTAGTTTACGTATCGATGGAAGATACAATTCATCTTCTGCAATCCAAGACAATGTCAATGCGTGTTCTAAGAGAATGAAAATAATTTTTTTTTTGGTAGAGTAAGAGAATGAAAGTAATTAAAACCGTGTCTATCACTTCTGTTCGGATAACAAAGGAAAAGGAAATTTTATTCACAGAACTTTCTAATTGAAAAACGAAAAATGAATATAAATTATTTAATTATATTTTATGCTTCCAACACCAAGCATATCGTTAAAATTGTGATCAAAATGTGAAATATCAGAGATATCATTCATAATAAAAAAAAAAGGAAAAGAGCACGAGGTATGTGTCCCCTCATTGTGAACCGTTGGAAGGGAAAGAGGAATCAAAGTGGCATGAATGAACAGAGAGGCAAAGGCAAAGTGTGTGCAGTGCAGTGCAGTGCTGTGGTGTGTGCATATGGCCACAAGCAAGCATCAATTCCGGAAACGGCTGGGACGAGTGGTTTCCCTTTGTTTGCTTCCATTATTTGGCTTGGAGGGGCAGCAAAAGTCTTAAGAAAAGTTGAGAGGACAGGGCCTAAAATCCTCAAACAAGAAAAGTAGCGAAAGCAAACAGAGTGAAAAGCAGAACAAAGATAAGCCCCTGTTGGTTGTCGCAGAGTGGAGACGAGTATTATTATGCAGCAGAAGCCATCATAACATGAGCAAGGGGATAAAAAAGTTTCCCCATGTCAATTCGGCATCATTGTTTCTTGTACCACTCCACTGCAACCATTATGGGAATGGGATGCTTCCTCCCTCCCTTCCTCTTTGTTTATTTTCTCACTGAGGCTTTCACCTTTTTACTTCATCCCTTTCACTTTCTATAATTCTTTGTCCCCACCCTCCTACAAAAGTCGTGTGTATTGCTCATTTGCTTGTACCACCTTGCCAATAACAATAAGCTTTATTCTATCTCCTATTCCTTACATCCAAAAGAGCATAGGCTTATAATGGGGAAAGAGTAAAATTTTGGTTACTTGGTATCCTTAAAATAGATGCTACTTTTTTAACATTCATTATTTACTTTTTTTTGTGTTTAAAAGAGAATACTAAAAATTGCTTATACAATAAATATCAATTATTATCCCTAATTTATATGAAAAAAAATATATTGATTGTATAAACAACAAACAAAAGGAAAGTAATTATTATTTTATTTTATATGAATTAATAAGTAAATATCCCAATAATTTGGAAATTTTTATTTCAAATTTATACCTTGCCTTTGTGTCTTCACATTCATAATCGAATCTAGCAAGATTTATTGGTGGATGGACAATGATTAAGATAGATACCTGCATTTTATTAGATTTTGCATGTACTTGAATTCTACAATAGACTCGGTGCATGGAACTAATCAAGTGTTAGTGCCCACTTCAAGCATTACTTGAAAATAATAATTTCTTTCTACACAAAACCCTTGGCTGTGCTTAGCACTTTGGGTTAATTAATTCCACAAAGACTTTCTTACATACACACCGAGTATGCATACCTTTGTAACATGAGAATTTAGTCATATATATAGGTGTGAAACCAATACAACTGAAATTTCAGCCACAATGCTTCATGTACATACACAAAGAGTAGCAAATAGATTTGATAAATTTTAAATTGTTAATAACTTTTTTCAAATTGTGATAGAAAATTTATCAACTTAAAATAATGTTATTAATAAAACAATGTATAAATGACTAACTTAGAAAATGATATGCAACATGAAAAAAAAATAGCACACCTCATTTAAAATTCAGTACACATTTAGAATGAACATGTGTATATGTCTATCAGTTTCCCTCTTTTGCTAAATAGATTTCACTGCTGCTTGTTAAGCTCATTAATTAAAGGGTGTTGGGATTGTTTATGACCAATTTCCTATTTTCTTCTCTAAAGTGTTGATTAAACAGAAATTAATTGAATGCCAAAGGCACTGAAATCTTTCATGAGATCTTTTTCTGAATTATAAATTGAACGTCACAGTAGATATACTGATACCGTTCCCACTACATCGGCTTTTTAATTTGTCAAAACTTTTATGATTGCTATTATTGATAAAGTGCTTGCTTAATATGGGTTTAGTGACCCACATGTACATTGATAAACCAAAGATGCAGAGAGAAAGAGAGAGGGACAGAGAGAGAGCCATCTTCGTCAGTCTTTCCTAACTTTATCTTTTATCTTTTCCCAATAACACAAAATCTTGTCTTGTGACTTGTCCGTCAACCAGAAAGAAAAGAAAAGCATAATTTTAGTTTGTACTTCTCTTCTCAATTGGGATGGAATGATTGCAATGTTCACGCATCTCTCTTCGTGCTAGATCCTTTCTCCCCTTTCCTATTCATTTACCTTTTGATTCTTTCTTTTTTCTGAGTCCCCCACAACGGTTGATGCTTTTTGGAATAAAATCCATGCTTGTGCAAAGGAGTAAAGGATACTCTTTTCTCATGAAGTAACCAGCAATTCCCCAAATCACTCATTCGGATCCCTTCTCCCTTCTCCATATTTTAATATTAAAGTAGGAGTTTGCTTGGCCACATTTTTGTGAATTTTAAAAAAAAATACTTTTAAATAAATTTTTTAAAGGTTTTTAAGGTGTTTAATCAATTATTATTATTATTATCTGTTATCAAAGAATTATTACTTACATATATTGAGAATAACTCAAGTAAGTAAAGTAATTGAGAATTTAGATTAAAAAATTAAATTTGGGTGAGATTAATATATAAATATAAAAAGAATGTGAATATTTAAAGAGTTTGATGAAGTGACGGGGTGGCTCCAATTAGGTGTTAGTAAAATGGGGGAACTAGGGTCCAAGGTGGGGGTAATGGTGCATGTGTTGTTGGGCACTAACGTCAGCATGTGCTAAGTCGAGACTGACACTGCATCAGAATCAGACTCCTCAAAAAGACAAAGACTGACAGAATTTCAGTAGTCCCACTATGTGTGTGTGTGTGAACAGAAATTGATGGCCTATTAGCGTAGCTCGGCTTGGCTTGCCACGTCCATTGGGAAAAAACGCCACGAACCCCAAACCAATTCAGTGACATTTTTCACTACACTACAAAGAAAGCACAGGTACAGACAGAGAGAGAGAGAGAGATCCATTGGGACGACGGTGTGATAATAATGCAGAAGACTTGGGATGATAAAAGAAACAAAGAAAGAAATAGAAAGAGAGAGAGAAAAAAAAAAGGACATGCATGCATGTTATGTATCATTAGAAAGGGGTCGCTATCTCTGTTATCGTACAATGTATTTCTCTCCACGCGGAACCAAATAATAGAAGGGAGACCAGGGAAAGAAAACAACAACAGGTGAATGCCCGAATTCGTAGACAAAGTGTGCACAGGACAATGAATGTGGTGGGTTGCCCCATTTGAGGCTCTACTAGTACTAGTCTTGCCATATAACATGCCAAGGAGTGGAAAATTTTCAGTCACTTAATTTGCAGCAAATTACCACCATATATTGCCATGAAGCTCTCTACTCATTATTGGAAAATGATAATGAACACTTGTTAGAGTAATTAGAGGATTAAATGTATATATATATTTTTTGTACGCTGAAATCGTTAAATTATATATATAATTAAGTCTATATACAAATGTTAAAATGATTCTGCAAATATTTTATGTATATCATTGCTCAACTATATGTCTGTGTATGCTCATCTGAATAAAAAAGCTATATGATAAGACTTCAAAGGTTATCCTCTCAAAACCTAATATATATATAAAATTTCATGATAAATATGATAAAAAAAATTGAAAAGCCGATAAAAAGAAGATAATTCATGCTAAGGGGATCAATGCGAACCCACATATGGACGGTCTTTCAAACTCACCGCATCATTTGCACTAACTGGTAGCGTGTCCAGAAGTGGGGATATATCAAGTACAATATTATGATCGACAAAAATAATTAACAACAACAACAACAATAATAATAATAATAATGATAATGATGATGATGATAATAATTATTACAAAAAATTATTATAACTCTCTATAATTATCAAATACATTAAAAATTTTCATAATTAAGGTATTAAAAAAAACGCAATGTATTAGAAGTGGAAATCAATATAAACCTTTTTAAGGTTGAACAATCAAACATCAAGCGTCAAGCATTATCTTATGTTAAGAAATTTTGTCAACAATAAAAATAATCAATTTATTTTGTGTAATAAAATGCAAAATAAATTTCTTGCAGTGAATATAATAATTTGTGTAGTTAAAAATACAACATAAAGTTTTAGTTTTTAATCAATATTATTTGACATTTTTTGAGTTTTGAAAGAACGAACACAAACAATTTAAATAGAGGTAATTTTGGATAATTTTATTAAATTTATATTTTAATTATATTCCATTAATTACTTATTCTAATTAAAACGTAAAATTATATTTTTCAATTTTTTTTCAAAAAATGCATTAATTACTCTAATAGCACAAGCACTTGTAGCATAACTCATACAAGGTTTGATCTCCAAAAACAAGGAGGTGATCTCTAGTTGTTGTTGTTACGAGGTATCGCCGCACTCTTGGGTGTGAGATAATCTTTAGAACTTTTCACATTATATATAAAAGCTCATCTCACTAGTTAGAGCTTCAACTTGTTTACTATTTAATTTGAACCACACTCTTGTGGGTGAGGAGGTATCTAATTTGATTCTCTAGCTTAATTACTAGTAACTTACTAACACTAATAAAATAGCTCCTTCAATAAATTTGGTCAAAATCCTTATCCAAAATTAAAGGGTCATTGAAGACCCGTGGGATCCTCAAGATCCTCACCCATTCAAGAGTCATTGAAGACCCGTGGGTTCCTCAAGATTTTTTTTTTGGACTTCAAAACTGTTCTCCTACGTTGGATAGTGTGGCATTCGTTTCTTAACTTTTGTTATCTAAGGATCAGACTTGGGATGTACTTAATCTGATTGGATTCTCAATATATAATATTAGTCTTAACAATTATGAGCGCAAGCAAGTTTGGGCTCATTGACATGTGTACTATGCAGATGCTGCGCACTGTGGTCATGATATTGTGCATTCATGCAGTGCACTAATTAGCTCAAATTCTTGTTATGGAGTTAGTTCCAAAAATTACTTACCATTCAGATACCCTTTAATTTAATTTGTCCAATGTGTCAGGAATATTTTGGATTAATTCTCCCTACAGTACTGATTTTCTTGGTGAGTGGTTCACCAATCTGCTAGAATTCACTGTTTGAAACCAATTCTACTAGGAATTCAATATTTCAATTCGTTTCATTGAATTCTATTACTAAATGAATTCCCTTTTCTGAAACAAATCTTAAAATTTATAAGTTCTATTGAATATCATTGTTTGAAATGCCTTTTAAATAAATGAAATTCATTTTAACATCTAATTGTACAACCATATATCCTTAGAATATTAATAACAGTTATATGCAAAGTTTACATATATTATTTCAAAGAAGTCTTTTTGAATTGCTGATTTTTTTTTTTACTTTGAATTACAGAAATATCGCATCCTAGTAAAACATAATTATTATTTAATTATAATAATTTTTTATGCAATATGATGAGGAATAAAAAAGTATTTTTCAGTGGATTTTCTTCCAAAATAAAATCGTTTTGAAGCCTTTAGGTAGTGTTCATCCCATTAAATTATTAAAAACTAACAAAAAAAAGATCAAGACTTAATGATAATTCTGTTTGTAAACTTGCATTAAATAAAAAAAACTTGCATTTGTAAGTACCCCATCCAACGGTGAGAATAAGTATGAGTGTAATTTTCTAAAAATCTGGTTTACATTCATTTTCTTTTTTTTGGATAAAACTGGTTTACATTAGTCCATATGTAAGTGCCTCATATATATAATGTGCATTCACTCATAACATCAAAAAAAAAATGTGCATTCACTCAAAATTAATGTCTATTACTTTCTAAATACATCAGATACCTCATTCGTTTGCAATATAACATCATCAGAATCATCCCCTGCTGTTGCTGTGCGGTACCAGTTTCATTTCCACACTTGTCGCCAATATTGAACATTCAGACCGCAGAGCCTAGCAAACCTCACATGGGGTAACTTAAAAATTTTCCAATAACATAAATTTCTCGAGAAACTAACTATCAAGAAAGAAATATACAATAATAAATACTGTCCGATTGAATCGAAGAAAGAAACCAACTCATGTTATGGAAAAGAGGGTGGGGTAAAGGAGAACAGCCAGAACAGCAACGTGAATGGCAGAATATCTGAGGACCACGCAGCATTGGAACTGTGAAGTAGAAACCCAAGATGAAGCTAGAGAGAGAGAGAGAGAGAGAGCGGAGGAAAACAACAAATGGGAAGATTAGTGGAAAGGGTACGTTGATGGGTTGTGTCAGGCTCTCATGAAAGTTGTGTTGGGGGGTAATCCGAAATCTGATAGCGATGAATGTCAAGTCCTTGGCAATGGCAGAGCCTCACATCACGTGTATATATATATAATATATATATGTTGTAGAGTTTTTCAATGGCGACAAAAGTTTAGGGCTAGCTGAGCCTGGACCTGAAGGTAATACTTCTTTATTATAATCACTGTGTCTTGGTGATTGGGTTTCTCTGTCTTTTGAAGGCTTTCAACTAGGGCCACGACACCATCATCATGACAATAATAGTATGCTGCTACCCATACGTTGTTGTTTTGAAAGTGTTGCCAGTGGCAATGGGGTTGGTTTCTTCTAGCGACTAGGTCTCTTTCTCTCTCTCTCTCTCTCTCATAAAAATGTCCCCACAAACCAAATCCAAATACCAGCAGCGCTATTGTCCCCACCAACAACTTCTGGTCCACCAAACGTAATGTTGTTGTTTCTCTTCTTAGTTTCTTCCATTGATAATGTGCAAAGATAATCATAAAGAGAAGAATACTCAAAAAGTAAGAGAAAAAATAATGATGAAAAACAATTATTCTAGCAGTTATTTTGTAAGATTATAATTTTAAAAGGATTAATTCGAAATTGGGCTTGGGTTGAAAGGTATAAGAAACTAATTGTTACGAGATTCTGAATTTAGAAAATTGTTTATAATTATGATAGATATTCGTGATTAATATTATTCTTCCTATAGGTTTTAGTTTACTTTTTTACCATAATTTGCAATTGGTAGTATATGAAATTCATTTAAATTGTGTACATATATAATATTACATGTTGAAGTAAAATATCCTTACAATTATAATTGAATAAAAATGTGTATGAAATTAAATAATTAGTTTTTAATAATTCTAGTGAAATGTGATCAAATTAAGTTTTTCATTGAAAACAAAAGAGGATCACGGATTGAAGAGACACTTTTAAATAAGACAGCCTGAATTCAAATCTAAATTACACCACTATTATATTTTTTTCAAAATTATGATTTGTTATATAAAATGAACCCTAAATTGAATTAATAGCTTTGCTCACTTATACATTGAAAGTCTACAATTACCAAAGATTAATAAAGCCGTCAATTTTGACAATTTTGATGCGCTGAAAAGGAGGGAAAAAAAAAAGAATTGGTCGATCATGTGTGTTAAATGACACAAAAAATCAATCAACGTCACATGACACAAAATCTTTTTAAATTTAAATGGAGAAAAGCAAGGAGGAAAACAGAGTCATTAAAATCTTGAACTTAAAAAGCAATCAACAGTGAAGCAGTCTTGTCCCATTAATCCCAAAAGGATCAAAACTGGACAAGTTGGGTTGCGTCATGTCATGCTATGCTGCGACTATAATGTCTATTTTGAGGCCCACTTCCTTCACCATTAGACAAGAGCCTTCAACATTACGTTTGTCAGCAGACCCAAAAAAAACAAAAACAGTTGTCTGAAGATTCACACTTCTTCTTGAATCTAATTTTGATTTACTATAAATTTTACATTTTATCAAATTATAAATTATTAAAGTATTAAAAAATTTAATTAAAATAATAATTTTAAAAAAATTAAATATTTTAATGATATAACAATATATAATTCAACGAAAATATATCAAATCTTTACATACACTTCAATTTAGATGACTTAAAAAAATGGAAAGTTGCTCAGAAAAAAAGCACCCATATATGCGAACTGTTTTCTCATTCAATTAGCTATCTAAACTAATTAATACTCACTTTGTGAATCTCAATTTACATTACATTCTTCCCATTTTACATATATGCGAACGGTTTTCTCTTTCAATTTTCCTTTTTCTTTTTCTTTCTTTAAAGATAATCATCATGAACAGATTCTTCACCATGTTATATCCAAGGGCCGTGGGTCAAAAGATATCCCAGCGGTGAACTTAGAAGATATTACACGAAGGAAAGGTTGCTACACCTCTTGATAAAAAGAGGACAGAGTGAGTGAGAAACTCTTTTCAGCATCACTCCAAAGCTTTCTTGGGATTGGAAGCTAAATTTATTATGTAGTCTAAGATCTAGCACAGTTTCATTGAATATAATCTTCATAGTAGTTGTCACTTATCACAGACACAAATCTCTCCAGCCATGGAAGCTGATGTAGATCCTTCATAACGTCTCCGTAGGAGTCTGTACAGCGCGGAGGCGATTGGTAAGGGTGATGGTCACTCAGACTGAAACCCCCAGCTAGGAACCTTTGTATAAGTGCAAGCTGCGATCGCTCTTGGTCCGAGTATGCATCCATGACCATGGAGAGAGAATTGAAAGTCTCCCATGCCCATTGTTCTGATTCTTGAAGAGAGTGCGCCACTGAGTCTTCAGAGTTGACTTCATCCCAAAATGCACACTGGCATGTCTGTTGGCCATCCCTGTATTCCGCACCACAAGAATAGCAGAATCCGTGACCGCACCTGAAATTAAGACAGGGGAATTGAAAACTACAATAAAGGGCGTTGCATAGAAAGAAAAAGAAAAACTACAACAAAACTTATAAATAACAAATATACTTCTCATCCTATAATCCACATGCTCACGATCAAAATGCTGATTGAAAGTGATTCTAAATCACTGATCTCCATTTAACTTACCAAAAGATGAACCCCCACTGACTACGTCCATATTGTAAGAAGCATAAAAGGAGACTAACTCAAAACTGAGAGGTGAAGTTTCAACATGTATATAGAGGGGCAAACTCTTGTGCCAATTGGCTAGCTAACTACAGGTCAAGACTCCCGACTGGTTTACATGTGCCAAAAGTTCCTCTAGGGGAACTGTCCCTGTTAATTTCTGCTGATGTTATCCCCCAAATAGTAGCTGGCTAGGTGTGTTCTTGTTTTGGGCTTCAACCCATTGTTTACCAAAAACGAAAATTTTAAAACAAATCATAGGTCTTGCATAAATCTCAGTTTCAGAGGTAATTATGTCTGAAAATTATGGAAATAAACTATTACATATATATCTGGTTGGAGACGCAACTAAGCAGTTGGTACTGTAGTATCTTTCTGGTTATTGATCAAAAAAGTCCTATTTGACATGTCCAAAAGCATTTTCCAGCACTAAAAATTTCCCATCCAAACCAGTCTATCACAACCTGACTGAAACTTGCTCAAATCTCCTATTCAACAGCATTTTGTAAATGTAAATGCTTTCATATGTCTTTTACTCTTAGGGTTAAGCAGATCCAAACCAGGTCTGCTGTCACCCAACAGCAACAACCACAGAAATAGGCAGTTTTTGAGTTGCTGGAATCATGCAATTCGCCCCAACCAGATTGAATTGCCCCAATCCATGGGATATTATCACAATACAGCTACATTTCCAATACACCCTTTGATTTGTATCGGTGCAACTGTGAATTGAATGAAACGAATCTTGAATTGCACAATTTCGACAAACAAATGTCTAAATGCACTAGGCCACTAGTGTATCATTATTACTTTGGGGTTAAAGGCAGAGCTGCGTGCTCAATAACCCAAATTTCCTTACACTGATAAGAAGATGTTCTAATTCCTTGAAGATACTTACATACCGATATGCATAAGGCAGGTCTTTCTTAAATTACCATACCTACTTGAACTGTTGCCCCTATCTAAAAGATAAAGTATGCATATGACCTTTAACTGATGATGGAGTAAATTAACAACTACAAAATTTCAACATGTTAATAGACTTTATCATCATCATCATCAAGTATCTCTCTAGAGTTTATGACTGTATCAACTATCAACATGAAGTCCTGCAAGACACCTAGCTTCTTGGTACTTGTGTTTAAATAGGGGAATTGGGAAATATATTAGTCATAGTTGGCTTGAGTATATTTTTGATCCAGAGACTATCATCTTTCTTTGCAATGAAGTGGACTGCAACTGACACAAAACAAGCAGCAGAAAATTCATGGCTTAGGTTGATCATTAAAAGCACATAGAATGAGTACACACTTAATTGACAACCCCCCATTATAAGGCCATAACTTTCAAAGTGAAAGGAGCTATGTGATGAGCTACATATTTACAGAAAGATCTGGAAAAATCTCCACAGCAAAGCCAAAGGGCAAGGTCCAATTGGATCCACTTTTGAGCACAAAGTCAATTGTTTTCTAGGGTTCCTGCAAAGTTTACATTAAAAGTACATAAAGGCTCAATCTCAGTGTCAAGGGTTGAACCTAATTTAAGTGATTTGATTCCATTTTGAATTTTTTATTTCAAAATTTTCCTTCAATTTATATTGTTATCTCACTTTATCTTATTAAACAGCATTAGTAAGACTTCACTAACATACTTCTACTTGAGCAAATTCGGAGAATTGAAATTTTTAATATTTGATAGAGAAATTAAATGCCTAAGGGGCATGACCATCAAGTGTTCTTTTCTTTGATCCACTTTTTTCTTCCCTTCTAGAGGACACCAATACTGCTCATATCCACAGATACTGCTCATACCAGTACTATTATCAAGTTCCAAATACTATTATCTTCTTTGCTACCGTAAACTCATACTATGAACTTTTTTTTCCATATTTCCTGGAAATGGGCCGCATAAATTGCCAACACTGCAATTTTGAATGGCACTACTGCTCATAGCCACAAGAAAAGCTTCATAAGTTCAAATTTTCTCTTCTTTGCAAGTTGCAACTATAAACTCAAACTTTGGAATAGTTTCCTGGACGTTGGCCCCACATAACCCCAGCCCAAGCCATCTTGAATCCCTAATCAGCCTGTGCTGCCTAGATACTTTAGAATTAATTGTTTTAACTTCAGCCAGCCTACCAATGTTTGGAGTTTGCATCTTAATCACATCACCAATACTTCATCCTCCAGCCTAAGTCTCTCGTCTGCAAGTCCATTTTCTGGGACATACTGTGCAGTGTCACAATGGATGTTATTTGTCATACACCACTGATAGAACTGGATCAAATTCTTCGTAAATGAAGGAAAATTACAAGTAGAAATCCTCTTGTCTTTCCTGATATCAATGCAATATCAGAACAGAAAGGAAAGATTGGGAAGTTCTGAGTACAGGAAAGAAAATTAACAGAAAATGCCTCAGGCAATTCGAGAGGCCTGAATCTCTCCCTCACTTCTGTTTACTCTCTATCTACCTACTTCTTGCATTCCCCGATCCTCCTTAAGTAGGCGTGGGTAGCCAAGCCCGTCACACTTTTCCCTCTTCCCTCCGTGATTCACGTGAGTGCTGGTTAACAACATTTTGGAGGGAAACCGGTTAGTTATAGAGGCCCTTGCTGAGTGCATGGGTTTGTTACCCGATCCTTCTTAAACCTTCTCCTGACATATACTTTCTATTTCTGCTCACGTGGGTATGTATCAACCACTAAAACTTTTAAAACTCAATGGAACCCAAAGAGCAGAATATCCTCAGAACAGCTGCCTTCTACAAATTCATGGAAGAACTATGCTTTGCTTTTCTCAAGCCTTCAAATCATAGGTTCTTTGAATCATGAAAATTTTCCCAATCCTATATCCTCTCTCCCCACAGCGATCGCCTCTACCACAAAAATTTCCATTTAATGGACCCTTTGCATCCCCAAAAATAAATAAATTTAGTAATAGTGATTATTGAAATAAGATTGAACATGCAGGAAAACAGATGGTAAAAGATGGTTTTATATTAAATTCAAACTCCCTTTGTCTCTCTGTTGCCACATGGCACAACAGATGAATCATCTATTCTCTTCAATTCTATTATATCAACAGAAACTAAATTTGTACTGAAAAGAGAAAACTATGTTTCTTAGTTTTTTTGTTTTAGAACCTGATATTCTGTTTTCACAATTATTAAAAGGATAAGAGAAATATATCACTCTAATACTCGTGTTCACAGAATATATACTATTCTAACACCCACTACTTAGAGAACCAGATCAGTTTAAGTATCCGCAGCATCAGGTCATATATTACATTGGCCAGAGCAATTGTGAACTGAAACTAAGGTCTAAATGGTGCAGACAACTAGAGCATCAAGATAAATGTTCAGGCCAAGCAATTCTACATTGTTATTTCTACACTTCTACCTAACAGCTTAAGCTTTTAGGAGACTTGGTCCTTGACATATATACTTCATCTCCTCCAGCTCTGACCTCCTATCATGTCAGTGGGATCGCATCACCAAGCAACCAACTCTCTCTCTCACATACACAGACAGTTTCATGTTACATAAACTAAAATTTGGAGCATTCAAGTACTAAAAACCTCATCATAAGAAGGAAAAGTGACACCATAAAACAAGGAAGAAAACAGAACTTGCATTTGACAGTTGTATTAAATAGGCAGGTCTCTCACTTCAAGTCATGTAAAGTTGCAAACTTTTATAAGCTATAGGCAAAAAGGCTATAATTTATTTTTTGTTTTCACTTTCGTCCTCTAACTTTTTTTTTGTTTCAAACTAGTCCTCTAATTCTTAATAATAACTCGTTTTCCTTAAGTAAATTTCCGTTAGAACTGTTAGCATAGGTAGCAAACACACACTGAGGTGGAGTCTGACCTGGCAAATACATATCTAATCTTGAAAATATTGTTGTTGATACACCCACTTCATCCCTTTCTGGTCTACCGATACACTAGGGTTCCTTCTTCTTCTCATTTTTCTTCTCACTATTGCAAACTTCTCTCTTTATTAATTTAATCCCCATTTCATCCCCTTCATCTGATGAAGATTTTTTGGGTAGTTCATTCCATTGGAGAAGGGAAGAAATAGGGAGAAAGAAAAAAAAACAAAAGAGGAGAAAGCTTTGAGGAATCAAAAGAGCATTCAGGGGCGAGCAACTCACACAGAGAGAGGGAGATGTGAAAAAGTGAAAACAGAGGGGGAGAAACTTTCAGAAGCTTGTAGAAAAAGAGCAGAAGCAGAGGAAGAGGAGCAAGTGAGTTGTGACTTCAGTCTTGAGGTGCGTTACTTTGGATAACATTGCAGAACCTCTGACTCCCTCTCTCCATTCTCTCTCTCTTTCTCTTTCTCTGTGATATGATGATTGTGTGGTTCTGGTTCTTTTGGTTAAGTTGAGTAGGATTTCGAATCGCAGAATGAGTTAGACTTATATCTGATGAAGTGCTTAATTGCACATTTTTCTTTGTTTTATTTTATTTTTAGATTTTGGTTTTCTTTGGTTTATTTGGATGAGTTTTGAAAGAGAATGACAATTTTTGTTACTTTTGGTTGTCGAAGAAATTTTGAGAGTAAAACAGAGAAAGAGTTGCATTAATACACTCTCGCCTGACTGCAAATGCAATTTGAAAGAGTTTTTCCAACTTGAAACAACGTCGATTCAAGTTTCATTCTCATGTCATATATATTTAACGGCATATTTGCCATGTAGGAGCCAACTAAGATTATTCCGTTACTGTTATTAACAAAAGTAGGCAAGAGGAAAACATTGAGTTATTATTATGAGTTAGAGGAGAAGTTTGGAACAAAAAAAAGTTAAATGACGAAAGTGAAAATAAAAAATAAGTTAAGGGACGAAAGTACCCTTTTTGCCTAAGCTATACTATTCCACTTTCAATTTATACTTCAAGTGCCTACATCTAAGTAGGTTTCAGATCTGCAATAGTAAACTATATAATGAAATGTTTATAAAATTAATCAATGTTTTTTCATTTCCAAGTTTAGAGCAGTTGTATCTTACCAGTATGTCATGTGGTAACAACCTTGACTAAGCTCAATCATTCGATGACACTGCTGGCAACGCTTCCACCTTTTACTCTGAGCAAGACGATGCAAGGTAATGTCAGAAGCATCTCTCTCCTCCTCTGGAAGATTCTGGTATTCTTCACAGCTCATAGAAGAATGCCAAGGAACCTCACAGTCCACACAGATAAACCTCTGACAAACAGGACACTCAACACAAGAATTGTCTGACTGACTAGATGAACTTGCCCTAGCGGATAAGCATTCACGAGGATCAAGGAGAACAGAGCAATTTGGAAAGGGGCAATAAATTCTATCTGAATGGAGAAAATTTGTTTCTGCAAGGGCTTTCTCTAAAGATTCAAAGGAGGTGAATGGAAGAAAAGACTTGCACTCTGTGGCAGAGATGTAATATTTGCATCCTGGTTGAGGACATCTCATAGGGACTTGACAAGATTGTACTTTTTCATCAGCATAGGCCCTCAAGCAATGTGAACAGAACTTGTGAGAACATTTCATTGTGATCATAATTGGCAATGGCTTGTCTTCACAACAAATAGAACAGCTATCGAATAATCTCTCACCATTTACAGGAAAAGTGACAAGCCCAATTGCTATCTTGGCTAATTGCTGTGGCTGCTCAAGATCAATACTGGGTATAAGATTCAGAACAAAAGTTTCAAAATTATTGGCAAGTTCCAGAATCCTTTCTCTCAATGCCATCAGAAGTGGCATCTCAAGATCTTTCTCGAACGTTATCTGTCAAAATATTCACATTTCAACAAAAGCAGTTAAAGACAGGTGTCCTGGGAAGACACACAAACACAGAAAACTGAATTATTAGAGGCTAGTGGCACACATCAAAGTAATGTCAATTAATGTATTCTTAAAACCAATTTATGAAATGTTTGCTATCAGTTGATATTTTAAAACAATAAACTCAATCCTCCCAATCGACAAGCATTCCCATTATGTTCAAGAAGAAAGCCTATATATGCATGATGGATAACAACGTCATCCCTTTCTGCTTTTACAGAAAAAATAACTGTAATGTTAAAATTGAATCATAGTGTGGCTGCAAGAACACAAACCTTGAAAAAAAAGAACAAAAAAACAAACAAATGATATTGAGAAGTAAGAACCATACATATTAAATGCAATAAGAAAATAAAAATTAAGAATTAAAGACACAAAATGACGCTTGTGCACATCCAAGAATTGCAGAAGGCATAAGGTAAGTAATAGAGGAGAATGCTTTTGTCAGTGTTCATCCACACAAAGAAACATTAACATTGAGAAACATACCTGAGCAAATGAGGGGGAAAAGCAACAAGGTAATACTTCAACAGACATAGCTGATAATTAATAAAAAAATCAGTACAACTGATTTTCAATTTTGACATGCCAGTGTTTGTCTGGATCTTCATCAATTTATGTTGAGGTCCTAAGACGAAGAATTGAAGAAATATAAATATTGAAAACAGAATTACTAACCTGATCGTACAACAACTCAGAATCTGTGAAAGCATAAACCCGGCGGATCTTGTTCCGCACAGCTTCCAGCAAACCATCCATGAGAGCCAAGTAGTCAACTACTGGCTCCTCTGCATAAAAGTCAAGCTTCTTCTGCACCCGAATAACAGGAAGACTGGATGCTCTTTCCATGAACACTCCAATTCCAGAAAACCCAGAAGTTGAAGTTTCAACCCCAGCTATTGACAAGCCCTTGAAAAATAATTTTACTGAAAATTCATCAAGGTCATCCTTCAACTCTTCCACCGCCGGCTCCTCAGCTTCTTTCCATAATACTTCTTCTTCATCTTCACAACAACTGCAAAACTCATCTTCCTCTTCCTCTCTTCCAACATCAATAGGTGCTCCACCACCTAAAACAGCATGATCCTCCATTTTTCCCAACAAATTACCAGAGATTTCCAACTACAGAACTTCAAGGAGCCATTACAAGAAAATCTCAGCATAACCCATCAACAAATCGATTCGTTCAGCAAGTACAAATGTACAACTCCCAAGTACACCAAGTTAGCGATTCAAAACCGCAACCTGCAGCCACAATTCTTCCAAGTTACAAAACTTTCACAGCAAAAGATAGCCCTTTTGGCTCCAATTGATAAATCAAAATCCAAGAATAACAGTCAAAATTTCCACAATGTGATTCACAAATCTCTGTTCTCCCCTAAAAAGGAAATATTTTACCCAAGAGAGCAAGAGGGATGAGGGAAGCTATGAAACCCAAAACACACAAATTTTTGGCCTTGTAAACAAACCAAAATCAGCCCCACAAACGTCATTGACTTCATCCAAGACGGTACGTAACTAAACAACAATAATAAGAGACGAAAGAGAAAGGAAAAGGGTATCTACTAAATGAAGTCAAGCTTGAAGCTGCCATAGAAATACCATGGAGGCTCCTCCTTATCTGGCTGGAATTTAGCGTTATTATTGTTTTCTCTGATTCTCGCACACTCTCGGCAACAGAATAAAACCCTAATCTAAAGATAACAACAGCATTTATTGACTGAGATTAAGATTAAGATATGGACAGAGAAAACAGGAATCATCAGTTACTGAGATTAAGATATGTTAATGGCGCAGGGTGCGTTGCTGGCATTTTGTCTTGCATACGGTTCCTTAACTACAATGCCTAACAATAAGCCGAATACTCATTCCAAACTCTCCATTTGTTTCCACACAATATATTGACTATGCTTGATTTAATAAAATTATACCCATTTTTTTCTGATTTTAAAAATTACAATCGATACTTTAGTTTAAATTTTCTCCCGATAATTAATGAGATCAAAAGATCATTAAAATTATTTTTAATAAAAATATATTTTCGTCTATTAATTTTACTTTGACTTTTATTTTTGTCTTATAATTATCTTTTGTTTTATTTTTATTTTAATTTTTTTAAAAGAAATTAAATTTATTTCAACAACTAATATTGTTAAAAATTTAACAAAACTGCCAATGAGGCATCTTATAGATACAAGTTCATAATTAACATGTTTAATTAAATTTTTTTTTAAAATTAATTGGGACGAATTTGATAAGTTTTAAAAGATTTAAGACAAAAAAAAAAGATTGAGTAAAGCTAATGAAAACCACAATAACAAGAAAGTTGCTAGTTACATGCTTTTTAAGAGTGAGTTTGCTCTGTAAAATCCCCAAAAGGTTAACCCACCGCTCCATCATGTATCTCTATGGTATAATGGGATAGCAGCTGAAGGACAACGAGCAAGCAAATGTGAATCTATTTCCTCACCACACACAATAGGACAACTCATGTCAACTTGCATATTGTCATGGGTGAAAATCTCTTATGTTGCCAAAAGAAAAAATTGAGACAATACTTTCCACGGGAAAATTCTTTTTTTTTTTTGGGCAGAATCTCTAATTTCTGAATTCCTTTTCATTTTTCCATGTGACCACCATTAACGTAAGAGGACGACAATGATTGGACAGTACGTAAAACAATTTTATAATCAGTGCTAATTGTGGAAACCTCTTGTCCTTTTTCCTTCTTAAAGTACGTAAAATGATTGTATTTATTATCTCCATAATCCTAATTGGAGTATGGAAGATATGATCTGCAATGTTATGATCAAGTAAATTATTTCCATGTGAGAGTTTCTTAATTACTTAACAGAAAAATCAAATAAACTTGTCTAACATTATTTTTGTCGAGGGTGAAAGGCATAACAACTGAACACTAGGGATCCATTGTGAATCTTTGTTGTGGACATTCACTCGCTGCATCAACTTGTCCTAAGCATTATTTATCAAATATTTAGCTTAGCAGCCAACCACATTCCAATCTGATTTCCCTAAAATTAATTTGATTCTGACCACTTGTATTCTCATACAACTTCAGAAGATTCAATGAATTAGTCACTATTTTTATTTATTTTTTGAGAGAATGATAATGGAGTTGCTTGCGGGCTTTCGGCCCCATTACAGGGTCCATTTGGATTTTCTTTTTTTTTTTTTTTTTGGTCTACCATTTGGATTTCATCTGAGAAGCATTATTGTCTTGTGCAGTTGTGTGTGCCTCTGCGGACTACGGTCCCCATGCAACGAAACGCAGGACAGCACAGCAACAACATTAGCACAGCTCAGCAGGGTTCCCTTCCCTTCCCTTCCTATCAGAGATTTACGATAGTGAACAATCGAAAGGCTTAAGGATTCAGATATGATGAGCAAATAACACTCAGTGCATATTTAATATCATGAAAAGAAAGAAAATAAAATAAAAATAAGAGTGAGAGTAAAAATAAAAAACAAATAAAAAGAAATATTCATTCTCTAATAAAGAGAATAATGATTATTCAAAGAATAAATACTTCATTTCTTATTTTTCAACTAAATATGAAAATATGAATATTTCATTTTTATTTTCATTCTTTTTCATCATACCAAACATGTATGAAAATAATTCAAAGTTTGATGCTTGCAAAGGAAGCTTGGAGCTATGTTCATATAAAATATCTAATTCTTTTTTGAAAGAAAAAAACACTAGTTTTTATAAATTTAAATTTCTTAACATGAAGTTTTCTACTAAAAAAAATTATTGGTTGTATTTGCATAAATGATGGAGAATTATTTTTTAAAATTATATTTAGAAGAAAGAAAATGATAGATGGTGAACCTAATTTTGACAGAATGTTTGTCAACTATTTTTTTTAAAATTCTTCTTTTTGACTGTATAACACTATCTTTTAAAAGAATTAATTTTTTAATAAATAAGTTTTATATTTGAGATTATTATTTAGTCATTTGATTAGATGAATGCCCAATGCTTGTTAGGTGCCATGTCTTCGACCAGGACTATGACTTTATAACCGCAAATTTGGCTACATTGATCGGTTGGGGCACATGCCAGTGATGCCACGACTGGCTGCTGATTTAAAATAATTTTTAAGTTTGTACCCTCAACTAGTATCAGTCTCCACTTTTAAGACTAAAGTATAATGATATAAAAGATTCAATCATCCATGAAATTACCTTTCTTATATAAGTTTAAAAAAAAAAAAGATTTGCTCTTACTAGCAATCAAAATGAAGAGTTAACTGTGTATACAAGTCTTTAGAAACCACTTCAATCCCAACTTTTAATCTTCTAATTTACACATGTGAAGTCAAAAATGGAAGCATAAATTTTACGATAGTAATTGCAAATTTATCTTTCATTATTTTATATTTATTATAATTTTTCCGTATAAATATAAACATTTTGAAAGGACAGAAAAGTTAGTTTCTTTTATGTATATTTATAGCCCTTGTTGCCACAACCTAAAATTGCTGAATTCGTCCGGGTTCATTATTTGTTCCTTTATGAGCACATCAAATCTGCCCTAGACGAGAGTATCAAATAAGGAATGCATAATTAAATAAATGGATTGATTTTGCTTTCTAAACAAAATGTATGATTGGATTTTGCATTTACTTTTTCCCATGAACCCGGGGTATTCCCTTATTCAGCATATTATTGATGAATGACAAATCATTCGGTACAGGGCCAAGATGCCCCACTCACTGTATTAAAGCCAACTGTTAATGAGTTATGACTCCACCTTTTTGCCACTGCCCTACAGGACAAGAAGAAACAGACAAAGAGAAGGACATGACAGTGTAAAGGAAGCTGTACATGGTCATAACTCATAAACCCATACAATCCAATCATGTAAAACTGGCTTGAAAAGGAATGCCTCCCACTTTTCTTTTATTAGGCTTGAAAGGAAAAGCACCACTTCCATCAAATTAGTTCATCTTTCTTTAAAACCAGCATTTGAAGGGGCAAACCATCTTATCTGTAATGTCATAAGTTTGAATTCTGAAATCTTTATTTTGGAGAAGACTTCACCTACATCACTATTGACTTAGAATTATGTAAATAATTACTTGCACAATTTCATTACCAAAAAATAAGTGAACCAAAAACGACCAGGGAGATGCCAGAATCCAAAATATGCTAATCCTTCTGAGATCCTAGTTTGATTCCACCCTAGGTGGAGATGCCCATTCTTAGTCCCCCCCCCCCCCCCCCCCCCGGAAGATGGCATTTCCTAAAGCGTTATTCATGAGAGGCATTATTGTACTTACTTGAAACTGAAGTATGACTGTGTGTAGTGTGCACAAGGGTATGCAAATGCAATAGACCTCGCTGCACCAGAAAATCGTTTCTGAAGACGGAATTTTCCCACTGCAGCGTCCTCACAATAAAATGGAAGACAACTTTATACGCAAGGCAAATAAAAGAAGGTACACTTTTGTGTTCTCTCAAACGTACTGCAGCAAATAGACATGACCAGCAGACAATAATTGCAGACGTCTTCTTTCCACCTTTCCAACTCTCACATGTGAACCACCCCTGCCCCTCTCTTTGCCAAAATTAATCGACAGTTAAACACTGATAAAACCACCCAAAATTATAACACAAATATAAACAGAGAAACAAAAAACAGCAACCCTTTTGAAGTAAGATTAATAAGGGACTTTGTTAAGATGAAATGCAACATCTGAGAAAATTGTAAGCGAATAAAATGGGATTTTGTTATTCATGCACCTACATTCTACACCAAAGTTCATACACCTTCTTCATTGGGAGAAAAACAAGAGAGTAAGTATTGAAAAGTGTGTTTCAACTTTGTGAAGTGTGTTTCAGGTGTAGGGGTTTAGTGTAAAAAGTATGTGTAAAAATAACAAAATTCAAATAAAATGCCACCAAGAATCAATCAGGATGTTTTAAAATAATAGGTTATATTTTCATAACGAGAAACTGTACCTCACTGTAAACAGCTCTATTCCGTTGTGGTATTCTCCACATCAAAATTTCATCCAGAAGTGAAAGTGTCCTTAATCTACTCTATATTTGAGATTTGCGGTAGGAACTGTATGCAGCACTGTCAACAAGAAATGTGATTAGTGCCATAACTGATAGCTTGAAGGCTTGATTCAGACATATTTGTAATCCATCTCATAGCGCTATTTGATTCTCCTGGTATATTATAAGCATATGAAGGCCATCTTACATCAGTTCCACACATGCTGGTGACACCCATTCTGATCAGCTTCTGCGTTCTTTCAAGAACTATAAGGCTTGAAAATGTAGAGAAACTGTTCCCCACAAAGATATCAGCCCGTAAACACACTTCATAGTCAATTGCAGACTGAATTAGATAGGGATACTTGTTATAAATTCCATCAACACCAAGTTTCTTCTTCTCAAAAGGAAGAAAGTCTTCTTTCCAATCTTCAAGTATGGAAGAATTTTTAAGGAGTTTATCAGCTACTGCAAGATAAACAACAATGGGAGTTTTCAAACCCACGATGTTCCCAACTCTTTCCATGATCTCTTTCCTGCTACTACAGATTTGATTTGTGTTTAATCTCTGCTCTAATTTTTTGCAATGAATCATCCAGTCAATTTCTATCCTCATGTGGACAGCAACATATGGCAGAGGCTGAAATGAAGACCTATCAGAAGTGATACTGTTTTCCAGTTCCACTGATTCAGTGTTGCCTCTTACCCCTCTTCCAACTGCTCTAATCCTAGACACAACTCTATCTGCTTCTTTAGCAATCTCATCTACCAAATCTAAGCACTCAAAAACCTTTGCATAGTCCTTCACAGGCCAATGATCGTGCCACAAGAATGGGTTTTTCCCTACTATCCGAATTACCTCATAGTCATCAAATGAGCCACTGCTATGCTGCCTCAATTGATCTAAATCTCTCTCCACTGTCCACTTCCTTCCACTTCCTTTCTGCATTTCAAGCACTTTCGTTCGATTTAAGATATCAGAGTAGCGACCCAGCCGGACAAACCCACTGCACAGTGTATTAAACTTGTCAAATTGGAATACCTTGTCGAAGGACATGGGTTGCAGGAGGTCAATTTCTTTGTAAAAGAGAGAGGCACTAAGGCTAGGCATCAACAGAGTTCGATTCAGCATTCTCGCAGTAAGGCAAGCCCTTCCAAATGCAATCTTCTGGTTGTTTAATCCCCAAACAATCTGAGGAACCGCCAAAAACTTATCTTGCCGAACTCCAAATTCAGAACTTGATGGAGCATGGTTGCGGATATATACAAGGTTGCTCCATTCAATCCCACCCAAGCCAGGGAAGGGAGGAAGCAACAGAACTCTAAGGATCAAGACAGTAACAAGCAAAAATATACACTTGCAAGTTGTGGAATTCATAGTGCCACCCAAGAACTTTAATAGCTTACAATTATACAACACTTCCATGTAAGATTCACCCTCTCAAGTCTCATACAAAGCATCAATTTTGTTTTAATTTGAGCACTCAGACAATTAGTAGTGTCCCTTAAAAGGATCAACATCAATGTAGAGAATCCATGCAGCAAGCCAAGATCCGATTTTGAAGGCTCGCACAATCTGACCGAGTGTTGGAGAAAGAACGACAAGAAGAACTAATTTCCAATGCAGAGTTCCCCACCAACGATGAATATCTACATTATCCAGATTCCAGAGAGAAAAAATAAATCATCACCGGATTACTTATGGAATTGTAATGTGAAAAGATTGAACTTTGATTCTAATTTATCTTTGAAGATACCTTCAATGTTCTAAAATTTGTTTAATTGCTAGCAAATTAAAAAGAAAAAGAAGAACAGAGAAAGAAAAGATGCAATGCGTATGCTATCTTCAACCCAAGACGCAAAACAATACATAATACGCCAAAATAATGACACACATGTGAATCTCGTAATGAACACCATCACAGGCTATCCCTATCAGAACCCAGAATCAGACATCCCAATAAGACCGTATCCTATGACTCTGACGATAAAAACAAAGAACATTTAATGAGGATTCTGTTTGGTGCTAAACCCAGAATTGCATTTGCATGTTCATTTTACCTTCAGAAAATTTTGAATCACTGAAGACACGCCCTTAATTCAGAATTACGAGAAAAACCCAGAAAGCACCAAGGGAAGAAACAGAATGGTGATGACCAGATCATGGAAAGGAATCCAGAAAAGCCTGAATCCCCGTTAGACAAAAAGCAAACCCAGGTAGCTATATCAACGAAACACCTTGTAGCCAAAGAGAATATTTCAGAAAGAGTAAAATAAAAATAAAAATAAAAAGAGAGAGAGAGAGAACAGGGAGAAGAAAGCAAAGATGGGTTAAAGAAACGAAGAAGAATAGAGATAAAAGGAGAACGATTGGATGTGGATGAGCATAGAAGAGGACCAAAAGGGTCGCACAAAGGAGGGAGGAATCAGAGAAACGTACAAGGAGAGAGAGGAGACAAGCAGAAAACACTTGATCAGACACGAGGGTGATGCAAGAGGACAAGGCAGATTCTGTGAAGCAGGGCACTGCACTGCACCACAACAGAAATGCGTGGCGGGTTCTTTCTCTGGCGAGTAAAGTTAAGATTTAGGAAGTAGGAATAGTGATCTTTTGAGTGAATGCATAAATTGTGTCAGTGTGTCTCTTTTTCAGCAAATCGTATTGATTGAGTATTTCACACTCGACATGTTCAGCGTTAAGTACGTCGTCAAACACCTCTATTTGTATACACAGAATGTACAGTTATTTCATTCTTTCTTTCTTTCTTTTTTTTTTTTTACTTGTATTTCATTCTTTCTATTGCCTTTAAGAAATATGTAACTTTTATATTATGTATAAGTTTTGAAAAATATGATTTACATTTGAAGTATATAAATGATTAATTTTAATATTTGATTTTATTTAAAAATATATTATTTTAATTTAAAAAATAAATCATTTAAACCAACAGCCTATTTAAATTTGCAATTTTATATCATGTGAGTTAAATTATTATTTTATCAATCCATTTAAATTTTGATATTTTTAAACGGACATGTATGTAAATTAGAGGCGTAAAAATCCAAACAAAACTTTTAATCATAATAATAAATTCTTTATTAATAATTTCATTTAAAAGGTATGCTTTAGATACCAAATATAGGTCCTGGATCTGTTTTATCATGACATATTACATATTATTATATTTTATTAAAAAAAAGAATCTCTTAATGATAAATATTCACTATTTGAAGTTTGTTTTGTCTTTTTTTTTTAAAAAAATAACATACAGATCTTTTAAACTTTATATTATTTATAAATAAATTTTTAAACTTTAAAATCGTCCTAATTAGTATCTAAACTATAATAATTATAAAAAATCAACCATTTCATGTCTTTTTCATTCATTTTAGAACTTTTTTATTTAATTTAGAATAGATAAAAAGTTAATAGAAAGGTTAATTTATATAATTATCATAGTTTAGTACTAATTAAGATAATTTAAAAATTTAAAAATCTATTTATAAATGATATAAAATTTTAAATATTTGTATGTTCTTTTTTTTTTTAAATAACAAGCAAAAACAGTCAACTAAGCAACTACAATACAATCAAAAGATTGAAAACTTACTATTATAAAAGAGGTCTCTTAATATTATTAAGTTATGATTGGTACTTGATAAGAAATAGTCTCTAATGTTATTAAACCTTTAGTTTAGTGGTCTTCCATTTGATAACAAGTGAACCACTTCTTCATTTATGGAGTGTTGATATAATAGAAGTAAATTATGCTTTATGTATGAGGACTGTGATTTGATTTTTGAGAGTTACATCTCATGAAAAATGTTATACCGTTATCACTTCTAATTTAAAAAGATTAAACTTATAAAGCGATATAAATAAATCGAATCTTGTAAAAATATTATTGATTAAGCAAAAAAGTGAATGACTTCGTCCTTGATTCAAATTCAAACATAAAGCATAAAAAAAAACATTTAATAAGAATTGATTCATAATGAAAATTATGTTGATATGGACTTTCTGAATATTGAGTTAAGCTATTGGCTTCACCTTATAATATTCATATAATACAGTTACAAAATATCACTCTTTATAATTACATAATTTTAGTTACAAATCTAAGTTATGTATTAATCTATTTCAACAAAGAAAAAAAAATAAATTTACTTAATTTTTGATTGAATTCATTGTCGCATTTAATATATGCATTTAATAGTGAGGAAAAGCAAAGCGAAAAAAAAAAAAGCTTCGGGTATCATGGAGACAAATGTAAAGAAAAAGGGCTTTTTACAGCGGCGACTTGATTGGGGCTATAAATTGAACTGGAAAGGAGCGTTGCGAATTACGAGTTCACTTTATTCCAGTCACATTTTCCCCAAAGGCCACATTTATACAGGTCTTTCTTTTTTTTTTTCTTTATTTTATTATTATTATTATTTTTTAAATGACAGATGCTCTTTATTCAAATTCAAATGACTGGAAAATTGGTGTGCATATATGCGGTTTACAATTTTAAAATAAAAAAAAATAAAAACTTCACTCATTGAGTGGAGCTAATGTCAATTATACTGGTCACATTTCTGTATGCGTTTGTCTTCTATTTAGCAGGAGTTTTATTGCCTGCATATCATTTTTATATCGATTAATTATATATAATTTTATAATTAAATACATAATAAATTAGTAATCAATTTTTAATAAATAATAATTGATTATTAATACATAATAAATTAGTAATCAATTTTTAATAAATAATAATTGATTATTAATTCATATTTATATAATAATTAGTAATTAATTTATAATAAATATAAGTATTTAATTATAAATTTATATATAATTAATTGGCATAAACATAATGTGAGAATTTTAATGTACAAATAACATTTTCAATTTAACAATATTCTAGAAAAGGAGTGATAGTGAGCAAGGTGTTACAAGTTATTACAGGGATCATATTGGCATATCTACATGAAGATTTCTAATTTTCGTGAAAAGAATTGTTTTTTCAAGCAATGACAAGATTAAAAAAATCACTTGAATAATGAATTTGAAACCTAAAAAGTTTACAAATTGTCAGTTTCAAAGGATGCATTATTGTCGAGGATTGCAATGTGAACTTAGACCTATAAAAAAAAAATGCTATCACTTATAAGTCAACATTTGTCAAAATAGTGTGTTGGTTAGACGCCTATTGCATTGCCTTTTTTCCCAATGCCAACGCCTATTGACATGCTTTCTAATGAACATTTTGTTTCAGCAAGAATTTCTTGCTTTTTGTCAATGGGCGTTGGTAACGTGAAAATGTATGTTAAACAAACATACTATAGATCATGTTTCAGTCATCATTTTACTTCAAATTTCGTGTGCAATTAAGGTATTTAATGAGATACTCCAACATTGAATTCAATTATGAAATATGAGAAGTTCCTTTAATAGAAGAGAACTGTGTGTGCTGTGAAGAAGAGTGAGAAAGAGTATGAGAGGAGATACCTTTTTGGGGTCGGATTTCTTATCTATAAACAAGGGAGGTTTTCCTTAAGTGAGCTTGAGCCTATACTATTGGGTTATATGGGCTTGAAACTTGTAGCATTATAAATTATAAAATACTTAACCTACGTTAAAAAGTGAATCAACTTGACCTGACTTATTTTTTTTTTTTTATCAATTCTTGGTGAGATAACCTATACCTTGGAAATTAAGCTTATTCAACTTTTAATTTTTATAAATTTTTAGGCATATTTTGGCAATATTTATGTTTTTATTTTAAAAAAAAAAATTTGTTTAACCTATCATATCACTTAAGATGAATTGGGTTAACATTTTTTGACCTGATTTATTTTTCTCCTAGGTGACAACCCTATTCGCAAGTGGGGTCATATTAGTTCGAATTCAATTGGGATGGGGTATAGTTTGGGAACAAGCACCTTAACGGGGACATTTGCATCTTGAATCCAAACCATAAGAAAAATTATTATATGTTTTTGAAATATTAATAAATGTATATTTAAAAAATATATTTTTATTATTAATTTTAAAAAATTATGTAAATTTTATTTTAACAATTTAAAATTAACATAAAGATACTTTTAAAATATATATTTATTATATTTTAGAAGCATACCAGATCTGCAGAAGTTTTATTTTATGGAACTTGACAAACCAGAAATTAGGGTGAGAGGAACAGGTAATAGAGGCTAAAGTAACGTTTTCCATTTTTCCTTGTACTTTCTAGGTCCATCCCATCTCTAGTCCCTCGCATAATTCTTGTTCCTTTCGCGTTTTCCTTCAAGCTTGGGCAGAATCAGAATCAGCATCAGCAGCACCACTCTGCTGCTCTCGCTCCCACCTCCATTTTCTGCAGGTCTGCAACTCCCCCCACCTCTCTTCTCTCTCTTCTTTCAGTTTCGTTTCTGGGTTTGTCATTTTACCACAAGAAACATGTCCTATCTAGATATACTCGCTCTCAGTTCTTGTTCTTCTTCCTTGGCTTCTAACTTTGTTAGCAATGTCTTCACAAAATCTCAGTGGGGTCCGTTGCCCCCACTTAGCACAAGGTGGGTCTCTCCCCATCTTCGTTGCCATTCAAAGACTCTAGCTTTACCCACCCATTTTTCTTCCAATACTGGTAGAAAGAAGAATAAGAAGTATGGAGGTGTATTGCCTTCGATTTTGAGGTCGTTGGAGTTGGCAGATGATATTGAAAAGACCCTTAATTCGTTTGGTGAGAATCTGGGTCCAAAAGAACAGACGGTTATTCTCAGAGAACAGAGTAGCTGGGAACGAGTTATTCGGGTTTTTGAGTGGTTCAAGTCACAGAAAGAGTATGTTCCCAATGTAATTCACTACAATGTGGTGCTTCGAGCTTTGGGTAAAGCTCAGCAATGGGATGCATTGAGGCTTTGTTGGATAGAGATGGCAAGAAACGGCGTTTTGCCTACGAATAACACTTACAGTATGCTTGTTGATGTGTATGGAAAATCATGTCTCGTAAGAGAAGCGCTTTTGTGGATTAAGCACATGAGAATGAGGGGATATTTCCCTGATGAAGTTACCATGAGTACGGTTGTTAAGGTCTTGAAGGATGCGGGAGAATTCAATAGGGCAGATAGGTTTTACAAGGATTGGTGTGCTGGGAGGGTTGAGTTAGATGATCTTGATTTGGATTCTTTAGCTGATACTCAAAATGGCTCTAGATCAATACCCATTAGTTTCAAGCATTTCCTTTCCACTGAGCTCTTCAAGACAGGTGGGAGAATTCCTGCCTCTAATATTATGACTTCATTGAATACAGAGAATGCTCCCCAGAAACCTCGGCTCACTTCCACTTACAATACCCTGATAGATTTGTATGGCAAGGCAGGACGGCTAAAGGATGCTGCTGATATCTTTGCTGATATGTTAAAATCTGGAGTTGCAATGGATACAATCACTTTTAATACTATGATCTTTATTTGTGGAAGTCATGGTGATTTGTTGGAAGCTGAATCTTTGCTTAGTAAAATGGAAGAAAGGGGTATAACCCCTGATACGAAAACTTATAACATCTTGTTGTCTTTGTATGCTAATGTGGGGAATATTGATGCATCTCTCTGTTGTTACAGAAGGATCAGAGAGGTTGGGCTCTTCCCAGATGCTGTGACTCACAGAGCTCTTCTTGGTGCATTATGCAAACAGAATATGGTTCAAGCTGTGGAAGCTTTAATTGATGAAATGGAGAAGTCTTGCATTTCTGTTGATGAGAATTCTCTTCCTGGTATTATCGAGATGTATATTAATGAGGGGGCTCTCGATCAAGCAAATGAATTGCTTCAGAAGTTTCAAATTAATGGGGAACCATCATCAAAGATACGTGCTGCAATTATGGATGCTTTTGCCGAAAAGGGACTTTGGGCTGAAGCAGAGAATATGTTTTTCAGGAAAAGAGACATGGTAGGACAGACAAGGGATGTTGTTGAATACAATGTCATGATCAAAGCATATGGCAAAGCAAAACTTTATGACAAAGCTGTTTCTCTCTTCAAGGGAATGAGAAATCATGGGACTTGGCCTGATGAATGCACTTATAATTCTCTCATTCAAATGTTATCTGGTGCTGATTTAGTGGACCAAGCAAGGGACCTCATGGTTGAAATGCAGAGTATGGGGTTTAAGCCACATTGTCAAACTTTTTCTGCTGTTATTGGATGCTATGCTCGCCTTGGTCAGCTTTCTGAGGCAGTCAGTGTGTTCCAGGAAATGCTAAGAGGTGGAGTAAAACCAAATGAGGTTGTGTATGGATCTTTAATAAATGGATTTGCAGAATATGGTAGTCTTGAAGAGGCACTTCAATACTTCCACATGATGGAAGAATCTGGATTATCAGCAAATCTAGTTGTGTTAACATCCCTGCTGAAGTCTTATTGTAAGGTTGGGAGTTTGGAAGGAGCAAAAGCCATCTATGAGCGGATGAAGGACTTGGAAGGGGGTCTTGATTTAATTGCATGTAATAGTATGATCAGTCTCTTTGCAGATCTTGGCATGATATCTGAAGCCAAGCTGGTTTTTGAAAATTTGAGACAGAAGGGCTGGGCAGATGGGGTTTCATATGCAATGATAATGTATCTTTATAAAAACATTGGCATGCTAGATGAGGCCATTGAGATTGCAGAGGAGATGAAACTGGCAGGTTTACTGAGGGACTGTGTTTCATTTAATAAGGTACTGGTGTGTTATGCCACTAATGGGCAACTTCACGAGTGTGCTGAATTAATACATCAGATGATATCTCAGAAGCTCTTGCCAAATGATGGAACTTTTAAAGTGTTATTCACTGTATTAAAGAAGGGAGGGTTTCCCATTGAAGCAGTGGCACAGTTAGAGTTATCTTACCAGGAGGGGAAACCTTATGCTCGACAAGCGGCCATTACTGCTTTGTACTCTTTAGTTGGTATGCATACTTTGGCTCTTGAATCTGCTCAAACGTTCATAGAATCTGAGGTTGCTCTTGACTCCTCCGCCTATAATGTGGCAATCTATGCATATGGTTCAGCTGGAGATATTGACAAGGCCTTGAATATATTTATGAAAATGCAGGATGAGGATGTGGAACCAGACCTTGTAACTCACATTAATTTGGTGGGTTGTTATGGAAAAGCTGGCATGGTTGAAGGTGTGAAACGGATATATGGCCAACTAAAATATGGAGAGATCGTGCCGAGTGAGTCTTTGTTCAAGGCTATTATAGAAGCCTATAGAATTTGCAAGAGAAAGGACCTATCTGAGTTGGTTAGCCAAGAGATGAGATTCACATTCAACTCAGAAGAATATTCTGAACCTGAAACTGAAGATGACTCTGACGAAGCTTCTTCAGGTCTGTAAAATCCTGAATTGTTGTTTATGAGGAGGGATAAGTTCTTTTATGTATACTGTAGAGATGCAGGTGGGGCTTCTTCAGGCATCAAAACTGTATATATGGTAGTAGAAATTTAAACATATCAAAAAAGCTTTTATCTTCTCAACACTTGTGGGTGAACAAGGATTTTCTTTATCTTGACAAACTTTGAACCATGAATATGGATACTGATAATATGAAAACGTAACCTGGGCATGGAAAGCGCTGTTCTTTTGGACTAAATCTCGACATAAGGAAAATATTTATAATAATAATAATAATAATAATTTCCTTATTGGTATTCGAAATTATTTTGTAATGATGCTTTGTTTGCTTGGGTTCTTCCTGGTTTTCTTCTCTCTCACAACGTGTCTCTCTGATATCTGAACTAATTAGTTCACGTCTAATTCTGAGACAGTATTTTAGGCATTTAACATGACTTTGGTTTAACCGTGGAACTTCTAATAACCAAATGGACTAGGTGTCCACGGAAGAACTTGTGTCATTCAGCCAGGCTTCTGATACGCTCAGTTTTTCCTATCATAATTTTCCATTGCTTGAACGTCAATGTTTATGTATGTAAATTTCACCTCACTGAAATTTAAGATGTGGCCAAAGGCATCTTGTTCATAATTAGATGTGCTTAATGAGTTCTTTCCTTTTCCCAATGTTTTCTTTTATTTTGCCTCGAATGGTTTTTTTTTTCTCCTTTTTTCCTTTGGGGTCAACTTTTAGTATAATTTTGGTTTTCCTCTGCACTTAATTTTTAGTATGGATTACAAGACCTTGTTTAAAAATGATAGGCTTACGTACTAGCCATAAAATTGCTAAATTTATTTATTATTTTGCAATTTTGGAATTCTGTGTCATCTTAACTTTGCCCACTGTTTTAGTTGGGATCAATGGATCATAGACCACTTGCATATGAATTTATATTGTTATTTTTTTTTTATCAAAGAAAGAAATATAATGTTACTTGTTAAAAAAAATTATATAAGAATAAACATAACAAAAGGCTAGTATCTGCACAAAGATCTTAGAGATGTTAAAAGGGAAGATTTGTATCTGAATGATATATCTAAAGAGGACATCGAAACAATCACAATCCCATTTGCTGCTGACAAACAGACGAACATGGTTGGGTGTACTGCATCCAATTATTTAAAATAAAAGTGGGTATAATAAAGTTTTTCATTTTTTTTTTGTTAAGTTCAGTTCTACATATATGATTTGCCGTCTTAGCAAAGTGTGTTGAGATGAGACAGACATGACCATCTCCAAAGTAAAATCTTGATTGGTGCTTTTCAGTTAATTTTAGCATTCTAAGATCCAAGAAAGATGGGACTACAGACTGTGTTATGGGTTAGATCTTATCATACTCAAATTAATAATCATTCCCCTTCCAATGAGCTGATAGCTTACATTACATCGATCATGGTCTTCACTGTAGTATGTCTGATGTCTTGGATTCAATTTCTGTCCCGTCTTGTTTCTCTTCCTCCTTGCCCAGGTGATGGTATTTGTAATCGTGGCCAATTGAGCATGATATCAGGTCTGCTAGAGAGCTTCTAAGCAAGATTCACAGGAAGATAGATACCAACAACTAAGCATGATACCAGTACTGGATAGGTAAAACATGCATAGGAAAGTTGAGATGCATGATAGAAATTTCTCACGCAATTATGTCGTTCCCAATTTTCAAGTCAGCCACAACATCTAAAGTAGCTTTGGTACTGATTTTTGAGATTCCTGATGACCTGAAAAATGCAGAGGATGCGTAGGAATCAACCAAATCTCTTTTGACTCACGAAATACAAGTTATTACACAACAAACAAGTCAAGCCAAGCTGTTGACATGAAAAAGAAAATACATCTAAAAGAGTAGTACCAAATTAGAATCAGCAAGACAAACAACAGAAGTTAATAATTGTGAAAATGGAATAACAAATAAACTGAATAAAGCATGGAGAATTGTGAGTTCCTCCAAGCATAGCAGCATCTAGTCTAGAAAGAAAAAAGAGATTGCCAGTTTTCATTTTTCAGTAGCAAATAATGATTGACACCAGACAGTAGTTTTAGTCCAAACACATTGGCAGTGACACATAATGCCACATGGCATACCTCGAGGTGCAGGAAAAGAAAACAGGCACCTGAAAACAAGCTCATTAAAAGATCAACAAAATTAGTTAACGACCTAGCTTTGAGCTCCAGAGTGTCCTGTTGACCTTTAGAGCCTACTAATACCCTGGAATAGAAGTCCTCTAAAATGGAAAGGTACTAACCATTAAATAGAAAACAGAAGATATTTTCAAGACTCATGATCCATTAGATTCACGCACAAACTTCTTCACTATTTTGAGCAGAAAAAGCAGTTAGACCCAATAAAAGTGTGGATGAGAAGTTGTAAGTTTTTCCCGTGATTCTGGAAGAGCAGATGAAAGGTCCTTTAGATGAAGAACATTATGTTTTCCAGGTCAGCATGCAGCCTGTAAAATCCCTGTTCAAATGAAGCTGTTGGTAAAACCGATGAAGAAGCTTTAGAAGATGAAGAAGTTGCTGACTTCAGAGATTGCATCCCAATCTTTGCTTCATGGTATAATCGTCCTCTGTAAGCAGCAAGGTCAGCATAGTACACAGGAGGGACCAAAGATACAGGTTTAGTGCACCTTGCAAAGGTGAAGCACATCTCATATATGAGCTTCTGCAATTCATCAGATGTAAACTTGTGCTCGTCCCATAAGACATGGTAGTGAGTGGGCTTGCTTGTGCCGAGGCTTCCATAGTAACTACAAAGGTAAAAGTCAAACTCAAAAGGGTGTATAACTTTCGTGTCCACAACTGTTCCTGGCAAAATATTGCCACTGGAAGACCCATCCGTCCAACTCTCTGGAAACAATCGAGTTTGGTGTCGCTTTTGTGCTACAATAAGAGTGATTGTTGGGAAGTAATTTAATCTTTGGAATGCTCTCTTCAAATCTAGTAGCTCTTCATTAAGAACCATATCAAACTGGTACTCACTCACCCCATCACGAAAAACAACAATTTTTTCTGGCCTGACTCCATTCATCTTCCTATAACATCCAACAAGCTCAAGGCAAACCTCCCCAAAGTTCAATATCTTCTCGCTCCGATTGTACTGAGGGCAAACACGTGCTGCATAACGATTTGCAGCAGGCCAATTAACAGTTGCAACCACAGCAGCAATTGATGGACTCCTAGTGTCCCGAGAACCTGGATGATTGACATCAGCTCCCACAAACATAACATGTCCTTCACCTTCAAAGTAAGGGAGCCTATTACTGAGCTCCACATTACTGCCTCCAAGTTTGGCATTGATCTTGAGAGCAAGATTAGTAAAATATAGGTCATCCCCTTCATTAGCACTATTAGACAAGCAGCATTGTGTCACAATACCAACTTTGGTCTCAGAAATCCACTTAAGGTACTTGTAACCTGGACTTTTGTTGGTCATTACACACACAAGAAATTGCAGGCGACCTTGGTTATATTTACAAACGTTGTTAATTTTTTCAAGTAATTTACATAGCAAATCATAACTTGCAAGTATCTTCATTGAAGATTCTTCATACCAAATGGGCTCCTGCATGTCTATACCCAATTTTTTGTATTTACCTATAAGCCTTTGAATGAATTCCTCTCCTTTTAATTTGTACTTATATGGCCCAGAACTGCTGAAATCAAGAATGCCCCAACGCTCAACTGGTTTGCCTTCCACCATTGATCTTCCAACAAGGTTCCACTGACATTTCTCCAGATCCAGTGTTACCTTGATAATCTTGCCATTTGGATCACCCAATTTCAATTCTGGTGGGCCAATGACATGTCCTACAACGGTTGTCATGGTCGTGTTGACACTCATTCCAAAATTTTGAATAAGATCACCACTGCCAACAAAGACATTATACGTGAAATATTTGTCTCCAATAAAATAGAAAATCAAACAAAGTTGACCAATTATTTAATCACAAATATATCCACATACATTAAATGAAGAAACCAATAAGAGATTTTACACATTCTTATATACATATATTCCGACTAATCACTTCCAGCATTCACATGAGAAAGATAGAAGGATTATAAAGTAGTACGTCTGTTGGAATGTACAGATATAATTGCTGGAATATTTGGATGTGATTGCTGGAATATTTGGATGTGATTTGGATATCCAAATCCAGTCCAATCTTTACTGTTGTAATGTAAATATTCTTAGAGAGATTCTAGGCTAGATTTTAGGCTGAAAACCAATCCCTTGAATTAAGGGATTACAGTTAATTCTCTTCTGATTTTTTTCCTATTTTTTCTCTTAGGCTTTTCCCTAGAATTTCACTATAAATACAGTCTTGTACATCCAGAAATATCAATGAGAACGGATACCATTCTCTCTTTCTGAATTCCGCATGGTATCAGAGCTTTAGGAGAGATTTCTGGGTTCTATTTGCAGCCTTCATTGCTGCATCTCTTTTCCTTTCCCTTTGCAGCCTTCATTGCTGCGTTTCTTTCCTTTTTCTCTCTACTTTCTGCGTCTGTTTGCAGCCTTCATTGCTGCGTCTCTGTTCTGTTCTACAGCCTTCATTGCTGTACCCGTCCTTCACCTTTGCTTAAACCAAATCCTTGTTTTTCAGCTTCAATGTCTGGAACCTCTTCCTGTTTCTTCGGCTTGCATGTCTCACGGAATCACTTAGACACTTCCTGGATCATAGACTCTGGGGCTACTGACCATATGACTCCCTGTCCCTCACAGTTTACCACATATACCCCTTGTCCTAGTAATAGAAAAATCACCGTAGCAAATGGATCACTTGCTACTGTTGCTGGAATTGGGAATATATCTATTTCACCACATCTTACCTTGAAAGATGTCCTTCATGTGCCAAAATTATCAGCCAACCTTGTTTCTATCCAGAAACTCACTAAAGATTTACAGTGTAATGTGGTTTTTCATCCATCTTATTGTGTTTTTCAGGACAAGGGCTCGGAGAGGAGGATTGGACTTGCTAAGGAAAGGAATGGGTTGTATTTTCTTGAGATACCAGATGCCTCTAAAGGAGTTTCACCAAATCTATCTGTTTCTTTCCTTACAACTTCTAATAAAGAAGCCATTTGGCTTCATCATTTTCGTTTTGGCCATCCATCCTTTCAAACTTTGAAAGGTATGTACCCATCTTTGTTTAAGAATTTAGATATTAAAGAATTTCATTGTGATATTTGTGAGCTTGCTAAACACACTCGGGTTCCATTTCCTATTAGCAATAAACGATGTTCCAAACCTTTTGATTTAGTCCATAACGACATTTGGGGACCTTCTACAATCCCAAATGTCTCAGGAGCTCGTTGGTTTGTTACTTTAATAGATGACTGTACTAGAGTCACATGGACTTTCTTGCTCAAACAAAAATCTGATGTGAGTACTATTATTCCTTCCTTCCATTCCATGATTCAGAATCAGTTTTGGGGTTAAAATCAAAGTTTTTAGGTCTGATAATGCCAAAGATTATTTTAATCAAGTGCTGTCACCATATTTTCAAAAGGAGGGAATCATACACGAGTCATCTTGTGTCAATACACCCCAATAGAACGGAATTGCTGAAAGAAAGAATGGTCACCTTCTTAACACTACCCGAGCCTTGTTATTTCATGGGAAAGTTCCTAAGTCTTATTGGGGGGAAGCTATTCTCACAGCCACTTATTTGATAAATAGGTTACCCTCACGTATATTGGACCAAAAAAACACCCATGGCAATTTTGTCCACTTTCTATCCTCACTTCCGAGTATCTAATGGTCTTATACCAAGAGTCTTCGGTTGCACTTCTTTTGTCCATATACATAACCACCAGAGGGGAAAATTAGATCCACGAGCCATCAAATGTATCTTCCTTGGCTATTCTAGCAGCACACAAAAAGGTTATAAATGCTACCATCCTCCTTCTAGGAAATACTATATGTCAGCAGATATAACCTTTGTTGAAAACAAGTCATATTTCAACCATTCTTATCTTCAGGGAGAGAATTCATTGGAAGATAAGAATGCTCCTGAAATAGATGGTCTGGGTCTTAGTGATTTTTGAGTTACCCGTCTCTCAAACTCCATCTGCTTCCCCAACTGATTTTGTTTCCCAATCTACTACTCCTGAAAATTCTCAACTCGAGTCTATTCCAAATTCTATTTCTCAGGAACCTATAACTCTTCCTCAAACCAATTATGTTCATAATCCTAAAAGGTTTTCTCAGATATATTCAAGGAGATCAGCTACTGTTCCTAATCCGAAGCAAAGCCAGACTACCAATCCGGACCCTATCGATGAAAGCACGGTAAGTTCTATTCTTCCTTTGGCTGAACAGCCTGTTCATAATCATGAGAATGATTTAAATCTCCCCATTATCAATGAAAGCACGGTAAGTTCTATTCCTCCTTTGATTAAACCGCCTGTTGATGATTTGGATCTTCCCATTGCCCTTAGAAAAGGTTCCAGAAAATGTACAAAACAACCTATTTATCCATTGTCTCACTATGTGTCACTACAACGTTTGTCACCACCCCACAAAAATTTTATTGCAAGTCTAGATACTATTGCTGTTCCTAAATCTCTATCTGAGGCATTGTCAAAAGAAGAGTGGAGAAATGCAATGAAGGAATAAATGCGGGCACTAGAGAAAAACAAGACATGGGAGATAGTTGACAGACCGAATGGAAAGAATTTAGTCGGCTGCAAATGGGTCTTTACTCTGAAATACAATGCTGATGGCTCACTCGAGAGATACAAGGCTAGGTTGGTGGCTAAAGGGTACACTCAAACTTATGGGATAGACTACAAGGAGACATTTGCACCAGTAGCTAAGATGAACACGGTGAGAATCCTACTATCTCTAGCTGCTCACTTTGATTGGCAACTTCAACAATATGATGTAAAGAATGCCTTCTTACATAGGGACCTAGAAGAAGAAATCTACATGAGTATTCCACCAGGTTTTGAAGGGAGAGAAACAGCAACTAAAGTATGTAAGCTGAAGAAAGCCCTATATGGGCTAAAACAGTCACCAAGAGCTTGGTTCGGAAGATTTACCAAAGTCATGAAAGCGTCAGGGTACAAGCAAAGTCAAGGAGATCACACACTGTTTGTCAAGCACACGGATTCAGGGGGAGTTACAGCACTTTTGGTATATGTTGATGACATAATAGTCACTGGTAATGATGAAGAGGAGAAACTCAAACTGAAACAGTGCTCAGCAAAAGAGTTTGAGATAAAAGAGCTAGGAAAACTGAAGTACTTTCTCGGAATTGAAGTCTCATACTCCAAGCAAGGGATCTTTATCTCACAGAGAAAATATGTCCTGGATCTTTTGAAGGAAACCGGAATGCCTGGCTGCAAACCAATGGCTACTCCGATTGAAGCAAACCAGAAACTAACTGCAGCAAGTGAAGAACCAGCTGTTGATCGAGAAATGTACCAGAGGCTAGTAGGAAGGCTTATCTATCTTGCTCATACCCGACCAGATATTGCCTATGCAGTAAGTCTGATTAGCCAGTTTATGCATGATCCAAAGGAATCACACATGCAAGTAGCTCTTCGAATACTACACTACTTGAAAGGAAGTCCAAGGAAAGGAGTGCTATTTAAGAAGAGTCAAAACCTCAAGTTAGAAGTCTATACAGATGCGGATTTTGCTGGCTCCGTGGTTGACAGAAGATCAACAACAGGTTATTGTACCTTTCTCGGCAGTAACCTAATAACATGGAGGAGTAAGAAACAGAATGTTGTGGCAAGATCAAGTGCAGAATCCGAGTTCAGAGCAGCAGCACAAGGAATTTGTGAGTTATTGTGGCTAAAGATTATACTAGAAGACTTGAAGATCAAATGGCAGGGTCCCATGAGACTGTATTGTGATAACAAGTCTGCAATTAATATTGCTCATAATCCTGTACAACATGACAGGACAAAGCATATTGAAATTGACAGACATTTTATTAAAGAGAAACTTGAGGAAGGACTAATCTGCATGTCCTATGTTCCTTCAGGAGATCAACTTGCCGATGTCTTAACTAAAGGACTCAACAGTGGAAATTTTCATGAGATGGTTTCCAAGCTGGGAATGGAAGATATATATTCACCAGCTTGAGGGGGAGTGTTGGAATGTACAGATATAATTGCTGGAATATTTGGATGTGATTGCTGAAATATTTGGATGTGATTTGGATATATGTACAGATATGATTGCTGGAATATTTGGATGTGATTGCTGGAATATTTGGATGTGATTTGGATATCCAAATCCAATCCAATCTTTACTGTTGTAATATAAATATTCTTAGAGAGATTCTAGGCTAGATTTTAGGCTGAAAACCAATCCCTTGAATTAAGGGATTACAGTTAATTCTCTTCTGATTTTTTTCCTATTTTTTCTCTTAGGCTTTTCCTAGAATTTCACTATAAATACAGTCTTGTACATCCAGAAATATCAATAAGAACGGATACCATTCTCTCTTTCTGAATTCCGCAACGTCCACCCACTACAAAGTAATGAATACAAAATACGTGAGGGTTTGCACTTATATGCTAAGCTATAAGTAGAAGTGGCCCATGATTTGCAAATCAAACTTAGTAATTACAAATAGAAAGTTCAGTCTGTATGTCATATCTCATTAACAGTCTAATTTATATTTTCCTAATTTCATAATGAGTCCAGCAAGATGATTCACATTGTTTAACTAGGAGTCTACTTGTCACTTTGCTTATTCTGTTAGGAACACAGTTAAATATATATTCTTTCCTGGTATTCCAAGGAAAGCTGAGTCTCTTTGTTTTACTAGTCTTAATAGGCTCAAAGATTACACTAAGTGTAAATTGTAGTTCTTTCCTGCTGGCAATTAAGTTTTTCAGTCCTGTTATTACATTTCTTCTGATTTATCTCTTATTTAGATGATCCAAAGAATTTACCAACTTCCACTTTGTAGTTGGTATCAAAGCATGGAACAAACTTGTTCAGTGGCACCTGAAGACAGAATCAACCCTAACATTAAGGGCCATCTTCATGACTCTGTTACACGGTCAATTTGTTCAATTATATTGTCAAACGTACGATTATATCAAGGATACTCAACAAGCACTCCTTGCAGCTGTTTAGAGGCTGTTGCCAAGCCCAAATCAGACTCTGGTTGCAAATCAAGCATTGCTCTTTGGTCAACAAGTAACAGTGCAAAAAGACTGTAATCATATTTTCCAGCCAAGATAGACAATCTATGTAGAAGATTTTGAAGATGAAGAATTTGAATTTGTGGAGATGAAACATCATATTATTCTAATATGGATTTGAATAGCTTCAATAAAACCTTGAAAGATTTTGGGATGCAGAATAACTGCAGCAAATTTGAAGGGATCGTTCATTCGGAGATTGAACTAGTCCAAGAGGATAGTAAAACCAATAAGAAAAAGGTTGTCAAGATATTAAAGATCAAGTTAATAAGGTTTCTCAAAGTGCCCTAATTATTC
Source organism: Castanospermum australe (assembly GCA_019955255.1). Lineage (NCBI taxonomy): Eukaryota > Viridiplantae > Streptophyta > Magnoliopsida > Fabales > Fabaceae > Castanospermum > Castanospermum australe. The sequence goes on from NSJW01000802.1 coordinate 703,145, forward strand.
CAAGAATCATGACCACTTTGATGTACCAACAGAGGCTTCTTTGACTTTCCCAAATTGAGTTTTGTACTGTAAGATTTGCAGAGCAGTTAGTATATCCAGTGAATTAGTTGAAGAGTAAAAGAAAAATTAGGGTGGGGGTGATGTAGTAGGACAAGTGACACATGGTTTGCAAGACAATCTTAATTGTCACAAGCAGAATGTCTAGTGCACACATCATAGTTTCACTGAATCCGGTAGTGTATTTTCCAAGTTTCATTCTGGAGTCCAGCAGTATTATTTACCTTATTTAACTAGGAGTTCAGTTGATGTCACTTTGCTTATTCTGTTAGGAACATAGTGACACAGAGGAAAGCCCACTCCAAAAAGCCAGGCTGATATAGAAGTTCCGTATCTGACTCCCAGCCAATATGGGATTCACGTTCCTTCATCAATCCTGTTGGGTTGGAAAGAGTGGTCCATCCACACAGTGGGTGGACAAACCGAGATATAATACCACTTGATGAAGAGGAGAGCCCACTCCTAAAAAGCCAGGCTCTTAAAAGGGGAGAGCCTGTTCTTTAAATGGGTGCTCTGAATCTCACATCCAGAAGATCTAGGACTGATGATCCTGTGTCACACAGTCAGGTGTAATATTCCTTTCTGATCTTCCAAGGACAGCTCCTAATCCGAATAGGTTTAGGGATTACTACAAAATTATAGTACTTGCCTGATACCAATTCAGTTTTTCAGTCTTAACTAAAATTTCTTTTCAGTTTTGTCTTCTTTGGAAGATACAAAGAATTTACCAAATGGCACCTTCCGCTACATCATTTCACTATATAAAAATAAAATGAATTATCAATTGACATCTCTTAAAGCATCTTGTTCAAGTAGTACCAAGAAGGATCGAGGAGAGAAGAGGAAAGCAAAGTAACAGAACAATCCATCTCTCTATCAATGACGATTAGAGAATGCAAAACAAGTTTCACATATGTATACAATTATCCAAATATGTCATTCCATGTAGTAGTAGATATGAATCATGAAAAGAAGGTTACAGAAGTTTCAACAGATATAAACAATAAAAAAACTATTTTGAAATTTTATATCCAGAAAGATGATCATTGATCAACAGAAATTTAAAGCAACAAAACAGTTTACACATAGTTAACAAATGAGGAGAAGTGCACTGTTTATGAAACATCTGACAATTTGTGTTCGTGAGACCGAGTCCTCACTCCTCATTATTAATACCATTTAGCCACATAAATATAAAATGAATTATCAAATTCTTTGTCAGCAACCTATCCTCCCCTTAAATTTTCCTGTATCATAAAATAAAAATCATTATCAGCGTCTTATTTAACTAATGCCGGAAAACAATGGAGGGGAGAAGGAAGCCAAAACCATAAATCCTTATGTCAATAATACTAACTAACTTAAAACAAGTTTTAAATAAGTAGCTAATGAATTAAATCCATCATTGTTCTTCCACACAGCTGTAACTAAGAATTAAGGAAAGGTAATAATATAAGTTCCAAAAGGCATGCACATTCATAAATAACACAATTGAAATAATATTCCCCTCACCCGCAAGGTCCATCACTTGACTGCACCATCTTCTGTATTGCACTCTCCCTCTCATTTGGGTGAGCTAGTGACATCGCTTTCAATGTCTTTGCAGCAACCCCATCCAAATGCTCTTTAGGATATCTTTGGCCCTCAACTAAAATGCAGAATTCCATAGGTACATAGTTCTTCTTGCTGCCTTTCCCCAAATCTAAGCAAGGAATATCTTTGTATACAATGTTCTTGCCATATTTGTCTTTAAAATAGCTAAGAAGACCAACTTCCTTTGAGAGATTCCATCCCTCGGCATTGTCAATGGGGAAAGTGACATACCTTGTATTCTTAGGTGTTAACTTCGCAATAATGTATTTCTTCTTGGATTTACGATGAGTCACATTAACTTTCAATCCAATAAGTGCCTCCTCAACATATTTCCTGAAGTTTTCGAATTCATCCAAGTTAAAATTATCAATATGCTCATGCAAGAAATCCAAGACTGACATTCGCTTTCGGAAAGCCAACACTGAGTAGTCTACACATAAGGACAGACCCTGAGATGTAGGCTTTAAACTATGTTGAAACCCCCCAATGGCAATTACGCCATGCTGAAGATCCTTCATTGCCAAAGGAGGATTTGTGGGATAGAAGTTTCTTCCCACAGAAATTGTGCGCCTTGCTGGATTTTCTTTCACCACCACATCCATCCCTTGTAAAATATCCCTAGGAACTGAGAGGGCATGCCCACTAAGATAGTCCATTAACTTGCGAAGCCTGAGCTTATTAACAAGTGTTAAGGTAACACTATATGAAATGCTCTTTTCATCCTCTCCTTCAAAGATCTCCACAGTAAAGGTTTCTTCTGGTAATTGTACTGCACTAAAGATATTTTTTGCACCATCATGTGCAGTCATCTCCAAGGGTAATCTCTCAGGATCATCAGAAAACAATTTCTCCCTAATCATGGACATATCTGACTTTGACAATTTCTGAGGCCGGCCTTGATTTGAGGAAAACTTTGGTTTCACACCAACATTATAATGCATTATTATACTCTCTGGATTGAACTTAACAGGGAAATGATTGACACGAAGTGTGCTAGTTCGAATTGCTAATGTGCCACCTCTGTCAGGTCTCTGAATAGGTGAAATCTTATCCTTATTTTCGAGGGCACAAGATGATGTACCTACTTGTTTTGGTATTTGTAATCTCTCCAGTTTGGGAACCACAGAATCTGCAAGGAAAATGGATTGGGGAGGTTATACATATTAATATAGCTGCCCATAAAATTAATAGTTAGAAAGATAATTCAGAATTAAGAATTTAATTTTGATTTATTATCTGTGTAAAGTATCTGTGTAAAGCTTTTTTACACTACCGCTTAATCATGTGTTGCAACATCACTAAAACTAGTTGAGAGGTCAGGTCAAACTCTTCTGATATTGTGGTAACACATGATTGGGTAGTGTAAAAAATTTTTACAATGACAACTAACGGCAATTTGAGAAAGCTTTTCTTTCTAGCTGATCTTAGTGCAGTACGGTTTTTCCAACAACACTAATGCTTACAAACATTCACAGTAAGTAGAATTAATGTTGAATATTATATTTTATTTGATACCTGGACCAGGATGCCGAAAACCATTAGGGTCATTGAGTACCCGAATTGGAGGTATACCTCCGTCTCTGCCTCTTTCTCTACCTCTTGCCTCTCTTTCAACTCCTCCAACATAATTGCCCCTGGTCTTCCAATCACCAGCTGAACTGACCCGACCGGAACTCGACCCTGGTTCCCAAACAGCATGATTTTGGTTCCACGGCGAACCACCCGCCCTTGATCGCCTCCATTCCGGTTGGAGTTGCTGCTCCTGCGGCTCCCTGGAACTGGGACCAGACCCTGGTTCCAAAACAGCAAAATTTTGGTTCCACGAAGGAGACCCACTTGGCCTCGATCGCCTCCATTCTGGCTGGAGAAGCAGCTCCTGCGGTTGACCAGAATTAGAACGCGGCTCTGGCTCTGAAGCAGCACAACTTTGGTTCCGTGGAGAAGCAGTTGCCCTGGGTCGCCTCCATTCTGGTTGGAGAACCAGGTCCTGCGGTTGGCAAAACCCTCTTCCAACGTATCCAGCTGCTGAACCACTCGGCCTTGACTGTCTCCATTCTGGCTGCGGATGCAGCTCCGGCGGTTGGTGAAAACCGCTTCCGCCTCCGCCATAACCACCCAGTTGTCCTCCTCCTCCTCCTCCTCCGCCGTCGCCGCCGCCGCCTCCATCACCAGTTTCCATTGCAGCAATGGGGAGTAAACTTAAGCAACTACTCCGCCGAGAGATCAAAGCAGAGAAATTGGTGAGAACTGAACAGGGTTACTGAAACAAGAATACCGGACTCACGTATGGGGAGCATATAATAATATAAATAAGAAGGCTAATGAAATGACGCAAATGTCATTGCTTGCTTAGACTTTTTTTGTTTCTATTTTCTAATTTTATTTTCGAATTTTTAAATTTTAAAAAACACGTTTGGTTAATATTTATTATAATTACCGCATTTTTAACTTTTTATCTTCAAAAATCATGAAAACAACTGTTTGTCATTTTTAAATTTAGTCACATTTTAAGAAATACTTTCTAAAAAATATTTTCAATACAATAAAATTAATTGTGTTTTCAAACTCGTTTTTTATTTATTCATAAAGGTATTATTTAGTGATAAATAATTTATAATATTATTAAGATGAACTTTATTTATAAGATTAGTAATTTAAATTTTGTTAAAAAAATATTTTGTAAAAAAAATAATTATAAAAATATTAGTGTTATATTTGAAAAGTATAAGAATAACTCATAAAAATAAAATATTTAGTTCTCAGTGTGAATAAAAATAAAAAATAATTATAACAGTGGTGCTCATCATTCAAAAGTGATTCCAATGACTGACAATAGAGAATAAAAAAATTGTTTGATAAAAAATATTATTTTGATATTATGTTTTTAAGGTTTAATTTAATTTTTATTGTATACTTATTTTAATATAAAATTTAATTTTAATTGGTTTTTAATGTAATTTTTATATTATTATTAAATAATATGCTGATATATCATTAAAGTCTAAATAGTATATTACAATTGGCATTCATTCCTTTTTTTTTTTTGGTAAATGGCATTCATTCTTTTTAGTTTTTAGCACCGTTCAGTTATGAAGGCCTTTCTCTATGTAATATATATGTTTGTGCCCCAATGAATAGTAGGTGAGATTTGAAATTTTAAGAGTTTATTTTTTTTTTAATTTCTCTGATCAAATTTTCTTGGCAAGCGATCAGGGCAATTCCAAAATTTGCCTACAAGTTATGGGAGTTAATACCCTATGTCTTAATAATTGCAATTTTTACCCAGATTTGCGCCACTGTATTGGGACTTAGGAGTTATTGCTAATTTTCATACTCTACTGATTTTATAGTCTATCATCCCCCAATTAAATTCCTTATATCAAAATTTAAGGCAAGAGAATAAGAATATATTATTTTATTAGATAGTAAGTTTATGTCATAAATAATGTTATATACATAAATTTATTTGTTTAGATTGATTATATCTAATTAATCATCACCTTTGACTTACTTAATCAGTCTTTCACCCATATTTTATCATAACTTTAATTTAATTTTTAAATTTTTCTATTATTAACTCATTTATAAATATATTTATAAACGTTTAATGAATCTCAAAGCATGCTCTAATTATGTATTAAAACTAATATTCTTTTAAACTTAAATTTTAGTTTATCAAAAGAATCTTATTTTTTCTTTCTCTTTTTTTTTAATTTTTTTAAACTTCCATTAGTCCAATTAAGGAGTATGTGAAAAATGTGAAAAGTGTTATGTGTGTATAACATTTGGTTTGCATCATTGTTTGAACTTTGGAGAGACAAAATTATTCATTTTAGCTATAACTGTCAATTATGAGCTCTGTTTCAACAGCTTTTTCTTTCTTTTTGAGGGCCAAATGAGTTCGACAAAAGAAATGATTGCAATGGGTTGACTCAATTTAACATTACCCAATGATTTCCATAACAGCAGCTAGTCCCGTGTTAGACTGTTGTGCGTCAGTAGTACCACCCTTCGTGCTTCCACGAGGAGTCACTTTCTTATCGGCTTGTATTGTGGTTGCTTGGGTGGTTGGGCCTGCTGGGCCTGTGTTGTTTCGAACTTCAGCATGGAGGACCAAAACAAAAAAAGCAATGATTTTCGTGCATTTTGGATTCAGCCAAATTTTAGTAAATTCATCCTGTTATAAGGTCAGTTCAGCTAAAGGATAAGGTTTGAATTTGCCAGTCTGAATAAATCGAAACAACCCGTTCCACAGTTTTAATCTTAGCGCAATGAATTATTTACTAGTCATATGATAATTTTTTTTTTTGGAAAACTCAATAAAAAGATTGAATTTGAATTCTCTAAAGTGTACAATATAATTTTAAAACCAAGTGCAATAAATAATTATTGATGAGAAAGTTAAAAGAAATTTTTTTAATAAATATATAATTTGTTATCCATATAATTCATTGCTTTTTTTTTTACCCATATAATTCATTGCTATTTCTCAGTTGATATTTTTTTTTTGGTTTGATCAGTTGTTGTGGTCTTCCCTCGATGGGCCAATCTCTTTGCACTGTTGGATCTTTCACTTGCAGGCCCAAATTCAAAGCCTCGATAAGTTGCCCAATTCCGGTTGTGGCCCTATTTCCCACCGTATGCTCCTCACTTGATATTTGTTTTCTCATTTCTATTTTTTTAGGTAAATCATGAGTATTTTTATAGGATTCCATTCATTCTCATTTCTAACCTTACTTATACCATGTCCTAATACTTTTTTTTTTTGTTTAAATTTCATTATCTTTTTTTATTTTTACCAATTCCCACCAATATTTCCTCAATCGAAGCTACTCTACAATTGGTCACGATGAAAATGAAATTAGAAATATTTGGTAATTGTAAGGATTCAATTAAAAACTTTTAAATTATTAAAAACAAAGTAATAAGCCTTCATTTATTAAAAACAAACAATTAGTCATTTCTAATATTTATGTGTACCTTCATAAATCTTTAAGGAGGGTTCACTTTAGAAGATAAAGTGAGGGGTATTAACCGTTAATGAAAAAATTAATGATTTAGATTATGATAATATACATACATATGTATAATAAATTATAAGGTTGTTAAAATTTACTTTCTTGATTTTCTTATCAATAGTTAATATTCCCCACTTTACTCTCTAAAGAACTCCTTATTACTCTCCACTAAAAGTGGAGAATCAAGTTTAAATCTCCTCTCCTAGTTAGCAAATTCTAATTCTATAAAGATTAAAAAAAATCATGGCTTTACATACAAATGCTTTGTAAGAAATTTCAAAAATTTTACTTATGTTCTCCAATATTTCCTGCAATCCTTCAGTAAAAATTGTCATTTTGAACACTATATACCTATGCTGCCAAAAGTAACCTGTCAATTTATTTCATTTTCATCAAGCTGAATGGTAATGTATTTTTCTTTTTTGTTTGTTCGTTAAGGAAGAAAAAGTATCCAGACATAAGTTCACAAAAAGTGAGGAGAAATGAACCAGGGGGTTATAGTGGATTTATTGTAACATTAGGCATTAGGCCTTTAAACAACCTAGCTTGTATGAACTTTTTGGATTATGCGATTTTTCAAATAATGGAATCTTGTATTTGAGTTCAAATTTATACCTTCCTTTTTTCACCAGTGACTTTTGCCTCAACCGTTGGAAATGTCGTTGTGTGGTCCTTCCCTCAGATTCTCTTAGATGCCACAATTTCTTGAGCAGAGACATAAAAGTTTGAACTGTGGTGCGTATAGGCTTTCGTAATACGTTATTCTTACATTGCATGCACAAGACAGTAAAGGAGACTAGACCAGCACGTGAACAGTTCCAAGAGGGACGAAGTGAGGGGACCATGCACGTTGATCATAGTTGGCCAGTGACCACCCACTTACTCTAAATTGAGTTTAGATTGTCTTCGTCATTTGCCATGCTGTGCTATTTTCACTGTTATGTTGGAGATAGGGTTTCTCCAATGCATGCATATAAGGACAATGGAAGAAAAGCTGGTGGGGGCTAGCCACCATCACATAATGGCTACCAACTAAAATGAACACAAGTCACATATGCATATATATAACAGATATATTGCTGATTGATTCGTGGTACAACGTTAGCTTGGCCAATGAAAACAGCTTCACTTGCTAAAATGCATTGGACCCCCTTCCAATTGGATGAAGCTTGAGGATGAGGGGGAATTATCATAGCAGGACAAGATTACTACTAGACATTGTGGAAGCACATGCAGGAAGAGGTTTTCCTTTACGAGAAGGATAACAAGGATAACACTCTCAACTACTGATTGTGAGCCCTCTTGTAGCCTAGTGATATTTGTCCTCTTCATGAGGGTCTAGGGCATCATAATTAAAGAATGATTGATTTGTATAAGATCACACAAGTGAATTGAAGAGCATGCATTTGGTTTGGTTTTAGTTGAAATATAACTTGAGAGTAAAATTTTATATAAAGGAGTGCGTTTTATATAAAGGATAGATAAGGAATTACCTCTAATTTTATATTCTTTTAAATTAGTTTAAACTTTAAACTATTGTGGAAAATAATGTAAAATTCAACTGAAATTATATGCATTATTTGACAACAAGTGTAGTTTAACTATGTGGTGTTCAATTATTTTAACTGATAATTTTTTTTTTCAAATTAGAGTATGTGAAAAAGTATAAATTAATGTTAAAGATCCAATACAGTATGTTTTATATAAAGGATAACGGATTACTTCCAATCTTATATTCATTTAAATTAGTTTAAACTTTAAACTATTGCGAAAAATAATGTAATATTCAATGAAAAGAAAAATAAATGAACATCTTGATAGTTAAAAGATACATATTTGATATTTTCATAATTTGGTCTTGATTTCTAACATGATAGTTATTAAATATTTGAACGCCTTCATTTGTCTTTCCCTACACCTTCACTTCACTACATTGGAATTAAAACATTTAAGGTTTTCAAAAGTGCTAATTTAAAATAAATCATAATATTTGAGTGTGTGTTTAAATTAACTTATTTTATATTTAAAATAGTTTATAATCAAAATCTTATTGGTTTTTGAAAAAAAATAATTTTTTTAAAAATAATCAGTTACCAAACATACACTTAAGTGTTTCAATTGATAAAATTAAATGATTAAATTGAGCAAGTAAATACAATATTTCTAAAAAAAGGTAATAATAATGCATTGCTAATGGTTTAAGTAGGTTTTTTAAAAAACAGAACCTTAAAGAAATAATAAAATTACTATTAGTAAAATAATTTTAATCTTTCAATCAACAAATTATATTTTCTTTTACAAATTACGTTGCAAGCAACAGTGTATTAAGTTAATATTTAGTTTTAGAGCAGTGATACACAGGCAGAAATAATATGACAAAATTTAACCAAATTTTATTAACATTTAATATTGGTTGTTAGATAAAATAATACAGTAAAATTCACATGTCCATTTAAGAGTCAATAACAATACTAAATCATTGTAATTACTATTTAGTCAAATTAATTCTAACTAATTTTCTAATTATTTAGCATTTTCCTTGGTAAAGGCTGGAGCTTAGAAAACTGTTCTCCCCACAATGGTTTCCTCACTTTCCTGCAATGAATGATCACATCATATTCACAATTATTGAATTATTTCCCAAATTGTTCTGTACCGTTTTATCTGCTATTCTTTCTTGGCAGAAAATAAAGTTTTTTTTTATCCAAGAGATTCCATTTCTTTGAAGAGATGGGGTACTCACGCTGTCGCAGTCTCGAGCAAACAGGTGCACATGCAGAACCACGCAAGAGGTAAATTGTTATCCATGTTAAAAAAAATTTAAAAAAAAAAATTCAAGTTTTCTTAGTTGTCTTTCTATTTTGTTCTCTTTCCTTTCTTTTTTGAGGGGTTAAAATAGAGACAGTGTGACATTAGGACAATTTTGTAATCTAGGAACAAAGAGAATACTGAGATCAAGGCGAAGCTCAATTGGATGTATATGTTCTAACACTGAAGCCTTTTTTAGTTTCTTTCCCCTTTTCTGCAGAATCTTTCTTTGGCTAAACAAGCTTTTCAGATAGTGAAATCATAAGCTTTCATGAATGAAACAAACATTATGTTTCTTTTAGTAGAGATATTCCCTTTCAAACTAATCAACTGTACAAAACTCAAGGGTGATTACAATCACACTCATGAAAGAGAAGGAACATTGAAAAATTCAACAAATATAGAGCTTGCTTATCATTGTTTTGATTGCAAGCTGCTCTTTGAGATGATTGAGATGAGCTCATCGGCAGTCCATGTCACTAGGGAGAGATTTTGGAGATGTCTGAGTGAGTCTTTATCCAGCCATGGTAGGGCAGAGACAGATCCTTCTGGTGATATGTCAAAAGAAAGGACAAATGAAAATGAAGCAGAGTTAGACAATAAGATTACAATTAATATTTATAATAAGAAATAATAATATGTTATGATTATGAAGCCCTTTTTTTTTTAGTAGGATATGCTCCACGATGCCAAATCTAAAGTTTGAGAACAAGACAGAGACAACTAATCCTTTTAGGACAAAAGTTAATGTTTGGCATAGCTCCAGAGATGGCAAAAATTTCATACCTGAATTTTTTACAAGACATAGCAATGAATATGAAGCCAACACTCTTTCTTCAGAATCTTTATCATAATTCAAGGATTTTAGCAACTGTGGCGTGAAGATTGAGAAAGCCATTTGTGGCAACTTTCTATCTTCAACTAAGTGGAGGTAGCTGCTCATCCATGAAATAGTTATAAGGCTTGCTCGTGCTAAACTTGGGATGCCATTGGCCATGGAATCAGCAAGTGCCGATAGCAGATTCTTATTTCCACTTTTGAACAGAACATAAGCTGCTCTTTTTTGCCAGCTTTCAGCTTCCTCTTCCTCTTTATTCTAATCAACGACATAAAACCAGTCAATAATTTTGAAGGGCGAAAAAGAGAAATTAACCACAAGAAGTATTAGAAGTACGTTCTCTTGTGAGAACTAAAGACAGGAAATTTAGCCATCACATAATTATAATTTTTAACCAAAGCTTACCTTGTGAATTGAATCATAAACAACAATTGCATTGCCAGGAAATGAATCTTCTAAGCAATTTTCTTGAAAACCTGCTTCTTGTAAGAGCGACTTTTCCATTAATGATTCCCCAGTATTAGAAAAGTGGCCTCCTAATAGGAGTAGAGCTCGGGCTGATTGCTCTTGAACTCTTTCATTATATATTTGACAATTTAAACCAGCCACAAATGCCTCAATGGCTTCTGCTCTATATAAGCTGCCCTTGAAAGGATCTTCCTGCAACACAACTGCTATTCCATTTGTGAACTCTTCAAGATATTAAAATCAATTTAACATAGACTAATGGAGGGTTAGTTAGTCTAAAAGTTTGATTTTGAAAATAATGAAAGCCAAAGAGCCTAGATAACTGTGCATAAACCAATAATTCCATATATGCACCAGTAAGTTGAAAGAATTACCATAAGATCAAGCAGCAATAATATCATTGCAACTAAAGGGAGTTCTTCAGGTGGAGCCCTCTGAAGGTAAATGAACAGAATGTGCATTGTGTTTAAGCCACCGCATCCATCTTTAAGTCCTCTTACGAAATTTAAAATCTTGGTTCTTCTGTTATGGTTCCAAAACACTATCAGCACTTTCTCAAAAAAAAAAAAAGCAACCCAAGAAAGGAAAAAAAAAAAAAGATATCTGGAATAAGGTAAGTAATGAAGTACATATATACCTGTCAAGGTAGAGTAACTCGGCTAGCACAGAAAGGGCACACCTGCTGGAATTTTTACCATTCCCAAGAACAATGAGTTCTAGTAAAGAAGTCTTATTTATATTCTCAGCTAAAAAACCCCGACAGCTTCCTTCAGCTCGAATGCAACAGGAAATTATTAAAGCAGCATTATTTCTCTCATGAGCCTCTCCTTCTTCAATTCTTCTCATTAGCAGGGTCAACCCCCCAAGTGAAACAACTTGCCTGGCATTCTCTAAATTCTTATCTTCATCAAAACCAGTAAGAAGTTGGTCCAAAAAGTAAAATGCTGCCACTTGAGGACTGCATTGTACTGTGAAGAGGATCTGCAATTTGTCTCCAAATTCTAACACTCGAAGTACTAGTGGCACCCATTCTGATGATAACATCTGTTTTGCCTGTGGCTTTGACAGATAAAGCAGAACTGCAGCTTTTAGAAATAGAGTAGTGCTTCTTAGAAGTCTCACAAAGATTTGTAATTGCGGATCTGAGTTCAGTATAATTTGTCTAATTGCATCATTCCTTCCTATTAAATCTGCTAAAATTGATATGATTAATTCAAGAATTTCATCTTCATGTGAGGCAAATAACACCTCTAGGATAGATTCAATTACACTAGGTTGTGTCAGTGCTTCTAAAATGAGAGGATCACCAGGAGAGTTCAACCAAGCTTTGGTAATCACACGAATAGCACACTCACATTCGCTTAAAATATCTGATGAACAAGTAGTTGTAATAGCTCCAACAAAATCACTTGAAAGAACAGCTGTTTTCTCTCTGACTGAGGCATTCTTGGATCCACAGTTACTGTTCACCAAGCTTTCTGTTGGTATAGTACTGCAAGAAAAGCACTGTAAATAGTTCAATCTCTGTGGCTCTGGCCATAATTCAGCATGATTCTTGTCAATTTGACTTGATGATCTTTCAAGACATATCCTGCCTTCTTTCTGTCAACAGTGAGAAATGAGATTATTTTTCAAAAACTGCAATTCTATATTTCACATCAGAAGATTTCCAGCTATGAAATGAAGGAACTAAAACTAACCTGAGCTGAACTGCAGTTGTATTCATCTCCATAGAATTTTTCATCAATCTTCGAGCCCCAACTAATCGTCAACACTCCATTTCGGTCACTAGGTTGCCGCTCTAGTTTGGGGCCAAACACTGCCTTGTATCTGTTGCAGGCAACCAAAACATAAAAGCACATGAGTACCAGATACATAGATTTGTTTCTTGTAAAAAGATTGCTGTGGTGAATGTAAGATGTCCATAGTCCACGCCACTTACAAGTTTGGGTTGATCGAGGATTGCGAAATGAAAGAATCTGAGGACTTTCTCCTTGATGATCTGTGACTTGGTCTTGATGGCAACGGCACAATAGGAAGAGGAGGCTCAGTAGCCCCAGCTTTAAGCCATTGCTTGTAGTACAGAGAAAACAGAGTAGTTCCCGTATCCATTTTTTCATTGTAAACTTTGCACAACGCCTTCATTTTCTTTTCCTTCCCACCATGATCTTCATCTGAAAGGAACTCGAGCTCGTTGTCATACCAAATTTTAAGATGGAGAAGATGGGGAAGAAACAAATGCTCCCAAAGGTCAGGAAGCAGGTAGGTTCGAGCTACAAATGGAGAATCACAAAATACTTGCAGTAGATGCCTAGCAGAAACCCGGTCATTTTTCTGCAGCTTATAAACTATTGCCAAGTAGAGTTGGGCGCAAGCAGAGAGATGGGAATTGGGTACACCACAAGTTGAAGCATCCCTGGACGTTTTAGAATTCAAAGAAGCAACTATGGTTAAAAGCTCAATGGAATTCTTCAAGCTTTTGATCATCACCCGTTTCTTTGTTCCTTGATCTTCTACTAATTTTTCAATATTCTCCATACCCAATTCCATTTTCACAAAAATCCCATCACCCGAATCCTTTCTTCTTCTTCTCACCAAGTAAGAATTGCACTTATCTCGGATTGTTTTCCTGAAAAAATCATCCTTTACATATCTTCCAATGTAGCCACTGAGGATACCAATCACTGCTCCAATGGCAGCACCATCCATCAGGGGCCCTGCCGTTCTTGAATCTGCTGACGCCACTGACTTAGAATTCGATCTTTCTGAGGCTGAACCAACCCTTTTGGATTGAAACGAAGAAGGCCCACTTCGTGTTGTGGCCTTGTCTGTCTCGTGCTTCGAGGAAGCAAGGCTTTTTGGGTCATGGCAGATGTAAATAGGGAGTGGTTTTTTCTCTTGTGGTGAAAGTTTGTGTTTTGGCCTCTGTGGGATTGGATGGCGGGAAGAGTTTGCACGGTGGAGGCCTCCCTCTGAGGGGAGTTGTGGGAAGGAAGGCATGTGTTGGAGAATGTGGTTTGGGATGAAAGAAGAGGTTGAAGCAAGAAGAGCTTCACTGACATTCTTAGAATTCAAAACCAATAAAAGATAACAAGAGAGACAGGGTGAGGTGGCTTCAGGCACACAGCAATGCAATGAAGACAAACAAAGGGTGGGTGAAGGGTGAAGGGTGAAGGGTGAAGGGTGAAGGGTGAAGGGTGAATCTCTCAAGCATTTTTAATTGCATGTTTCGGTTCAGCAAAAAGACCGAAACTGTTTTTTGTTTTCTAATGCAGATAAATTCTTAGTTGTATTAAATAGAATGTAATAGTTATTCAAGAATTTATCTGCTCAGTTAAATTGCCGCCACATTTCTAAACCCAGTCACTTTGCATTCATGATTTTTTTTTTTTTTAGTCGTGTAGGAAGCGTATGCATCACATTTTCTTAATTACTGGACAAACCCTTTTGCGTTACTTGCGTAGGAATTACATTGATATCTATTTGATTAATTGTTAAATATTTATTTAATGTTTATTTGATTTTTTAAATTTCAAGATTTATTATGAAAAATAATAATAATAAATATTTGATAAATCATTCAAAATATTGATACTCTAGAAAAAAAAAATTAAGACAAAGTAACACCTACTTGCATTAATAAGTTAATTAGCATATAGGCATTTTTATTGTTTCATGTCAATAAACTAATATTGCAACAAAAATATAATTTTATTTTAAGCAGTACTTTTATTAAACTTTGCAAATTGAATTTCAAGTAGCACTTTTATTAAACTTTTTTTGATTTGGGCATTACTCTGAAGTGATTTTAGTACTTTCAAGTAATATGATATAAAATATGATTAGTTTAATTAGATAAATAATTAATTTAGTATGATTAAATAAGTAATCAAATGATTAATGAGTTTGTGGTTAAAAATAAGTAAATAAATGATTAATTTAGTTTGATAATTGATTAATCTATTCTGACTATCTTTCTAGTAAGTGTAGGATAATGTGGCCCTTTTCGATAACAATTAATCAATATCCACTCGGTGACTTTCGAAACTGTAATCGAGTTGTCACCCTCGTTCCTAAAGGGGTAACTAACATTTGAAAGTAAATTTTTAGGAGAGTTTTTTGGTTATTGATGGAGGATATTATTTTTTTTTATTATTTTTTGAATGTAAATTTATATGCAATGCATAAAAACATAACAGTTTTAGAATTTGGTAATTAAATTTGCGCAACAAAAATATCATCATGAAAATAATTAAAAATGATGGATATATACTTTTACCACATTGTTAGTAAGTACTGGGGGAAGATGATCCATGCTTTATCAATCTGTCGGTCAAGAAATAAATAAATAAAATTAATTGATTTGATTGATAGTGATATGTAGTTCATGAATATAATGTCAAAAACCTTACGAAAGTATTAAATCCTCGCAATATTAATGTCAATTTCTTGATATATGACTCATTGTGCTGTAGCATAATATATATGTATTTTGCCTCAACTTAATCAACTAATAATACACTGTCAATAAAAAATATTATGAGATCTCACTCATCATCTGATAAACAGCACTAACTGATTATAACTTCTGAAATATTAAAGTAGACAATAACTTCATTAACAAAAATATACCACGGATAATAAAGAGAAACATAAACATTATAGCAGAGAACAACAACTAAGTACACTAGAAACTATAAGAGACAAATGAAAATAAGACAAAAATGTGCACAAACATAATGAAACCAAAAGAAGTGATCACTTGAATCTCGAAGCAGTGGCCTCCTAGCATGAGTAACAGTGTTGTAAAGATAAAGACTGCATTCTCATTCTTTTTTCCTTTTATTTTACGACATAAATTTAAGTTTGATTATGGTTTTTTTCATATTTTTTTTTGACGTGATGGTTTTGTTCATATTCAAATTATCAGACATAGGTGAAGAAATGCAATATAATTTTATTAACTGATAATTATGAAAGCTGGGATGACAGATAGTTCTAAAGCAGCAGTATCTGTTTATAGAGGAGGCCACTCTAAGAAATGCACAATTTAAGCCAATACACAGGAATCAAAATGTTGTGGACCAAATCAAATGCTTTTGAAAAAGAACATTACAGACATGGAGATCCAAGTTTGCCATCTCTTGCTTATTCACAAACCATTTCCATATCTATCAAACATCGACATCATGTTCTAGACACATCAACTTACGAGGCTCCTCTCACCAGAAACCATGACCTTCTAGCCAGGTGTACTCTGCGGAAGTCATTTCAGTCTGGCTAGGAAAAATGGAAAATGCAGCCAGAATGTGATGGATAAAATTAAATACCTGTACGCAAAATAGCAATTAGAAAGACAATTACCATAACAGGGGACCATTAATACCCTTAATTAAGGCACTTGAGGCCTATACTTAATGTTAGTCCAGCAATATTATCTGGTAATTTTTTTTGTTTGGATGAATCATTATCTGGCATTTAAATAAAAAAACAAAAAAACGCAGACAGAGACTGCTAGGCATAGTGAGTCCCTTCAAAATCCCAGTCAACTTTGGAATTGGATTCAATATCGCTCACCACATTCTAAATTCCTGCACATGACAGCACCAAATAGAAAAACAGAGACATGAAAATATTGGGACACTGAACCTGCAGAGTCGACGTCAGTGGAAGGAGCAGCTAGCGAACCATGCAGAGATGTTCATGGAGCATTCAACCTGGTTAGTCTAGACTGACCCGGCTCAAGCCTGTTTGGCTCACGAGTTAAGTCCAGTTGTTTTGACCTTGTTCTAAAAGGACTGCTAAAATCTCGACTCACTAATTTGGTAGGTTAAGCCCAATGAACTAGTGACTCAGTTTGACAACTTTAAATGATCATCATTTACAAGGATGAAATCAATTCTTCGTCTTTATAATCAACACTTGTGCATATTAATTACATAAGATAGTGGTAAGAGATCAACTTTCCTCTTTTAACAATTTTACAGATGTCATGAGTTAGTGGGGTATCACCACTACATTTCTCATTAAAATTTGCACTATATATGTAAGCCAAAAACAAAGAAACCATGCGTTTTCACACTTTTCTGGCCTTGTAATGCACAGAATCTCTCAGAGATGACGAGGATGATGAAGATGAAATCCCAGAGCGGCTAAACTTGGCCTTGTCCTTGTTGAAAGCCTTATGTACATCGTCTTTAAGCTCCATGAAACGCATTCTCTTGATTCTCTGCTCTTCTTGGGTGCCCTTCTCAAGGTAAAACAAGTCAGGCAGATCATCCTCCATGAACTTATCAAGCACTTCTGAGCAATGAGGAAAATAGCGCCGGCCCATCTCCACTGCCGCCACAGCAACCATAAGAACATAGAAGATAGTACGTGTCAGAATTGTACTCAGAACACAGACAACTGGATAGAGAATTACTATAGGAAAATAAACTTCAAAAAAATCACTGTTAAGGATTTTGCATCTTTAAGATGTAAGCCCCAGAATTTAGGATTGCTTGGTTATCAAGCTGGACTTGAAAGTGAGATTGTTTTTGTTTCTCCCTCCTTTTCTTCTCTATTTCTCTCCTTTCTCTCCCCTTTCTCTCTCCCCGTCAGTTTCTTATTCCCTCTCCTTTCTCCCTTACCCATTCCACATCACTGCATACTCTAGAAAGGTAACATTAACGCATTTGTGCTTAACATGTGCACAAAAACTTACCAGGTATCTTACGGATTTGCATTTTCAGAGTATGAAACCAAAAAGACAAGCATATGTTGGAAGTTCATTCGATTATACAAAAAATATCATACTCCATCTTCACATATACAAAGTTTGAATTCGTCAAAGTACTGTATATGTAAATGGATTGGGTTCGAATGGAATTTTGCATCACCTGAACCCAAACAAGAATTTCAACATATACCCAGTCTCGTATCCACATAAACACCTAAAAACATGCACTTGGTTAAAATGCCTGAATATTAACTTTTTTTGATTCTTTAATATAAAAAATAATCATATCATAAATAAGAAGAAAATTTTAAAAATATTATTCAAGTATTCAGGTAAACTAGTGAAAGTTTACAAAACTTAAACCCCGTACCCAACTGACCACCCATTCAAAAGACCACCAGACCCATATTTAGAAAGGGGTACATCCCTACATCAAAAGTTCACTTGACAACAGATAGTAGTATACGTAATGAAATCAAGATGCCCCATATGGAAGCATACTCAAGCACCAAATATGAACTTAACCCCAAAGGATATATTAAATGAATTAAAAAAAAAAACTGCTTAATTACAACAAGGGGTTATAGGAAATTTGAAATTGAAGTTTTATAAAGACTGCAGTCACCTGTTTTCATAAGGGCTTCCATCCTGGAAAGAAGTCTTTTGTTTTGCACTATGGGGGTCTCATTTAGATCAACCTCCCTTAAATTGCCACTTGAACCTTTTGATGCAGAAAGACCTGCAAACTCAGATGTTGTCTCAGCATGTGCAATGTCCATGGCTAGCTTGGCTTCCGTTGGGAAGAATAGTCTTGCAAATGCCACTGCAGTATGCAGCAATACTTACTATTTGATGGGTTGAGTATAAAATATTCCATGAACATAGTAAATAGGTTGAAAACATCATTCAAAATGAAGCCACATATCAGATCTCAAGAGAATTCAATAACCAGCATCAAGTACGACATGCCTCAAACAGAGCAAAAATTTGATAAACACTGGCTCCCGTTTCTTTCAGCCATAAAAAGGAGGTCTCAGTGCCTATGCAATTTAAAATTATCAAACTTATTTTCATAAATAGTGCTTGTCTTGAAGCTCGAATAAAGAAAAGATTCATGTCAACATGAACATCCCTGCAAGGCATTTTAGCTACAGATATACAAATAAGAGTTTAAGATGTAAATTGGGCCACTCAGCATGACTGAGCCAGGATGTAAACCTTAATTAATTGGTATCAGCTACAATACATCCTACGAGAAACTAATTGGGGTTTACCAATTACCATATGAGGCCGGAATATTAAGCCATTTACTTGCATTTCCTCTGCATGTGCAACTTTTTGCATTCCAATCTCAAGTTATGGTGCATCAATAATCTACTACTTCTCGCTAATTCTTTTTCTTTCTACTTTCTTTTTTTGGTTGACAAAACATACAACTCTAGAACCCTAAAGCCACAAGTCCTTCATCAGATAATTTGCATTTTCAACCTCAAATTTCCAGCCATAATTCATTTGCCAAAGAATGATCAAGAATTTCTTATTTCAAAATCTAAAACACTGAAACTTTAGAGCCCTAGACACATCACTTAGTTTTACATCACATAATAAAGTCATTTTCACTGAATTGTCTAAATTCTATCTCGACAATTCTAATTGGATAAAATCTTCAAAACTTTAATCAATTCAAGGAATATCTTCAGACAACATACACACATAACCAGACACATCAATACAGTGAGACCCAAGAAGTTTACCAATGTTAAGTTTGTAGGGACCTATTCACATCCTTCTTTGAAGTCCATAAGATCATACGAGGATCAAATTTTAACAGTTTAACTTTCTGTTCTGTTTCAGTCACATGGCTAAGAATACAGCTCAGGCTGTAGATCAACCTTCAGTGTAATCAGATAGATTCTCCAAAACTGATATTAAATGATATATATATATATAATAACAGAAAGAAAGGGGCAAAGAAACTACTTGTTCCACTGTCCATACAGATCCATTTTTGCTAAATATAGGCATTGTACCCACAAAATGTCCACACCACAAATAAAGACTTCTTGATGACTATTTAAAGATAATATCATAAATAAAAAGTTCATAGTTATAATGTCATCCCACTTCATAGAAAGGAAATTGCAGAAGGAAGAGAAAATAAGTCATGAACGTTATATAACTGTGCCAATACTACAAGGTAATGACACAAACTGTTGGGCAAGTTAAAGTAATAAAGCTGGTAGCTCAACTGATCAGACCTGAGGTCCCTCTCAGAATGACTCAATCCGAGCCCCAAGAGTTCATGACAATGGTCCTTACAAGTGGAGTTTTTCACAAAAGATTTTCCTCAGTTCCTCCAAAAGAGGAAGCAAGGTTCCTAATTATCAACAACTCCAAAGCAAAAAAAAAAAGATACGTAGAAAGAAAAAGACAAAAGAAGAAAGAATCATGTCAAAGACCAACTTTTTCCAGAAGCTTAAGCTATTAGGTAGAGGCCTAAGAATGGTTTTATATTTCTAACACACACATTCATGCAAGAGCCATTTGGGCTCAAAGCGTAGACAATGCACAAGCCTACTTTATCTTATATTGAAATTTAATTTAATCACTCCAAGGACCAAACTCCTGCCCATTAAGTTATAGAGACTCTAGGGCTGTCAAACGGGCCGTCTCGGCTCGTTTAAGCCCGCCTGGGCCAAAATTACCCACATTTAAACAGGCTGAAAAAAAAATTAGCCCAACTCGCATCGCATAAACTCGCAGGCCTAAATGGGCTGGCCCACATAACTTTTTTTTTTTTTACACTTCCATGTTTTTTTTTTACCAAAAAGTTAAAAAAAACATTGAAACTCACTTATTACTAAAGGAACTTGCCAAATCAATTATATAACTTAAATATTGTTCAAAGCACACCTACAAATACAAAACATAATTTAAATATTGTCCAAAGTTCAAACTAAATCCACAAATACGTCACATAATTTAAATATTTTCCAAAATATAAACCAAATTGACAAGTACAATAATAGAAAACCAGTACATTGCCATACTAGGGTTAGGGTCTTGGAAAATAGGTCATACATTGTGCTTTATAAGTATGATTATGTATTTAAAAAAAATTCAAAAAAAAAGGCCAGCCCGCAGGTAAACGGGCCCTGCCCATTTAACTCGTGAGTTAAATAGGTCGGTCCAAAAATTCTCGCATTTAAACAGGTCACAATTTTAGAAACCCGACTCGCATTTTTCTTGTGGGTAAACGGGTCTGCTCGACGAGTTTGGCCCATTTTGACAGCCCTAAGAGACTCTGATATAATGTCAAAGACCAACTTTCCTAAAAACTAAAAAGTTAAGCTGTTCAGGGAAAGCCTATAAATGATTTAATATCTCTAACAAATCTAAAAATAAGCACCTACATCAAAACTATCTCCATTTATAAAATTGACACAGTTTTGGGAAGTTTCACTCCAAGGCATGAAAACAAAGCGAGAAAGAACTGCTTACTTTGTAAGAAGTTTAAAAACCTAAATACTGGATCTATGACAAGAATGTATAGAAGACAAGGCAGGAGCTAATGACTATCATCCATGACACAATACCTCTGTTCTCAAGGTATAGTAGCTTCATGTGGAGATCATCAGCCATTGTATGGAAAGACATAGAGGAATCCCCAGCCATTGGATTCCTCCGCATTTCTCTTTCAAGAACATCGATGCATATCCGATCTTTGTTTGTTTCCTTCCCCTGTTCTGTTTTTGCATGATAATCCTTCGGCCTTGTCAACCTCCTGCAAATACTAACAGCACTCTGACCATCCAAAGTCAAATCTGATGCACAAGCCCCTTTTGTAAGAAGGGATACTATAATTGAAGGCTCCTTACGCATGGCAGAAATGTGAAGTACAGTGTATCCCCGAGTATTCCGAAGATTGACATCAGCCAGGCCCAAACCTAGTACCTCAGAAACAACCTTGGAATCACAGTAGGCTGCAGCATAATGGAGAGCATTGGCTTTATCTAAAGTAATCTCTGACTCATTTAAAAGAAGTTTAACAAGCTCAACATCATCTGAGTCCAATGCCTTATGTATTCTAGTGATTTGTTTAAGAAACAATGTGTCCACTACAGAAGCATCGTTTTCAACATCATGCTGAGAGTTGCGGCGGAGTAACTTAACTTTTTCTGAGAGCTCCAGGGGAAGCTCTTTCTCAATTGAGATCTGGTCAAGGTCTGATCGCGCCACCCTGTCAACACATTGAGTGACAAGTTGACTCAATTGACAATGGAAAGCAACCAGGAGGATTGGGATGACATCTTCCACAAGAGCCTTTCCTATAAAGTTAAGAAGACGTCGCTGCAAGAATTTAAAGAATTAAATTAGTTCCATCATATTGCTAGTACTTTAAATGCAAAAATAATTTGCAAGTAATTTCCAAAGCATTAGCACAACAGGTAAAGTCCCTTGTATTCAATACTTTAAAAGGCACTACTATGGAGCTAAGGGTACTTAATGACTAGGCACAAGATGCCAGGTAGGCAGGTACAAGGCATAGGCATGTGCCCAAACAAACCAAGACATATGGTAAATTTATTATAAAGTCCAATTTCATACTCCTTCAAAATACAGCTAAATTACAAGAGTTCAAAATACAATCATTGGAGGATAAATCTGAAACAAGGGTTCTCTTCCTTTATAATAGGATAGATAATCTACCTAATTCCAAATATTCAGCCAAACCTTGTCAAAATGAATCTTGATTCAATTGAACGTTAAACATTTACAGTTCCAAATTCAGGGGGAAAAAGGACTGCATTTTTATTTATATAAAAAGAAATTTAATTAGACAGAAAAGAAGTAAGGTACAACTAGACAGAATACCCTCCAAAGCAAAAAATAAAAAGAACAAGAAGGAAATAGAAAGAATCAGTATAGTATGAAGAATTCTCCCTTATTAAACTATAAAAAAACTCACGGTTTCATGTAGTCAAATGATATGTGCTATGAGATGTTCTCTTATATCATCATACATTGAATATTACCTGGAAAAGTGATACCAACTCTGGAATTTGAAAAATGGAAGAGGCATACATCAACTCCACAGCAAAGTTAATTGCAGGTCTACAAGCATCATGGGCACACACATTATCAACACATGTAGACACCTCCATTGGAGAGGGCTTGAGTTTACCAGTATATATATAGCCCAGGAATATGAGGAAGGCTTCATATCCAAGCTTGCCATAAGGCAACAAATCACTCATGCAATACTTCAATTTTCCTTCTTTCTCTGAAGATCCTTTCTCTCTCTTGAACAATTCATGGAAAAATTTACTCCTAGAGGCCAGAATACATCGATGAACACCAACTGGAGTTCCTTCAACAATGATGTCGGCATCACTATAATCACAATCAGAATCAACCAAAAGCTGCTCCAAATTAGAGCTAAGCTTACTCAAACTGATCACTTCAAGGTTAGGTCCAGGATCAGAGCCGTAAGAAGAGCACATGTTGTGGCTAACGGAGCCATTTGATAAATGGGAAGATGATGTAAAGCTCAAAGATGATGAGGGTTCGGCTGAATGAGCCATTCGAGAACCTAAGTGAGCCTAGAAAATATCTATTGCAATCAGAACTCACAAAACTTCACACTTCAGAGTACTACTCATAGTTCCCACTTTGATAGAGTCCCAAAAACTTTTTTGATTACTTACAGATGGGATATGATATGTTACTAAATAAGACGGTGGATTTTCCAGCAAAGACCCTAACAACAAAAGCAACCTATAAATGGAAAGTTGGAAATTAAAAATAAATATCTTTAAAATAGAAACTATATATGCTATATAAATGAGAAACACTAATCTCAATAAGGTGTTCGGTGCAAAATCCTATGTGATACAATACATGACACCTAAAGACACGCAAGATTCTAAAAGTGGGCAGCTAAAACTCAAATCAGTTTTTGTTAAAAGAGTTATCTATCAACTGAAAACACCCCCAACAAAGTTCCTTGACATCAATGGCTAAACCAGAGAGAGTCATTCTCTATTTCAAAAGCTCTACCCAAATTCCCAAAAAGCATATGCATACAAACAAAACACAGCAAAAATGCAAAAAGATCAAGAAGCCCCCTGTTTGAATTTCCAACGCCACCTAATAAACAGTATAATAAAACGAAACCCAAACCTGATCCGAAATTGAAGAACCAAAAAACAACAAAAGTAAGAAAGCCAAAGAAATTCACTTAATATGCAAAAACCTTGTCAAGCGATAAGGAACAAGACTACCCACAAACCAAAACACCTGATTGTTTGTATCAGATCCATCAAAATCACAGAAAGGGTGGAACTTTGAGAGTCAGAAAATCCCAGAAAAGGAAAAAAAAAAAAAAGAGGCACAGAAATTAGCGAGCAAGACGGGGAATGGAGAAGAGCAGGAAGTCAAAGCATGAGAATCGATGAAGTTTCGGAGAGAAAAGATACGATGCGACGAGTGGCGGGATGAAGGCGAGAACAGCATCGACGAAGCTTCGTTTATCGCTGTCACAGGAAGAGTGAGAGAGAGGAGAGAGAAAGTCAGAGAGAGAGAGAGAGAGAAAAGTGAAGTGAATGCGTAAAAGAGGGGGCGTGTCGATAAAGAGATGAAGTCGTTTGGTTGACGAGAGAGGTGGCGTCAGCGTCCCCAGCTGGGGCTTGCTTGCGTTGACAGTGGCGTCACCACTCGGCGGTGTGCCGAGGATGAGGACAGACACCAACCATCATCGTTCAAAACTATTGCCAAAAGCAACACATCACTTTCATAATTGCATTTTAACCCATCCTACTATTCATATTATTATACTCTTCCCAAAATTAGATTGAATTCAACAATTCAATCGATTTAATCGTGAATTAAATATTTAATTAATTATAATTTAATATTATAAATTTATGATTATATTTAAATTAAATTTAATTTTATAATTAAAATAATTTATAATTAAAATTTTTATAAAAGAATAATTAAATTTTTTAAAAAAAAATTTTAATTTTTTTTATAATTAAACTGTCTTAAACATATTATAAATTAATATAAATTGATTAAAACTGTTTAAAATTGATCAATTTTTAATTTAAAAAAATCAAAATTTTTGACATTTTATTTTTTTTATAAATTTATATTATTATATATAATTAATTTTTATGATATTATCTATTTAATTAAATAATTTAAATAATTAAATCGAGTGAATGAATTAAAAATCTTATCAATTCTCAGTGCGGTTAAATTTAAAATATATTATATTCTTATGGTCAAGGGAGATGCTATGAATGATTAAGATTTTTTTTTTTCGTGGCAATGAATGACTGGTAAGGGACAAAGCTGGGACAGGGGTGGAGAATATGATTCATATGGATGTATAATCACAATTAAATCTATCATTCTTTCAACCTTATCCACCATCCCTGCCATCTTTTCCATGCAGTGCCACAATTTTTCTTTTCTTTAATCACAGGGATGTGCATAAATGATAAATCTTTATTTTTGACCTGATATGAAAAAAGAAGGGTGAGATAAAAGTACAAACAAAACAATTTGATGAGATCTGATTGAATCTTGAAGTTAAATGGTCTCTAAAAATTTAGTGTTATTTAAATAAGACTCTTAAAAATACTTTTTATTCTGAGCTTGCTGTTATAAAACCACAAAATGTTAATGTGTGAGTGTGTGAAGATATTTTTGGCACCCCATGCTCATATTTAAAATGTCAAAACTCAAAATTGTAAAAATATAAATATTTAAGAATTTAAGATCTTTATGTATATCTTATTTGTAATTATCATATTAAATAAGGAAAATTAGGATGTTTGATTTGTGGATGTTTAATAACACAGTATCTCACTTATTAGTTTAAGAATGGTAGCATAATTACAGTAACCCAATATTCAATCAGACTTACTCATCTTCTTACTTGGTTGGCAGATTGTTTTTTTTTTTACTATTTTTAGAATATCAAAGAACAAGTTTGGAAACGCGCTCAGAGATGGAGGGAGAAATTTTTGTTCAAAGTTAGGAAAAAGGTGTTATTAGGAGGAACTCACTTCATTTATCCCCGCTTATTCTGTGAGCATTTTTAAGCTCCACAGGTTTGATTAGAATTGGATTATAATTGTGTCACTACTAGAATTGGATTAGAGTTGGGAGCTTTTGGGTAGAGTCATCTTGGTTATTGAAACTAGGAGCCATGTGGGTCCTTGGCTGCTACTTGGTTCACAAGTAAAGTAGAATTAAACTTTTTTCAGCAATTATTGTCGGAATTGGATTTGATAGACTAAGGAAGACTAGTAAGTTTTAAGAATCTTAATGTTTCAATTTGCGACTCTTCATAGGCTCTCAATTCTTGGTCAAACTAGGATAAAAATCATGTCTTGAGTTATCTTCCTTTAACTGTTTAATTTCTACAAATTCTCTTGCATTTCTGCACTCACAGCGTCATCATCCTAACTATTTTGCATCTTTCTATGTTAGTTTTGTGTATATTTGCTTTAGCTTGGCTTAAAGGTGTTTTCTTATAATTATGCTTTGTTTTATTAAATTTGTTTGTTGTCTGGTTTTGCAAGTTCCAAGCTTTGTTTGGGCTGAAAGCCTGTACCATTAACTTCAGTCTTATTTACCTTACTCTATTGTTAAGGTTTTTGAAAATTGGTTTCAACTGAAGGCTTATTTCGTGCATGGTTTCGACCCCTTCTTTTATTCATGTATCCTTCCTTGATGCATTGCCAACGTTGCCAAACCTTGTGATCGAAGAGGCAGGTGGTTGCAATAGTGTCTCGGTATTGGGACAATGTTAATGTGACGTTGTTGCATGTTTCATAGGGACTGTTCATATGCACAATCCTCTCTAAGATCTCATGTCCAACAACAACAACATAGAGAGTGGTTAATGTCAAACACGATAGAGATGAATTTTTTGATTGGTTGTCAGTATTTCATTGAAGGACAGGAAAAAGGTACAAATAATTTGAATCCCTATTTAAAAGCAACGAAGCTTAATGTTGATGGTGCTTGTTTTAGTGTGTTAGGTTATAGTAGAATAGGTTATGCAGTGTGAGACTATTCTTGGAGGCTTCTGGTGGTTTGCACTCAACTACAAAATCCGGAGTCAATGCACTGGGAATTTACTGCTAGTCACTGGTTTCAGACCCTACTGTTGAACTAAAGATCGATTTGAGCTGGGTAGTTTAATTCATGACATTTTTTGGTGACCTCCAATTTCACTCTACCGAATATTCCTTTGTTGATAGGAATGGCAAATGTGGAACTCAATTCAGTCTTTGCTCATTGGGCTCAACTCATTGCTTACAATTTCTTCAACACTTCAATAAATCTTCTCTGCTTTTCAAGCCAGTTTCTGTTCTCTACACTGAACACGATGTTCAGGTGAAAATATAGTCTACGTTCTCTACGTGGACCAA
Organism: Castanospermum australe; assembly: GCA_019955255.1. Taxonomy (NCBI): domain Eukaryota; kingdom Viridiplantae; phylum Streptophyta; class Magnoliopsida; order Fabales; family Fabaceae; genus Castanospermum; species Castanospermum australe. The sequence goes on from NSJW01000802.1 coordinate 730,100, forward strand.
GAGTAAACAATTTCTTCAAAGCTAGAGTGTTTCATAGGTTAACATAACACAACAATGATCAAATGTCAGCATGCAATCACAACACCATAAACATACTCAACCTCCATGGTGCGGAAGGGGTCAACAAAAATTCACAAATATCGGCGAAGGATCTCAGAATACGTTTAGTATAACGTGAAGAAAATGAATGAAATGAAATAGATATTATAAAACCTCCAAAATCAAAGCATAAAAAACTTCTCATTTCCATTCCATTCCTTTCCCTTGCCTAATACCAAACAGACCCTGATGTATTCATGAGATTTTCGTCATGCAGCCTAGAACAATATCATTGGAGTGAACAAATTTTATATAACCTACAGCATCTAAGAGATCACAGCCCTCCAGTAATATGAAGTCTCCAAGTGGTAACATTAGTCCCCATTGCCTTCTTCCCTTTAGTGCTCAAGAAAATGCCGTGTTACTCCAAAACCACTGGAGGTCTAGCATAGAAGTATTAAGCCTGATGACTATGAAGAAGAATTCAGATTTCTTAGCTTGGCTTTAGCTGAATCAAGTTGCTCTACCAACACCAATTTGGAAAAAAAAAATTATCAGAATCGCTTGGCACCTTCAAGCAGTTAGTTCTTTTAAGAAAGAAGAAAAGAGTGAGAAGAACAGTGTCAAAGGTGAAGATTTCTTACTCTGCTCCATTGCTGTTGCTTTTTGGACGGTTGTCTTGAAAAATAAGTTCCCATTTCTCTGATAGACAGCCTAAGGCAAGAAAAGGTTATGTGTCTTGTCAACCCTATACAATTTCCACAAAGAGCCCCTTCCCTTGGAGAGAGAGAGAGAGAGAGAGAGAAGGGGGCTAAAAGGACTGAGAGGAATCATTTTTCATACCAGCTAGCAGTAGAAAAAAAACAAAATAATGAGAGGAGTAAACATATGGAGGTGGATTGTCAATTTGTCATTCTATTCTATCTTGTCAGGATGCATTATTACTAGTTTTATCAACTCAAATAACCAACTAGCAAACATTTTACTTACTAACTCTCCATATGTCCTTTGACCTACACTTGTAACAAACTACGTGCATATGATTTAAATGCTCTATCTTAAGGAGGATGGTTGAAATAGAAGCTAACGTCTTTGTATTCACTGTATATAGCTATTCTTTTTTGCTATACAGCTATACCGTTGTACTACAGGCTATGCACAGCCCTCTCTACTAGTATAAATAAGAATTGGATTTAAGGAGCTATTCACTTACGTCCATTCACAGAAAAATTGTTCTTCCTCTAGAGCCTCTCTCTTTACACGTATAAATGGTTCCATGTTTTCCTTAAGCTCAAGCTTTAAGATAAACTTTTTATTTGTCTAGGGGGCACATAAAATGGCAAGGAAAGAGAATGTTTATAGACAGCATTTGCAACTACATATTTCAAACCAAGATGGAAAGTAACAGAACTAAGAAAGAAATAAAATCAACTACTCCAAAGTACAGTTGAATATTACTCTAGATTTCAAGAGGAATCACGCTGGACAAAATTAAAAAATGTTACTTGATGGTTCTCAGGTTTAGGGGTGTTGGAATTCACGTGCAAGAAGTGAAAATTAATAAAGACATATGACATAATTATAATGAAATAACATTATTAATAGTAGATACAAGTGTATTTCACAAGAACTCAGACAAGTATGACGCAGTACCACAAAGATGTTTATAATATTAAAATCTAAAAACAATTCAATAAAGTGATAGGTAAAGTCGAGTTCTATCATAAAGTATTAAATCATTGAAATTCAACCTCAGAAAAAAGGTATTTGAACTCACTACAGAAAAAGGAAAATTAACCATTCAAAACGTAGAATCCAAAGCAGTTAGTATCTGTTCACTTAACAATATACTATCAGAATTTCAAGTGATAAATTTCTAAAGCAAAACCTCATGAATCTAAAAGCCCACCGTACCATAACTCAACATCGAGTCATAATCTTTCTTATCATTGGATGCACAATATTATATTTTAAGAAAATTGAAAAAAAAAAAACAAGAGAGAAGAAAAAGGTAGGGAAGATACAAAGAGGTTATTGAGAAAATTACCATAATTTTCATTCAGTAACAAAAACTGCTTATAAATCTATAAAAAATCCTTTTAAGGACAACCAAAAAATTCAATGTACATGAAACAGATTGCCCACACCCTTAGCCCTAAGTATCTTCATTAGTTTGATTATATTGAGGCATGGTAAAAAAAAAAAAAATCATAGTTGGCGTCCCCGATTTCAACTAATTTAAAATTGAACAAATATTGAATTTTAAATTGGTTTAAAAGCTATTTCTTCCTTTGGGGACCGGTAATTCTAGAATTGCCTATAAAAGTGTTCAAACAATTTTGATAAATTCCATAAAATTAATCTATCAAATGGATTATTTTCTACTTTGAAAAAAAAAAAAAGAATGGCAAGAATGAAGAAAGCAAGAAATAGGTTACCCTGGAAGATGGAAGGTTGTTCAGCTCAGCTATGGCAACTTCATGACTCCTCAATTGCTTTGTAAGATCAAGTTTGGGGTCAGTTGCGCTTGTTGGAGCAATTGAGGCCATTTGACGACTGGTCTGGTTACCTTTCTCTAGGGTAATGAAAAAATAGAAAGAGTGAGAATTCGAACCTTTTTCTTTGGTCAGGTTAAATAATCTGGAGTGAGAATTCAAATATTGTTCTTTGGTCGCATTCTGGAGTGAGAATTGAAACCTTGTGAGAAATTCACGCACGACGTCACGAGGAGAGATTTCTGCATTAAGTGCTTGTTTGTTTTAGATTTTAGAGGGTGTAAAATTACTTTTGACCATCAAAAACTGAATTCAAGAATAGTACAATTTGTTTGGGTGATTTTTCAAGAATCAATGGTTGTAGAATTAATTCCATAAGAAATAAGAGTTTTTTTCACTTTTGCAGTAAATAGAATCAATTCTAAGTATGGGAAAGACCCATCAATCAAGTTACACATACCCTAAGCTAGAAGAAAAACTTGACAAATATACAATCCATGGCAGCAAATTAACTGACTGAAAACAAGACATTCATGCTCATACTCGAAAGAACAACTCCATCGATCGTCCAACGGAACACAAAAGGAAAAGGGGTAGGAGTTTGTTAAGTTACCAGCAGACGAGTTGATTTACAAGGGAGATTTTCCTCAAGGAGACGAAAGGGTGATGTTGGTGGTGTATGGAGGGCCGATTCAGGTTCGCTGGCGGAATCAGTGATTTCCTTCTTCCTCTTGATTCTTCCGACAGATTCCCTCTCCTTCTGCGCCCTCGAATGCTCTCCCAAAACTATCTTGCTCTCTTCTGTCAGTGAGCTCAGCCAGCCAAACAGTCCCCTTCCAGCAGCGAAAGATCTAGAATGCCCATGCCATTGCTGGCAGTGTGATTTTTTCGTTTGGAGAATACAAGGTTTCCCAAATGAAAAGAGAACCCCGAAAGGACAGGAACCGAAGAAACGTAAGGGCAAAGAAATAAAACATGGGGTGGTAAGTGGCAAGTGTTCACATGAGTTTTGGGCTAAATTGGATCTTGGGTCAAGTCTGTTTTTTTTTTTGTATAATATCTTGGGTCAAGTTTCATTCTATATAACTAGATCATTCTTTTCACGTTAAATTAAATATTTTTTTAAATTATGTTATGAATTAATTATTTTAAAATTTTAATTTATAAATAAAAATAAATAAATAATTTTATATATTAAACACATCCTCTCGTACAAAAATCTTTTAAATTTAAAACACAAACAATACACAAACCTACCTTTCAAGTATGGTTAATTCATGCACGACTCAACATACGCCGTCTTAAGTCAAAACTCAAGCTCAAATGCAAAGCCGCAACAATTATTGGTCACTGTATGATACGAGGAGGAATACTGTGCGATACAAGGAAAGATTGCTATTGGGATTAAAGTTGAATTATTTTTGGTACATGATCAAAGTTGGATTTAAGTACAGTAAATTGGATTTTTATGCGATCTGCAAGTTAGAGGACATTATAATCTTTTCATCGAGTGTTCAGGGTTAAAAACAACTGATTTCAAGTGACATTTTGCGCATTGTAATTTAGCTTCACCATAGAGCCTTTGAAGGCATATCAGTGAACTCAAAATTACCAAATCGACCTTTGAGTAACAAAATAATAAAACAAATACGCGAGACTGTACATTTTATCTGGAACCACAACTACAGATACAACAAAGCAAGTGATCTGACCAAGGCCTCTGGCTGAATGGTGACCCTGTGCCAGGCTCAAGTTCTGTATTCATATGCCCCACATCTACCATGTAATATTTTCCTCTCCCCCGTGGAAAGAACCCATTTCTCAGTTTTCAGCCTCTTGTTGTGACCTAAAAAACACAGCTAACCTAACTTTTGATGCTCCTCAGCATTTTTCCAAAGAAAGAATCGGAAAAAATAGAAAACAAACTGTAATTATGATGACTACTTGACTAGTCTAGCTTTGTTTCCTAATTTAGTTGATTCTATTGTTCATAAAAAAAAAGAATTATACGTCCCTAAACACTAGCCAAAATTTAGACACTTCCTTACATTGCAGCCACGCTATTGTTGTAGTTGGTGGACATAAAGAATCTCTTGCTCCAAGTAAAACATAGCCTTTGAGAGTAGGAGAACCACCTAAGCCTGAGTTATATTACTTGAGCTGCTATTCACATGAATTTCCTTTCCACAACCGTCTTCAGCAACTCCAATTTTTGTATGACCTCTGGATTCAACAGATCCCTTGCTTCCCTAATGAGGGTACCTTCACCACTCAAATGATAAGCATCCACCACAGCCTTTATCCAAGTATGGAGCTTCTCCGGAGTCCTAAAAGAGATATTAAGAAAAAGATATTATGATGTTGTAACTGCACTACGTTTCAAGAAATTTATATTCTGAGATCTAATATATACGTGTACAAGCTATCCACATCCCTTCCTTCAAGTTCTTCCCCCGGGGTAAATGCATCTTTCAGGGCGCAGAGTTGCTCCTCAGGATCCTCTATTCTAATAAGATATTTGATTATTCGAATCTCTTTCGGCACTAGTCTCTGAAGATTACCCACTGCAGTCTTGTATAAATGATATAGTACATCTTTTACCTGGAAATAAATGTTTCGTTTTAGCAGCTCAAACAAGATAGTAGGAAATAGCAAGCACAATATATACAATGGGAGAAGAATTACCATATAATCATCTAGGTAGCTTTGATATAAATCCAAAATGAGTAGATTTGTTATATGCGCAAGATCAAGTTGGATCTCCCATAATTATATTCAATCAACTAGATACTCATATTCTGTAATGATCTCACACATGGCATAAAAGATTTTAAAACATCATATTTCCTGTGAAAGAATTTTAATAACTATAAGTAGGTGGTGAACAGCAGAATCATCACTATCCATGTTCTCCCAATTCTGGCATAAACATATAACTATGACTCATTTGCTTCATTATTAGTTACAGAAAATGCAATCTCTCCTTTCAAAAGAGAAAAAAAGTAACGAGGAAAGGAAAGAAAAATCATGGATAAGGAAATTAATTACTTTGCATACAGGCAAACATCGTATCATAATTAAGTACTAGTAAAAGGAGATAATTATACTATTCCAATTATCTTTTCATTGGAAAATAGAAGTAAAAACAAAGAACTAGCTATTCACTTGGTCCTTCCCTTACACTGTGCATGTGAATTGCAGCCTAAAGGAACTATTTTAAAGTTCAAATAATCATCCAAAATTTATTAGCCTCCATGTTTGTAAAGTTAAATAGATACAGCACATAGAAAGTAATAGGAATGTGCTGAGGTCACCATCAATTTACCTCATCTTTCATCATGTTTGACTCCTTGGCAGCTGACCAAGCTTTGGTGATCATCAATACCAATGTTGAATCAAGTTCTCTTTTCTCAACCAAATTGTCTATCTTCCTGCAGGCGGCATCGAGTGAGGGTGAATTGATAATATCTTGGAGTTTCAACTCTGCAGCATTTAGTTTTTCAATGCTTTCAGTTGCAGCATCATAGGCTTGTACAGCAGCCAAGCATGTGTTCCCAAGCTTTGCCAAATCTTGTCATACAAAAACACATACATTATAGGTAATAAAATACCAAATAAATTAAAGATGCAAGTTTGAACTATCCCATAATTGACACATTTCTTAACATGTGATGTCTACTACATGATCTTGGTTGTGCATGAATCCTAAGGCTAACAATCAGAATTCCTCCTAGCATAACCCAGATAATATCCTGATGGTATATGATTCTGTGGGTCATAAAATTTCAACTATGGTTTGATTATTTACCAGACAAGAAAAACTAGATTGTACATTTCTGTCTGATATTGGAAATTAAATCCAAAAAGTTATATAAAACATTGACTTAGACTATGTAAAAGCTTGCAAAATTTAGTCCCACCATTTTGCTCTTCCACATTGTCATAGTAGGATTCAGCTACTGTGTGAAGGTGCACAAAGAATTCTTTTGTAAAATCTTTTCGACGCTTGGAGACAATCTCAATAATTTCTGATGGCTCCTGTCTGATCAGTTCAAGAAGATCATTGTGTCTCTGCACATCCTCATCAATCTGCACAAGAGAAGTGCTTAATGAATTTGCACGATCCCTATTCCTCTTTCTTATTTTCCAATTAATGTATCATACAGTATGATTGTACTGCAAAATACAGTAACAAGTATCTCATTCACACTCTAGCAAAATGAAAGGGGGATAGTACTGTTTCTTATAATTTTTCATTAGTCACCAAATTTGCTGATCCTTATTCCTCTTTCTCATTTTCCAATTAATGTAGCATACTGTATGATTGTACTGCAAAATATAGCAACAAGCATCTCATCCTAACTCTAGAAAAATGAAAAAAAAAAAAAATCAGGGGGAGACAACAGGATAGTATTGTTCATGATCATTTTTCATTAGTCACCAAAATGTGTAATAAAAGAAAATATAAATAAGTGTAAAAGTGTGTGTGTGTGCGCGCGGAAGAGAGAGAGAGAGAGAGGGAGAAAGAGAAATATAAAGTAATCTAGATAAATTAAAATTCCCATGGCAGACCTCTTTAAGCTTCCTTCCAAGCCGGAGCAGCTTCTGCTTCATCCCTGGATCATCCTCACCATCTGCTCTATCCTGACAGCGTCTAAAAAAATGGGGCCTAATATTGTTCCATTCCTTGCTAAAAGCTAATAACCTTCTCCAATCAGTTGGGGTGGGCTTGTCAACCATGAAAACATCAATTAGCTTGTCACAAACTCGAATCATTCGGCAGTCGTCCAAGAACTGGGTGCCATCATTATCATCCCTTTCTTCATCACATCCATTGGGATCATCTTCAGAAGTGACACCAGAAGAACTGGTAGATGACAACCCTTCACAAATAGCTAGAGAGGGTTGCAGCCGTCCAGCTTGATCAACCAAAAATTTACAGCCTGAAAATTTCACAACAGCTATCACCTACAGGACTTGCTCGAGTTGTATTAATCCTTCGGGCAGCGAAAAACTATTATTGAGAAACAGGGAACTCCCCATTCCCCAATTTTACTTTACTATACTCCTGATATAATACTACAGACAAAGAAGTGCTACAGCAAGTAAATTTGAGATGAAAAATGGCCACTCACCTTTGTTACAAAAGTTCAAGCGTGAAAATCGAACTGAATTTCTAATTGATAACGAGAGGGGACAAGCAAAACCTCCAGCAGCTTTAGTAGTAGAGAACCTTAGTGGAACTGAATAGCATGATTGAAGAACTGCAGTACATAACTCCATGTGCTTGAATCTTGCTATCTAAAATTCAAAGAGTCAACAAGACCTCAGGCCATTAGAAATGCATTCTGTTGGTAGTCCAAAGGCATTGTTCACATAGAATATTTGCAAGAGAAGCTAGCTTATTTACAAAAAGTCAAATGCATCATTCATTCTATTGCATATTATACAACTCTTTGTTAAATATATAGCAGTCAATTGCAGATCCTAATAGCTATTGAAATACTGATTTCAATAGCCAATACTGCAATATATTTAGAAAATATAAAGTCAATATTTGGTAACAAATATCTAGTAGGACAAGCAAGGGACATATATAAGCAAAGGAAGACAAAACATTGGAAAAAAAAAAAAATACAGCATCAACGGTAGAAGTAGAACAGTTACTTAGTATTTGTTAAGAAGCTAAAATAGATCCCACTAACATAAACATGCTTAGTGATTCTTTGAATTCTGCCTAGCTCAAAAACGCGAGAATAGAAACAACAAAAGCACGAAAACTCTAGTAGTGAATGATTCTTCAGTGGAACAAAGTAAAAAGCATATAGTTATGCTTCTAATAGAGATTTTGGGTTCGAATTCGACCAATGTTAGTTCCAAGAACACGTTTCCAATCACTTCAAACAACAAAACACCGTCGACAAGAAACGCCATGCAAGCGATACAACGAAAATGCCCAAACCAGTATTTCAACATTATAAAGTGCTCAGTTATCCTTAAATCAGAAAAACAAGCTACAACAACAACAAGACAAATATACAAATCCATGGCAGCAATTTAACTGATTGAAAACGAGACATTCATAATCGAAAAGAATAACCCAATCGTGCAACCGAACACAAAAAGGAAGATAGTACCTCTTGTTTCTTCCAAGAGATTCCCTCTCCTTCTGCGACCTCTCCTGTAACCGAATGCTCTCCCAAAAATATCTTCCCCTCTTCTGCTAGTCGGCACTCGGCAGGGCTAACGGAGAGAGAATCGCAACCGTTGGAGCTGAGAAAGATCTAGAAGATCCATGCTGGCAGTGTGATATTTTGGTTTTAGAGACTCAGTAATTTTATACCCTTGTCGCACATCTTTTAATTATTTTTAATTAAATAAAATAAGTATTAAATATTTTTAAAATTTTTACAAATATTGAATTTTTATTTTTTATTTAATATTTATTTTATTAAATATAAAAAAATATTAAAAGAAAGCTTCAAGATGAATTTTGTTTTATCCTTTTAAAATAATTTTTTAATAATTTTTTTAATACTTAATAAAATAAATATTTAAATAAAAAAATAAAATATTTAATATCTTAAAAATATAAAAATATTTAAAATTTTATTTTATTTAATAATTAAGAGAATGAGTTAAGAGATTATAAAATTATTCTTTTAAAAAAAAATTTAATAATTCTTTTAATACTTAATAAAATAAATGTTAAATGAAAAAATAAAATATTTAATATCTTAAAAATATAAAAAAATTCAATATTTATTTTATTTAAAAATTAAAAAAATTAATAAATAGGTAAGTTAAAAGAATATAAAATTATTTTATATCAATAAAAAGAAAACCCAAAATAATTACCAAAAAGAGAATCCCAAAAAAAAGGAACCGAAGAAACAAAAGGAAAGAAATAAAATTTGGGATAAATTGAGTCTTGGGTCAAGTTTTTAAAATTTAAAATTTGGGCCATTTCTTTTATTTATTATTTAGGTTTCTTAACATGTCTTTTAAGGACACAAATTAAGAAATCAACAGTAAAAAATATTAAAATAAAAAGTAAAAATATTTAACGCATTAAAAATTCTAAACACATTTAATATTTTATTCTTTAAATTGTAATTAAGATATTTTAATAAATAATAATAAATGTTATTTTCTTAAACGCATGTCTTAAAAACACACATTAATAAAACTCTATTATTTATTATTGGATTAAATTCAGTTTATCTGAATGTGATTTGAACAATATTTACTGTATGATTTTAATTTTGTCACTTAAGAAGTTGAAAACTCTTTTTTTTTTTTAAATTCTATAAACTAAAAAACTGCTTATTTATGATTATAATTTATTTATAATCACTCTTTGTGGCTGTGGCCTTGTTTTGTATTTTGTTAATTTTATATATCGGTAGAATTCAACAAGAATTGATTTTGCAAAAGATAATTTCCATTGCCATTCTCATGGTATTTCGTTATTGAATATTATCCTTAATAATATCAAGGAACAATGAAAAAGTTCAATTGCAATATAAAAGTTATTAAAAAGAATTAGTATTTTTTATTAAGAATTTGCTTGAGTGTAGGGTTGCAACTTGGAAGAAACTAAAAATTCCGATTGAAAAAACTTTGGAAGTTTGCACGGACATAAACACCATTTGAGCATAAATTAGTTGTCATTGAACTTGTCCCTCCTCCATGCCTGACACAAACCATTATGTCATACAGAACGCTTGCTTTCCTTTGCTTCGGTGTGCACTAGAGAGGCATTGCCCTCTCTTGACATTGCTCTGCTACAACGCGAACTCAGTGGGCTTTCTATTACTGTGACCAACGCATGGGGGTTCCTGCAAAATGACAAGTGTGCACCCCTTTTGCATCCCATTATATGTCACTAACTGGTATTTTATCTGCTGGCTATGCAAAATGGGAACCAAAAAATTTATTTATTTAACAAGCTACCATAATATTTACATGGGCAATTGGGCATCATATTCATATTTATTTGTTATGTTTAGAAAAATTTTATCCATTCGTCATGTTAGATATGCCTTTTTAATAATACACCTATTTCTATGTATATTTGTTTACTTATCAAAGTATGTTAAGATACACGGCACGATACATGAAAATTTCATAAAATGATATACATGGATACACGATAAACTTCAACTAGGATATAAACCCTTAAAGGTACCAGTGTACAAGATAAAGTTCAAGGGCAACTAGTTTAAACTCGAATATCAAAAGCCTTGACCGTGCAGAACTGTAAAACATTTTTCAATGAACAATTTTAGAGATTGCCGCATAAGGATTGAGCTGAACATGCTCTGGCAATGTTACTGTTGAAGCTGACCCTCACTGCATTGCCTCTTGAAGTTCAAAGCCTCATCTGCCAGAAACTCACTATAGAAATGATTCATATTAGCTCAACAACGCTGGGAAAAGGAAAGAAGAGCTAAGCATAACGGCAAGAATCAAGAAATTAATACAAAACACTCACCAAATACGCTCCGCCATCAGCGATGTTTCCCATCTCGGACTCCATGGGTAATCGGTCATAAGACGCGACTTAATCGGTGCCATTTGGGAATTAAAATGCTACAAAATAACGTGACAAAAACCTCACTAGTGAGATCACTTGGAAAGAACTTCAACCTGAGATGATAGCATCCATAACAAAGATTAAAAAATTTGCTCTTGCCAAAAATGTCAAACCCAGGAGCCTGGGTCCAAGTTGAGATACAGCCAGTGAGAAAATAACACAACTTATATTGTACACCACGATAAACTCAGAAATGTATACATTTATTTCCATTATCCAGCTTCTAAGATTATCCTAACAATAATTTGAGTAAAGAGAAGAATCATCGCTTGCCATTTTGGTTAAAAGAACATTTCCATGTTAACGATTTAAACTTAAAAAGTCACTTCTTCGCTGCAACAAGGAAAAATAATTTCTAGTTCTACATCCTACTGACACGTTCAACCTCTAATAAAAATAGCAACCATAACAAGGGTTAAAAAATCTATTCTTGCCAAAAATGTCAAACCCAGGAGCCTGGGTCCAAGGTGAGATACAGCCAGTGAGAAAATAACACAACTAATATTGTATACCACAATATACTCACAAACACATACATTCGTTTCCACTATCCTGCTTCCAAGATTATCCTGACAATAATTTGAGTGAAGAGAAGAATCATCACTTGCCTTTTCAGTTATAAGAACATTCCCATGTTAACGATTTAAACTTAAAGTACAATCCCTTCTTCAGAGCAACAAAGCAAAAATAAGTTCTAGTTCTACATCCTACAGATACGTTCATCCTCTAGTTAATGGATTATGAGGCAACTAAACATATCAATTCATCAACTGGGTATAGGGATCTAATAGAGAATAGACCTTTTCTTCACTGTATCCAACAAGAGACTATAGAAAGGTAATAAAAAACTAAACCATACAATCATGCCACTGGACTTCTGTACGCTAAGTAATTGAAAGAATTCAGCATTAGACATTTGACGTTTTGATGCAACATGAACTATAAGCAGCTTCTTTATACGTCACCTACATTTCTACACATTAAAGCATGTCCAACCTTCAATTTTTAAACAAAAAATGTTTGAAACAAATATAACCTGTGAACTTTGAAGCATAAGAGCCGGCTGTTGCTTTGGAAACTGAGTTGGAATTAGGAAGTGTACCTAAATGAACAAAACTGTCAGATCTAATGCAAATATAAAGACAACTAGAACACAGGAAATGGAGAAAAAAAAAATTATATGTGATATCAACATCAGCCTTGTAACATATATTAGTATATTACAACCAGGAAAACTAAACATTCAACCATATAATTACATGCCAGTACAACTTGTATGGATAACTAGCTCAAAAACTACCGATTATAAAATTTGGAGTAAATTATAATCTTCTGCAAATCAAATGAACTCATCTTGTTGCTGACAATACTTCCCCATTAAACTTCAGCCTCGCAACTTGCCAAATCTTAAAACTCCACATGAGCCACATCATCACTAAACTACAAAGAAGGTGAATAAAAATGAACCCAGATAGGTTCTTTCCGTTATGGGGTTATGAAAATAAGTAGGGTGATATGCTATTGCTAGTTGAAGAAGATTTAATGACAACCCAGCTGAAATTTGCTAGGTTTGCAGGCTGACAGACTGTAGGGGGGATTTTGTAATATGAATGCAAAAGCTATGGGGCGGGTGGTAATTTCTCAAACAACGAGGGTATTGCATGTAATTACTCTAAACCTCAATGAAGTTGAGTGTAATTTACTCTAAAATTCATTCAATCTTTTCTCTTTTGGCCAGTCTCATCAAATTAAGGGAAAAGATACTAACAAAAAATTCTGCCTTAGCCTAGTCAACTCACACACTACCTAATTCCTTTTACTGACAGAAATTATCACATATGTTATAGCAAGTATATAATTCCAAGGGGACAACATTTTAATCAATTTCCAACTACAAGCTTCTGTCCCAGTACATACAAAGACATCAAGTAATGAGTAATGAGACTCATATATTACCAGGAATGTGAAAACTCCAGATGCAGAAAGAACAGTTGCTTTTCTGCAAAAGACCTAGAAACAGATAAATCAGAAACTAGCAATTAATACTAAAACCATGCAGTTCTAGCAATTTGAGAACAAGTGTCAAGGGAAGGTACAGGATCAGCTTCAATTGGCCTTCCAAACTGACAGGCCAATGCTTCAATAAAGTGCCTTCTCAAATCAATTAATGAAACAGCCTCCAGGACCTAAGTTTGAAATATATTCAATATAATTTTAACAAAAGGAAGGATGTGCATTAAGCACTAGGAAAGAGCAAATTAAACTAATAGACACCATTATAGTAAAGACATTTTCAGCTAACCTGTTTCTCAAGAGATTCTTCCAGATTTGGAAGATATTCTGCCAAGCACCTTAGCAAAATAGAATAAAAACAAAAGCAAAAATGTTATCATAAATCATTTCTATATATATATATATATATATATAGCATCAGGCAGAAGGATCAAAGAATTGAGAAGCTTACATCCCATCCAACCAAGGAGGTAGCTTGACATCATCAATGGAAAATAGGGCTTTCAACTCAGAAGAAGACATTAACTTCAGGCGAGGAGCTGAAGGAGCAGATACATATTTTTTCCCAACAGGATATACAACCTAGGTTTAACATATCATAAGTTGTTTGCTGAAAGCAAGTAAGAAGTCAACAGGAAAGAAATAAAAAGGATTGAATCTTTAAAGAGAGAAAACAAAGCAACCTGCAAGAATATCTTTTGGGAATATCTCCAGGGGCAACTGGGTACCATCGTATTTATGTTCATGTCCATTAGGGGCACAGCAAATTTAACCTCCTCTGACTACACTAAAATTTAAAGTTCTATGCGTCAAGAATATTGTCCAAAACCTACATTGATTTGCTCAACCATCCACAAGCTGATCATACAAATATTAGCACATTTTTGTGAAGAAATACCTTATCAGCACCAGAACTCATATGCATTTCTATTCCCTGCAGCAGAGCAATTGCAGTCAGTTACTGTGTTTGATTAAGTAAAAGGTCAATTCTACCAATTAAACAGACAAAGAATAATCCAAAATTCAGATATGTGCTATTCACGTCACAGAGATGGAAGGACACACTGCAACATGCTAATAAAGCCAACAACTATTTAGACAATCAGAGACCCATACAACAACAACAACAACAACAAAGCCCTATCCCAATAGGTGAGGTTGGCTACGTGGATCAATTGACACCATTGGGCTCTACAAAAAATTAAATTTCAGTAAAATCATATACCTGTAAGATAAATGAATTAAAATTTATTTACATCTTCCTAGTTCCTGTTATAGCATTTACTGAAGGAGAGAAAAATAATAAACTCAAATTGACATGAAGTCTGGCTCAGGTCATTATGATAACAATAGTATAGATGTTTGCCTCCATATACAATGGCTGACTGATGTCTTCCAGCATCTCTCGGATAAGATTTATACAAGACCTAATTTTTTTTTCTCTGTGATTTCTACTTCACCGCTGCCAGTCTGCTACCATGTGACCCTCAGTGCCACCAGCCCATCATACTCAACGAATGAAAATAGATGGAAAAGGAAAAGCACATCTATTGACATGACATATGCAGCAATAGAGAAAATTTTCTGATGCAAACCTCTCCCTGTATCTACTGCATTTACATCATTCCCAACCTTTGCCTCTTCCTAAGTCCCAAATCACTGTGCATGGGAACCCCATAGTTAAGATATGAATACAAGACGTGTTTCAGGGACAAGACATAAATGGAAATTTACAAATTATCCATTCAAACTCGATTCTCTGAAAATTTGCAAGGCACTGATGTGAAAAAATTACCTCCCGGGACAAAATAGTGCTGACTTCGAATTTTAGTCGATCATCATCAACTTCTCCAACACGCTTCCTTTGATATGATACATACTGATCCCTGTTGAAACATCAAGACAGCATCTCATTCACTAACCGCAAATCGAACAAAAACTACTAATAGAGGCATAATAAACGAATGCCCACAAAGTTTTCACCTCAAATATTGAACAAGGGCCAGCAGGCGTGCGGGGTCTTTGTAGTTCCAATCGCTTAAACAGTTATTGGATGACTTCATGCCTGGTTGTCCTTCGGCACAATCCATATGAAATGGATGAAAATCTTCGTCTTCGGGTCCAAAAATAACATCCGGCGCAGCTGTTGGGCACTCCGCGTTGTATATAACATCCCCTGAAACAAACTAAGCCATCAACAATTTTGCAAGAGAAATAGAAAAAAGAAAATAAGAAAAACCAAAGGGTGCTGGAAACAAATACATACACCTGATGAAGTCCAAGCAGTAGGGAATGAGTAAAGTGAAGCGATCAAAGACCCCAGAATTGTACTTGTCGCCGGACCACATTTGTTCAACCTGCGAAGCAACTTGGCTGGGTTACAGTTACAGAGAGTTATTTGTGGGGGTTTCGGAATCCCAGAACCAAAACCCTATTAGGAAGAAAATGGAGAGAGGAAAGATGTAGGGTTTGTGGGAGGGAGTTACCTTGAGGGTGAGACGGAAGTGAGAGAGGAGGTAACTGAGCTGACCAGCGATGAAAGGAGGGACATTATCTGGAGGTGCAGCCATGATCGAGCCAAAGGAGGAACCGCGATGCTTTGCGACAAGAGTGTTCTTCTGACCCTGACTCCTTCGCTAATGGCTCCGGTTTGTATCAAAGCCAACCACTTCGGTTCCGGATCCAGTCCATGTTATTCTTATGCTACGTTTGGTCTGGTGCAAAAACTATTTTTTTTTTTTGATATGGTGCAAAAATAAATTTGATAGAATGGAAATAAAAATAGAAAGGAGGATTAATAAATTAAAATGGATAAACATAACCTTAAAATTTTATCAGCAAAAGAAAAATTCTGTTTGGTTAACGTTTTTAGAATGAGTAAATTTTTTTAATTTTTTAAAAATATAAATGTTATTATTTTAATTTTTTAAAATATTTAAAATATTTTTAATTTTTAAATCATAAAAAGTAATATTATTTTTATATTCTAAAAAAATTAGCATTAATTTAATTTATTATTTATTAAAAAATATCATCAATTTAATTTTTTAGTGATATAAAATTAACATTAATTTAATTCATCAATAATAAAAATTATTAATTTAATCCTTATTTATAGACAAAAAGAATGATTTTAATATTACTTTTAATAATTTAAAAATTAAATTAGTATTAAAAATTTTTAAAAAATTAAAATTATGACACTTGTATTTTTAAAAGATTAAAAAAATTTACTTTTTCTACAATTGATTCATATGTAAGAATTGATTAAATAGAATAAATTTTGCTATGAAAATAATTAATTTTAAAATAATATGAAATTGCATAATTTTTTAAAAATATCTCATAAGAATACTATAAAATTAATTTTAATAAATAAAATCTAATGATTGTTAAATTATTTTCTTATATTTGTACTTAAAAAATAATTGTCCATTACAATATTTAAATAAATTTAAATTAATTCTCTCATTTACAAAAAAAATTTACTACCAGTTTTTTGGACATTTATTTTTTTAACGATTAATTCTTTTACAATTTAATTTAAATGTATGTTTAAAAATTAATTATTTTTTATAAAAAAATATTTTTAAAAACAATTCTCTATAAAATTTTAATTATAAATTATTTTAAATATAAAATAAATTATTCCAAACCTACCTGACTGCATATTTGGTCTTTTGTATGAAATCCATTTTTCCTATTGGGAGGTCATGTTTTGGTACCATAACCTCCATCTTTCAAAATTTCAAGCCCTTATTGTTATTGCTCAATCACTGGTCAAAGGTCATCATGCATCGAATTTGGGGTTTCGTTGTTTACCTTCTCCCTCTGTTTGTACATCAACGGTCAATGAAGCAGTAGCTAAACCAGCTCTTGGCACCCCTTCTTTGGGTCACTCCACCTGACCCCATTTCTCCATACTTCATTAGGTATTTATTATCTTTATTCTCATTTTTATTTTCTTGAAGTACTGCCTGTGATTGTTTGGAAATATTCAGACAACAAGGGGTTATATTTTCAATTTGATGATGATGTTAAAAATTTAGTGCTACTTGAAGCATGAACACCTACTTAAACCTTAGCAAACAGAATAAGGGCAGCTAGGATTGGATTCTTAACCACTTCATGAAGGCTCAATTGATTCTATTTCATCTCACCATCTTCGTTCAGTGTCACAATGGGTATTCTCGCTTGCAAATCTTACGATTTCGGTGTACTTTTTGGTTTTTTTGGGAGAAATATATTGGTTTATTGAATGAAGCCTATAACTTTTTGCCAAACCAAAGCCAACGATGAAATACCTGATCCTCATACTATCCTTGACCTATGATAAAATTTCTTTGATGGCCCAATAATGGTTTTTGTAGAATATGTAAAGAATCAATTAAAATCATGTTAGAATCATGTAGATTATGTAATAGGATCATTGCGTTAATTCTTTTTTATTATACATTAATTACACAAGTATTATAAAATATGATACAAAAGATAATGTAATTTCACTGACTCATTCACACAAATTAAGGTTTTTTATGATCATTCTTCTTCTCAACATGATATCTAGAGCCTAAGGATAGAAACTCAATTTTTTTTCCTCTCTTCCTTGCCGTCAGTGTCGTTTTCTTTTTCCTCTTGCGGCTTCCATCTCAGATCTACTCATCTGAGGTATGTTTCTCAGGCAACCAACCCTACCACGACGTGAGCCTCCCCGAACTCGTCCCATCCCTGAAGTCACACCGTCATCGGAGCTTCGATGTGCCATCATACGCCGGTCCCTGGAAAATGGTCAGTTTACGTTTCCAGCCGCGTAAGAGTGCGTTTTGGACCATTTCTGGCCGCCGTTTCTTCCAACCACTTCTCTTTGTGTTTTCTGGCCAGATCCAGCCCCTATCCATGTGGTTTGTGATCTTTCAGTGGGTGTTTGGCTTCCCCACATCTGTGAACTGCATCTACTATCGTGATTTTTAGGTCTCCCACTTTCAACTCAAGTTCTTGTTTTTTGGGTTTTCTAAAGTTCTGTGCCCATCATGTCTACCTCTGGTACAACTTCTTCCATTGGAAAGTCTAGTATTTTTAGTTTTGTAATTATGGGATCTCCAATCATTACTATGAACCACTTAATGGTTCCACCTATCTGCATTGGGCTTCGGCAATTGAGCTCTGGTTTAAAGGTCAAAGATTTTTTAATCATCTGACAAAGAAAGCGTCTAATATTCCTGTGGCTGATCAAGATACTTGGGAGGCCATTGATACTTAACTTTGCAGTCTCTTCTATAATAACATTGATTGTGAGATTCTTCCCATTTTTCGGTCGTATTAGACTTGTCATGAAGTGTGGACCAATGCCAAATTTCTGTATACTAATGATATTCAGCACTTTTATGGTGTTATCTCTAATATGCTTAATATTCGCAAACAAGATCAATCCATGTCTAATTATTTAGGTCATATTTAGAGTATTCGTACTAAGTTCACTGAACTTCTCCCTATTACTGTTGATATTGCAACTCAAGAAACTAACTATGATAAGTTGTTCATGCTTCTCACATTAACTGGTTTGCCTCTTGAGCTTAACTTTAGCATTGGCAACGTGTGAACTTATATGGTTGAAACAATTGCTTCAAGTGTTAAAATTTGGAAATGTTAAGCAAATGCAACTGATTTGTGATAATCAAGCAGCTCCGCATATTATCTCAAATCTAGTGTTTCATAAAAGGACTAAACATATAGAAGTGGAATACCACTTTATCTGAGAAAAGATTTTGTCTAGATGCATCACCACTAACTTTGTCAATTAAAATGATCAATTAGCAGATGTATTCACAAAATCTTTCAGAAATTCTCAAATTAGTTATATTTGTAACAAACTTAGTGCATATGATTTATATCCTACAGCTTGAGGGGGAGTGTAGAATATGTAAAGAATCAATTAGAATCATGTAAATTATGTAATAGGATCATTGCATTAATTCCTTTTTATTGTACATTAATTACACAAGTATTATAAAATCCGATACAGAAGACAATGTAATTTCACTGACTCATTCATATAAACTAAGGGTTTCTATGATCCTTCTTCCTCTCAATAGTTTTATATCTCTAATATATGCCAAACTAATTTAACTTTGGAATTTCTGTTCATCTCCATAATGTTGTGTAAACTTGGCATTCATTTACAAACTTACCCTCTCCATCCATGCCAAACTATCCCCATCTATAACCACTCCTTTGATCTTGTCAAGGGTTTTGAATATTAATTGATATGATTTATTTTAAATCTTGATGCCTTTGGATTAGACAATCATTGATGAAGTCTTTCCTTGAAAACATGTATACTCTTAGTCCAAAGATTGGAAAAGGGTCTTCCAGTGAGATCTACCAAAGAGCAAAGATTTGACATTTTCACAAATGAAAGGTTTGCCTTTGGACACAAGAGGGTACCTTAGTAAATGACCGCTCCTGAGTCCAAAGGCTTTCCAACTTTATGATGTCCTTTTCATTCATAGAAACATCAACTCCTTGGTAGATCTCACCATAAGACCCTTCTCCAATCTTGTCATTGATTGTCTAATTCAAAGCCACATGAGTATAAACTAGGTCTGATATTTTAATATTCAAAAACCTTTAACCAAATTAAAAGAGGAGCATAGATGGAGAGGGTATGTTAGTAAATGAATGCAAAACATACACAACATTACAATGGGGAACTAGAATTTTAGAGTTGAAATGGTTTGGCATATATGGAGATCCTCATCTTTTAGTCATGGAATAATTGGGAGATAGCTTGGATAAGCTATTGAAGTTATGTTATGGTAGATCTAGTCATGGAATTATGGGGAGATAACTCGGATAAGCTTATCCTCTTGCTTGTAGATCAGAAGTTAAGTTGGATAGAATTCATGCATTCCAGGTCTTATTTGCATAAAAATATCAAGCAACACATATTATTATGGGCCAAGGACAGTATGAGGTTCCGGTCTTTCATCATTTACTTTGGCTTGGCGAAAAGTTATAAACTTTACCAACATATTTCTCCCAGAAAACCAAGATGTACACTAGAACTGTAAGATTTGCAAGCGGCAATACTGACCATAACATTGACCAAAGCTGGGAAGATGATTTAGAATCTCTTGGATATTTTCTGATACATCTCTTGGAGGGAAGTCTTCCTTGGCAGGGAGTATGAACCGCTTCTATTATATATGAAAGTGGGAGAAAGTTGGAGAATTGAAGAACTATATTCTATTTAAGGAATTTTGTCAGGGATGTCCTAAAGAATTTGTTGATTACCTCCACTACTGTCATTCATTGTGCTCAAATGAGGATCCATATAATGTTTTTTCTCAAAAGATTAATCATTAATCAACAACCTGTTTTACTGCAAACGTTTTCAATTTGATTATGCATATGATTGAACCCTTTTGAAGTGTCAAGAATCAAATTAATCAATCCAAAAGCTCAAGTTGTTAGGTGTAAGCCCATGAATGACTTTTATCTCTAACAAAATTTAATAGTTAATGCAAAGTTCATGCACTTAATTTCCATACTGTTTCTTTTATAAATTTATTGTAAAATATATCTTTAGTTCTTTACTATGTTATGCAATTTATAACCAATATTTAATTCCACTACCTCCTTCTTAACTAATCTATCTGTAATGCTGTTCCTGAAAATTGGCTTTTACTAGTAAAGATACAGTTTTTCTTTTCCAAAATTTCTTTGTGCATATAAAATGCACAATATGTGGTTCTAATGTTTTTGTTAATGGAAAAAAGGCATTCGGTATGTTGTTTTGGTGCATCTTATGATGTTATGATACTTGAACTCAATTCACAGGAAGTAAATGGCTCAAAACTTGTTTACTTAGACAATGCGGCAGCTTCTCAGATGCCAACCTTTGTCTTAAGCGCATTGCAAAACTATTATGAAGCTTACAATTTGAATGTGCATCGTGGCATACATTTCTTGAGGTAATTATTGTGTACTATTTGTAATTACTTCGTGATTTGGAGACACTTTAATCTAATTTCCTTTCTTCCTTCTGGCATTGATTGTGAGGTGAAAAAAGACATGGTTGGCATACCTTCCACTAAATATATTTTTTTCTATCATATGATTGCTTAAATGGTCAAATTTTTATAATGCACAATTTTTTATGGATATAGTGCAAAGGTATGAATTGGCTAGAAGGAAGGTTGCAGCTTTTATAAATGCTTCTGATTCCAGCGAAATTGTATTTACAAGAAATGCAACTGAAGCTATGAATCTAGTAGCTTATTCTTGGGGCTTGTCAAATTTAAAACCAGAAGATGAGGTATTTCATCCTTGATTAATATTTTGATGAACCCCAACTCATTTAATTGTTCAATTAAATCTGAGATTATTTTTTGCATCTTTTTAAGATTTCGAAAAATCATTAAGGTCTAATTTGAATTTATCAAGAGTAATTGTGAAATAGAAATGTTAATATCGGGAGGAGAAATCAGGGGTTTTTTTTTTTTTAATCACTTAATTTTATTCGCCTGGATTTAGTATAATGGTTTTGTTTTTACTGCCTTTCTCTCCAAACTCTGCTCTTCTAAAATTTCTCCCCAAACTTTGCTCTTCTAAAATCTTCACTTTTATATAGGAGGGTATTTGACTGCCTGTATATATACCTGCAGTCAGAGACATTCTCAATTAGTATGCAATGTGGATTTATTATTAGGTTTTGGAGATAGGTATTGGTCGTGCAGTTATGTGCCAGTACCAGTAGGGTGATACAGGTGAATAAAATAGGAAGAGGTAAGGGAGTAAGCACTGCTAGGCCCTCGTTACAATTTATATGTCAAGTGTTGCTTGGTTTCCTGTTCAGTAACTGTCTCCTTGTTATCTTTCTTAATTTTCATACAAAAGGAAATAAATAGATAAAAGAGTTTGTGAAAGTCTTCTGCAGTTGTCACTGAAATTGATTTGAAATGGAAGTTCCTATAATTGATTTAACAATTACAACTTCAGCTTTGCCTCAAACAGCTCAACTCTGGAGTTTTACGCTTAAGCAGTTTTGAATGTTATGCTTAAGCAGTTTTGAATGTGAATGGTGACTGAAAAATTTAGAATCACATAGATTTTCTCCACGTAACATAAGACACAGGACTTGTAAAAGTAGCAAGTTGTATCGCCAAAGGTGTTGTGTTGTTATGGTATGGCATGGCATTTAGCGCCCTTTTCTTACAAGAATAAAACAAAAAGTATTTGCTGGATTTGGAAAATTTGATCCTTGAATTTGTACAAAATGAATGCAAAAATGATTCTTTTCTAGCTTGGGATCTGTGTGCAACATTTGGATAAGATACCTTCAGTGATGGATTTTGTTTTATTTTCACTAGGATTTCTTCTTGTTGTCCCTTCTCTTCATGTCAAAAGGATTACTTTTAAAACTTCTCTCTTCATCAAATTGCTGGTTTCTATAAAATTAAAAAAGAAAAAAGGTTAAAATCTGGGCAAATTTCTTTGAATGTTCCCATTGAGAAGGCTCCCACGGGTTGCCAGAAGCAATATAATTTGTTTCCCAATGCAGACCAAATAGTTATTGTATAAAATGAAAAGCTGTATGGTTAGGTTATACCCTTCCATGATGATGCATGTGAAAAATCCACAAATCTCACACAATATCTATTGACCTCAGCTTGTACCTGCTTAAGAATTCTTAACAGTAAGTCAATTTCTTGTTCAAAAGGTCATTCACCCACCTTCTTTGGGTATAGGAAGAAGAAATCCCTATGTGGTAAGCACTATGCTTAGGAAGGAACATAAAGAAATTAAAAGAGGGCCCTAACAAATAAAGTCGGTTGAACACAGAACAGTTGATTACCTTTCCAGGACTAATGAAATATGATTCCAGCAAGCAACTGATTTACTGTTGTGGATTTGTCTTGACCTGAAGTAATATAATCTCTCGGTTATGAACATAACCTGTTCTGCTGCTACCTTAAACTGCAAAACTTCCACTTTTAAATATGGAAGTGAAGGTGTAGGGCACCTTAGCATTAAGCAAGGAATTGACAAAAAAGAGCTGTTTAGCTTCGCATTTCAACAAAGCTAGCATGCTTTTCCTCGTTTATTATTCCCTTGGGGAGAAAAAACTATTATGCCATATATAAGAATCAAGTACGAGAATCTTCAGGTAATATGTGAGTGAAAAGTTACAATTTACACATTATGTGGTGTGTACCACCGTTAACTTTAATCACATTTAAGTTTAATTAAGTTCAATTCTACATTGATCATAGAAGAAAGTATTTAGGGTCTTAATGCTGATGACTTTGTTGTAGAGTTTGAGGTCTGGAAGACAAAAGAGCACTTGGAATTTTATTTTTTTTTTGGGATTGATAAGAGCACTTGGATTTTAATACAACAGTGTTGGAATTGTACTGGTAGCATAGGTTTTGAAACCTTATAGTATGGCTAGGTCAGGGTTCTTTGGAGATGAAAGTATTATTAACTCACCCTACTTTGGAAGTGCATTTCATAAATTATTTACTGTTAAATTTTGTTATTTCTTGAATTTCCTCATACAGTCATGGATGAAATGAGAACAGGAATGAGAACAGCAAAATATAGTAAAATGAACCATTCTATACAATAACTAAATATTGAAACAAAAATAGTCATTACATTACATTACATTTCTTGTGTGAACTAAAATTTTCTAATCTTGAATCAGATTTAACTTTTTAAATTTTTAGCAAATGAGTGAGCTCATTTTGTGTCATGTGATCTGAAATTGGCGTAATTTTTAATCAGAGTAATGTTAGTCATTCAATTAAGAAAAAGAAAAAAAAATACACCACAGTTCATGCTAGTAGATTATCTTACACTTGACACTGATTTAATACACTGTAATGATTCAATACTCAACATAACACATATTGTGGTGTGGGTGTGTTTTTTTTATCACCTAGCCACTTGTGAGATTGTTATTCTTTTGATAAGCAAGATTGCTGATATCTTAGGATTGGATACAAGTAACTTGAAAATCCTGTGCATTTTATTGTGCGTGTGGTTGGGATCAGAGGAATGAGGAGTGCAGGTGTAGTTCATTATTTTATGTTGTGCATGAATCTCTATCCATGACAGGTAATATAAGGTGTGAACATTAAGATTATGTTTGGATTGAAGAAAATAAAGGAAAAATAAAGGAAGGGAAAGAAAAGGTTTATTTTAAATATTTTAAATTTAAAATTTTAAAATAAACTTTTCTTTTCCTTCGCTTCTCCTCTATTTTGTTCCAATCCAAATATATCTTAAAAGACTGTTATTCTTGCTGAATCTTGCACCATAAGTTATTTATTTCCGAAGAAAAAGTGAATGAATTATAGCGATCGAGTTCCCTGCACAGCTTCACCAAAACATGATGGTGATTGAAGAATCCAAAATAACATAACATGTCCCACAAGCTATGTTTATTGTACTTCCATTTCATTTTCTTTTTTTTGAATTGCATCATGTGGTGTAATCGTTTTTAAGTCATTATCATAACTAACTTGAATTTTGGTGCTCTACATAAATTTTTGTTCATCTCAATTATTTTGAATGTCCAAGAAATACTTAAAAATTCCTGGTCCTTCATTGCATAGATATTCTACAATTAATTTGGAGACTACGGACCACAAGTGTTGGAATCTCATGTGAAATTTTATATATTTTTAAAACAGTTGCACATACTAAATCTGTAGTCCAGTTTATCATGAAAGAGATATATTTGAAATAAAATATATATAAAATAAATTTAATTTGAAATTTTATATTTTTAAAATCAAGGCACACAATGGGCATTGTTCCGTCCGAGGGTTTTTTTTAAAATAAAATGTTTTAAAATTGAAACAACTATTAATGTTAATTAAGTGAGAGAATGTTAATAATTTTTCCTATGACATACCATTAATCGTGAATTTTATTTTGTAAAATATATGATTTAAGATTTAGACAAACACAATATCTTCAATATTATTAAAAAAATTCCATGTATGATAGGCAATGCATACCTCTACGTTATTAAGTAGCTACTCTTTTTTTTCTAAACTTTTTAATGATAAAAAATATAGTTAAGTAGCATCAGAATATATGTCTTAGTCCAACGTTGACTAGGAGAGCATATTTATTAATAAATAGCTAGGGCTAGCTATGTCCCCTCACCTGCGGGTATTATGAGATTTACATCTGTCATTTGTCACGTTCATATAATAACGACAGATTTTGTCTTACCAGAAGGTGAAGATATGCCATGAACAAAAACGAGAACTGATGTGCCCCAATGATATATACCTCAGATAAACAGAATTGCCAGATTTGATGGCCACAAAACCAATATATTGCCAGGAGAGGAAGAATCTTTGGAACGCAGCGCTCGTGGCTTGTTTCAAGTCATGAAAAGCTTTGCATGTGCAACTGAGGCAGTAGAAACAGAACATATATAGAGCTTTTTTCGTGTGGACTTCTTTATGAATAAGCTCATGCCAAAATGTATTTATGACATGCTATTGTTTTGTGAAACTTTGAGCCCCCAATCTAGCTTGTCTGTCAATGAAGCCATCAACATTGTGGTTGATGCCATGAATCCAGTACCGGCTTGGAACCAACGAGATTGGCCTTTGATACGATTGAAATTCCTGAGGAGTTTATTTTAAAAGGCTAATTTATTAAATGAAAGTATTTTATTATTTAAGTATTATATTAAGTCTTGAGCTTTCAATACTGACCTAGTAGTAGTCCTTTTTTCTTTGACGGTGCTACACTCCTCCCTTAGAGAAAGGTAACATTTTTCATAACTCAACTTCTTAATAAATACACTAATAATTACGACTCAAACTCATAAAAAATTCATATCAAAAAATCAACTTATTAAATAATAA
This sequence comes from Castanospermum australe, assembly GCA_019955255.1. Lineage (NCBI taxonomy): Eukaryota > Viridiplantae > Streptophyta > Magnoliopsida > Fabales > Fabaceae > Castanospermum > Castanospermum australe. The sequence goes on from NSJW01000802.1 coordinate 756,142, forward strand.
TATTTCATAACTTAAATATCATATTAAGCCTCCAATCATGCTCAATACAAGACATAACAGGCTTTGGAGGTAAAGGAAAGGACCAAGCTGATTTGGATATTTTCATGAGCACATGACATCATAGTATAGCTTTATTAGTCCAACGAGGGTATTTCCTTGCCTATCTGTACGTTGCAGGCTTCATGTGTTTCTGGGGAGAGATTTTTATGTAATTTGTGAGTATTATATTATACTAATAAAAATATAACACATATCACATCATGAAAATGCACATTTTGTTCACCTCAAAAAAAAAAACATTTTGATAAATTATATTTATAATAGTATATAATAAAATTTAAATAAAATATAACTTGTTGAGTATAATATTTTAAAAATACTTAAAAATTTCTTGTTCACGAGGTGACAAAGTTTTGGTTCGAAATTATAAACAAAATATGTGACTAGCATGAATTGTCATAGACCTCGTCATCTTGTGGTAAGGACGAGAAGATGGTGGGTGAGGTATCATGAACATTGTAGCTCTTATAAGAAAAATTCTTAAGTTAGATAATACTTATTTTAAATATTTTATTTAATATTTAACATATATTTTTAATTTTTAAAAAAATAATATATATATATTTATAATGTAATTTATTAAATTTTATATATATTAATTATTAAATAAAATATTTAAGATAGATAATGTCTAAAAAAAAAATTCTCCACTTACAATGATGTAAGCACTTGAGAAATAGCATTTGTGATATTGAAGAAAGATAGCCCTTATATATATATATATATATATATATATATATTCTTTTATTGTCAATGTCTTCTCTCCAACCAATCAATTGGCTCTCTTTTCTCCACAGGAGCAATAAAACCAAATGAACAATAAATGCATATAACATAAAAGCAATCAATTTGTTCCTTTCTTCTCTTAAGTATTATCAAGGCAAATAATTAAACGCTTTTAATTTCTTTTACCTCTTTTTCTTTGCTTTTTTTTTCTCCTTAATCGATTTATTTATTTTTTGGTGAACTCTTTAATCAAGTTCAGTCTGACCCACGATGCTACATATAGTTCTTTATTAAACCCATAGACGTATATTTAAGAAAAATAAAAAAAAGTAACGATATTTGATTTATCTATATTATATATAAAAAAAAAATTCCTCTTTTGGTCTCTATCTTTGAATTTTTCCATAATGCCATTAGTTACAAATGAAAACAAATAAATGAAAAAGGATAAAACCGTAAATTTCAACTTCTAAATTATCACACGTTCAGTTTTACTTCACAGATATACAACTGCTTTTTTTTTCCCATTACGCTACTTTCAAAATTCATGCAATTTTAGTATGCAGTTTTATAATAATATTTTTATCTTCACATTATTAATTTATAAAAAAAATTAAAATATACATTTATAATACAATAAATAAATTAAAATTATGAAAATAAAAAATATAAATTAAAAAACACGTCAATGCCTTACAATTTACTAGTATGAATTAAGAAGTTAATTAACATATCTTGATCAAACCATAAATTTGATAGACTTAATATTTCCATTGTCAAAAATCTGATAATAATCTCGCATACAAAGAAAAAATTCATATTTTTACACTGTGACTATATATATATATATATATATATATATCGCACTTCCTCTTCTCGTTGTTAAGTATTTTTAGTTAGTTGTTAAGTGTGTGTAAAGTGTATATAATTTAATTATTAATTAATATATAATTTACAACAAAGTATCTGTATTTTAAAAAAAGCTTAATACTGAAGTACTTCTAAATCCCTCAATAACTATTTATTTATGAGAGTTCTTCCATTGTCCAATGTAATTTTGAGTATCGATACACTGAATTAATTGTAAAATATTTATTAACTGCTAGTTCTTAATTACATTGAAAACTCACCAAATATAATTAGTGGTCAATAAATGGTAACAACTAATTTATAATACCGATATTATAAAAAAAATCAGAATAATCCAAATTATTTATATAGGCTAAAAATTGTAAGTCAAGTAGTAGCACCGGTTTGTTTGGTTATGAATTTTTTATTTAAAAAAATTATTTATTTATCATATAAAATATAAAAAAAAATCAAATTAAAACCAACCTGGACTGTACAGTGCACCCAAATCCTTTAGCTTATAAATACCCTCCCAAACCGTTCCATGCCCCCACGTACAACGCCACCTTCTTCACCACTATCACTCCATCTTCCTAGTCTCAAACAACATCTTCAATTCACCAATTTTTCCAAAATGGCAAACGCAACACCAAAAACTAGTCCTCTCTTTCTTGTTGTTCTCCTTCAGGCAATGCTGCTCTTCTGCTTTTTGTTCAATTCAGCCATGGCCAAAGCTGCCACCTACAATGTGGTCAACTTCGGAGCCAAACCAGATGGCCAAACCGACTCCACCAAGGCCTTCCTCCGTGCGTGGGCCGAAGCTTGTGGCTCAGCCAAACAAGCCGCCATTCACGTGCCGCCGGGGCGGTTCCTGCTGGGAACTGCCACGTTCAGTGGGGAGTGCATCAGCAAGGCTATCTCCATAACCATGGAAGGCACCTTGGTGGCGCCTTCTGACTACCGGGTCGTCGGAAACGCCGAGAACTGGTTGCTGTTCGACCATGTCAGCGGCGTTTCCATGCACGGTGGGGTGCTTGATGGCCAAGGCACTGCCTTGTGGTCTTGCAAGAACTCTGGCAAGAGTTGCCCAATTGGAGCCACGGTACGTTTCATCTATGGTAATGGTATGGTATAGTATGACAGAATTGCTCATTGGTTGGTTTTCTCGGCTTGAGGACTTAAATGGCGTAAATGGTTTCTGGAACATAGGGGCATTAATTACTGTCTTTCCATGTCGGATTTAACCCAGATTGTCTGTGAGTGTTTAATGAGGGATATCGATGGAAGGTTTGCAACTGCTAACTCTGTGTGTGTCTGTGGTTTCTAGAAGTTGAAGCAAAATTGGCGAGTGGGGAGTTTGTAACGAGCTAGGCTACAAGACAATCTCATCAATTTTCTGGGTATCCAAACAAGCAGGGTCCAGAAACTGAGATTTTAGTTTTCTGGGAAATTACAACTGTGGGACCAGGGGTGATGAGAATTTGCATTGGTTATTTTCTGGACCACAGTCACTACTTTAAAAGCCTGTTGCACTTGCACCTTAGTATATTATATAACACCACAAGACAAATCCAAGTTCAGAAATCAGATCTTGCCAGATCAAAATTAGTAAAGCTAGGTCAAACAGTACTATATATATATATATATGGGCCATTTTGTTGCTTCACATTAATTCCACGGAATTATTGTTATATTATTACATAGTACTCCAATATAAACGTAGACAATTCCATCAGCATAGCCACGTTTTTTGCTCTTATATTACATGTAGAGTAATGAATGAATTAAAAGTTTATGAAATAAAGGGGAAGTTGCAGTGATGTTTTTTCTTTGTGTTTATGTGCAAGCAGTCACTGGCATTCAGCAACTCCAACAACATCGTCATCACCGGGTTGACCTCCCTTAATAGTCAGTTGTTCCACATAATCTTCAAAGGATGCCAAAACGTAAAAGTGCATGGCGTGAAGGCCTTGGCCGCCGGAAACAGCCCTAACACCGACGGCATCCACGTCCAATTCTCCACCGGCGTCACCATCCTCCACTCCAGATTCTGGACCGGCGACGACTGCGTCTCTATTGGCCCCGGCACCAGGCACGTGTGGATTGAAGATGCTGCATGTGGACCTGGCCATGGGATAAGGTTTTTTTTTTTTTTAAAGAAAATTTACTTGATTAATTTTTCATATAAGAATTTATTTTTATTTGCATAAGATTAGGACTACTGATATATATATAATTTTTTGGTATTATAGTAATAGTAGTAACTAATGCTTACTGAATTAATTTTTGCAGCATTGGAAGCTTAGGATGGTACTTGAACGAACCTGGGGTACAAAATGTGACAGTTAAAGCGGTTACATTCAAAGAGACTCAAAATGGTGTTAGAATAAAGTCATGGGGGAGGCCAAGCAGTGGATTTGTGAGGGACGTCCGTTTTGAACATGCAACCATGGACAATGTGCAAAACCCCATTGTAATAGACCAAAACTACTGCCCTTATTTCAAGGGCTGCCCTGGTCAGGTGAGTTTTAATTCTATTTATTTCTCCATTGGTAATATAATTTTGCTTTAGAATTAATTGGCATCTATCTAATTTCTTTTAAAAATGTTATTCTTTTTAATTTCCATAAAAAATAAGTATATAAGAGAGAAAGTATAAAATTAAAGTATAAAAATAACATAATTAAATATCTTTCTAGCACTCGTTTGAAAATGAGCTGATTTTGCAGTACTATTTTGGTTGTGCAAGCAGGCCTCGGGGGTCAAAATCAGTGATGTTACATACAAAGACATACGAGGAACATCTGCAACGCAGGTTGCTGTGAAATTTGATTGCAGTTCTAGGCACCCGTGCAGTAGGATAAGGTTGGAGCATGTGAAGCTCACCTACAAGAACCAAGGTGCCGTTGCTTCCTGTAACCACGCGGGTGGAACCGCATCCGGTTCGGTTCAACCGGAGAGTTGCTTGTAGTTGGTCATGTTCCAGAAACCACGAGCTGCACTAAAAGTTGCATTGAGCAATTAAGGAAGGAATCGCTGTCTCTGTCCTCGAAAGTGATAGATAGGACCAGAAGATAAGTCCGGTGTGCGATGAAAGTCATGGGTTTATTGCTTGAGCATGTGGCCTTTGAAGCCCATTGGGCTGCAATGGGGCCTGGCTTGCAATTTGTATGGACATGGAAAGTCTAAATATCATGACCCAAAAAAAAGTCTAAAAATCTATTGAGGTTGTAATATGTATATACACACACTCGTGTGAATATAGATTCATGCTTATTGTCTTTGATTCACCTCAAATTGATCAAGGATTAATTAACTTGTCTAAAAAATGGGTTATTTGCGTTGTGTTCAGGTTAGTCGGTTAAGTTAAATTGGAGATGAACTTGAGTCATGCTATTCTATATTTTGTCTTGAAATTGACACCCCCCCTTTTTTTTTTGGTTCATCAAATTGTCTCCCCCTCTAAATGGGGCCCTTAGGCTGTTCCATGGGTTTACTTTGTAATATGGGGGGTAAAATCATCAAGTAGCAATGGGAGAAAGGCATGAAAGGTAGAGTGTCGAAACTAAAAAGGAGAGAACCCAAGATGCCGTAGATCTGGAGGAATGATTCCATGGGGCCAAATTTGATGAATGAAAGCTCGTATTTAGAAAGACCGAGAACTAATGGAGGAACTAGGAGAAAACGAGAGAAAAGTCGTCCACCTTTTTCACAAAGGCACTGCTTTCTCTAAACAATAGCTCAGACTCTTCGGTCTCACCGTTGCTGCTAAAAACATGTTCTACGCCTTCAGTTACTTTATCTTTTTCTTTTTTTAGGTTGTGCTATTTAATGGTACTTTTAATTGAAAGCTAAATAAAATTGACTAATTTTGATTTTGTTTAATTTTTTTTGCATAAAAATCAAATAGTTCAATTCGGTTTTAATTTTTAATTAAAAATTAAATTAAACTAAATTAAACGAAACTCGTATGATTATGAGTATATGTTTATAATTTATTTATTTATAAATGATTAGATTTCAATTTGTTATTGTTTCTATAAAAATTTTAGGCTAATTTATTATTTATATTTATTTGATAATATTTTTATTAAAACTTTTAAACCATTTTATTATTAAATAGGCTATGGTAAGAAAAATATAAAGTTGAGTATGAATTTTTTTTTAAGAAAGAAGTACTTAGCTAAAAATGTATTGCACCGAATTGAATCAAATCATTTGAGACTACTTTATTTTGATTTGATTTTTCAATTGAAATCATCCCAATTGGTTTTCAATAAACAAAAATCTATGGGTCTGATTTGGATTCCCTCTTCCTTTGTTTTGTTCAGAGGGCAGAAAATATGCACAGATTTATACATTATGTATTCTGAATTGAGGATTTCAATTTATCCGTTGTTGAAAGTTCCAAATATTATATCATATACCTTGAAAGTCCTTGACCGATTGCCTCTGTATTCCAGAAGGATTTTTAGCCCTTTAACATATTGCAAAGGTCTCGATTATCTGTTTCAAATATAACTTTGGAGGGTCGCAGGGAGAGGGATAACCTATGGATTTGTAGCCCTTCAACGTATTGCATATCCCCCCATGCCACCCCCCCCCCCTCTCTCTATCTCTCTCTCTCTCTCTCGGGCCATGAGCTGTACCAAGTGGTGGTATGGTAGAGGTAAACCCTATGCAAGACAAACAGAGATTTGATACAAAAATTGAAGAGCTACTATGGGAGAAAGGTGACCAATGGCGTGCTAGCAGATTAGAAAATTTTTGTGTTTTTAACGTTTTAATTAACGTGACGTGTGATAACTTCACATAGTGATATAGATTTAAAGCTACTACTAGGAAAGGATGAAGGGCAATTGTATTATTTTTGTGAGAGATTTTGGGTGTAGTAGAACCTAGGCTGAGTTATTATTGAGAGATTGATTATGTACTTTGTTGATGTTCATAAAGGTTTAATTTGTACTCCCTCTGTCCACGTCTACTTTTATATATTGTATGAGAAAATTTTTTTTATTTAAAAATATTTGTCATTTGATAATATTAAAAAAATATTAATTAATTTTTTTATTTTATTTTTATTTTTTAATAGAAAGAAAATTAATAAAATAAATAAAATTAGAGAAGAGAAAAATATTAATAAAGTGATAAAAAAGATAATTTAATTATATTAAATTATATTTTTTTATAATTGAGGCTATTTAATAATTTTTTAATAAATTTTTAAATAATAAATAAAAGATAATTTAATTATATTAAATTATATTTTTCTACTTCCATGTGCCTATGCATGCATTTGTTGAACCAAATAAAATTTCTTACGTATTATTTTGTTATTGTGTGTGTAGCTTGACAATCACATTAATAATCTTCTTGTCATTGCTAGGAATGGCAATGGGGTGAATAGGATGGGATTTTCTCCTATCCCGAACCTGCCTCGCACCTTCTATTTCTTGAAGAACCTGCCTTACTCGCTCCTGTGAATTTTGAGTGAAAAAATCTGAATTTGTCCTTCAACATAAACAAAGAACTCACACCTTACCCACACCTATGATCATTATAATTATAAATTCATAAAATAATCAATTAAAATATAAAAAAACAGTTATAATATGATATAAACTAATATATATGTTTCAAGAAGAATACAAACTCTAATAAATTAGAAAGTAAACAAGTTAATAACATAATTATTTTTTTTATACAATAACATGATCAATTCTAAATATAATAAAGTCATAGAAATTAAAATATTGAATATGAAATCAATAAAAAAAATAAAGTCCAGTATTTACTCTTGTATAGCTCTCTATCATGCAATCAACTTTTTACCATTCTCCTCTTTCTCATCATTAATTGTAAAATAATTTATAAAAATGAGGAGAAAGTATAAAAAATTAAAATATTAAGAGTGCGAAGTGGGGCAGATCATTTCAAACCCGAACCTGCCCTGCATATGAAATGAATCCTAAGGGGCAGGTTGGGTACTCGCAGATCGAGATGTATTTGTCATGCCTAGTCATTGTGATTGTTGCACTAAAGTTGTAATTAACTAGTATGGGGAAGAGATTATTGGTACATTAAATATTTTGGGTAAAATACAATTTACACTATTAAAATTTATCCCAATATCAAATTACTCTTTGATTTTTTTTATTTCATTAAACTTCCTTAAACTTTGATTTAATTTAAAAAAGTTAATTTTACAGTTAAATGAAACAGAAATCATCCCTATGTGTACACCATGTGACCTAAGTGCACACCACGTAATGATTTAGTTAAAAAACTATATGGAATAAGATATAATTTACACCCTTCAAATATATCTCTGTATCAAATTATTCTCTGAAATTTTTTTCTCACTAAACTCTCTTAAAATTTGTTATAACTTAAAATTACATGTTAACTTCCGTTTAATTTAACAAAAAACCTAACATTTTTAAATTAAACTAAAGTTCAAGGAAATTTAATTAAATAAAAAAAGTTTTTTAAAGAGTAATTTACTATCAAAATAAACTTAAAAAATATAAATTATATTTTATCCAATATTTTTTTAAGTAGCAAAAAGTACAGAGTTTCGTAGTCGAATCTCGAGAAAAACAACCCTCGAAACGGAGTAACAAAAGTCCAAACACTTACCAAAAACTTGCTGAAAGCAACTCAAAATAAATCCCAAACTCATCAGTTTTCTAATTGTGGTGCTAGCAAATTCTAGGTTACATGCTTGCGATTATGAAATAATGGGGGTGTTTTGCGTGCATCAGCAATGTCACAATACAAATAATTATGTGGCTGCAGTTAAGTCTCACAAAGAAGGCAACTTTGTTGATGGCACATGTTTTGCCTAAATCATTAAGCCAAACCGATGAAAATGACCTGATGACGTGGTTCTAGATATTTGGCACTCGCTGATGTCGATATTCAGAGTGAACTAATATCTTTCAATAGTCAAGAACTAGGATACTTTTCTAAGATTACTCCAAAAGGCACAGGAATTAGGTGACAATTTCCATTCGAGCTCTAGATGCAGCACTGCATCATGCGAACACAAGCCTACAAGAGAAAACTAATAAAATATCTGTGCTCCAATTGACACTTTAACATGACATGGTTTGGTTTGCTATCACATTCCCATTAAACTTTCCAGATAATTTGGTCATAGCTTATTAGCAAAATTTCACTGTTCATTAAAGTTGAGCTCCACTTTCATCAGCTGAATTTGAGTTTGTGACAATAATCAAGCAATGCTACAAATACTAGAGAACTATATTCTTTCTTAATTACTATATGCCTTCAGGTTGACATGGCAAGGGTTTTTATTTTAACACAGCCTCCTGAGCCATATCAGGAGAAGTTGCTTTAGACCTGTTCTCCACAGGGATGATAGTTACTCTCGCATCATCTCTTATGTTTTTGAGTTCACTAATTAACACAGGCCAAGGTAACAAACTTCTCATACCAACAACAATAATAACATCAATGCAGCGATAAAGTTTGTTATAATCAAAGAAACCTACCAAACAATTTCTACAAGTATTGACACATCAGAAAGAGAAGTTTCTGACTATCCCATAAGCTGAATTTCTCTTCACACTGTGACTCAAAATCATATTCTAATGATGGGCATCTGGTCACTTACGACCAGTCAAATACACCAGTTCACACACACACACACACACACACACACAATCTCTCATCCAAGGCTCTAACTGAACTTGAGAGTAAGAAAATATGAGGGAAAGGGAGCATCAAATTATGCCAGTCACTTCTGTGTGTTTTGAGCAATAGCTAATTTTATTTGATGAAGCAGAGTGGATTGCTACTCCAAAACAATGAAAACATCATAAGTAACTAATATCATGCCCTACAGTCCTTGACTAGCATGTCAAATTCATGATATGCTATACAAAGCTTTGAGATTTGGTAAAGCCTAAAATCGAGGAAGAACAACTAAACCTAATACCACTCCAGTACACAAAAAACCTCAGACAGACCACTGATGCAGTTCTAAATGTTTGACTAGTTAAAACCTCAAAGCAAGTTCTAAATTCTAGAACATTATTGCTGAGTACAACATAATAAAAATTAGATCTGTACTAGCTGAGGAACTCTTTAGTTCAACAAGAAGTAGCAAAAGCTTTAGAATGTTGAACTGTGAAATTCACATACCAAATCACTTCACTTTTGATGATCAACAATGTAATCAAAAGAATGTCAGATTACTTGAAAGCCATGGGAACACAGAGAAGTGTAGGTACTGTAATTTGGAAATCAACAAAAAATTCTCATGCTCAATAGTGACTCGCAGTCACTGACTGAGAAAATAGGGCTTCAAGGTTTGTAGTAGGTAGTAACAAATAAAATGACAACTAAAATCTTTAAGCAAGTAAATGAAAGTTCTAGAATATCATTTGTAATTCTGATAGCAAGAATGAGGTAAACAATATGAAATTATCAAGACTGGAAATAAATTTGCATGAGACAGACATAAGAAACTTTCCCTCAGTGACTAGAAGTTTAATGTTGAAGTGAATAATATCAGCCTGCCATAAGCAGTAAACCAATATTGAGATGAATTCAACATTCAGCACTCAGTTTCTTATTTCTGCCTGATATATATAAAATAAATCAAGCAAACAAACTAAAATAAAGAATGTGTGCTTTAAAACATCAATAGAGAAACCATAGCAGTAGTTCAAAAGAAACAAGAAAGGCAGATATTAGTTAATTAATTTCAAAATCAAACATGGCTAACAGAAAATATTCAATAATCAACTGGTGTTTCTCTCTCTAATGTTTCTTTTTCCCTTCTTTTTCTCTAGCTACTCTTTTCACCTTCAATTTTCTTTGCTTTCTTTGCGGATGTTGCCTGTGAATACAGGAAAGTCCCAAGAATTGCAATGGCGGATCCTAGGGCATTAAGGAGTCTAACTGGATTCCTGAACACCAAAACCGAAGATACAATCACCACCACTCTCTTCATCGTGTTTCCCACTGAGAAAGTTAATGGGCTAATTTCATCCAGGGCTTGATAAGATGATTGGTTATAAAGATGGTAGAACACCCCAGACAGCAACACCCATACATAAAACGTGGATGGTTTGCCTATAGCTTCAATTGCTCGGTAATACCCCGGGATCCACTGAGATCCTTCTACCACAATAGCCACTGGAAACAGGTAGAGCAATGAAACTATAGTAATCCACCCATATAAGTTCAACCCATCAACTTCCTTGAAATTCTGTAAACTTCGTTTAGAATATATATTCCTCAACACGAAACCAACATTGCTAATGAGGGCACCCCACAATCCTTGTAAATTGAAAGACACCTCAGTAACGGCTGCTAAAGAACAACCAAGCACAATGGGTAGAATTGAGAGCCAAACCTGTATAGGATACCTATCACCAAGGAATGAAGAAAAGATGACAGAGAAAACCGGTTCAGCAGATTTGATGACGTGGGTGAAGGAAACGGCCACCTTAGAGAATGAAACACAAGCTGAGATGTGGCCTATTGTGTGGAACAAAGCAGGTCCAAGGAGAGCAACGATGAAAGGTTTTGAGATTTTTGGACAAGGTTGGAGCTTTAAGGACCAGAGAGTGAGCATCCAAATGGACCCAACAAAGAGCTGGAAAGAGGCAAGAAGCCATGGAAATGGGAATATGTTCAACGCTTTCTTGTTGTAAATGTTGAAGACAATGTTTTGGAGGTACCATAGCCCAAAAACCAGAGCAAGTTTGAGATTCTTAGTTTTGGGATTACTGGGAGCTGCACTTTCTCCTTCAGGATTGACTTCAGATGCTGCCTTAACGATTTGGTGTCTGGGTTTTGCTGAAAACTCAAATGGGTACGAGAGGAATCTATTAAAAGAGATTAATTTCGTAAATGAATCTGGGATCTGTGATGTGGGCATGAAAGAAATTTTGGAAGTTCTGGAACCAGATTCATGAAGCCGAGAAGTGGGTCTGTAGCAGTGCAGGTTCCTATGGCTCAGAACCCCACCAAGAAGATTTGGGTTGAGAAGGGGAGATGCATTTATGAAACATTGGTGATTGGGTTTGCCGAAAGTGACAGAGGATGAAGACGGAATAACATTCAAAGAGAGCATTTTTCTGGCTGCTTCACTGCTCAGGTGGATACAATGTGAAGGAAACACACTGAATCTGAAAAAGTGAAAATGAAAAGGCAGAAGCTTTGGAGTTTTAAGTGGACTTCAAAGCGATTGAAGCCCTTGGGAGAGCGTACACAACACCATAGTTCCTTTTTGTTGAGACCCTTCCCCTTTCAGTCAAACCTAGCAGTAGAGAACGAGGTACAATTTTGTCCCTAAAAGTGTTCCTTCTTCCATCTTTGCTAATTTGAACTCTGATGTTTTGAAATATATATTGTCTAGCGTTAAATGGATCATTTTATTTAATTATGAGGTGTAGTTAAGATAGAAATTGAGTTACTCGTGGATTAATCCCATATTTAAAAAATATGAGAATATCTTGTAATTTTATTTTAAAAAATGTATCATTTTATTTTTCTTCGGTACATAAAATGTAACATTTTATTTTACTTGGTGTATATTTTTAATGTAACATTTTTTATAATTTTGTTATCAAAATAATCACATTTTTTATGATTATTAGAAAGAAACAAATATAACACTAAGTAATCTCCCATTTTCGTCTTAAAAAACTGGAGTTAGAAAACATTATTGGTTTGACTAGAAACACAAGCTTGAAGAATCTAACTCTTAAAACAAAAATTATTCTAAAGAGCAAAAACAAAAAAGAATTAAATTTTTCTTTAAAATATTTCAACTTTTTTTCCTTTTCCCCTAAGACTTAGGACACCTTAAAACCTAGGTGAATCCTAAAGAGGGAAAAAAAATTTAGAAGATTACCCCTTCCCATCTAGAAAAAGCCTAAGGTCCTAAGTCTAAAATCTAAAGAATAATAATCTTAAGAGCACTTATGTAACAAGCATTTTAAAAGTGTTTTTGTATCCTTGCCATACAGTGATTAAGTTCTGGTCTAGAATGGTGTTAGGAGTCCTAATCAGGCTAACCATACAATTTATCTTTTTTTAACGAATTTTTAATAATATAAACTTAATTTCTAAGTAAAAAAATAGGAAAGAAAAGAAAGAAAAGTTTATGTGAAAAAAAAAGAAAATTTTAATCTTAAAATTAAACACATAAAGTGAACTTCCATGGTTTAGGCTTAACTGGAACATGTCCCATAGGGGTTCTGCATTACTTGACCCAATTCAAGAATTAAAACCTCTTACATTCTTAGTTTGAATGCTCTAAAGCATGTGCTTCTTAGAATTTCCGTGGTCCATGATCAATTTTAGAATTCAAAATGAGTAAGGAAAAAGGTGAAATTTTTTTATGAAAAATGATGGATTTAAGATGCATTGTGATAACACCTCAAAGGGTGCCACAACAATAAAGGCAATTAAAATGAAAATTTAAGAGTTGCTATCAAATTTTATTCAAAAAAAAAAAAAGATTTGAAAAACCATTTTACGCAGAAAATGACTAATTTACTCATTCAAGGAGTGTTTGAGAATATAATTACACGTAACAATGGAGGAATTTAATCCTACTAGTGCTTCTACAATGCCAGTTCAACAACGATTACTACAAAAATTAATCTAGCAAAATGTTATTATGGCCACACGTATTTGGTTTCTCTATAACAAACATATGCAAATAAAAAAAAAACTTAGTTTAAAACAAAAATATATATAACATACTCTCATACCAGTATACCACACCACTCAATGTGTTGTACATTAAATATGTGAACCATCATTATCTATAACTTTGAGAACTCTATTTAATTTTTGAAATTTTTAAAATACTAATTATAGTGCTGACCATACACTATGGTTAACATTGAAAAAATATATATATACAGTGACTAAAGTTGGAGACAATAATGAAACATAATTTATATGATACGTTAGATAATGTAATCGTTATCTTTTAACACATTAAATAGGACAACCCACTCTAGCCCCTTTAATAATGAGTTGTGACGAATTGAGGCAGACAAACCGTCCTCGCAACTTAAGATAAAGCAACCTCATTCCACGTCACAAAATGAAAACTCTCTAGAGAGGACTCGCTCAGCAAACTCTCGTTATCTAACTACTTTTTCAGATTCTAACTGTAGCATTGGATCACAATGCTTAAAACTGGTTAATTTGAATGAACTTCGCTGGCTTCACAAAAGTACCAGACTTGATCTCTGTTAGCTGAATAAAGTTTATTTATTTTTGGAGTAAACGTCACAACAAGCCCTTTTAACTTTCATCAAAACTTGCGGTTCTAAAAGATTCAAAAAGATGCATACAATAGAGATAGCGAATTGTCCTCTGCCAAAATCTTGGTGTGGATTTGTGACTGGTTCATTCATATTCTAAAGCTTAAAAAAGCCTTTCCGCCTTGGTAAAGACATGACTCAAATACAGACATGCTATTACGAAATTAATATATGTTTAGATTAATTTATTTTTGTAATTAAAATAATTTATAATTAAAATTTTTTCAGAAAAATTTTGAAAAAAAAAAAAATCGTCCAACGCACCCAAAGGATGGATCAAGGATGGTAAAGATAACTATAAATCCTTTGAGGGACACAGCATAATATGATCATATTCATACCAATTTCCTATGCGGCACTTTTTTCTTTTTCTTTTTCTCCTTTATGAAACGCGGCTCATTTAGTTACAAAAAGAAATGTTGTATTGGTCAATATAGTCATTTTCCAAATAACAACATTCTACTCTCTAGGAGTACAAGGCCCAAATCTGTCTGATATTGAACCAAATTAACAGGAGATTCACAGAAAAAACAGTTATGGGTTGGAGAAGACCATCCAATTAAATAGTGCATCAAAACCCCAAAATAAGAACTTCAACCGATGCCGAACAAAATCTTGTGTCCAACTCAACAGGTGTAATACTTGGAAATATATTCATTTTAAAGCCATACTCGCAAGCACACTTGTAAGATTTACTTGCAGTTAATCAGAACATGATACAGACTTCAACGTGGGAGAAGCTCTTCACAAATTTTCTGATATATCTATCAACTTTCTTCGTCTACAAGGATAATTGACTCATTGCCAATTCCAAGATCCATAAGAGATGACATGTCATTGTCAAGCAGCAGTGGCAATGGAGAGCCCTGTAAATTCAAAGACATGTAACTAAATCAAGAAACAATATCATTTTACTCCTGCATAATTCCTTTATCTTACAAACTTTCTGAGGATTCTATAAACAAATATGGCTCATCTGCCTAGTTATATCCCTCCCTCATTGTGTCACAAGAACTAAATTTTCCCAGCATATCAGTTTGAAAACTTTTGCACCAATCTAGGCAGAATTAAAGGATTTTCGAAGATTATCTTGAGGGTGCCGCTTCCCTTTTAGGAAAATTTGAATCAGGCAATCATGATAATAAATAGCAAGATCTATTCTTAATTAAAACAAACCTCTTCTTGAAGAAATAATTTGAGCTTCATGGACTGCAGCTTAAAAAAGCTTTCGCAGAGAAATTTCAGCTTACCAACCTGAGAAAAACAAGGTAATCAGAACGGCTTCCTAAACAAACTTAACATTAAATTAGTAGAAAAAATATGGATATTCAACTGTAGTTGTTGCTGGCAGCTTCTTTGTCAACGGTGGCTTCTCACCCATGGATGCTCCAACGCACTTCAGAGTGATAGCTGCATTAATCTCTATGTCAAGTTATCAAAGCTATTGTAAGTTCAGAAAAAGAAACCAATGCACAAACTAACATCCACAGTCCATACACAAGAATCCTGAGCTGATTGTTTGCGGACCAGTAGCTCCAATTGAAGGCCTTTCATCCTCAATTCCATGAAAATTCTTAAGCTCGGAAAACCTGTAACAGAGTGCATCAGTACATTCACAAAACATTTCAACGTTATATAATTAATTGATACTCCTTTCTAGATCCCAGTTTCAATTTTACAACATTATTTTCAAACTGAAAATGCTCTCAACATTCGGGTCCATCAGAAGGTGCAAAAGAGAAAACAATGTATTCTTAAAGTGCAGTAGAGGGGAAGTTCTAGGAGATCTACCAAAATAGTTGTCTTCCATGACATGCCCGTGGTAGATCTCACCAGCAAACAATAACATGCCAACAGGCTACAACAAATAAAGAAAGAGGAAAAAAAACAGAAGACCTCATTTTTGGTTAGTACAAGGATTTGGACTTTTGATTCTTCTAGTGTTTATTCTTGTAAATCTTCTTTCAAGTTCACTGGTGGAGCTTGCTTAGGGCAGATCCCTGCCCCATGGCAGAAAAAATAAAAATTAGATAAAATAATGATAGATTCTAATAATTAAATATCAGCCAGCACAGTCAATGTTTAATCATTAAATCCATTAAAGCCCATGTGTGCTGCTTAATAACATGTGATTTTTAAAGTGAAAATGATAATAACACTACACAAACTCTCTCATTTCTTTCACTTCCTACTTGCAGCAACAATTAAACTCCTCAACCCACCTTATCTACCTTAATGCTATGTTTAGATGTGAGGTAAGGAGGGGGAAGGTCCAAACTCTTGTTTGAAAGATTCTCTTTTTTATTTTTTTTTGGGGGGGGGGGGGGGAGGAGGGGGCTCTCTTTCCCCCTCAAATTGGAGGATAAAGAGGGGGAAAGGGTTTATTTTAAATTAAATAAGGGGAAATAACTCACATTTCTTCTATTTTAACTCCCAAACAAGGTGAAGAGTGCTCCCCTCGTGTCCTTACCTAAACATCCACACAAGGGAAAGGAACTCCCCCTTCTTCTCTTCCCTTCCTTCCCCTTCCCCTTCATTCCCTTCCACTCAAAACATCCAAGCATAGCATAAAGGTGAAGGTTTTTATTATCATTTTTGTCTATATTTACATACTAATACTTTTTTCTAATTTTTCTCAATATGGTCAAGTCATTTGAAAATTTATTTGTGTTACCATTTTTTATAATTTGCATTCTCTCTCTAGGACTTGATGTGATAATTATTATTATTTTTATTTTTGAATTGTTACAAGTTTTATAGATCCAATTATTATCAATATCAGCTCCCTGGAATTCTTAGTTTTAGCCTGGCGCTGCTCATAAATAAAAATTATACTGTCAAGCTCCACTATGTAGAGATTATATCATAGATGAAAGTGATGGATTATTTAACATTCTTGAAAGGTGTTATTTGATGTCTACATCCAGGAAAATATTGTTTATGAAATTTGCAGATTTTGTTATATAATGAGTTCCCAACAAATTATACATTGTTGTAGGTTTGTAGCATATTGTGGTGAGGTTTCCAATGGTTTAAAAACTTTTCAACACTGTAGCTCTGAATCTGAAAGGGTGATCTTTTCGTCATTGGTGTTTCGTGGTGTCTAATTCTGAATGTTTCTCCTTGGCTGCCAGATTATTCAATGAGAAGTATAAAACTTTGGAGCCTCTTATTCTGCCAGAAGATGGATTCTTAAACAAGACATCTTATTTCCACAACTTTGACATCAGCTGAATGGCTGATCATGGGGAATTGGAAAGAGAAATTCCATCTTTGTCTCTTGTCAAGGGAGAATGAAATAGTTGGCCGTTGAGGCCAAAAACTTTCACCTCTCTCTGAAACACGTGCAGTTTGAGTATCATGGTAAAGGGCTTGGGCTTTGTCCATACATAGCTGTTGGGACAGACAAGCTCTTTCTGGATCATGTCTACTTTACAAGAGTTGGGAGATGCACCTTAAGGCTCTGCATTCATTTGTAGACGTAGCTAGGATGCTACCTCTCTGTGACAGGTTTCATTGGCAATGATAGACGTAGCTTCATCTACATTCCTGAAGGTTGCTTTGATGGATGGTAGTGTAGCTTTGGTGGTGCAATGGTGGTTGCTTTGATGGATGGCGTGAAGCTTTGGCGGTGCAGTGAAGGTTTTGTTAGCTCATCCCTCAGTTTCCAGAAACAAATCAAGGAAATGAGGCATCACTTTCTCTAGTGATGTAACAAATTGAGACATTGCAACACAGAGGATGCTGGCATCAAGCCACAAATATCCCCCTGGGTTCCAAAATTTTTTTGAATTTCAAAGAAAAATCACCCTTCCTGAAGGAGGATTGGACCGGTCCCTCCGCTTCCACCACATAATCCCCGTGAAAATTCCTTGTCGGGTCCCACCGCTACCTTGTCTGGTCGGGTCACATGTCAAGCCAAGCACAAACTAAAATACAAGCCAATTTATAACAAATTACAGCAAAGGAATCAATTTTCTTCCTTTTATTTTATTCCTTTGACAAGTAAACCTATTACATTGCAAGGTTTCCTACTAAAGATCTAGAACATATCCTCCCAAGTACTGGGGGAAAAAATCAATCCAAGCAAGAAGGCATAGTGTGCTTTTTGGTAGACGACCAAGTGAACTGGGCATTGGATAGCAGTTAGTTCCCAAAGTCGCAATCCCAAATAAAAGTATCAGAAGACCCCATGCTAATTTGACTAAACCACCTCCAAATCTCGAGAGTGTTGAGGAATATTAAATATTATGTAATTAGGATAGTCTTACTGGTTTAGTAAGTGCTTACTTGTTGTGTACCCAAAGTAAAGGGTATAATTGTCTTTTAATAGCCACCATTTTAGTATAAATAGAGGTATAAGGTCAGTCGCTTGTATCACAACCGAACACAATATCTTTGGTGAATTATATTTTATTGTGTTCCCTTTCTCTATTCCCATTTTCATATAATCTTCAAGTTTCAACAGACAGGAAACCTCAAAACACTGAAATGAAATCACCCCTTCATGTACAACCAAGGAGCACAAAATTCATAGACAACTCAACTCCCAAAGAATGGAGTGACATAAACCAAAGTGAAACACCCCTAACCCCTTCCTTTGACATAAAGCTGAAACAAAACCCCAGCCACCAATCAGCTATCGACAAGTGAATTAAGAATTACTTTCAAAGGAACCCTAGCCACCAAGACAATTGATATATCTCTTAGATGTGATGCCTAAGAACTCGAGGTGTGAAACTTAGGTTTTCTTGCTTCCTCTATCTTCAATGTTTCCTACTGATTAAATTCCCAATCAGACCTGTTTCACTAGGCCCAACACCTTTAACCCAATTGCAAACCCCCTGAACCATTCTCATCACAACACACATGACTGATGCTAGAGCAAAGGTTCCACAAACTATTAACTGGCATGAATTACCTGGGATGCTGTTTGATTTCTTCAGGATTAGCATGCAACCTTGACATCACTAGCCGAACATACCTGCATAAGAATTGAACAGAAAATCTAATATAAGAATAAGGGAAGATGCTGCTTCATATTAAATACTAATAAGATGTGAGAGCTTTCAGATTTGAATTTTTCTTTTATTTATTACTTTTGCATGTACCACTTTCTAAATGAACCATTAATTGAACTCTCAATCCAAAAGTAAGCATGGTTGCAAAAAAACATACATAACTCATGTATAAAGACAGTTTTGAAGAATACAGAAGGGTCTAATGGCCAGTGCCCAAAAAGGAATCTACCACAAAATCATCACTTCATAATAGTGAATGCTAGAAATAGGTTGAATTATTTCTCAAAGAACAATCCACAATTTAATGATCATGAAGTTCACCCATTCATTATGCTTGTTAGAATATGTTAAGTGTCTGTGGGCTTATCTTAGTATTAGGTGGACTAGTGTATGTCTACACTGGCAGTACACTTATACGTACCCTAACAAACTAAGTGAGTACATTGCTTTCTCAAGTCTCTCTCTCTCTCTCTCTCTCTCTTGATTTTCTCTAACATCATATCAAGAGCTGGGTTCCGAACCCAAATCAAGGCAACCCAAGCCTCCTACAGTTTCTGGGAAAAAAAAATGTGATCTATCTTCTCTGAGAGCATCAGCCAGTTCTGTGGTTGTTGGTTCCTCTCCTACTTGTTGCCACGTCCCTTTCTGATCTCTTTTATGACTTGATGTGTGACAAAAGGTCACAGATGGATTTTCCTAGCATGACCCATGAGTCAAACATCTGCTTGAGGCATGCCCAGGAAGTACGCGGCTTCAGAGGTGTTATAGGTGGCTGTTTTTGATCTAGGTAGCAGGGGGATTGGTCCAGGAAGCTGCAACTTGGTCATAGCAAGGTTCTGGAGGCTGCAAATTGGCTTTAGCAGGGTTCTCTAGGTTCGATCAATTTTATGTCTTATTCCATCATATAGGTGCGGTTTTGATTGGATACTCTGTATTTGAATTGTCTGGTGTGCGTTCTTTGTACCAAGAGGCTCAAAATTGTTTGGGTTTCCATATAGTTGTGTGGCTGCTCATTTGAGACTTGGTGAGAAACAAAGTGAGTGCATATAAATACACATATCGGGAGACTAACAAACTAAGTGCATCTGTTTTTCAAATCTCTCCCTTTCTTGATTTTCTTAAATAATGCTAAAAAAGGTCATTCATCTCAATGGAATGACAAGGAAAGGAAGGGAATGACACTCAGGGTAGCAAACAAGCCAGGTCTCTGATAGGCCTCCAACGGTTACTAAGGTATATGTCAGGAGGAATATGAAGGATAATTTGGGAATAGAAACTCAAGACAGTAAGGACCATGTGAGTCAAGGTCAGAATGGGGATTTGGGGAGTGGCAACCCTGCCTACGTGGCAAGGGGGTGGAAAGCAAGGAAAGCACGTTAGAAGCAAGGATAAAAAGGAAGGGAGGAATCAGGAGAAGGGCATCCAGTCATTAAGTGGGATTTTGGGGCCTTAGGGCAGGAGGAGGCAGGACCCTCGAAGAGCCTGCATCTTTATCTTTCACTTGAAATTTCTGTTCTTATTTCACTTCTGTTTGGAGATATTACAGAGGTTTTCCTCAGCTGTAATTCATATTTTTCCTAAAGAAATTTAGGTATCTATCAATCACCAGTGAGGAAAATTATTTAGTTCGCACAAGCACAAACCAAATACTAGAACTAAATGAACAGAAAACATAGGAGCAATACATAGAGTTCAAGAATAATCTCTGCAAACATATACAACAAGGAGTTATTGAACATATATGAGATAAAATCAAGAACAGCACTACTATAGAAAGCAAAGACTAGAAAATAAAATGATTGACAGAAGATACAAGGAATTGATGACTGTAAAGGAAGTTTTAATGGCAGAAAAGGTATATAAAATCATAGAATTTTGATAAAAACATACCTAATCTCAGAGTCCTTCCTTTCACGTGGGGTGATCTGAAAGTTAAATTAGATATGAATACATTACACTTGGTAAAAGAAGTATATGAAAGAAGCAAATAAGCAACAGAGAGATCTTCCATCATCTACCTCACTCCCATTCAACATCTGAATTTTTGCTAAACGAGAAATCAAAACAAATCTTGGAACTCCACCTCTTCTCGAATCAGTTATTGGGTTCTCAGAAAGCCTGATATCCTTTGATGTTATCAAAGATAAATAATTAGAACACAAGCTACTATCTATAAAAATCTGCTCCAGAAAAATAAACCATTACTGTGGTGATTATTGCAAACTATGGTACACTTTCTATTGTGAATAGTACCAGTGTTTATATTTTGCTATCAGTTAAATAATTTGAACTCGATGAACTCAAAACCTTTCTTTTTAAAGTATACAATGCAATTATGTCACCCAAAAAACAAATTATACACTGCAATTAACTTAAAAGGAAGGGGGGGGGGGGAGAAAAAGAGAAACAAAGAAAAGAATATTCCATGCACTGATAAGTAAAGAAAAGCAGCATGAAACAGATTGATTACTTTCTCAAAGGAAACTTCTAAAGGTCCTCCGCTCAAGGATATATAGAACAGACATGCAAAATGACAAAAACTGAGTCACTGCCAAGAAGTAGAGTGCAGTTAGGGATAAACCTTTGCAACTGCCTCTGTTATGAGATAAAGTGTTTTAAACTTTTTTTTTTCTTTCTGCTTCTTTATGGTGCTCAGTACTGGATTTTTTAAAAAGGTTTCAATGTTAGATATGCAGAGAGATTAGCAAGCTTTGCTTCATTTATATGTCTTTTTAACTCTTCCTGGTTTTATTTTTCTTGTTTCTTTTAAGAGGACATCCGATCTACTTCCCCTGTACTTCACTATTCTCTAACACAAAGTGTAGACATAAGTTTTATGTAGCCATTCATAACCATATTTTTTTATGGGTAAAATTCAGTTTGCCCCCCTATGGTTAGTTGTTCGCACTTTGCCACCCTATGGTTTGATTATGATAACTTGTACTACAAATTCATTAATTTTAATTAGAAAAGTTACAATATAACTATTAAAGATTCTCTTATTCTTCCAAAAACAAATTTTCCCCTTTACTGTAAATTAGGGACCTTAGACAAAAAGTTTTGAATATATTCTTTTCCTAAGAGAAAAACTAAACTATGAATAGTTAAAAGACTAAAAATATTTGTTTGCAGATGTATGTTATTCCTCTAGATATTGGTGTTTGTTCAATTTCAAAGTTTCTCACATTAATACCTCATAGGGTAGTATTCTGTTTATATTTTTTTTCTTGTTCATCTTCGTTTTGTAACAATAAGTTTTCAAAATATGATGTTCAAGACATTGTGTATTTCAAAAGCTAGCATCATTAGGATTTCTCAAGTCCTTTAGCCTCCTAGAAACTCATGTAGTTCTAAGGTGAGTGGACATATGTAGAAATGGTTTGGGAAGTTGGTGTTATGGTAGGAAGTGAACTCTGTTGACCAAAAAGAAATACCTACTTTGCAACTTAGACATGCCTTGATGTGAAAACCCTTTGGTTTAATAGACGTAACATAAATAAGCATTTTCTTAATTGGTAAAGCTAAGAAAGACACAAGAAAATGACAAATATGTTGATAATGAAACCATTGGAAGGCAAAGTGACAAAGTAAAAACTACAAGGTGGCAAAGTGATATTGTCCCAAACCACAGGGAGACAAATTGAATTTAACCCTTTTTTATTTATGCAGCCATAACCTTCTTTAAAGACTTGGTCCCCAGTTCAATCTCTAAAACACAAGATCAACTCTATGCCGAAGCAAAGGTTAGAAAAAAAAAAATTATATATTATGAATCCTTGGCCCGATTACATCCTAAAGCCATATATTGGTTTTGCATATATCCATGTGGGAGTACTTACAGTAGAATATACACCTAAAAAATTAATTTACAAATAGCACAAGAGGTAATAACTCAATCAAATTATAGGCATATATGGACGACCTGCACATAAAATACTTAGAATAAGTGTAGCTACAAAATAATTTTTAATTACATCCCTAATGTACCATTTTGAAATGGATTATTTGATATAATGGCCCATGGTACTAGACTCTTATTGTTACAGATACAGCACAGCATCCATGCCATCCATAATCAAGAATTAATATATATATATATATATATATATATATATATATATATATATATATATCATGAACCAACTATGCCAAAAGGTTAAGCTATTAGGTGAAGACACATGAATGGTTTCATATCTTTAACACGCCCCTTCACGCAAGAGCCCTTTGGGCTTGAAGAGTGGACAATGCACAGGCCCACCATACCTTGTGCTAAATTCAACTTAATTGTGAAGAATGGGAGGCGGCAAGGATTGAACTCCTGACCACTTGGTCATAGAGGCTCTGATACATGTCATGAACCAACTATCCCAAAAGCTTAAGCTATTAGGTGAAGACACATGAATGGTTTCATATCTCTAACAATATATATATATATATATATATATGCAAGTATAATAAATAACACTTCACAATATAAACCTTACCACCAAATTAGGAAACAAGTTTAATGAGTCAATAGAGGCCAGATCCCCAATGTTGTTATCACCTGAAGGATGAATTGGAAAGACTTAAAGCCAGCAGATATTCACATTTCATCACAGCAGGATGATCTTTAATGAGAGGAAAAGTACTATATTACCTAATAGAAGGCAGCGCAAATTTTGAAAGGGCTTATAGCATGTAACTTCCGAATCATACTGTGAATCATTATCAGGATAAAAGAGAAAATTCAAACAATTCTTGTTCAAATAAAGCTGCTCCAAACTGAAAGAAAGCATACCAGCTAAGAAAATTTAGCAAATTAATAGACTTAAAAACAAACCTACCCAAAATCAGAGACATTGTTCTAGGAATGGAAAAACAGAAACAAGAAAAGAACTGAATAGTTATGGCCAGTTCTAAGATACAATTAGTACTTCCAGTGATACAGATACCATCTGTAACTTTAACCACATTTCACTTAACAAATTCGGTTATCATGCTAACCACTAACAATAAGTAGTTAACTAAAATTATAAGTGGGTAGAATAGATCAAGTAATAAATGCATGTTTGGGAATAGCTTAATTTTAGGAAAAGAAATTGCTTTTTTTTCAAAAGCTCTCAAAAAGATTTTGATTATAAACTGTTTTGACCACAAAATAAGCTGATCCAAACGCACACTAAATTGAAAATTTAGGTGTGGTCAACATGGAACCAGATTTGGTTATTAAAGTGAAATGTGGTTAAAACAGCATCAATCCCACCTGAAGTAAGGACTGTATTGTAGAACCGACCACATTTTGTCTTTACCAACCATCTTAGCTGAGAAAGCTTCATGATTTCATCCCATTCAGCTATACAATTATTGTCCAAATTCAACAGCCGCAGAGAATCAAATCCCTGAACCATAGGGGAGGACATAGGCTGAACAGAAAAGGAAATGTAGAAGGCTTAAAAATGCTGGTAATTTACTTTATACAGTTGATAAAAAGTTGTGGAATAACATAACATCAAACATGAAAGTGAAAACCTAAGTACAACAGGAATTCTCTTATTCTGTCAATCCTACAAATAGCACACTGCCCTATCCTATCAATTAAGTTCCTAAGTATTGATTTGAATGACAAAACAGAAATACATAGCAGATCCAAAGGGTCAGATAAGAGAATTCCTATTCCATAAAGCATCTTAAACATCACTGTAACAGCCATCACAATATTTCTGGTTTTCTTTCATGATTATCATAATTTACAGGTTACCATATGGAAACATATTTATTAGCTTACCTTTAATCAGATACATGTTTTTTTTTGTCCAACCCCCCCCCCCCCCAATCTGTAAAACAACAAATCTTTGGGGAGAAGTGGGAACATGAAAGGCTGAGAGATACTGAAGAGTGAAAACTATAACTGCAATGCTATTCCCTACTTATGTTAGGCATCCATCCTAGTACCCACCATTTGCGGAATACTAGTGGTGTGGTTGACCTGGATGGGGGATTTTTTTTCCCCTTTTTCTTTATTTGGGATGGAGTGGCGGGAAAGGGGGAGGTCAGTTGTTCAGAAGCCCAAGTTGCACATCAGAAATACAGTTCTGAATTCTGAAGTACTTAAAGGTTATGCCGGTTTCCAATGTTTATTAGACTGTCCTCTAAGTTATAAGCCAATGGGTTACTTGGTAGAGGTTTTAAGATATTTAACAAGCTCCATTCAACCAAAGACAACATACCAGTATGCTGCTTATATTATTGCCCATAAGATGTAGCTCTTCAATTGTTGTCAATGATTGTCTAAGCAGTTCAACCTGCCAGTTTAAAAGGCAATATTTAGCAATTCCTAATTAAATATTAGGGGAATTTAAGCACAAGACATAAAATGAGTAGATATAGAAGGGAACCTGCTTCCAATCTGCACCAGTATTATTTAAAACCAGAACACGGATGCTTCTCAGTAGTGGAAGCTCAGACTTATATGGTGACATTAAGTTGTTGGACAAGTTGAGAGTCGTTAGAGCAGGTAACTGTTCACAAATTGTGCCAACATCCTGCAAAAAGATCAATTGAAAAGAGACTAAATGGTCATTATTACCGTCAATCAATAACTAACAAGATAGTGGGCCATGCCCGATAAGTAAAAGAGAGTTTTGCAACTTGATGCCTTGTACTGTATTTTTTTTTTTTCCTGATAGAAAATAAGTTCTATTACAGAGAGAAGAGGGAACAAAAAACTGTGCAGAGGATAAGATATCATCCACAACATAAAAGACAATATACAACAATAAAAATGAAATGTAGCAAGGCTGCCCAGATTTCTTAACTTGTTAGAAACAGAAACTCCCTTAAAACAGCCATGAGCAGAAATCCAAAGAGAAGCCACAAACATCAACCTACCCTATAACAAGTTAAGAGGCAAAGGGACACCTTTAAAGTTGCAGGCCATCTACCCCAGCCAAATGCACCAAAGAATTGCATAAACAGAAAATTGCCATAAAATTTTGGCCTCTATGTATTTACCAAAACATTTATGGCGAACCATGAAAAACTTCTCCAAAGCATAAGGCGCACTCTATGCTCACCAAGGATCAAAAAAATATTGTTCTGTAGGACAGTAGCTACCTTACAATGCAGGAATAAGTGGTCTATTAACTTTTAGATCAGCATATAACACACCAATCAGGAGAAAGAACTGCATGAGGCCTATGAATCAGGCACAAATTATTTGTGTAAATCCTTTTGCGTACCACTGACCAAACAGAAGATTTGACCTCACAAGGCACTCTGGATTTCCAAATGGGTTTGTCAAATAGGAACCATTGATGGTTAGAACAGTGAGTTAGGAACTGGAAGAAGGAATTACAAGAAAACACGCTAGCAGAATCCAAAGTTCAAACTCTTGTCTGGATTGGCAGAGATGTGAGTATATTCAAGTATAGGCAGAAGGGACTGCAATTCAATGCACCTTTTTCAAACAGCATAACAGATATAACTTCCTCCTCTGGGATCCTCTCACTTTGACCAAATGGTGTCAACTTTTCAGCATCTGGACAAGGGAGAATTATTTCTTCTTCAATACGAACATTAACAGAAGGATCCAATAGATTAACCTTGTCCTTTCTGGAATCTTGGAAGCCTAAACTAAAAGTTTCACTAAAGGAGTTGTCCAACTTTTTCCATACTTGGTTACCACAATTCGTAGATTTTTCAACCAATAAATATCAACACAACCATTTTGAATGACCAGCAAAATATGATTCAGGGATGCGAGAGAGCAAGAGAGGCAGAGCCTTGGCATCAAACTTGCCATCTCTAGATAGCCCCTCCAACATATTTTAAACTTTAACATCTACAAGGCCACAATCCTTAAACAAGTTAAAAAAAAAAAATTAGGATGGCAATCCTTTAATAAAAGGAGACTTTTATACACTATATGCCCTAATACTGATTGAGTAAAACATGTAAAAAATTCTTATGCCAATTAAACACACTCTATCTTATCATTGTTCAAGCAAACAGATCAGGGAACAGAACTTGCAATAAAATGTCAGTGTGGCAACTGTCTATACTGAAATAAAGCAACACATCTTATAACTTTCCTTGCATTTTGGATCTTCTCTTATCTTATTCAATAAACTCACTTAATGTATCCATAGATTACCAATTCAAAAGAATTATATAGATCAAATGAGTAAAAGCCTCTACCATAGAGAAGCCAGAGGGAACAAACAAGTAAAAATGTGAAGCTAATAGGATGTGTCATTAGTCAGATCCATTACTGCTTTACTATTAAATTATTCTGTAACAATATCCTAATAATAAAAAATTTAATCAAATGATCTTCCCAAAAGAAAGCACAATATAAATTACTAAATCCTAGTAATCACAATCAGAATATTAAAATATAAAGGAAAATTTCATAATACAAACATCCCAACCAAAAGCTATTAGCAAAAGAAACCATCTGCAATTTTAATACATTAAAGTTCCGGATAAGATTTGATTGGCATGATGAAAATTAGCAGACTCGAAGCTGCAGCCTTAGCCAGGATAGAATAGTGGATTAAAACCCGGTCGTAGAGCATACCTTCCACTCTGAAAGCAGATTCCCAGTCAGGTCAAGTTCTTTTATATCTGTAACAAAACAAAAAAGTATGGAACTATGGATGAATTGGTGTACCTCCAATGGGAAATACCCACCAAGAAAACACTAGGGAAAAATCAACTGATATGTTTGGTTGTCAGTCAACAAGAAACAACTATTGAATGGTTTGCCAACAAATAAGTCCATAACAACACAATGCCAAACTCTAAAGTGCATATGAGAATATCACTGAAAAGTTCCTGCACAGGTGCAAGGGTGAGGACAAACAAGTAACAAGACTGAGGTACAAGAAAAAAACTAAGAATGCAGCAGCCAAATCTCTCTGCATTTTTGAGATGACAACTCCCTTGAACCAGCCATGAGCAAAACATCAAGTAGAAGCTAAAAACATAATGCTATCCATAAGCAAATTTAGAGGCAAGGAGGCCCCATAAATTTACAATTACTAGAATGCCTCTAAACTACACTTGAACTTGTCTAAAGCCCACCACCACCACCCCTTCTAATTGGACTATCTTCAAGTTGATCCACTTTTCTCACTGGAGCATCTATCTATGGGTCTTCTTCTCACGTGACCAAACCAACTTAGGCGAGTTTCCATAATCTTCTCAATAGCTACTACTCCAACTTTCTCTCGGATAGTTCCTAATCTTATCTTTTCTTGTATGTCCACTCATCCACCTCAGGATTCTCATCTCCACTACGCTTATCTTTTGCTCTTGTTGACAATTCACTACCCAACATTAACTACCTTAGAGAATTGCTGGCCTTATGTTTGGTAGAATTTGCCTTTGAGTATGATAAGCACATTGCTATCAAAAACTACACATGAAGCATTTCTCTATTTCATCCACCCAGCTTGAATCCTATGTGTAACATTTGCATTTAAACTGTACAACTTGT
This sequence comes from Castanospermum australe, assembly GCA_019955255.1. NCBI lineage: Eukaryota > Viridiplantae > Streptophyta > Magnoliopsida > Fabales > Fabaceae > Castanospermum > Castanospermum australe. The sequence goes on from NSJW01000802.1 coordinate 784,602, forward strand.
GGTAAGATGTGATTCCCAATTTTCACCTACAAATCATTGCCAACTTGCCTCTTAGTGAACTTGCATTCCATATACTCTGTTTTACTCCTACTTCACCGAAATTTCAAAGCCTTTCTTACACATCTCGACTCATCAATTACAACTATATCATCCATAAAAAGCACGCATTGAGTCACTAGCTCTTGGATGTGTCCAGTAAATACGTCTAATGCCAATGTAAAAAGGTATGGATCAAACTCAACCCTTAGTGCAAACCTATTGTTATAGCAAAATATTCAATTACAATTCCATGAGTTTGCACATCAGTTATTGCTCCATCATACATGTCTTTTATTGATTGAATATATGCGATACAAACTCCTTTCTTCTTTAGAGCTTTCCATGTGGAACCCTATCATAGGTCTTTTCTAGATCACCACTTAAATTTGTTAAACATTGTTGCTTTCTAAAATTAAAATGTAGCATATATTGTTTTTTAACAATATTTGTAAGTAATTAAAAAAATTTCAATATTTAATAGACCCATTGACCCTACTTCCTATATTTTTCAAAAATAGTTGTATCCCTGTATTGTATTGTATCAGATCCAATACTCTTACCCGTACCTGTGCTACATAAGTATTACATCTTCAAATTCTTTCCTTTTCTATTGGGAAGAAGAGATCCTAAGGAAAGGTTGCTGAACTTTGTTATTGACCAGCCTTGATTCTTTTCATAATTTTCCTATGCATGATAAAACGTTATGATCCTTGAATTCCGCTGGTTCTTATACACATAAATCAATCCTGCTTCCAGTTTTTTACTCAAAATCCAATAGTTCAAAACTTTCATTATATAAGAATTATGGAAGATTAAGGATCTCCCAAATGTAAAGACTTTAGCTTGGATAACAGCACCCAATATAATTAATACAGGCAAAAAATCTTTAATAGATACGTATGTCATTTGCCTCACAAGGCTATTTCTCATTATGTCTGGGTTACACGTTGGAGCTGAAAGACAATCATCTTTATTTACATTGTTAGGTTGCTTGGCAGCTTTGGAATTGGCATTTTGGAAGTTTTGAACAGCACTGGGTTTGTCTGGCCTCTTTGGACAATTTTGACCATCATTATTAGAGACCAGTAAAAGGAAGAAGTGCAAGATCCTTTGGCATTGTGTTTTCATCATCATTCACGCCTTTTATGGGAGATGTTGTCATTTTGGTTTCAGCTCATGGATTTTGCAGGTTGATGTTTTGGACTTCTTTATATGCTCTAATTTATCCTTGCTTTCTTGTAAATTCCAAAGCAGCTGGTTACCTATATTCAAATTGCCTTACAGGATGGAAGCAGAGATAAGAGAAACAAAGTTTCCATTTCCAATTATAATTTCCAGTAGAAGCAGCTTACCAAAAAAAAAACAACTAATTCTGAAATGGATTTAGAAAATCAACTAATTCACTGATTCTACAATATTATCAAAAACGAAAAATCACTGACTCTGAAATGTATTTAGACAATTTCCACGTTTCATTCATCTTGATATGAGCAAAGAAGAGATAAGAGGGTTCTAGAATCAAGCTTACTTGGCACTGTAGTATTAATATGACCTGGAATTCCAGGGGAACTAATGCCCATATATGCCAATGATGCAGCGGTTAACTCCTCAAATCGACTTAGCTTATCATGAATTTTATCTTTACCTAGAAGTTGAACAGATACTCGCTTGTTGCTAGTTGAAAGGACATACATTTCATCTGCAAAAAAAAAAAAAAAGAACAAAACAAGAAAAATCACATATTATTTTCTAGGTTTTGTCAGTGTAACAGGTATAAGAAACTATGTACAGAAAAGAGACTTTAATGTAAACAAATTCTTATGGAATAGAAAAAGTTTGAACTTTGAACAGAATAATAAATGCCTTCTTAATTCTTACCCCAAAAAAACAATACATTACTGACTTTCAACTCAAATTGATCCAAAGGTTTCGTATCAATATCAATATTAATTACGCAGTTCAAATTTCCCATTGAATAATTTCCCAATTGCACCTTAGGGCTATGTTTGGATTGAGGAAAATAGAGGGAAAGGAAAGGAAGAGGAAAGCTTATTTTAAACATTTTAAACTTAACATTTCAAAACAAGCCTTTCCTTTCCCTCCCTTCTCCTCCAATCCAAACATACCCTAGAGGTTTTTCCCTGTCACTATAGTCTCTCTACTTTGCATAATTCGCACATTGAAAACTTTTATTCAATTCAGGGACCTCATTTAAATTGGAATTTTCACTTCTATAAAAACTTGAGCAATGGAGATGCTAGCGAATTACAGTCCCTTTTGCTTTTACTCAAATCTACACATCTCTTTGCCAATTCACACAGGAGAGTTTGGACTTTGGATACTTCTGGTGTTTTTTCTAGTAAATCCTTCTTTCTAACTCACTCTCCTAATCAACAAAGGTTCCTCCTTGACAAACCCATTGGGAAATCCAAAGCTTCCTCTAAGGTCAAGGTTTTTTTTGGACAGAAGTACTTAAAAGAATTACGACAAATGACTTGATGCAGATTCATAGCCCTCATACTGCTCTTTCTCCCAATATGTGTTTTATGCATTCCAAGTTCAAAACAGTAGGTCACTTATTTTTTGCTTTGTAACTAAGACAGTTTTTTTCCTATGAAACAATCCTTTTGGGATTCTTGGTGAGCACTGAGCACTGGGTATGTTCTTCTACTTTGGAGCAGTTTTTTGTGGTTCGCTATAAAGGTTTTGGTAATTTGTGGCAGTGTGCAGTTTATGCAATTTTTTGGTGCATTCAGTTAGAGCAAAATGATTGCATCTTTAAAGATGTCTCTTTGGCCTTAAATTTGCATTAGGATATGATTATATTGATGGGTTCTCCTTGGTGTTATGCCCATGGCTGTTTCAAGAGAGTATCCATTCCTAATATGAAAGAGTTTGGGCAGCCATGCTGCATTCTTAAATTTGTCATGTTCTTTTCATTTTGATTTTTCTGTTTTGGAGGATACATTGCTTATCCTCCCCCTTGTTGTTCTTTCCCTCCTTCCTCTCTAATAAAATTTATTTTTCTATCAAAAAGAATAAAAAAAAAAAAGAGCAAATCCCATCAACCACTCATTAAGTTGCAAAGAATATGAGAATTTATTTAACAAAGAATAATCACAAGTTCACATTTGATAGTACTAATTAGTGTCCTGCACCTAATTAGAAACTAGTATTAAAACTAACAGGTGCCCTCCCACATGTATTCACTTATTCAAGATGTGTCACAAGAACAACCTCCTCCCCCCAAAAACCCAACAAAGGAATGAAAACAATAAAAGAAAAAAACTACAATAATAGATTGGTAACAATGCTAAAGGCTAATAACTCAAAACTATAAATTAATAATAGACTAGAAGGAAGTGACTTCTTTTCTTTTTTCTCAAAAACTAATATGAAATAATTTTCACTCTCATTGCATTGTATTTCCCATACTACTCCAGGGACACAAAATATAGATATTTTAACTACAAATGAATTTAAGCCAGAGGTATACCCTCTTCATCATTATCAGAGTCACTTCGATATCTTCTTTCAAGAGCTTCCAGCAATGAAATGCCTTGGCTCAGATTCTGGGCACGAACAAATGACCCTGATCTTTCAGACTTTGCATGGAAGTATCGGACATCATTGATGGATCCTTCATGTTTTCCTTCTCCATTGTCCCAGTCAACTCCGACCCATGTTCCTGAATGGCCTTCTACAGGACCCACATACTTAACTGTACCAATTCTCCATGAATCACCAGATGTATGTATTCGTTGACCGACCCAGAATTCATGTCTTGAATTGGGGGAATCCTGCATCTTTTGTTAAAATTGGCTAAGAATTCCTCTTATGAAAAGCATGTCAAGTATCCTGATTTCAAATCCAATCTAACAAATCACAAATATAAGCCATTGACGCAAATTAGTGAACAAGCCCATTTTTATTTGATAAGCCACCAAGTAGATCTAGCAAGAAGATGGCAGCACATTCTAGTAAATTGTAAGCACATTTTATGAAACCTGAAAAAGATCAAATTTTCTATACAATACTACTAGCAGACAAAACCACAATTATCAATGTTTTGTGTTAGGATCTTTGAGCGAGTATGTAAGTTGAATCTCTAGTTCAGACATGTCATCGAACAGATACTGTGCATCTTCTAACGACATTACTAGGCATATATCTCTCAATTGTATTTGACTGCCCAAATTGAACCAGACTATCCAAAATCAATTCACTCTTAGCTGAATTCGAAAAGAAAAAGCAGTTTCTAATTATCTTAGAAGATTTTCATAATTCACAAATCAAAGCATTAAAACTAGCATAAACCATGATGCGTATCCTTCAACTAGAGATACTTCAAAAAAAAAAAAGAATAATAAGTCTAAAAAGCAATAAACAAACTACTAGTAAAGGCTCCTAGTTACAAGAATCTAACAAACTGGTACAAACCTATTATACAAAACGGGTACAATATCCTTCCACCTAAGATATTAAGAAAAATAATGCCAATAATTTGAGAAAGACACAATCTTAAGCGCAAAACAAGAATCCATCATGGGCAACCCAGAATTCTATTTATTGCAACATGCGGCAAACCAAGAACAAAAGAAATTAAAAATCAAAATTAGCATCAATTCTACCCAGACTTAACTGGAGTCCAGCTTTGCAGGGCCTCAATTTCAGCTATAGAGAATAACGTGAAAAATCACCTTCTACAAACAAAGAAAAAAATAAAAAACCTCAGATGCGTCTCTGTTGTGCCCCCCAAAACCGCTCTCAAGTCCTCTACCTACGCTGGAGAAGGCAATGCATGAGCGACCGAGAGACCAGTGAGTGAGAGTGTGAGACGATTGGAAAGATGAATCTTACCCAAGAATAAGATTTCAAGAACCAAGAATTTTAGAAGAGCGACGTTCAATCATGCGGACTTGGTTCCCTCTTTAGTAACCTTTGGACTTTTTTTTTTTTTGTAGTAACCTTGGACTTAATACAAAAGTGCCTTGCCATTTGACATTTTTGCATTTAATTTTCAAATTTTAATAATTTTTTAATTGAAATTAAATTATGTAAATAAAAAATAAGATGATATAAAATAAAATAAAAAAAGATATTTACACATATCTACTTCAATCTATCTACTATATATAAAAGGAAGAGTTGTTAGCTGTCAAATTTGATGTAATTAGAAAAGATTAAGTTGTGGTTTGCCAAGTTTTCAAAAAAAAAAAAGTTGTGGTTTGTCAAATTTATTATAGTATGTTTGAATTGGATTTGTATGAACATAGCACGGTGTTTGATAAACTTTTTTGTGAAAGTAAAAAAAAAATTAGAATTTTCAGCGAATATCTATTTCAAATGCAAAAAAAATGATTAAAACAAATAGGCTGTTACTTGTTTACGCGAATCACATTTTTTTTTTTGAAATTGTCTTGTAAGCTAGACTTTTTATTTTATGTTTATAACGTTCTTCGGAATTCTAAGTTTTTAGACTTGATTTCTATACTAGAGGGGAAGCATTGTTCAAGAGCATGTTGGAAAGATAGGAAATCCTGCAGCATAGGCTATCTTAGATCTTGTTTAATCAATTGGGAACCATCAAACTTGCTTCAACCATCTTGCATTTAGGAGATTTGGGTATTTTTCTGAATTTTCAATTGAAAATTCTAAAGTTTTAAGAACACAAAGAAGTTAATATTTGATCCTTTCAAGGATTATGGTGTACAATTTATTAAGCTTTTGAATGGTTATACAGTGGAAAAAATATTTGTGTTAAAAATGTGTCTTAGAAAATTTATGCTTATTTATGAATTATGATTTTAATATAAAGTGTCAATGATGTTATTGAAAATTATAGTGACGCATAATGCTCTCATCATTTATAACAAGAGAAAATTCGAGAGTTAAGGTTATTGTATTGATTTTGAGTTTTTATCATTCATTATTTTAGCTTCAACAAAATCTGATTATATTATTAGATTTGAACATGAGTTAATTATTTGATCTTATTAATAGAATTTGCTTCACTGAATAATTTTGCTTGCTTTTTTTAGATGATCAAAAAAATCAGGCGTCCATGTTGAAAAAAAGCATTAGAATCAATACTTTAAAACAGCACAATGTGAATGGAGATGTGATTATGACTCTTGCAAATGAAGTGTTGTGCAAGAGGCATAGTAACAAGGCAGAAGTAGATATCTTGGTTACTCTTCTTATCTTATTAAAAAAAAAAGAAAATTAAAAAAAAAGGCAAAAGGCAAAACTTCTTTCATTCATTTATCTACTTGGCTCTTGGCTTTAAACTTGCGTAGGGACACAAATAAGATGCTAGCACAAGCCTGCCCAAGCTATCCTAACTCGTATCATGGGCTGGTTTGTATAGACTTCAAAAGAAAAATTAATATAACTTTTATGAGAAGCTTAAAAGTAAAAAAATTTTGTGTTTGGACAAAATAATCAAGAAGCATTTTGAGTTATTTGTTTGAATATAAAAATATAATATTATATTTTCTGAATAAAATTACTAAAGAAGACACAAAGAAGTACATTGTTATTATAGTTTTGTTTGAATAAACAATTTAGTACCTGTTTGGGTTAGATTTTTTAAATACAAGTGCTACTTCTTACACTTTTTTAAATCATTTCATACTTTTTCATACACCTTTATAATTTTTTTTTATTTTCATAAACGTCGTCTACTTTTAAAAAAATCTAAAACAAACATGCTATAAAATATATATTTTTATGCCCATTGTCAATAAAAAAATAAAGATAAGTATTTTTATTCAAGTATAATTTATTAAATAAACATTGTTATTATAAATACAATTTAAAGCTAGTTAGATAGCATTTAGATAGACACTTTACCACTGTTTATACAAAAAATATGAGCATTAACGAGGAGTAATCTTTAGCTAAGCCAACCAGTTGAAATGTGAGGTGCCTCCACTATTCCCTTGCTTCATGAGCAAGGAGCACTCATTGCTTGATGTCTGGCTCATGATGGTAAGATCACTTTGAAGGGATTCACTACAAATGAACGTGAATTTGTCTACCAAATTTTGTTGGTATCACCAACCAAGGACTATTGCCACAACAGAACGGTTACAACCTTTGCAAGATATTTAAGACAAATAGAACATGTTGAAAGTGATGAAAGGTCATGACTTAGAGCGTGTATTAACTACTAATAATACTCTTTAGATCTTTATCATTTTCCTTCTAATCTCATGTTAACAATTTTCCTTCTAATCTCATGTTAAAATTCTCATAACTATCATATGCATTTACAACATAGTAACTTGTTATCAGAAATTCTTGAAATAAAATTAAAAATAAAAATAAAAAAAATGTATTTCTCAAATGTCGAAGTAAAGAAATTTTATTTAAATGTTAAAACTTAAAGTAATTTCAAACATCTCAAATCAAAACGTCTTCTTAAGATTTACTATCACTCAAATAATGAATAAAAATATTGTGAATAATAGGAATTCATCAAAGTATTTTTGACAAAAATTAACTTACTTAAAACCTTAACTATATTGATGCCTACGATAAGGTAAAAACACAAAATTCATGAAATTGTATCAAATCACAAAAGAATAACAACTCTTTTGGAATACATAGCTGATGGCCAAAGGAAAATCCAGATAACCAAAGGAAAGTGGCCAATTAATGGTTGGTGCCACAATCACTCCCCTTTTTAGCAAAGATCGGTTGGCACATAAAGTATAATGGCTAGGGTCACTTACATAAAACATCTTAAGCCTTCATATCTTCTCTAGAGGAAGTAGAGCCTGAATTTTGGTAGCAAATTTAACACCTTTGCGTTTCCATCGTTTATGTTTGGATGATCAAGAGCATCAATAAAATGCAGAGAGTAAGCAATGAAAAGCTTAAAGCAGGAAAAGTGAAAAAAAAATCTTTAAAAAAAAGTGAAGTAATAGAAGTCAAAAAGAGCATGCAGACAAATAAAAAAACTAGATCAGCCTTTGCTCAAGCAAATTAACCAAATAAGTATATGATACTTGTGTATAAACATCTGGAGCTTAAACATTTACGATGCCATTAGTCTATTTGTACATTAAAATTAAACATCAAAATTTATGTATGACACCTAAGTCAACACACAATTATTGATAAAATTACATGTAAATAATCATGTCAAATAAGAGGTTGTATTAGAATATATTTTGAAATTTTATTAACGTGTATCCTAAGGTCATATATTAAGAAATTAAAAATAAAAATATTTATTGTTTTAAAAATTTAAAATATTTTTAATATTTTATCTTTTAAGCAAAAAATTCCTATATTTTATAACTGAAAGGTTTTCATCCTTTCATAAGTTTCATAAATGATAACTTTAATATTTTCTACTAGAATTAATTTGATTTAATTTAAACTAAATTTTATATTTAAAATTTATTATAAAATTAATTTTATTTATATTTTATGACTTTTTAAATAAAAAATTTAACTTAAGAGATATTAGTGAAATACAAGTGAGTTACATTTTAAAATATGAAAACAGTCATTTTATGAAAAATATTTTACCGTTATTATTTTCGAAAATACTCTTAATTTATATAAAAAATAAATAAAAAATTTATTTCAGATTAAATGTCAAAACTTGAAAGAAACTCTTTGGGTTGGGGGCAAAAAAGTCAATACAGTTGTATTGTGCGTGTTGCCCTAGGCCGTCGCACCCCTCTATATTTATCTTTTTCTGCGCTTCCAATGTTCCTCTTCTAGCCAGCGCCACAAACGCCGTCCCACCCTTCCATTCTCTTCAGAGTTTATAGGGTTTGCGGTCTTGGCTTAGGGATCAAAATGGTGAGCACTCGTTACACTTGCCTCATGTTCTCTTTCCTTCTGAATCAGAATTTTCTCTAGAATTTTCTCTCCTTTGTGACTTTGGCAGCTTCAAATGCCTCAGTTCTGATGGTTTCAATCTGATTCTCGGCGTTTTCAGGTTCTCCAGAACGATATTGATTTGCTGAATCCACCGGCCGAGCTTGAGAAGAGGAAGCACAAGCTCAAGCGTCTCGTTCAATCTCCCAATTCGTTTTTCATGGTAACCATTTTTTCTTTCTTACACCTTCGTTCATTTGCTGAATTTCCTATCACTTTACGGAGTTACTGTCCTTTTCCTTTTCTGGAATTTTCAAATTTGGTCTTTAATTTTGTTTACTTCGAATTTGTAGGATGTCAAATGTCAAGGTTGCTTCAATATGTAAGTCATTCGAATTCCTCTGCCCTTTTGGTGAAAATTTCCGGTTTTTGAATTATGTGGTTGTGGGGAAAAACTAGAACTAGTTGATTTTAAAGTTTGATTCTTAAATCTTGGAAATTTATACCTGCAGAACCACTGTATTCAGTCACTCGCAAACGGTTGTGGTTTGTGGGAATTGCCAGACGGTATTGTGCCAGCCAACTGGTGGCAGAGCTAGGCTAACAGAGGGATGCTCTTTCAGGAAGAAGGGAGATTAGTGATCGAGCTTGTTTTAAGTTACTAGAGCCTTTGCGGGTTGGTTTCAATTCTTGGCAAAGAAATTTTGGCGTTCATGGATTTGAGAATATCTCTATATTAGTAATTTCTGTATTTGGATTGTCGAATGGAACTGGGTTGTCACTGTCAATGCGCTTGTTCTCTTCATTTTAAGAAGATTTTTGAGTAAATGCCCTTTATTTGATAGAGTTGTTTGTCATCTGTCACTAACTTTAATCGAAAATCTAGCAATTTATTTAATTTTACTGTTGCTTTTGTGCATTGTTAGAAATTATATCTTGACTTGGGTTAAATGTCTCTAGCATTTTAGAGTCATGGCTGTTGTAAGAATGGTGTCGTGAAGAGAAACAATAACAATCTTTGCCCCAAAATTTGCGTATAAAGAAGTTGAAGGATGAATTAACTATATTGAAAAAATTGTCTTGGTTAGTCTCATATTTTGTTGTAAGTAGATTTAAAGAAAAAAACACATGTCGGCATTTTGCACAAGTAGTTGAAAAACCTAGGACTGATGATCAGAAGCCTAGTAAAATCTGGAGTATGTTAGTGCAAGCTGCCAAGCCCGTCTGTCTGGTGTTAAAATATCCTTTACCCACCACCTGTGATGATTCATTTTAGTTTTTGGAAGATGTTAATATTTATTTTTCACATTTTTTTCCAGCAAATTAGATTCTTTTAGATCTTGTTGTAGGAACATGGGTTTCTTGTTAGGTACAGGCAGCGGTTTATTTAAGTTTAAACTAGTAATCCTTTTCTTCAGTAAGTGTATAACCCATCTACCTTAGGAAATGCTGTTCATCTTATCTGGGTGAGTTTAGATCTGGTAATTTTGTTGAGTGAGATGCCCCGCCTAAGTGCCCAGTGTTCTGCACTTCTGCGATCTGGGCATCTTTTGGTTCCATTGATAACTGGGAATCTGGGATTTAGATTTAGTATCTGAATGTATGAATGCCTTCGAGTTGTCATCATAATAAGATTTCTCCATTGCTTATCCCTTTCCTTTTAGGAGTGATGTCATCCCTGTATTCTGTTTAGCACCCGATTGTCCTTGGTAAATATCTTGTCATGGATTACTAGCTCACATGGGCATGCATTTCTATGCAATTACTGAGTACCATTCAGATTAATTTGCATAATACGAAAATTTCAAATTTAAGATCAGGTTCTGTAGCCATAGATATATGTTTTTGAAGTCAAGGACCGGTTTTTTGTTTGTTTTTCCAATGGGACCTTGGAAAGTGTTTTAGGTTATCAGGGCATCCCATACTTTTTTCAGGCCTTGTTTGTGCAAGTGGAATTGTTTCCTTCTTATCTTTTCATTACTCTTTATCCAAATAAACTCTTAGCTCTGCGCGAACAAAGAAACAGTCTAGCATTTCTGCGGAGGCTGGGGGATAACATCTGTTAGCCTAAAATTGCCTTAAAATAGTTTTCATGAACAATGTTGACCGAACCACTTTGGTTGAGCAAGAACAAAAGCTAACGATGAATAGGCTTCTGTTTATTATACAATAGCAGGAGATTGCTTCAAGCCGTTAACAAAAAGGAGATCATGTCTTTTACTTTTTCATTCAGCATTTCTGATAATGTTGCACTGATGCTGGCTATTGAAAATGTTAGCGAGCTGTTGTCAGAAAACAAAAAATTGTCTGGGACAATAGTCTTTTGTTCGGCCGTAAAAAGGAGTGTAATTAATGAGTTATAAAAGATATGGTTATTTTTGGTAAAAATATAGTTATGGAACTAACCCAATATACTGGTTATTTTAGAGAAAAAAGAAGCTTGCAAGGGCTTGTGATAGTTGGCAAGCAAGAATTTTGGCCACAAGTTCTCTCACTGGTTGTTTAATGCAAGGAGAAAACTGGCTTTTGAGTTCTGAGTTTAGACTACGATCAAACCTAGCAACCCCAACGTTTTAAGTCAAATAATAAACCTATCCTATTGAATACATTAATACTGTAAAAACGATCCTAAAATTAGAAGGGACTAGTGCTTGTAAGAGCATCATCATGCGAAGAAGTTTCTATAAGTTCAAGTGCCTTCTCAAGCTTTCCTGCTCGTCCAAAAAGATGCACCAAGCATCCATAGTGCTTGATGCCAAGAGCAAGCTTGAATTCAGAGCTCATCAAATGGAAATAATGAACGCCCTCCTCAACTAGGCCCATTACCATCTGCTTGAAAAGTGATATTGCTTCATCTCCGCGACCATGTACTCCAAAGTCAACAGTCATTGAGTTGCAAGTAAAAGTATCCTTTCTTCTTCATCTTATTTAAGACACAAAGTGCACCATCTGCTGCCACATTTTGCATGCATATCACTTAGAGCATTTGCTACATAAACATCTTTCACAAAGCCCCTTTTACAAGCAATTTTGTGCATTTGAATCCCCAACACCCAGTGCTCCCATATGAGCACAGGATGCAACGAAGCCAACAAGTTTAAACCCATCGAGACCCGCATTTTCATCTCTCATTTGATGGTACAATTTCAAAGCTTCTTGATGAAACCCTGCTTGAGTCTAGCAAGAAATCATAGAATTCCAAGAAACCAAATCTCAGTGAGACATACCATCAAAAACTCTCCGTGCAGACTCAAGCAACCCATTCCCTGCATATGATCTCATCAGCTTACCTTGGATTATTGACCCATTAACTTCTCTGCATTTCTTTTTCAGCCTTAAATTAGGATAAATACCTATAAGAGTAATTTTGGACCAAAATATGGGAATATAAATTCCGGAGAGTATGTTTTGAAACTTTGAATTAATCAAACATAATAATATTTCAAGAAGAGTTATGGAAATATTAAAAATATTACATGAACCCAAATGTCTCCCAAGTATTAGAAAGTAGTAAATAATGTTTATTAATGTTCAAACTTATCTCTGTGGCTAGATAAGTTAGGTATTTAATTATTTCCTAAGTCATAACTTCATTATCATCAATTTATTGGTTGGGGGTTGAAGGTGTTAATCAATATCACAGCCAAATTGATTATAGGGATGCACCAAAGAGTGATTGATATGAAATACAAAAACTAGTAAGGTATGTAGTGTGTAACATTGATATTGTATTCATAATGATTTTTTATTTGTAATTCTTCCAACACATTTTTTGTTTCTGTGTGCTTATGATTTAAATTCAAACTAGTGTGAACATTAAATAAAGACCTGATGACACTTATGCCATACATATGATGTTACTATTCAATAATTTGAGTAAGCAAACATAAATAAAAAATAGAATTAGAATTAAATGGTAGTGAGGGAGACGATGGCAACTACAATTAATATTGTCAAGCACCAAAATAAATCATAAGTGTTAGGTATAATAAGCAATGGTTGCACACTAAAAATTTGGATATTTAATTTAAAAATTAAATGCCTATTGATGGATAATTAATATTTCTTTAGGATGTTATTGATAATCATTTAAAGAAGTAAATAGACTGTGTTATGTAGACAATAATTGATTATTGATTATATTTACAAGTATATTGTAATTTCAAAATGCAAACCATGAATCAATATCAAAATCCTAAAATTTAAGATTGCATTTCTCAAACACAAGATAAAATGAAAAGTATTATACCAAAAAAAAAGACGAAATTTATATAAGGGACAACATTTATCGTTATCAAGCTTATTAAAATATATAATTAAGATTAGAATAACACTAATAATTAGTATAACATTTCAATAAAAATTGGTTTACTCAGTAAAAATTGAAGTACTTTATCTGTAATGTATACTGCTACCATCCTCCATTTAAAGATAACATTCTCTCTTTTAAAATTTATTTTAAATGTTTATAGTTATTTTGTCTTTTTTTATAATTATTTTTTTTTATAAAAAAAGAAAAAAATAATTATTTAAATGATAAAAATAAGAGAGAGAATATTAAACTAATTAAGAAAAGAGAGAGAGAAAGGGAGTAGGTTGGATTCAATGGATTGGATGGGGGTGGCACGTGTGATAAAACAAAGACAAAAGGACAATAATTGGACCCATGTCAAAGGAGAACAACAAAAAAGACTTGTGTCTCGGCTGCTTCAATTTCTCAATTCTCAGGACTCACAGTAAAAAAAACGAAGAATCTGCAAAGAAGCTTGAGCAAACCAAATCTTGGGCTCTCAAAGATCCAAGCTTTGCTCTCATTCTAGTTCGGTTCACGCAGGATTTGATTCTTGAGCCATGGAGGATGATGGTGGCTGCGCCACGCAACTGATTTACGGCGACGGCGAGTTCAATGTTGCTGGGCTCGACAGTTTCATCAGGAGAGTGAAGCTCGCCGGATGTGGCCTTTCCTATGCTGTGGTTGCTATCATGGGTCCTCAAAGCAGTGGTAAGTGGATTCGTTGATTGGTTTTGGTCGATTCGAGTTTTCAGCTTTGTTGATTTGGATTTAGCTCGGTGAAGTTCTCTCGAGCTTCTGCTGCAATCTTTTTGAGTTGGTTTTTGGAAATTAGTGAGCTTGGATCATTGGGTTTAATCCCCTTTACTGTATCATGAAATCCCAATGTCTGGAATTTTTGACTTCCCATATGGTTAAGGTCATGGACCCTTTGTACATGACGCTGCAAAGCACCCCGCTTTGGTATGATCTATCTGCCAAAGTTTTAGGTTGTTGTTCAACTGAGGTGAACCAGAGTTGTGTCATTGTCCCAGATTGGTCACGGCAGGGCAGTCTTTCAATCATAAGAGAATCTGACCTCCTGTTTGCCTAACTTACTTTATGGAAATCGAAATAAAATCATCCTGTCAAATCAAGGTAGAACCCCAGAAACTGAATAATCTTTCAAATCAAATTTGCTTTATAGAGATGGGCCAGCTATAGAACTTGTACTTTGCTCTGTATAGTGATTTCACTGATAAAACAAAGCTCTTTGGAAGAATTTCGGCTGGGTTTAAATTTGGTTGACGTAACTGGATGGTGAAACTGTTACTGGTTCCTTACATGGTAAACTTTCGTTGATATTAGATACAACTCATGGCAAATTAATATAAGATGAATATGTAGTTTTGCTTTTATGCTCAAACTCATATGGGAGAACAAAGGAATGAGTATTTTAACAGGCTATGTCAGCATTTTAGATTGGAATGGGTTAAGGCCAAGAAATTAGGTAGATCTAAGTTAAATTAGGGTAAGAGTGGTTTACAATCAATAGGGTAATGATTGAGACCGAATTGGTAGTTGTTTTTGTGCCAGGAACAGTACATGTGATAGTGAATTTGGTGGTTTATGGGCTTTGGGAAAGATCCCGAAGAAATAATAAGGGTTTGAAAGGTTCCTCTTTGAAAAAATTATTTGAAAATCCAAACTTGCTCTAAGGTTAAAATCCTTTGTTTGGAAAGTAATTCTTAACAAGATTAACATAAATGATTTCCTACAGACTCGCAGGAATGGCACAACACTTATTTTTGCACTGCAAATCTTCCACCTTTCTTTGGAGTATCCTCTGGGATTTTTGATAAGTAATGGGTATACTGGCCCTCTAACCTTGAGCAGTTTTGTTGGTTCATTTTAAAGGTTTTGGCAAAATCAAGGAGGCTAAAATTCTGTGACAGTGTGCAATCTTTTGCTATTCTTGGGTTCATTTGGTTTTAGCAAAAATGCATGCATCTTTAAGGGAATTTCCTTGCCCCTAAATTTGCTTTGGGATATAGTAATGTTCTTAACTTCTCTCTGGTGCTCAGCCCATGGTTGTTTCAAGGTTGTTCCCATATCTGATTTGCAAAGGGATTGGGCTGCCCTACTGCATTCCTAGCTTCCTTGTTTCCTTAGTTTTGTTTTGTTTTGTTTTAATTCTTTTCAGCTCCTTGCTTCCTTCGCTTATCATGCATCTTCTCTTCTATTAATAGTACTTCTTTTTCTATTAAACCTTTTTAATAGTTTATGTAATTTTTTCATGTATGTAGTTTGTATAACTGATGCATGTGAATGTTTAAAATAAGAGGATAATTCTTTTAATAAAATCACTCAACTCTTCGTATAGACCTCAGTGCTGATCCTACAGGGATTGAAACCTCCTAGCACTGAACCATAAGTAAGACATACCCATGAAAATATGATTTTGAACAACTCAAAACCTAAGCTCTGTCAAAGCGTCTGACCAGCACCCTTTTGGAAATAAAGAAAACTGAATCTGAAATAGAAACTTATTCAGCACTATTAAAATATTAATATGACCTAAAATTTACCAATATAAAAGATTCATAAATGAATTCCGTAGTCAAAGTCAGACAATATTTCATAATGTCACAATGGTTTGGAAATTGATTTTAAATTTGAAATTAAGGGTTTGTTTCTGAAGTTGAGAAACTTGACCCACTCAGGCCATATCATCTGTGTCACATAAGCAGGAATTGCTTGTGAAGCCACAGTCTTGCATTTGGGATGATCATCCGACCCCAGGAAGCTAGGAGTCAAAACAGAAATTTGAATTTTCTGTTCTTGTAGCAGCATATAGTAATGTACTTAAGAGGCAGCCTAATCTTTTTTTTTTTTTTTTTTAAGTTTTTGATAGAAAATGAAATTTTATTAGAGAGAAAAGGGGGAACTACAAGGGGGAGGAGGGTAGGAAATCCTCCAAAATAGGAAAATTTATATACAGAAGAGAACATGAAAAAATTAAACATGCAGCAAAGCTGCACAATCTCTCTGCATATTCGAAATAGCAACTGCCATGAAGCAGCCATGAGCATAACACCAAAGAGAAGACAAAAACATAACTCTATCCCATAACAAGTTTAGGGGCAAAGAGACACTCTCCAAGATAAAAGAGTATTCCTCTTCAACCACACACACCAAAGGACTGCATAAAATGCATGCTGACCTAAAAGTTTTGTCTCCTTTTTTCAAAACCTTTAGAACAAACCAAAAAAACTAATCTAGAGTAGAGGGAGACACCTGGTGCTCTCCAATAACCCCAAAAAGATTGTTCCAAAGGAAGGTAGCCGCATTATAGTGCAATAATACATGGCCTACTGTTTCTATACTAGAACTTCGCATAACACACATATCTGGAGAAAGAGTGGTGTGAGGTCTACGAATATGAAGTAGAGGTACTAGTAGTCTAAAAAATGACCCTGATTCTTTCATTCTAAATTGGAGATCCTATCATCCATTTTATGATTTACCAGTGTTACTGGGTTATCAATCAAGTACATTTCTTTAGCTTTATTCTCTCTCTCATGGGCATGTGTGATCTAATGCTTTTATTTTGTCATCTGAGCAGGGAAGAGCACCTTACTGAATCATCTTTTCCACACAAGTTTCAGGGAGATGGATGCATTCAAGGGAAGGTTGGGTTTTTGAAATTATTCAGCTATTGTTGTGGCAGAAAAAGGAACAGTAAAAGGAGGGGGAGGGGGAGGGGGAAGATAAGGAAAGAGGGAAAGAAAGGATGAAAACTGGATGTCTTCATCATTCATGCAGCCTATTATGTCTTAGTTTATGATAGACAAGTAATTGAATATCATATTGTTGCAGGTCTCAAACGACCAAGGGCATTTGGATAGCCAATTGTATTGGGATTGAGCCATGCACAATTGCTATGGATTTAGAGGGTACTGATGGAAGGGAGAGGGGTGAGGTAATAATTTCTGTATTAGAAATTTTTTCATTTCCTGTTATTATTTACTCAAATGGTGTCTGTCTATCTATAAATTCTGTGTATGATCACACCAGTTTGGTGATTTATTAGTAATTTATATTCTTGTTTGCTACGTATTAAGGGAAAGAACTGAATATCATGCATATAAAGAAATGTACAAAGAGAATATAATAAGTAAAGGATTTGATGATGCCAAAGAAAGCATTCATGAAAGGTTCAATCACAATGAAAGTGGTCAAAATGATAGGGCTATCAAGTTTTCCTCCAGTCATTGGGGAATAATACATTCCATGAGATCTAAAACATAATTAGATACATAATCTTCATGTCCTAAATGTTAACGGGGAGGAAGGAGGAGACACCCTTTCTTTTGTTTTTATTTTTGACTTAGTTTTAAATCCTTTCATTAATTTAAATGTGTTATATGAAACTAACAATATGAGTTTTCAATACAATCAATCTCTATTCTAAGGTTCTTTGAGGCTATCTCTGGGTTGAAGATTAGTCTAGTTAAGAGTGGCCTGACTGACTTGAATGTGGATAATGAAATTCTCTCTTCCTATGCCTCTTTAGCCGGTTGTCAAATTTAGCGTTGAGCTCTTACTTGGGAGTTCCCTTGTCAAATTTAGCATTTTCTTCCAGAGACTACTTCTCTTTGGCTCCAACTTGTTCAAAGAAAGTGTGGTTAAGACTGTAATAGGTAGGTTGCCAACCCCGGTAATCACTGCAACTCATGCTAGTCCTTGGAAGTTTATCTCAGCAATATGTTTGCTTTAGAGCTCTGGTTTCCCTCAGTTTGGGTGACAGTGCCTGTATCAAGTTCTAGGAGGACGTTTGAGGGGGAAATGTCTCCTTCCTTGAGGCTTTTTCTTATCTCTATAACCTTTCTACCTTACATAATTCCCTACTGAAAACATCTCTTCCTCACTTATGCTAGGATTAACACTTCAATTAACATTTGAGTGACAGAGAAAGTTTTCGAATTGCAATCCCTCTTGCTCTTACGTGATTCTACCCACTTTTCTGATAATTCTGATAGGAGAATTTAAACTTTGGATTCTTCTGCAGTGTTTTCTTGCAAATCCCATTTGTCTAGTTTCTTATTCTTTCCCCCAACTGCCAAAGATTCTTCCTTGACAAACTCATTCGAAAATTCAAAGCTACCCCGAAGGTAAAATCTTTTGTCTGGACAATTGTACACCTCATGTTGCTCTCCTGACATTTGTGCTATGTGCAAGTCAAACTCTGAAACAGTGCCACACTTATTCTTGCATTGTAAGGAGGTTACTTTCCTTTGGAACAACTTTTTCAGGGTTTTTGAAGTGCACTGGGTGTATCCCTCTACCTTGGAGCAGTTTTTACTGGTTCACTTCAATGGTTTTCGTACAAACAAGGGGGTCAATATATTTTGGATTCTACTTTTGATCAATTGGATATCTTGAATTAATAGGTTTCAATCTTGGTATTCTTAATAAATTCAACTGCAAAAAATAGAATGATCACTTATAAATAGGAAATTGTCATGCATGATTCTTCCTTTTACTGTTCTATTTATAAATGAAAATTTTATACCACTAGTACAAACATTGATACACATTGACAATGTATCATTATTTCTACATGAACTATATATCTTTAGTCAAAATTCTGAATTGTATGCTATTAGTGCCCCTTAAGACCAGATCCTAGATTCACTTTGTCTGACAAATCTGTTTACATGTTTGTCTGTTTGCATTTATTCTCATGGTGTACATATTTTATATGATAAGGCTGATCCCTCTCTTCGTTACATGTACATCAGAACTCACTTTTATTTTGTTTTTCTTTTTTTTTCCCCTTAAAATATAACTTTCAGGATGATACTGCTTTTGAGAAACAGAGTGCTCTTTTTGCTTTGGCAATATCAGATATTGTTCTGATAAACATGTAAGTTTTTAGGTCTAGATTATTGCTTTATAATTGTGGTAGAGACTGAAATAAAAACTGGTATTTATATATAAACAAGGGAGACAAGCTCCTTACAAGCAGAGAATTAAAGCTCTCTGTAACAGTACCAGAGTCCTCACACAAAACTAAAAATGGGAAAAGTTACAAGACCCTCCCACCAGGAAGAAGATAGCCTCCTGGAATAGTAAACAAAAAATCAAAACCAGACCTCCCAGCCTAGCCCCTGGCCTCCTTTCCTCAAAATTCCTCTCCGACCCCATTCTCCTTTCCTCTCATCATTATATTTGCCTCTGCCTTGCTTTCTGGTATGATTGCAGAATCTCCTTGCCCTCCAATCAGCAGCTGCCAGCTGGCATGGCTGTTAGTCACAGCCTCTTCTCCTCCAATTTCTCCAACTAAATGGTCTTTTGGCTTCTTCTCTGCTGCCAATAATTTTCCTCTAGTCTCTCCCCTATTTTTTCCTTTCATACACCCGCAGCCCACCCTTCTTTTTCCTTGAATACACATGGTTCAGGGGTCTATCAAATTGATTGAATGGATCAGATCCAAAGAAGATCCTTGGAGTTGGGCATTATGCTGGGTTATTGAAAAGTTTGTTTGCAAAACTATTCACTCCCAACCTTTTTGTGCACAGTCCTTGAGAAACTACATTGCTTAGCAGCAGTCTAGGTAGAATTGCACATGTTTTGGTCTAACTTGGTGTATAGCATATTTGTTCCAATAACTTATGTTTTTAATAATCTTGCGCATAACCCATGTACTTGAAACTTAGGATCAATGACATTGTATATCAGTGAGCACGGGATGGAACATATAGTAAATTTCATAATGGGAGATGTAAGAGTAGATGATATGCATAAATGCCTTTTCCTTTTTCATTTTCTATAGATGTGTACTTAGCAATCCTTCCAAATACTTTTTTTCTCTCCCCTTCTTTGGAATCAGATTAGTAGTCAGATTTAATTGGAAAGTAAAAAGAACTGTTTCATGGGTTATGGGAGCTTACAGGAGACTTATTCAGACAAACTTTAATCCATTTGGGACAATTACTGATGACTTCAATTTATTAACAGGTGGTGTCATGATATTGGTCGAGAACAAGCAGCCAATAAACCTCTTTTAAAAACAGTTTTTCAGGTAGTTTGCAGCCATGAATTTGCCTCTGGTTGTTATTCAATATTTGAGTTTTCACACTTTGGTCTTTCATTTATCTGTAGGTCATGATGCGTTTATTCAGTCCCCGCAAGACGACTTTACTTTTTGTTATACGTGATAAAACAAAGGTCTACAACCCTTGGTCCTTTCTTGAGAACACACCCTTTTTTTCTATTTAATGTTTTATCATGTTTCTGGCTGTCTATGCAGACCCCAATTGAACATTTGGAGCCTATTCTAAGAGAAGATATTCAAAAGGTGTTATTTCCCTCTAATTTCTGAGATTTTTCTTTGTTGTGATTTCTTCTTTTTCTTCAGCATCATTTTTATTGTGATATGAATTCCTCAGATTTGGAATGCAGTTCCAAAACCCCAAGCTCATAAACATACTCCTCTTAGTGAATTTTTTAATGTAAGAATATCTCTCTATTTCCCCTTTTCATGTGTCTCCATAACTGTTTAAGTATATATTGTGGATGCATGATTATTGACTCTTCAAATGAAGGTGGAGGTCACTGCTTTGTCAAGCTATGAGGACAAAGTGGATAAATTTAAAGAGGAGGTACCCTTTCATGACTTTTAGGAGTTTGTACAGGCCTGCTTTTTCCTTATTCTGGAGTTATTTCTAATTTCTATTACTTTCGAACCTGGTCAAGGATTCTTCTGGTTGATAATTTTCTGCCTATAAATATCTATAAATATGAAATTTCTAAAATTTCTGCATTGGACTTTTTCCATTTTGGATTCTTTCTCTATCTGGGCTACAATATAGATCACAGGGTTACACTCTCTCATACAGGTTGCTCAATTACGGCAGCGTTTCTTCCATTCTATAGCACCTGGAGGTCTTGCTGGTGATCGGCGTGGTGTTGTGCCTGCTTCTGGATTTTCAATTAGTGCACAGCAAATATGGAAAGTTATACGAGAGAACAAGGATCTTGATCTTCCAGCTCATAAGGTTTCCTATTATCTTATTTTTGGGATGTAACAATGGTTTGGTCTTCTTATTGATTTACCATTTAATTTTGCAGGTAATGGTTGCAACTGTCCGTTGTGAAGAGATTGCTAACGAAAAGCTTAGTTGCTTATGCTCTGATAAGGTGCTCATTTATATCCCTCCATTGTAAGTTGCACAGTTGTTTCTTAAAATCAGCCGTCACATGAATGAATTTGGCTTAGGATTGGTTGGAATTGGAGGAAGCTGTTCAATTAGGTCAAGTACAAGGTTTTGGGGAAAAGCTGAGCTCCATTATTGATGCTTACCTTTCACAGTAAGTTCCAGTTGCTGGAGGACTTTAGCATTTAAATCCAGGATAAACTTATGTTCAATAACTACTTGACTTGCTGTTTGATTTCTGAGGTCAATCAACTTGTTCCTCATAACTCCTGTGTATGGTTTATGTGTGTCAAAGCAGTGTAATAATTTATCAAATTAAATCTAGACGCATTTTGGACTACACAGGAGGTCTACACTGCTTTGCTAAATTTATTTACCCTATTCAGAGTTCTCATGACATAAGGTTGTGGAAACAGAATTTCTGGTTCTTTGCAATTGTTTCAAAAGATATGGGGTTGAATGGTAACATTCCTAATAAAAAAGGAAAGAAAAGCAGATTGGTTGAAAGTGTTTTGTGTGCATTTTGTCCTTTGAAGTTGATAAGGATGCAACTTGTTACTCAAAAAATTTTGTTTACTCCGGGGGGAGTATAGTTTTCCATATCATAGTCTTGGGTAGAATTTCAATCTTTTTTTTTTTTTTTTAATATGCTGATAAAATGCTTTCAACAGATATGATGCGGAGGCAATCTTCTTTGATGAAGTTGTGAGAAATGCAAAACGAAGGCAATTGGAGTCAAAGGCATTGGATGTAAGGCTGCCTGTTACCTTTTTATGGCTTTATTACTAAATTTAGTTTTGATTCATTTGGGCTGAATTTTGATACAGCAGCCATGGGCTGTTGAAATAAACTTAAGCCTCTTCGAAAGCCTCAAGCTAAGTTAAATAATTCCTTTGTTTTATTGAATTAAAAAGAAAATTTTATTAGGGATAAAAGAGAAGTACAACTGGGAGGAGAATAAGGCATCCTCCAAAAACACTATAGAAGACACAGAGCCAAATAGGCTTAAAAATGGAACAAAGCTTTCTAACCTCTCTGCATATCAGAAATGGAGACTCCTTGAAAACAAGCTCTTGAGCAGAGCACCAAATAAAAGCTATAAACGCAATCCTGCCCCATAGCAAATGTTAGGGGAAAGAGATGCCCTTGAAAATGCAGGCTTTCTACTCCAACCAAATAAACCGCACACTGGCTCAAAATTTTGTCCTTCTTGTTCTTAGGAAAACCTTTAAAGCAAATCATGAGAAACTGCTCCAATTAACTATTGATCAACAATGCTCTGATATCATGTTGGACTCCCAGTCATCCTAAGATGATAGCAAATATACTTCTTTTTTGAGCTTTCATATATATATATATATATATATATATATATATAGGGTTCATCTAATTCCTTTTTTTGTCAACTTTTCAGTTTGTGTACCCTGCTTATACAACATTGCTGGGGCATCTTCGCTCTAAAGCTCTAGACAATTTTAAGACTAAGCTGGAGCAATCACTAAACAATGGAGAAGGGTTTGCTGCATCTGTTCGTATGTGGACTCAATCTATTATGCTCGAGTTTGACAAAGGATCTGCTGGTAATAGTCAGATAGGGTTCTTCTTCATAGCATGTACATTATATGCATATACCTGTAACTTTATAAGCATGTTTTAGAATTAGTTGACAATTGGAGTGCCAATGCTAGCTTGAATCTCCATTTGCCTGTTGGATTTACATTAGGTGTAATTCCTGCCTTTATAACTTAAACCTTGTCCAGTCCAGACTTACATGGGATGTGGATATTTAAAGTGAAGAAAATTGTTGAGCAACGTGAATCACTACTATTTGTAGGATTTAGATCTGATACTGCAAAGGTTTACATGGGTCGCAAATCCAAGTCAATCTGTGTGAAGAGCAAATATGCAGAATCAATTGAGTATACAATTTTACTTCCAGTCCTTAGTTCTAATGAATTTAAAGGCAATTACATATAGCCAAGATCAAGAGGAAAAGAAATAAGTGCTTCTGAGAATGCATATTACTATGATACTGTTGATTTATTCTATTAATGGAGAGAGTTTATTGTATATGGCCAGTCTCGCCAAAATTTTTCAAGAGCAGATTTTAAATTTGACTTTTAGATTCAGAGTGTAGTGAGTTAGAAGAAGAAATGAGTCCTTCTGAGAATGCATATTACTATGATGCTGTTGATTTATGCTATTAATGGAGAGTTTATTGTGTATGGGTGGTCTCACCAAAATTTTTTGAGAGCATATTTGAAATTTGACTTTTAGATTCAGTGTAGAGAGTTATAAAAGTAATTCTTTAAGCTTGAAGCACAATCTTTTAGGAATTTTCTGTTATTCTTCAATTTTATAGATCTAGAAAGTCTGGGGCCTATCTGCTTTTATGGGTGTTCTATATTTATTCATATAAATAAAAGGAAAGGAAGAGTTTTGCTTACAGGTTGATTTTTAGTCTGTCTACATCTCAGGATGCATCATATAAGCACATCCTTCTGAATACATTTCTATTTGCTTGCCCTAGAGGCACATAAATCACTTTTGTATGGATTTACTTGAAATGAACACTCTATTTCTTCCCAGTCTTCATGTAAACTTTTTTTAAAAATAATTATAATCACTAAAATGCTCGCTCCTATTCGGTGGCTGTTTAATATTAGTCGCACTTTTCAGATGCTGCTGTAAGACAGGCTAATTGGGATGCTTCGAGAGTGCGAGACAAACTTCGTCGTGATATTGATTCACATGCTTCATCTGTGTGCAGTGCAAAATTGTCAGGGATAACAGCTAGTTTTGAGGTAATATTGTTGTCACTATAATGGAGTTTTGCTTACATGTTGATTTTTAGTCTGTCAACCACTAAAATACAAGTATCTTTTGCAGAAACAACTGGCCAAGGCTTTGACTGAGCCTGTAGAGTCCCTCTTTGAAGCAGGTGGAAAGGACACCTGGCTTTCAATAAGAAAACTTCTTAAACGTGAGACTGAAGCTACTGTATCAGAATTTTTAGCTTCCATTGCTGGTTTTGAGTTGGATGAAGAAACAGTTGAAAGAATGCAGCAATGCTTAAGGGAAAATGCAAGAAAAGTTGTGGAGAATAAAGCAAGAGAAGAAGCTGGAAAGATTCTGATTCGCATGAAAGATAGGTAACAGTATTTTAAAGATAGCTCTTCTGTGTCATTTATTTGGTATCAAGGATTTAAATTTCCATATGCATCACTTGATGCGAATGCGACATCTCGATTGGGGCGGCCACCGTAGTCGTATCACTCTACAATTGCGGACCGCATTGGCCCGCATTAGCTTGCAATACCGCAACATGACCGCAACCGCGACCATGATAGTACTTTAAAACCTTGTTTGGTATATTTGGTGAATCCTGGGTTTGCATTGTAAAAGGCATTATAAAAATTGATTGATTATTTAAGTTTTGGGACTTGGGATTAGTAAGTATCGAAGCAAGTCATGATGCTGTGCTATGTTTGTATTCATTGATGTCTTTGGTTGGAGTAGAATGCCAGAATTTCCAAGCAGAAGTTTCTGTCTATTACTGACTGAGTTGTTTTGGCATTTTTCTATGTTCTCCCAGTGTGTATTCTCAGGGCGTTTCTTTGTTAGACAGGCAGAGGGACGTTGCAAATTTTCGATTTGTATTTATCCATTTAAAAGGGGTAGAGGAAGACCTAAGAAAACATTAGGTGAAACCGTTAAAAAAGACCATGCTCTCAGTGGTTTTACTAAAACTTTGGTTTCTGATAGAGCCCAATTGTTTCATTCGATCCATGTAGCCGACTCCACTTAGTGGGATAAGGTTTGATTGTTGTTATTTTTCTTTGTTGTTGTGTAGGAGGATGCCCTTTTCTGTCTTTGTACTTTTCTCTTCTCTCACGTCAACTAATTTTTCTTTTCTATCATGAAGAAAGAAATTGCACTATTCCAGATGAATGCCATTCATTTTTGGGTTAATTTGGTGGCTTACTGGTTTTTGTAATAAAATTTCAGGTTCTCTTCGATGTTCAATCATGACAATGATTCACTCCCTAGAATTTGGACTGGGAAGGAAGATATCAGAGCTATTACAAGGGATGCTCGCTCTGCGGTAATTGATAGCAACTTCAGTGATAGTTTTTCAGCTTGCTTATACTTGAAATTATATTGGAAACTAGTTTTTGTTTATCCCTAAATAAATATCTTCTACTACCATGTATCAGTCGCTTAAGCTTCTATCAGATACTGCTGCTATACGCTTGGATGAGAAGCCAGATCCAATTGAAAGTGTACTTCATTCATCGCTCATGGATGGAACTGTTGCTGTTACATCTTCACAAAATACAAGTAAAGGAGCTTCTGTTGATCGGCTGGCCTCAAGCACATGGGAGGAGGTAGTATATAGTAATATTTGTGGTTTCCCTTGATAATGTTGTATTCAAAATTATTATATTTGAGAATCTGCCACAAATGTAGGTTTCCCCAAAAGATATAATTATCACTCCAGTCCAGTGCAAGTCTTTGTGGAGACAGTTCCAGGGAGAAACTGAGTATACAGTTACCCAAGCTATTTCAGCACAGGTAAAACCATGAGATTCTATTCCTGTGTCTACATTTTTCTCTTTCCCTTATTTGAATTTTTTCTGCAGTTTTAACCTACTTTTCTGGCGTATACAAAATATGAAATCCTCAGGCACTATTGCCACCTAATTGTTAATGCTTTGGTTGAAATTAGGACCTACATAATTATATGCTTCATGTGTTTGTGCGTTGAGACGGAGAGAAGGTAAGAAGGATGTGAGTGAATACGCAATTTATAACCTTGCATGATTTTTTTTTTTTTTGGGGTGGACAACAAGAATCCTCCATAAAGCCAAACAGTTCATAGAGTTGGAATTGGTTATTGGTGTTACATCCATAATTGAATGTTATATGTATTGCATTTTAGTTTTCATGTATCCTTATCCAATGCATTCAGAATCCAGAAAAAAACTAGTCATTTTCCAAGGTCTTCAAGCATACGGATTTGCAGCAAATAGTAGGTGGAAGTAGAAATACATCACTCCTGCGTTCCCACACTGGAAACAGTCCAGCCTCTAAATTATGATATACGAAACTTCAGGCATGAGAACTGAAATGCAATAAATATAACATCAGTACATTACTGTTATTTTTTTTGTCCTTTTGTTTTACCTCGCTGCAGTTTCTAAGCAAATGTCATTCATCTCCTTTCTCTTTGCCTTGGCACTTATCCAATTCCAGGCAAACTTATTAAGGTGCTATTTCCTTTTCTTTTTCTTTTTGGTTGTGGGTTCAGGAGGCCTACAAGCGGAGTAACAATGGGCTACCTCCTACGTGGGCAATAGTGGCAATGGTGGTACTTGGTTTTAATGAATTTATGCTGCTTCTAAAGTAAATATCACTTTCTAAAATCTTGAACTTTTTAAATTTAAATATTAATTGTTGTTTTCGTGTTTTGTTGGGCCCTAGTTTCCTCAGTTCAATAATTATATATACTAACTCTTTATGTGAAACAGAAATCCTCTCTACCTGATGGTTATATTTGTTGGCTATCTAATTGGGAAGGCCATCTGGGTCCAAATGGACATACCTGGAGAGTTTCGAAATGGCACTGTGAGTATGAGTGGGCTTTTTCCTTTTACTTACCCTCTGCAGCAGTTGGCTGCTCAATTCTCTGTGATGGTTTTTCTGTCGACTTGCCGTATGTTTGATATGGGGGTAAAAATGAGGATAAATGAAACTCATTCCATGAAAATTTACTCCCATATAAGTGAATGATTCTTACAATCATGCTATGTGCACAGCTACACACTAATTAGAGATAGGAGATTGTTTGTCATTTCACTTCAGAAAATAACACAACATGCTGCAACACAAAAGATTCTGCTATTCACTAAATATAATTAGGGTGAGTAGGATTTAATAGTTCAAAAATTCCTATTACCATTGACTTTGTTTTGTTGGAAGTGAATTGTAAGATTAGCAATTATAAATATGACATAAGAACGGCCGGTTGAATGATGTCAGCTACCAAGGTGACCAGCAATGTCTGAATTTTGTCCACTCATTCATTTTGTTTGCAGCTGCCTGGACTACTATCCATTTCATCAAAGTTTCTTCCCACATTTATGAACCTTCTTAAACGTCTTGCTGAAGAAGCTCAGGGGTATTCAAATTCTGAAGGAACAGGAGCCCAAAATTCAGCTGCTCAGATATTCAGAAATGAAGTGCAAAAGCCCAACATAGTATCAAGCTCAATCTCCAGTTCGTCTGTATCTAGTGTTGGATCATCTGGTGGTGATAATGAATACTCAACCACAAACTTGTCTCACAGGCGAAGAACAAACGTTCCAGAAGCTGAATTTTCGTGACAATTCACTTGCACAAGGTTGGCATCAGAATAGGTTATACACCAATTAGGGTACTTTCCCACAGGAGTTTGTATTGCTTGCTATATATGAAATGAAGCAAAAGTGACAGTATTTTTCTTTTCTTGTGCCCACTCCTTTCTATTACTATTTGTACCCAGCAACGTTAAATTATTTGATACTATATTAAAAGGAGGACCCCTATTTGGGTTCTACAACTCTAAAATGTGATCGTGGTTCAATAGTGACGGAATAAAAATATTAAAACAACTAATTTTCCCAGTCTTTTTAGCAGCTGGAAAATTTGTTTAGATGATTTTATTCCCACTTTATGAACATATGAAATTGATAATGATCCTCACTGAGAAGTCATTTTCGCAGTAAGGGCCGTTTCTAACACAGCCACATTTGCTTTTCTCCCACCATGTAAACATAAATATTTTAGTAATAAGAGGGACCAAAATTGTGCAATTGCAAAAGTAGAGACTACAAGTGTAATTAACTTTCAGTTAAATTTTAAAAAATAAACTGTAATTTTACAAATTTATTGTTTATTATTTGTTTTCTGATCTTTTAGGGTTTATAACTATTTTTTTAAAATTAGAAGTGGAACCCAAGATCTCTATCTTAACTGTCTCTCACCTCTATCACTTGTGCAGATTTTAGTAGTTTTATGCGGTGAGTAAAATGAGAACTTCATTAATATTGGTAAAATACAAATTACAAGACCATTGGCGGGGGACAAAGATTAGTAAGGCATTCAAAGAACAAATAAGGACTTTTTTTTGTCCTTACTCATATTGAAGTTGTCCTTTTGCAGTAACATGTTTTTGTGAGAAAGTTTGAACCTCTTACATTATAAAGGTCTCCGCAAACAAAGAAGGACTTTAAAAGATAGAATAAGGAACTCACATAAAAAAAGAGGGCTACTTCAGTCTGAATGATGACATATGAATTGAAACTAATGCAACGGGTGTTAATTCAATTGCCAAACATGACTCCACCACTAACCCAGTCCCGCAGACATTTCTAACACAAGGCTGAAGATGGATGCCAGTAATATTCGAAACCACTCTGGATCCATCATGTGGAAAGGGCAAAAAAAAAAAATCATTTCTATATACAGATGTGAAAGTTCAATCGATAAAAATACTGTCCTAAAAATCGGTTTAATAAGATCAGCAGAACATCAATTGGATCTCATATTGGTCCAGTTCAAATTTTCAAACTGTTCTAGCGGTTCAATTGTGCAAAATTAGTGAAACCAATTCAACCATCTAAAATTTGGATTTAATTAGGAGATTTGATTTTGATACACTTATAGTAAAAAAAATTTTACACTATCATTCATTCATATCTTACTTAGTATTTAACTTTTTAAGTAGTTATTATCTTAATTAATTTTTTTAAATAATTTAATAATTTATAATGAGATGATAATGTAAAACTTTTATAGTCAATAAAAATTAAACTCTTAATTAGGTCAAAAATAGACTGGGTTGTCAATTTTAACAATGACCCATGTTATTTTCAAGTTATATGGCTCAAAATTGTTTGAAAAAACTAAATAAATTGAAGAAAAATAAACAAAATGTTCTAAATCTCTGAACCCCACAGTAACTTTATTAACGTTCTATATTGTGTCACATATCACATAATGTGTAACTATTATTGTCCTATTGAGAATTGGATGGGGAAGTAAAGGATTTCAAAGTTTCAAATTGTCTTCGCAACAATTTTGGGAGACAAAAAGACACGCTCCATAGCCGATGGATAATGTGTGGACTTGTGCAGAAAAATATGGATTAACCCTATACAAATCCAGAGGTAAATATCATAGTGCAGAAAGATGCAAAATAAATTTTTGTTTCTCTAACTTTATATGTATATGTAGCATTACCCAACATTTAAATTATTAGCATATTGAATCTACATTTCCCTATTAAAATTAAGTATCCCAAAGACACAACTATATCGATTATACAAGTTTGAGTTCTAAAGAGTAGCATTAGCAAAACATTATGAGAGAAAGCCAAGTTCCGTTCCTGAAGGCTCTCGCCCAAAATAAAAAAAGATCTCAAATTATGGGACAAAATTAACAAAGAAAAGAAGAGGTGTGGACCAGAAAATTATCTGTTAGCCCAGAACTCCCAGGGGACCTGGTTTGATATTATTTCAGAACTTTTCAGGAAACCAATATGAAAAATATTAGAGAATGGTCAACCTCCAGGTAGCATGAGACAGCAAGAGGATCGAGTGCTTGAGTTTCCTAATTGTGCCTGGCTTGGATGTATGTTAGGTGTTGCTTGCTTGTATGGCTATAGATCATTTAGTGTGCATTTATATTAATTTATTTTATAATTAAAATTTTATTGATAAAATTTTTGATAAAAAAAAATAATTTTTTTTTAAAAAGAAACTATTTCAAAACATGCACTAAAGGTGGTGAATTTAATGAAGGATTGTTTTCTTTTCTTATATCACTGTTAATTCTGGACCCAGATGTGACACGTATATGCGTTACTGTGAGTAATATTTTTCTACGGGTAATATCTACACTAATAATAAAATGTAGATTACAAGTTTTGGTGTCCACTTTTAAATGCCTACAACACCGCAAGCTAAGAATGTAACTTTGTAGAACTAAAGCTCATGACATACAACAGTTTCAACCGCAATTACCCACTTCTCTCACTAATATGCAATTTTCTTGAGAATTATGGTTCTTTCCTAATAATTGAACACTTTGCATCTTTCTCCCCAAAAATATTTTTTAATATTAGAATCTAAAACCAATTAACATTTAGTTTTTAATATTGTTATACCTTTAACAAAATTGAATTTTCTGTGTGTATCCGCCTTGTGGGTGCATCTTCTAGTGTTAAAGAAATACATTATCATCTACACTCGGCAAGAAAGAATCTCAGTTCAATTCAGTCAAAAAGTATCGAGTCAGACAAGAAACAGTACACTAATAATTACAACTATATTTACCCAGCAACTGCAGTTAGAGAGAGCTTCCCCACAGCCATAATCACTAACAGGAATAGTCTTCCTCTCACTGCTGAGAGAGATGACAGATCATGCAATTATGCAAGCAAAAGCCACTTGTATTAGTATAATTTGTCGCATCCTACATTGTGGATTTGTTAAATGAAGCACCAAACATAAACGTGAAGTGAATATATTCTATCATACCAGCGAACATTGTCTCCGAAGACACCTATCTTACACACCCTATCCAGGCCAGTTCCTTTTTCCTGCCAGGGAAAAACTTCCAATCGAGGGCAAGTGTGGTTATGTTGTGTTTATTGCAAATTTCTTCGGTAAGGTAAATTGATACAGAACGCTGGCACAGGAAAATTAGTATTGGAAACTTTTCAGCATTATCACAAGTTCCATTCATGTAAACGAACATTTTCTCTTCAAAAAATGGACTTGCAGCTAAGAACTTACTAATTCAATCCCATGGTTGTTTCTTCTTGCATAGGCTGCGTAATTTAGAAACTGTTAGGTCGGCACCCCCAAACCCATCCACCGTAGCACTTGCCAAAGGGAACTCAGCTCTAGATGTCAAACTGCAGGAAACAATTAAAAATAAGCAACAGTTCTAAGATACACCATTAAAAAAAAAAAACAGAATTCTAATGATATTAAGGAACTTCCAATCAAGACATGCAGTAGCGTAAACCCATCCATTACATGTTCATTGAATTTCTAAGAACAAAGCAGTCACCTGCTCCGTAAAACAACACACGGCATGCCCACCCGTCCTGCACCATCTACTCCAGATTTGCTTCCTGCAACAAGGACACAGTTGCAGACAGGTAACCCTGCATATTCGGCTCCCGCACGCAGTGCAGCCACAATCTTATCTAGACTGGACAGATCATCAACAAATTAATTAAATAATTGACCACAATGTTACTATTTGACTCTGTAATTATTATCCCAATCAATCAGTAATTTGACAATTGACAAGCTGTCAAATGCTAATATATGAACATAAGTTCATGTTCCTGTAGGGTTAAAAACTATACTGTTTCAGAATAGCTATAAGTTGACAGATAAAGATAATTCAATATATCTAAACATATCCATCAGAGTTTAAGGAACCACTTTTTTAACTTTCATTCATAATTATTGACTGAATAAAAACTCAAGTATGAAGAGAAATTAAACACCAAAACTACACCAGCTGACAGAGCACAACGATTACGTAAATCTAAAGGAACACTTTTAATCTGTTGCCTCCATAGCGTTCCTTCAGATTTTCAGTTTCGTGCCTATAGTTATTTGGCTTGGCTCATCTAGTATCACCTGCCACCAAAAATCTTGGGTATGATCACCTTGTGCAACACAGCAAGGCATACTTCACCTCGCTTAAAGGAATGACTGTTTGTCATTGCCCAAGAGCCATAGCTCAAGTGTCACTAAGTTTCTTTGGAGACCTCCTAATCCTGAGGTCAATTCCCAACCAAGCTGCTTTGCCTACACTTTAGCCTACCCTCCCCCTCTCTACATCAGCTCTTAGACCTCCTTTGTAACCCCCAAAAAAAAAAGGAATGACTGTTTTCTTTTTCATTTTAATTTGGTTGGTGCTAAAAATGCCGTTTTTGGCTTTAATTTATTTTTTATAGAAAAAAAATTTAGTAGAGGAAAAATGTCATATTTTGGCTTTTAATTTTATGTTCCCATAAGTTCTAAATGTTGGCTTTGATTGAAATAACCCAGTCAAGTTAGGTGTCAAACAATTAAGACCAAAACCCAACTGCATTTGTTAAACAAATT
Source organism: Castanospermum australe (assembly GCA_019955255.1). NCBI lineage: Eukaryota > Viridiplantae > Streptophyta > Magnoliopsida > Fabales > Fabaceae > Castanospermum > Castanospermum australe. The sequence goes on from NSJW01000802.1 coordinate 817,148, forward strand.
CAGGAATATAAAATTTAAGAATGAAGGAAAAGAACAAAGCCCATGATAAGAGATCAAAATTAGTGAATGGAGAAATGAGGTATTTTTTTTTTTGTTAAAAAATATAAGAGAATCAGATAATTCAGTTATAAATGATAATTATTGCTTTTGACTTTTACGCTTAATTACAAAATAAAGCTTCTGTGTTTTATATTATTAATGTCTACATTTTAGATATAAAACCTTATTTTGACTCTATAACTTTCAATGTTGCTAATAGAATCAACCTATCTTTCATAGAAAATTTGTAGAAATAATCTGAAGTAGCAATATATTCATTTGTAATTTTGTATAAAATGAGCATGCACCTTTCCTTTCTCTGTGAGCCTAGGTTTTAGGAGACTAGGCACCTTAAGGTATTTTTGGATGGAGAAGAGAGGAGGGAAAAGAAAGGATTTAGGTAAAATATTATCTTGTTTGGGAATTTTATAAAAGGAGAGGAAGAAAATTAGGGATTTTCATGTGATCCTCTGAAACCCTCTCTTATAAATTTTTAGAAATTCCTCCAATTTTAAAGGATTTTGAAGGATTTTAAATGCTCAAACAAAGGGAAGGAAAATCATTATTTAACCCCCAATTCTCTTCCCTTTCCTTTGATTTCTTCCCTTCCCTTCCCTTCCCTTCCCCTCCAAACATACCCTTAGTGAACCTTGTACCTTAAAAACTATGAAGCTGACACATACACATTTTCAAGTTTCTTTCCTGATAGTATGGATCCCTAACAGAATGCACATAAAAACAAAATTAACAAACAGGACCAAGATATTTTATTTTGTTTTTATTTTTTATTTTTGCAAAAATTAGTGGAGAAAATGAACTAACCTTTCAGATAAGCTGGTATCAATTTCAACACTCAACTTTAGCATGGATGCTACCTCCTTTGCTATTCTTTGTCTCTCAGCCGAAGCTACCCCAAAACGGCAGAAATGAAAACACCCTTAGCAAACAACCTTCAGCACTAAAAAGGCACGCATGAAACGACACATACATAATGAACAACTCAAAGTGTATACCTGCTCTTTTGGCTTCCTTGGCAAGCTCTTCATCCAAACCAGAAGAAAGTACCTTTCCTGAAACAAGTTGGCCATATAAACTTTGCTCAACCTCCTTATTTCCCACAATCATTACCTTTAAACTTCGATCATTACCAAGCTTTTCCATAATGGTCCTAAAAGTTTTAATTAACACAAACAAAAAGGAAGGAAATATTAGTGTTCTCTCATTCTCATGGGAAAAAAAAAAAGAAACTGGAAGCTGAACAAACAAAGAGTAAGGATCAAGCTAAGAGATTGTGAACCAAAAGGCCCCTCAATAACTGAAGTTTTTATTAAGTTAAAAGAATACCCATCGTATAAAAATATAATGTTATTCACATCTGTACTAGCTAGTCATACACCATGCAGCTTTACTAAACTTAGTTTAGTCCTCAAATAAGATGATTTCCAATTATAGGATAAGAAAAAACTTAAATAAAGAGAAAGAAAAGAATGAAATATCGAGAGAGAGAGAGAGAGAGCATGAAGATAATGATTGAGTGGAAAGGTGTACTAATTACGTGGCCTTTAGCCATACCAGATATGTATATTTTCAAAGACTATCATACCTTCACTAAAGTATTCCAGAAATAAGAGCACTTTTGATGACTTAATAGTCCTCTTAAAGCTGGAGTGTACATATCTTATGCTGCTAGTTTGTTTCAAATAAAACAAATCCAAGCAAACCCCAACACCACCCCCTCCACCACCCCAAAAAAAAAACAAAATATTTTGTAAGCAAATCAACAAGCTGAGTTTCTGAGGGATCAAGAACATCTCTAGATAATGTCCACAAATCATATTTCAGTGGTAATCATATATCATCATCATAGTTAGTACCATTGTAAAGCTTTGGAAGTTGGGACTAACTAGAAGTACCTGGCAATATTATTACCACTTTTACTGTAGGCTGTTAATATTACCACTGGAATTCCTTCATTATATGCGTCATCAATGAACCTGTCAATGGAGACAATTACTCTATGTTAAGGAATACAAACAAATTAAAGTGTCACAAGCATCCAAGTTCCTAAATTTATGAAATTTCTGGGAAATATGTTGTTGATATTCTGTTGATATTATCTGATTTGCATAATCTGTAGTTATTAGTAATTAGGATTTGTAGGATATGATTTGATTGTATTTCTGATTTGTTGCCTTTGATTTAGGGATTGTAACATTTGATTTAGGAATTGTAATTAGCTGACCTATGTATATAAATATACATCTGCTAAGGATTTTTCCTTAAGCAATTCACAAATCATTCTCAAGTTGGTATCAGAGCAGGCTCGGTCCTGTCTCTGCTTAGTCTCTCTAGGTCTGCGTTTCAAGTCAAAACCGACCTTGTTTAGTCACTGTTCCGCCACTGTCAAGGCAGGAACATCGTCTTCTTCTCCTACAGTCAGTATACTGTATTGTGTACCGGCCAGTGTCCTGTTCCACCGTTTCCGCCACTGTTCCGATCTGCTTTTGTTCTGCCACTGTTCCGATCTGTTTTTGTTTTGCCGCTGCTCCAATCTGCTTCTGTTCTGCCACTGTTCCGATCTGCTTCTGTTCCGCCACTGTTCCAATTTGCTTCTGTTCCGCCACTGTTCAACCAAGTCGGAACCCGCCAGCGTTCTGATCTGCTTCTGCTCTGCCGCTGTTCAACCAAGTCGGAACCACTGTTCCGCCACGATCAACCAAGACAGTGTACTGGCCATCTCCTCCGACCGGCCAGATCCTTGAGCGCCGTCACCGGATCTCGATTCACGCGCCCGTACACGCCTCCACAGCTGCCAGCGCGTGTAGCTCACGCGCCTAATTCCCGACATCCGTTCACGTCGCCGCCGGGCCCGTTCGTCTCGTCGGCGCCCCCTGGTTCTGTTCTGGGGGTCAGAAGCTCAGATTGCGCCATCTTCTGTCAACGCGTGTAAGCCACGTGCCATCTCCGATCTCCGATCGTCTCGCCGCCAGTTTTGTTCAGCTTGTCGGTGCCACCTAATTATGTTCTGGGGTCATGGCTTCTGCATCTGATTTGTCATGTGTCACCTCTGAATTCTCAAAAAGGGGCCTTGTTTCTTTTTCTTTTTCTTTTTCTGGCAGCCCCACCATAACGTCAGAAAAACTCAATGGTAAGAACTATTTAGACTGGTATGCTGCTGTTGATATTTGGTTTTTAGGTCAAGGACTCTCTGAGCATCTGACTAAGAAGGCGGAGGACATCCCTGCTGATGAGAGGGACCAATGGAAGAAGACTGACTATCAGTTGGTATCCTTACTTTGGCAGTCCATTGATCCCAAACTGTTAGTGCATTTTCGCCCCTATAAAACTTGTCATGACATATGGAAGAAGGCTCGAAGCATCTACTCTAATGATGTCCAACGTTTGTACGATTCTGTTCATAATCTAGCAACGCTCCACATGACAGATCATGACCTGCCTTCATATCTGAACAAAGCACAGTCCGCGATTGAAGAAATCAAGTTGATACTGACCAGTGACAACCTCCAGCAGATGTTAGATAAGCTTGATAACATGTATATGGTTTTTGTTCTCCATGGTCTTCATAAAGATTTTGAATATGTTCGGAATCAAATCCTGACAAATGCAAATATTCCTACCGTGGAGGATCTCATTAATTGATTGTTGCGAGTTCCTTCTCCAGATGCAGCGTCTGGAATTGGTTCCCAAACAGGTTCAGAGTCTTCCGCTTTTGTTTCTGCGGACCGTGAAAGTCGCGGTCGTGGTTGTGGTCGTGGTCGTGGTGGTGGTAGAGGTGGTCGTGGTTCTGGTGGTCATCCTCAATGTTCCTATTGTAAACGCTTGGGCCTTACTCAAGCTTGTTACATATATATGTTACCCTCGGGCCCCGAAGAGACTTGGTGAAAATATCAGCTAGTTGATCACTAGAATTCACAAATGAGGTAGTTATTTCTCCGGAGAGGATCTTTTCACGAATAAAATGGCAATCAATTTCTATATGTTTAGTTCGCTAATGAAAGACTGGGCTGGAGGCAATGTGCATGGCTGCTTGATTATCACAAATGAGTTTCATGGGCCCTATTTTGCAAAACCTTAATTCTTGAATCAGTTGTTTCAACCATATAAGTTCACATGTAGTGAGTGCCATGGCTCGATATTCTGCTTCTACACTTGATCTAGCAACTACATTCTGCTTTTTACTTTTCCATGAGACGAGGTTGCCTCCAATGAGAACACAATGCCCAGAAGTCGACCATCTGTCACTAGGAGATCCTGCCCAATCTGCATCTGTATATGCAACAATGTCTGTATGGCCTCTATTCTCATAGATCAACCCCTTTCCAGGAGAACTTTTAATATATCTCAAAATTCGAAAATACTGCATCCCAATGGTTGTCACAGGGAGAGTTAAGAAATTGACTCACAACACTAACTGCAAAAGATATATCTGGTCTAGTTATAGTGAGATAGTTTAATTTTCCCACTAGTCTTCGATACCTTCCCGGGTCTGAATAAGGCTCCCCCTGATTCGGTAGAAGTTTAACATTCGGATCCATTGGAGTATCAATTGGTTTACAATCTAGCATTCCAGTTTCTTCTAAAATATCAAGGGCATACTTCCTCTGAGAGATAGCAATGCCTGTTTTTGATTGAGCCACTTCAATCCCGAGGAAGTACCGCAATCGGCCTAAGTCCTTAGTTTGGAAGTGTTGAAACAGGTGTTGTTTTAGGCCCCTGATGCCATCATGATCATCTCCTGTAATGACAATATCATCTACATAAACCACAAGATAGATGCATTGATTAGAAGAGGAGTGTTTATAGAACACAGAATGATCTGCTTTACTACGAACCATGCCAAATTCCTGCATGACTTTACTAAATCTTCCGAACCATGCCCGTGGAGACTGTTTAAGGCCATATAGAGATTTGTGTAACCTGCAGACAAGACTCAACTCCCCCTGAGCAACAAACCCAGGTGGTTGCTCCATATAAACTTCCTCCTCCAGGTTACCATGTAGAAATGCATTCTTGATATCCAATTGATAGAGAGGCCAATGGTTCATGGCAGCCATCGATAAGAATAGACAAAACAGAAGCCATTTTAGCAACAGGAGAGAATGTATCTCCATAATCAAGGCCAAATATTTGAGTATAGCCCTTAGCCACAAGGCGTGCTTTTCAAACGGTCCACCTGTCCATCAGGGCCCACCTTGACAGTAAAGACCCATCGACAACCAACTACAGATTTCCGGGAGGGGAAGGAACAAGAGCCCATGTATGATTGGAATCCAAAGCTGCCATCTCGTCAATCATGGCCTGACGCCATCTCTTCGGGGCCCGAGGGTAACATATATATGTAACAAGCTTGATGCATATGACATATATGCACCAGCTTGAGGGGAGTGTTGATATTTTGTTGATATTATCTGATTTGCATAATCTGTAGTTATTAGTAATCAGGATTTGTAGGATATGATTTGATTGTATTTCTGATTTGTTGCCTTTGATTTAGGGATTGTAACCTTTGATTTAGGGATTGTAATTAGCTGACCTATGTATATAAATATACATCTGCTAAGGATTTTTCCTTTAAGCAATTCACAAATCATTCTCAAGTCATGTGAACCTTTAAAAGAATTAAATCCAGCAATTGGAGGACAATTCAATATTGAGAGGCAATGAAAACAAAGAGAAGCATCATAAATGGGACTTCCCTAACCTGAAATCCTTCGTGAATAAATAGAAGACCAACTAACAACTACCAACTCTAAATCTCATCAAGAAAGAAAAGGGAGAATAAACATGAAAGGTACACATCTAGGACTTGCACCAGTAGCTTTACCTCATTTTGGCAGCCCATCATTTCTGTTGCAAACCAAATTTACGCAGTAGACACCAAAATTCTAAGGTAAGTAAAATGCCTAGACCAAAACCACCCTCATTCCTGGGCCTAGAACAAATCTCTCAACTAGCCTAATAATCCCTATTAATATTTAAATTGAGAAAATAAAAATTGCCATTGCCAAGAAAATACCAATGGAAAACCAAAAGTTTCTGATACATAATCACATATATGGTAATAAAATCCACTAGAATTACTAAGTGACTCAGAAAATAACTACAATGTGAGAGAAAGTTGCCTTGGTATGATAACTAAATAGAGACATTTAAGTTTAAAGAGATTGCTCTCCTTAAGGAATCACATGTTTCTCTCCTTAACTGTACCCCCAAAAAAAAAAATATTGCTCTCTATAAAGAAAACACATATATGAGACTCATTCATATTTAATGAATGCGAGATAACTCACTGTTCAACACCAGGTCGTAAAGGTAGACTTTTTGACATCACAAACTCTTCCAACGCCTTTTCCTGCCAATACATAAAGAGTTAAATTGGATGCTTTATAAACTCTGAACATAAGTAAATTGAAAAATCATTTCACTATTTGGGGAAAGGATGTTTAGCTTACTAGGCTATAGAATCCAATTCCTTAGGACTTTAATATTAAAAAAGAATTCATCATATCAATAATTCATGATATCATTTCAATGACAAAGTAAGTGTAGAATTCAGAGGTAAAACATGTTTTGCGAAAAAAAATAAAAAAATAAAAATCCCTCCCTCCAATTGGAATTATTTTCCCAGCTATCTCTATTTTTCAGAGTAGCAGAGCTGAGGATAAGTTATTCCCTAAAAGTCACAAAAACAACAAAAAGGAAGAGAAGTAACATATAATCCCTCTGGACATCCGATGATGACACTCCTTTTAAGCATCCATTGGATCAAAACCACATAAAAACTAGAAAAGCAACCCTATCCAGAGAAGCAACAACCTAGATAGGAGCTTTACCTTTCTGAATGTAAACAGCAAACTTCTCACAAATAGGAGATTAAGTAAGGAGACAAAAGAAAATTTAACAAGTATTTAATATGACAAACAAGAATCCAAAAGCAAACCTTTCTATTTTTTTTTTTTCTCGAAACCAGGATTCATCCAGTAAACCAAGGTAAGATGCCTAATCAAAAGCCTCCCTATCAATAGGGTTTTCAAATTATAAGTATATATTTATTTGAAATTTAATTGACCACCTCTCCCTTCTCCAAGATATGGATTTGTTTGGTTTTCAAATCAAGAAGTCAATCTGAATTAAGAAATACAACAAGTTCGGTTTATGCCATTAAGGTTGATTCTGATGGCCAGTCTCCCCTGTGGCCAAGATTTCCTTTGTTCGCTCTTTGTCTCTTTGGCCATCATCTAGGATTGATCATTGTACCAACTTTACAAAAAAATTGCCTTACTCCAAGGAGATTTTAGTATTTTACATAAGAAGTTTATATGGAGCAACAGCCTGGTTTTGTTGCTTAGGGAAAATCTAGATTAATTTGCTGATTGTGTCTCTCTGTTTATGTTCTGAAACTATTGTTCAGTAGTTTGGTATGATTTGTAATGAGGTAAATTACTCTGTATTCTATCAACACTCTTCACAGGGACAGTGCATCTATTTGGTTGTCTATGTTGATGACATTGTCATTATGGGCAGTACTAGTGATGCCTGGATATGTCAATTGAAGAAGCATCTCTTTGATCATTTTTCAGACTAAGGATTTCAATTGCCTGAAAATATTTATTAGGTATTAACGTGGCTTAGTCTACAGCCAGTTTTGCAATCTCTCAAAGAAAGTATGCACTAGATATCTTGAAGGAAACCAGCATGTAAGACAGCCGATTTATGGACACTCCCATTGACACAAATATAAACCTTGTATCCGTACAAGGGGTGCCACCACCAAACCCTTGGCGGTATTAGATACTTGTTGGGAAATTGAATTATCTTACTATTACTTGACCAAATATTTCTTTTGTTGTGAGCATGGTTAGTCAATTTCTACAAGCTCCATCTGACCATCATTGGGAATTGTGATTTGCATCCTCAAGTATATCAAAAGAGCATCAAGCCAAGAACTGCTATATGAAGATATGGGACATACCCAAGTGATTGGGTTTACAGATGCATGTGAATTGCATCCTCAAGTATATCAAAAGAGCATCAAGCCAAGGACTGCTATATGAAGATGCAACATACCTAGGTGATTGGGTTTACAGATGCAGATTGGGCCAAGTCTTCATCAGAAGTATGATACCAAGAAGCAAGAAGTTTAGGACATACATGGAAAATCCAGAAGCAAGATGTTGCTAAGTTGAGTACAGAAGTAAAATACCAAGCCATGATTTGGTAACCTGTGAACTCATATGGCTGAAACTGTTGCTTCAAGAGTTGAAATTTGGGGAAGTAAAATAGATACAATTGATATGTAACAACCAAGCCACCTTATAGATTGCATCCAACCCGGTTTTTCATGAGAGGATCTATAGAGGTGGATTGCCATTTCATCCAAGAGAAGAACTCGTCATGATGTATCTCGACTAGTTTTGTCAATTCAAATAACTAACTAGCAAATGTATTTAAGAATTCTTTAAGAAGTCATCAGATTAGCTACATTTGTAGTAACAAGTTTGGTGCATATGATTTTATATGCTCCAACTTGAGCGGAAGGGTTGAGATATTAGCAACAATACTTATTATTATTATTATTATTATTATTATTATTATTATTCTATATAAATGTTGTACTTCACATACTTGTACTATTCTTATCCCTATTATAAACCAGACCTCTTAGCGCTAATCACTGACTCACTGACATACACAGAAATAACAGTTTCTCCCTACATTCCTTTTCTCTCTCTATAGGAGTGTTCGTAAATCTTCCTTATGATAGCAACTTCAAATGTTGCTTCTTTTTATAAATAGAAGCATCTGAGCAGATCTAGGTAGCTGATATTTTCTGCTAAATTATTGTCATAGTGAAATATTGGCTTTAAATTCCTAAACAATTAATAATATAAAATCTTTTGATCATATTGATCTACACTGTGGTCACTGAATTTTTCTGTATTAACTGAACAGTTAATTTACTACTCCAATAAATGCTTGAACATAGGAGGATGAAAGGCTTCTCTGCTAGGAGATATGTGTTGCTCTGCTTTAAGTTATGTATTACACTAGAGAGGGATAACAGATCTTCCTTATAAAGATAAGTTCACAGAAGCCAGGACAGTTTAAGCAGGATTTCTGAAGATTCTATGTTCTTCATCATTAACAACACAGTCCTAGTTAATTAAGTGCATGCAATATGCCTCACGGTCCTCATGCACCAAAATAAAAGTACATTAATTATTAGTACTATACCATTCATCAAGATCAGGTGTAAGTACAATACCTTTTCCTGCAAAACATTTTTTGTGAACAGTCCCTTCTCATTTGTGGGTAATGAAGTAGGCCACCCAATCTGCATATTAGAGATAATAAAAGCAGAATATGGCTTAACTAATGCTTGCAACGAAGAAAACTACTAAAAGTTACCAATCAGCTTGGTTTTTTTCCCCTACTATAGATAACAGAAGAACAACTCACTCTGTTAAAATACAAAAATAGCATCTTTTCCTCATCACCAGCACTTCTCCTGGAAAGTTATTAGAAAATGCTTTACAAGCAACATAGGTATTCATATTGACTTGCAGTACTCAATACATTTCAATATTTAAATGAACAAAAGAGGCTTAAATGACATTCACAGCATTTACATGAAACCAAGTGTGCCATCACCTTTTTTCTATTTATATATTCGTGAATAAGTAAATCCATTGACTTATACCCAGTTAGCAAGTGCCCATTTCCCACTACAAAAATCCAACATCACATACATGCATCATAGGTAAGAGAATAATCCAATGAATAAACAAAAACACACCTTAAAAGATCTGAATAGACAGGTTCAGTCCAGTTTGCACAATCAAGCCCAAGCTCTTCAAATGCTGGGAGCACCAAGAGGACAAGTATGTCACACTCATGAGCAAAGAATCCCAAATAGTAATAGGACCAACAATGACAATATGCTTCTTGGCAGTACACACACAGATGATGCATGCCCAATTGCTGATACCTGTATTGAAGGCTTGGCGATTGCCCACGCGGTATGCATCCATAAGGACCCTAAAATAATCCCAAAAAAAAAAAAGCGAAAGAACATGTCAGAAGTAAAACGAAAACACAAAAAAAAAAATCTCTAGAAACAGAAGCAGGGAAGTGAAAACAAAATTCAAATGTATGGAGAGTTCTGATGAAGAGGCGAGGAAAAGAAGAATGACCCATCGACTTCGAGAAGGACAGCGAGTTCTTGAGATGAGTTTTGGTGGTGGAGGCTAGATGGCGAGGAGCAAAAAGCAGAAAACCCAGTGAAGCTTAAAAATTTTCCGGGAAAATTGGAGAGTGCAGGTAGATGGGTGGAGGAAAATTGACAGGAAATGGTTGTGGGCTTGGCAGTGAGAAAGTAGCACGTGTTGTTATTGAATGTGTATGGAAGGCGCAGTGTGTGGAGAACTGAACATGGCGCTGTTTCCATGGCAGTCGCAGTCGCCGCCCGTACGACTCCGGCTTCGGCTTCGGCTTCGGTTTTTTTTTCGGTTCTAACTGTTCAAGCCGCGTGGGTCGCACTGGACCGGATTGAATCCTATTCCCAAGCCTGATATTTTCAAAGCCCTAGCCCCAGGCCTAGTGATTTTTCTACGATGTCGATACTTGATATCCACTTCGAGTGTTTTTTTTTTTTTTTCTAATAAAAGTTAATTTTCCTTTAAATAAACAAAGGTACATACATACAAAATTGAGTATCTGCCAAATCACCAAGCAGATACCAGAAAGTAGTGGATAATTCCATATCCACGTTGCTTAGATGTTCCAAACTCACATGACAACAATCTAATTATATTATATTATATTATATTATATATATATATATATATATATATATATATATATATACCAATCAAGTCATCAAGGGATGGATAACTTTAACTTGCTAAACATAAAAAACTCTTGTTTTACAGTAAAAACTAGTTCAAAAAAAAAGTGAGAACATGACATTTTATCACATTTTCATGTATTGGTTAATGGTTTATATCTTTGAAGCACTTGCTTTGTGTCGTTTCATTTTGTTAATTGATTCTCAAAATTAGCTACTATATGATTATTAAATGAGAAATTATAAATCCTTTTAATAAAATAAATTAATAAATTTTTTAATTACTTAAAAATATTTTTATAGAAATTATTAAATTTTTTAATTATCAAGATATTAAATATTTTATTATTTATTTAATATATTACATTTTAAGTCATTAAAAATATTCTTTAAGAAGATGAATCATTACCCAAAACATTTAACAATGTTAAAAGTGTGTTTATTTGTCATTCTGAAAAAAGAAGGTCATTCCCCGTCATTTCACCACCATCACCATTACCTGTGATTGTCATTAGAGGTATCAATTCATACCGGCTCACTTCGAGCTAATGATTTTTTAAGTCAAGTTGGACCAATAAAAAGAGTTACGCGCTGATATTTTGTTGGCTCAAACAAATTGAGCTAGCTCATTGGTTCAATTTTTTAAATTTTTTTAAAAATTTATTATTAGTTTTAATAATATTTTAAAAAATTATTAAAATTATATTTATTAAATTTTTTTGTATACTCTTAAACCCATCATATTTTTTTATAAGATATCTAATTTTATTATTATACAATATAGATGTTATAATCAGTAAATAATTTAAAGTCATAATATAATAATTAATAATTTGTAATATCATAAAATAATTATCATATATTCATAGATATAATTAGTCATATTCTCATTAAAATTATTAAATTAGAACATAATTAGTATTTTAAAAAAATTACTTTAATGGCAAAAAAATAAAAATTTATTTTCGAGCCATCGGGGCAGCCCAGCCTGATACAAACTGACCTGTTTCGAGTCACTCAAAAATCAAGCTAGGCCGGACTGAGCTAAAATTATAAAAAATATACATTTTACCTCCCAAACTGAGCACATTTGTCATATTAGAGCCATTTTGATACCTCTAATCGTCGTTACCATTGTCCTACCACACCAAAGCATATCATCCCCACCATAAATCATCTTATTGTTGCTAACACCACCACACTACTACCATCCCTATCATTACCACGTTATTTATGTCATTGCTCGATTGTTACTATTACCACCATTACGGAACCTCCTGCTATCACATTAAAATTGTCACATTTCACACTCCTATTATTATTATTATCACTTACGTTGTCATCATCCTTGTTATCACTATAAATCATTATTGTCATTATAAATCATTATGGTGTCACTCCAACCTTCTCCCTAATGATATCATTCCTAATTTTATTGTTGCAATCATGTATACATATAGAAAATAAAGACAAGAAAAATAGATATGGAATTCAACGTGGTTCAACATACAACAAATTATTGGCCTAACATAAAAAAAGGAGAGAAAATTCACTATAATCAATGAAGAACGCAAGTAGTAGCCGCTCAATAGTTAAACCTTAATCTTAAGTGAACTACAGGCTTATATCCATAGGCTAAATAGCAAAAATTTACTATAATCAATGAAAAATACAAGGATTAGCCACTCAACACTAAAACCCAATCCTAATTCCTCACTGTTATTGGGATTGGCTATACTCTATTCCAACCAAAAAAAAAAGGCTTAAATCGACAACATCTTTAACCTTCCTTCTCCAAAAACCTCAAAAAAGCAAGAAAGGCACAATTCTACAACATTTTAAATCTTCCTTCCACCAAAACCTTAAAGAAAAAAAATTTCTTCGGTAGCTAGACAAGGCCTTTACTCTTTAGAAAAACCAAAGAGTTGAGTGTAGTGATTTTGTAAATAATAACTATTTTCACCATTATCGACTTAATGATAAAACTTAGAATTAAAATTCAATGCCTGTAAACGAAGTTATAAACACAAAAGAGAGACACAAGTTGAGTTGAGAAGATCCATGGACAATTAAGCACAAACAAGTCAACAAAATAAATCATTGTTTTCTTACATATTTGGAGTTCGTAAAATAATATTATTGCCACTTGAACTTAATTCACTTAATTGAATTATGCTAAGATTACGATATAGAATGATGAAGAAATTGTCATGAAGAAGAATAGAAACCAATTCCAAACAAGCATTACTATACACACTATCCAAAGATGATACAAAAATCAAGCATGACATTATTATCATGAACTTCAATTTAGATGGAGAGAAAGAGAGAGAGTCTGGATTCTCAGTTCTCATGGAGGAATTCCTTTATGCTTCTGGTCCAAAGGAGTGAAAACTTATCCTACTCACTAAGAAGAAATTACTTCAAAAGGAGCCAATGTCATTTCTTACTTGAGGCAAAAAGGCGACGTTTTAACCACAAACAAAACAATTCACTTTCTCCCCTAAGAGAAACACCATCACTTAGTTTCTGATAAACCTCCTATAGAGACTCGTCTTCAATTTTCCTCTCTTATTCGTTTCACTTCACCATGTTGGCCATTCCACTTTGCTGCCCACAACCATTTCATTTCAATTACTTTGCTTTGGTCTCAGGCTTGGCTTATTTCCCCCTTTTCAATCTCCCGCCACTTTATAATTGGAGCTCGCTAGCTTGTAAAGTGATACCCTATCTAGTCTCCATCAAGGGGCATGTCGCCTTGTCTTTTTAAAAACTTGAATTATTATATTTTAATGGTTGTTAAAGCTGGATTAGACTAGTTGATCTGACCGATCGTACCATGAACTATTTTTCATTCTAATTACTAAGGGTGTTTATAATCGAATCAGACTAATTTAAATTGAAAAAATTAAAATTAATTAATTTTGTATAGTTCTTTTTTTATACAAACAGATTAATTTGATTTAGTTTTTGATTCTCATTTATAAAATTGAATCAAACCAAACTAAATAAAACTGAATTCATATAATTATACATATATATATATTTTTACAATTGCAATTTATAAATAATTAAATTTTAATTTATTATTATTTTTATAAAAATATTTAGGTCAAATTATTATTTATATCTATTTGATTATACTTTTATTAATATTTTTAAGTTAATTTATTGTTAATTGAGTTATAAAAAAACTTAATTGTATATACTTTTAAGAAAAAATTACTTAAACAAAAACTAATTAGACCAAACGAAACAAAATAATTGAGAACAATTTGATTAAATTCGATTCTCTAATTAAAATAAAATTAATTAATTCTTAATATAAAAAAATCGATTGTTAGACCGGACAGTTTTCAATAAATAAGTGAGTTATTATTTTTTTTAAAAAAAACTCTTTTACTTTTTTTTCTTAAAAATTATAAACAAAATAACTAATCCAAAAGCATCAAAACGCAGGGGAATGGGTATTGAAACGCGGAAACCGGAAAGGGGGCAAGCAGTCTGGGACGAAACGAAAGTCACGAAACAGGGGCAAGGGGTTTGAGCTCTTCTCTTGCACTAGGCGGCTGTGCGGCGCACCATTGTCTCCGGCAAGGTGGAACGGCGACGCCAGCGGAGGAGCAGCGACCCGAACGGCGAGCTTCACTGTACAATCATCCCTTTTCTTCACTGCAGTCTGCACCAATTATTTTGAGGTATCAATTTTTATCCCTTTTCTAATTCAAGTTTCTTCACTGCAGAATTCATGTTTATAGTTTTTACTTTCATTTTGTCCCAAATATTTTCATGAGAAAGGCTTTGTCATATCTGCTTGATGATACATAGATGATCTATTCCACTTATGCTAAACTGATAAATTATCCACTCGTTGTTCCTACAAAAATCACTAAATTATTTCCTAAACTGCCTCTATATGCCTTCTCGAACCAATTTAGATCGAGAGGATTCAGAAGTGTTTGAAGTTTCTGAATATTGCAATGCTTTCTTCAAGCTTTCCACTTTCCGAGCTGCACCAGGAGAATATTGGTTCCTGATATCTTAATTTGATTGTGTTTGTTTGATAGTTAGTAGTTGGTATTTTAATTTGATTATATATGTATAACGGGACATATCTAGGGAGAGGAATGAATCTTGACCATTTAATATTACATAGATACTCAATATATATATATATATATATATGTCATGCGGTTTGACCGTCCGATCTAACCGGATGAACTTAAATTGAAAGTCTTGCCGGTTCATTGACTGGTCCAGTTTTAACAACCTTAATTTTAGGGTTCGTCTCCCTTCTTCTTTTTTGTAAGATCGCTAAGGAGTTCATGAAACAATTGAGATTTGATTGATATATTCCTAATCCTAGTGATATTGCACAAGTTTGTTTAGATATGATGTGTTGTGTTTTATATGTCAGTGGAGCATCTGAGATTTTTCTGTATCTGTGTATTGCCAAAAACACATTTCTTTTTCAATATTGATCAGCATAGGCTGGGAAGGTGCTGCTGTAGCTATGTTCTCTTATTGTCAAAGAATTGAAGATAATTCTTCATGGAATTTATATATATTTTTTATTAAGAGAAATAGTTTAAAAGAATTGAGTTTTTGGCTCTTTGCATTTGGATTTAATGTCCTTTTATATACTTTGATGGTACAGTGCAGTGCAGTGCAGTGCTGCAAAATGGCAAAGGGTCTAGTATGGGCTACAGCAGAGGATTTGGCTAGTAATAGAGGACGAGTTCTCTCTCTGTATCGTCAAATACTGAGAAGCCTCAATTCCCCACATTTGCCACTTAATTTCGCTGCAAGACTAGCCAAGAAGGCAGAGGTACGTGCAATTTTCTTGCTGGCTTCTGAGGAACGGTCCTTACACAACATTGACGACCTCATTGATGCTGCTGAGTACTCTCTGTCCCTTCTTAGAAAAGGCAAAATTCCTAAGTACATCCAATGAGTAAGTTAATTCCCTCATTAGTGTGTATTGTATGAAACTTTCTCTCCTAGCTTCCTAATTAGACTAAAATGTCTAACTGTAATGAGGCCTCTTTTTTTCTTTTTGGGTTTAGGTTGAGTGATGGTCCTTTATTTTCTCTATTAAATTTTTCCACCTGAGGTTAGTTCGACAATGTTGAATGTAGGGAGTTACTTCGGGACTACTATTAAAGTTGTTTAGTTGCTTTGAATTACTGTTGCATTGGGTTACTGTTTTGTGGAAATTCAAAATGACCACTACCAAATCATTTCATCCTCTACAGAATGCATACCTGAACTTTGATTCCCATAAGACTTGTGGCATAATTTCTTTGCCACATCATAATTGAAGCTAACAATTCTGTTGCCCGTTTCCAAGAATGTAAGATATATAATTTTCTCTGGAGATTTGACATTTCTGATTGAGGCCAATCTTCTCTAAGAATTGGTCTCACTCCCACCGGCCATTGCTTCATCTAATACTTCATTTTTTGTAATTACAGTCTGTAATTGGCTTTCTAGACTGATTAATGGAATTTTTCAAACAGCTTAATAACATCTTTTTTTTAAACATGTTATCCATTTACTTATAGACTATTGTTTATGTCACATGTGTAAATTTTTTTTTTTTTTTTAATTTTCTGGCCTGAAGCGTGGATGATGCCAAACATGATTCATGGGATGACAGCAACCTTGTATGCGTTATCCAGATATTATTGTAAGAGTGGTTGTTATTAACCAAATGCTTGTGTAACTTAGTGTCATCATGTTTTTATTTGGATGTATATCCGAGGAAGAAATCTCATCAAAGAGGTTGAGTTTCTTATGTTTAAGTGTTTTATGACTTGGATAAAAATCTTTCTTGATAATATCTAGTGGGTATATTGGTTATATGTTCCTTGTTTTATTTTCTTCTGGGTGGTAAGTACTTATGTTGTGTTTGGGTGAAGTATTTTAAAGTTTCAAAAAATTTAAAAATACCAAGAAATTAAATTGCGGCAATTTAATATTAATCATTTATAAAATATTTTGTTTGGATGGTTATTGTTATGTAGCTTAACTCTCAACAAATAAGAAACCAAGTAATACACAATTGGAATCAAGAAGAGGGAAAGGGAGAGGGAGTGCGACAATCATATAGAAAGAAATTAGTGAGGAATTTTAGAATTCGGCCTCCTTAACAGTTATTTCAAACTCCTGATTTTTAATGACAAAATACCTTATTCAAATACTTCAAAAATTTTAAAATTCTTGTATCTAATATCCAAACAAAGTATTTTTTTAGTAAAGCATTGGAAATCCTTTCAAAAAATACATTTCTCCCTTAAAATTCCTTATCCAAACACACTCTTAGGAATTTTCTATAGAGAAATGAATCAGCAATGAGCAAATGTCAGCCTGATCCCAATAATACCATAACATGGTTTGAAATTCAAGTTTCAGGCTTGAGTTTGAGCACAAATTATTCTGCTTATTGCAGTTTTTACCAAACCTAATAAACCCAAGTGGCTTTAACTTTTCTTGGGGGTGTTGGAAAACCCCAAGAGCTGTTAGGTTCATTAACGACTGAAGAGTGTGAGAACGGTTTTTTTTTTCTTTTTTTTGGTAATGATTCCTTTTCAATTGGCTGAGCTGGATCTTAAAAATGCTGTGCACAAATAGTTTTCATAGCTTAGGCAGTTTGTAACAGTGAACCTACAGTGGTAACTCATTGAATGCAAAAACAAAACTAGTTGAAAAAGACGTATGACTGAGTTTGTAAGCCTGATGTGATTTGGTCTTTCAAAAGCTATCGTACCGTTTGGCATAATTTCGTTAAACTTCTTCCTCTTATTAGCAAAGTTGATATATTTTTTTTGGGTCTGCAAGCAAAGTTGAGATTTAACTGTCAGCCTGGTCTCCAACATAGCCATGGTCTGATATAGGGCCGTCGTAATGTCCAATATTTATGTGGCTTGTGCGGGATTTGGATTTATAATTGTTTGACTGGCTTGTTGATGTCCGGCTCGTTGTTCACTTGGTGAGGCATGCTGCCTTGATGCTCCGCACTGAGAGTTCGATTCCGGTCGAGGGAGTCGAGGGACGTTCCCAACCCTTCCCTGACCAAAAAAAAAAAAAAAAAAACCTGGCTTGTTGACCTTCTACATAAAATTTTTTGACACTTCCTAAGGTGGTCATAATTGTCTGATGACTGAGGATGCGACTGTGGCAGTTGGATCATCTTTTCACTCGCTA
The DNA here is from genome assembly GCA_019955255.1 of Castanospermum australe. NCBI lineage: Eukaryota > Viridiplantae > Streptophyta > Magnoliopsida > Fabales > Fabaceae > Castanospermum > Castanospermum australe. Next base: position 835,260 of record NSJW01000802.1, read on the forward strand.
AGTTATTTTTTTTCAAGTTCCTGACTTATTAAGTTGATGCTTAAAAATTTGTTTAGTGAATCGTGAGTTTAATTGAGGGCTGTCTTTATAAACTTATATTGGACGGCTCCCTAATCTGTTAAAATTATGCAAAATGGATATCCATCACAATCAGAGAGGATTGTAATTATGTTTTGATAATCAAATTTTGTGCTTGAGACTGTTCAGATTACCTGTGACACCTAGATTTCTAGAGTAAGGAATCAAAGTTGTAATAGGGGATTTGCTGCCATGGCTTGGAGCAAAGGGAAATGTTCAACTCAAAAAACTAGTGTGCTCTAACTTGTAGAAGATAGGGAAGTTTTTCAAGTGTTGTAATACATGATCGTTAGTGTTGGTTTGAGTTTTTGATAATACGGTTCTCTAGACCCTGCACTATGTTTTTGATTGGTTGATGTGTGCTTCTGGCTTCACATGGGGCTTGCTATTCCAGGTTGATTTGGGGCTTGCTTTCAACTTATTTACATCTGGTCTGGCTGTTCCAGAGTAATTTTTATTCATTTACTAACTTTTATTTGCTTATATGCAAACATAAGTTTTCTCATTTAAATGTTCAATATTTTGATGAGCAACCCAATTTAGCCTTTTCTATGTTACTTGATCTTTCATACACAATTCTGCACACTCTTGAGTTCTTAACAATTCATTAATAGAAGCTTAAATGAGAGAAGGGAAAAACTGCAGGAGGGGAAAAAAAATGTAAAAGGAAGAAGAACAACGATTAAAAGTTTCTCCGAGGACTGCATCTAATGGTAAAAAAGTAAGTGGGAAAAAAAAAAAGAAGAGGTACAAGTGGGAGGGAGCAAGAGAGAGAAAAAAGCACCTGTGAATATTATGTCATAAAAATGTGCTCCATTATTCTGTCCTGCATAACTTGATGAACTGAAAATCCATTTTGGGCCTATGGATCTAATGGGATCCTTGGGAGACAAGATAGATAGATGGTCGACAAATCCGATTACGAGGTTTATCATTGTTTGAGGACAGGTTATGTCATATATGCCCTCCTTTCTCCTTGGTGACAAAAACATGATTTCCTTGTTGGCCATGATTTGTTTGTTCTGCGGAGAGCATGGCAAAAAGGGGGGTCATAGGGACCCTCATGTATAGTAATCTAGTGAAGATGTCACTTTGTATTACCTTGTGAACGGCCACACATTTGTCCCTTTTCATGTGCCAAGAAATCTAATGGCCTTGAGCACTTGGGGGTGTCCTGTTTATTGCGAATCCCTTCTGCTTTTCTACCATCAACATATCATTGCACCCCTAAACTGAATTTCTTTAACAAGAATCTTTCTAAATCGATCTAATGCACTTTGCTTCAACAAGTTAAAGATACTACAGGAAAGACAAGAGGGGCCTCACTAATGGTAGGCCTGGCTAGAAATTCTTTTGAAGGAAAGGGACCACTAAGCAATAGAGGTTTCTCAAAAGTCAAATCCATGTTCTCATTACCAACATATCCCTAATGCCTTGAAACCTCTCTAAAGAAAGAGCATAATATTAAAGTAAATGATTAGATAAAAGTCATGATTAAAGATACTTTAAATTGTCTCATTTACCAAGTTAATGAATTTTCAATTTCTTGCACATGCTTGAGTACGACTAATTCATTCGTATAACACCGGTGCATCATACGGACACGGTAATAGTTTTACAAGTTTCAAAGTATACTTACTAGAAGTTAAGCGCCATAGAAATAAGTAGATGCTTAGAAGCTTGATAAGACTATGAATTAAATTAATCAATAGGTCTACCTTAAATGAAATGTAAGGGAACTTTATGGGATGATCAAATTGCTAAAGATACTTTTAAGTTATGGTTTACCGTCAGTTTGGTATGAAGGTAAAATCGTCATGGATATAATCATCCACGAAGATTTCATCATCATTTTCATATTCATATCAAATATACACTTCAAAAAGATGTCATAAAAAGAAAATCCTTAATGACTTTTACTTAGTGGATAATGGAAACTGGACCCATATATATTTCCTTAAGCAACAAGGTACTAACATAGTAGCATTCAATGATGTTAACATTTGATTATATTTCTAAGAACCTCATTAGCTCACTGAAACATGGTATGTCTCAACCAGGAAGCAAACAACCAATGATAGTTTCAACTTTCATAATCCTCAGTTATCATATAACATTATAACATTAGCGGGTTTAGGACTTCTAATTGTTTTGGATAAGATTCAATAGCCTTCAAAGTCAGAGTCATTATGACAAGCAGGGTAAAAAGAGATGAAAAAAAATGGATTAGTGCCGTTACGATTAATTTGGTTATAGATGGAACATATTTGTGACAATACTCCAAAGAAATCATGAAAGGTGAAAAGAACAATAATATGACATAAACTTTTATGCAATTGCTCTCTTACTTTTATGCCAGCAGGATAGGATGCATCTCTCATATTCACAAAAATGGGCCAAAAGGAGGGGATACCAAAGCATTTGGCATTGGAAGGTAATCAAGGTACTTTGGAGACAAAGGTCCACGACATCTTCCAAAATGGGTCCCCTTAGCTTTGAATTTGATACGTGCCTTCACTGTTTTCAAAATTTGAAATCTTTGAGCGTTCCTTCGCTTTTCCAAGTTTCAAGTCAACCAACCGAAAGAGATGGCTGGTTTTCTTCCCTCCAACGGTCCAAGCACTGCCCTGTCCTCTTCATTTTTGACCATCAAAGGGCCACTTTTCTGAGCTTACACGATCATGAAGGGCTGCTGCATGCTGCATGCAGCATGCTGCATGTTCCCACTGCCCTTGACCACAAAATTATGCCTAATCACGTTGTCCTACACGACGGGGTTTGTTATTAGTTTGATTTGAATCTTTTAGAAAAGGAAAATGGGAAATCATTGCCTCACCTAACTCACCTGCCTATGAATCCCTTTAGGTTTTGGTCCCTCGAAAAGCTCACAAGGCCTGCAATCATTCTATTCGTTCAATGCCACTCTTCAACATTGATGGTAGATTGCTTCTAATAGTTGCCAAACCTCCTGCTTTCATCCAAAGCTTACATTACTCCTCTTATTATTCACTTCACAAAAAGATAAATTAATAGTTTTTTTTTTTCTCTTTATGGTCTTCTTCTTCCCAACATTTTTTCTTCCTTCGTTATCTACGTTAACTTTAACTTCAACGATCCTCACACCAATCTTCAGTATAGAACTGGTCAACAAAAATTGGCCAAATTACAATGAGAGTTAGAGAAATTTTGTTGTACACTTATATAATCTACACAACTTATGTAAATTAAATTAATAAAAAAATAACATGTTATTATTGTACGTCACTCTATTATGGTTACCTATTGCTTATTCATGAACAATAGTGATGCATTTATAAAAGTGTGGCTTGGTCAATAAAGTGGAATTTAATAAGATCAGTTTTATTTATAATATTAAAAATTTAAATCTTGCTGTAGAACATTATAATTTGTGAGATGAGATAGTCTTAATATCTCGAATAAAGTTACAGTCTGTAAGAACAAGAAAAAAACAATATTAATATGTTAGTTTTTTATCAAGAAATTTAGAACACTTAGCAAAAACTCTTTCCAATGTGGATTTCCAGCTACAATAATACTATTAAGAACCCATCAGTTGATTCAAATTGTATATTCCCTCTCTTTTCAATTAAGAAAAGAATATTATCAACTAAAAAAATGGTGTAAGATTTATTGAAGACAAAAAGAGGAGAAAAAGAATTTGAACGACATATAGAGTATCTGAACAAAGTACGAGACCTCTTCCTTTGTTCATCTCAAAATTTGATTGGACCCAATCATCATACCAACAGACAGTAGACCTCTTGTAACTACATAACTACTATTTGTTTTACTTTCATGATTATAATATAAATTAATTAAAGTTAATTCTTAAAGTAATCAGTAAAGTTTTACTTGTTTCATGAAAAAGTAACTGAAAATGAAAAGTCATTGTAGTTTTTTATTTTAATTTTAATTCGTACCTTAGCATATTTTATAAGAATAATCTGTACTGTGGTTCCTTTATATGGTGAGGTGATATCTGGGTTACCTTTTCTTCTGTATCTTAACCAGCTTACCTATTGGGTCCAATCAAAGAAGGGCACAGTGTCATTGTAAAACTTACAATGATGCAATCAAATTTATCAGAATTAAATGTCTACATTTGTATTCATCTAAAAAAAAAAGTCTACATTTGTATTAAAATCTTAAAGATTCAAAATAAACACGCTTTGCATGACATTCTCCAGTATTCTAAAGGTTTTCTTTCTTCTTTTTTTTTAAACCTAATATTAGATATATGTGAATGGTGCAAAATTGGAAAAATATATAAATTAGTTGATATATGCATTTAAAGTTATTCTCGTTATTACTTAACCGCAATTCCCATAGAAAGAAACTCTCTTTGGTAATTTGTTCAATATATTTTCGTTATGAATTTCCTAAACAAAGAAAAATTCCACTGTAAAAAAGCAAAACTTTAAAATGAAAATTTCTGTTTTCCACATTTCTAATACAGTGATCATGTTTTCTTATGGATATAATTCTCAAAACCTCATAATTATGTATCTACTCTATAAAGTAGTCTATATCTCGAATCACATATTCCTGCATGTGTGAACAAGATCATATATAGATTGGAAATAAAAGTTTGACTTACAAGGTATAGAAAAGCAAATATTATTTTTTAAGTATTCAAATGCAACTCAATTATTTAATAGGAATGAACGTTAACCTGATATTACATTAGATTGTAAAAAAATTAACTATAAAAATATTTTAGTCAAAATATAAATGGTAAGCGTACTTAGAATATTTACTGATATTCTTTAATATTCTTCCATATGCATCGGAGATGTCTTTAGTATTCTTCCATATGCCTTCGAAATGAGAAGAGGGGGTACCTGTAAAAGTACTTCGGCACTCAAGTTATGAAATGACTTAGCAGGTTTAAGTGTTAGGATAGATTGATCATACTTAAGGAAAACATTCCCATTATATAGACCACAATTAGGAGTAGTAACTCACTTTGAATAGAATTAGTATCCCTTAGGAATATAGATAAGACTTATCAATATATATAATTTGAATATTAATCCTATCATCTGAGAACTTTATTTTTTATTTATCGATGGGATAATCATCTTTATCAGTTATGAGGCTTAATAATATTTGTATCAAACACTGGCCCCAAGTCAGTGTCTTGTCATCTTGGCAAGATTCCGAGTTCTCACCAATGTTAGGCCAAGGCATCCATTACTAACCCTTCATAGATGGTGACGATATCCGAGATAGTAGTAATATCTTGACATAACAGTGATATCCCGAGATACTTGAGATATGAGATGTTTACTTCGAGGTGAATGGGTAACGATTCTTTGTCCTCATATTTTGTAGGAAGTTGATGATGAATTTCATCTTGGTGGAGTTGGATTCTATCTCTTTTCTTTCTTCCTGAGGTAGATACTTTGGTAGTTATCATCTAATCAGATACCTAAGATGCTTGAATTACCTCGTTTTGTCCCTAGCTTTAAAGAATAAGAGATAACAATTGTATGTTTTTGGGTTCTCATTTACATGCTCGACTTAAGTATGGAGTTCGACTTAGTGAGCACACAAAATATAGGGATTAAAGTACTTTTCACCATGATCATTGTGTCGTAGTTAGGTACTAGAACCGAAGTTCCTTTTTCGTTAAGTAATGTTGTGATGGAACCAAAATATCTTTTCTTTGTGCTAAATCGTTAGGACCAAAGTCCTTTTACCTGAGATATATTGACTCGAGATAACGTTTTTACTTTTTACCTTTAGAACCAAAGTCCTTTGAGGTTACGTGGAGAAATCCGAGATGAGTACTTTAATAGTAATGGCACTTTAAGAAAGTTGAGGTCCTTCGTTTAGTGTTGATTAGGATCAAAATCTTTCATCGGAGGTAGAATTCGAAGTGATCATAATTAGGACATTTAACGTTGACATTAAACTGAGATTCTTTATTATTTTGATCTAACTTGAACCATTTATCGACTTGATCCGAGGTAAGTCCACACAGCGTCCCAAGTGTTATTTTATTTGAAGATATAAAATAAGATGTTTATTTTATACCGAAACCGAGGTTCTTTATCATTCCTAAGTGGGCGATTATTGGTGGCCCCCTGGTTTCTAGGATCTTCATTTATTGCCTTGGGTAATAGTAAGCTACCCTCAAGATTGATCTATACCATTTCATCTCCAGCTTCTGGTTGAGAAGTTTAAGTTCCGAGGTATATATTTTGACTTGGATAATATTTATTGGAACTAAAGTCCCTAATTTTTCTGAGGTAAAGATTTAAACTCAGATAATTAATTGTGAGTTGATTTTAATGTAGGCAGTACTAAGCGGCCCTTTATTTCTGATATGCACGACTCGAAGTGACTTTAGGACTTAAAGCGGTTAATCCTTTTCTTTGTTTGGGCGGCTCTAGGCAGCCTTTTGTTTATTTTTGAGATGCGTGACTCAAAGTGGCCCGAAGAACATTTATTGGGGCGGCACCAAGCTGCCCGACACAAGTAAGCAGTCGAGATGGCTTAAGCGATGAATAACTTGGCAAAGTATATATATGAAAATTTTCATAAAGTACTATCAATCACAGTCAAATTGACAAACAAAATGCCAAGTGGATGTAGTAGTTGCAACCATATTGGTCAAATGTGGACCTCGATGTCAACATATCGGTTTAGGTGACTTTAGTTTCCTTTTTGAGTTTTTCCTCTCAAAGGACTTCACTCTCCTTTTTGGAATTTTACCATGCTCAAGGCGGCACGAAGTGGCCCGGTGAGTTTTATTGTTGAGAACCCATCATGAAGTTCCACATTATAATTTTTTAAAAATTCTTATCCCGCTACCCGACTCAAGGCTGTGCGAAGCGACCTGGTAGGTTTCGTTGTTGGAAACCCATCGTGGGGTTCCACATTGTCGTCAAGATTGAGTTAATAGTGGTCATATCAATAAATAATATGCCTAATGTAGTAGTTGTAACTATACTAATTAGGTGTGAATTTCAATTGGAGTATATCAATATTCTTTTTGAGTTTATGTCTCTAAGGCAATGTTTGTTTCCTTTTGAGACTTTACCTTTCTGAGAACTTTAGTCTCCTTTTAGATTTATGCCTTAGGCAATGTTTGTATCTTTTTATGATTTTACCTCTCAGAAGACCTCTAGTTTCCTTTTGGGACTCTGTATTTTGGTGAACGTTAGTCTTCTTTTAGATTTATGTCTCTTAGACAATGTTTGTGTCTTTTTAGGATTCTACCTCTTAGAAGATTTCTAGTCTCTTTTTAGGACTCTGCCTTTTGGAAATCTTTAGTTTCCTTTTGAGTTTATGCCTATTAGACAAGTTTGTCTCCTTTCGAGACTCTACCTCTTAGAAAACTTTAGTCTCCCTTTGGGTTTATCCTCTTGGGTTTCCACCTTGGTATTTGTTCCCTCCAGGATTGATGAAGACAACTTGGAATCTTTTTAGATAATGGGCTGCATAATTGGGCTAGCCAATTAAGCTTAAAATATTCATGCAATACACTGGCCCCTCAGCTCGGTATTCGGTGAGTTGAGATACTGGACATGTCGAATGTTGAGTGCATATGTTGTAATTGTTTTACATATTGATTTTCTTTCTGAAGTTAAGACAAGACAACCATCATTAGAGTCTTTGTTTAATTTGATGTTGAGACAAGATAAAGGTCGACCGTTATTGTAACATGAGCTTAAGGTTAACATTATCGTAGTAGTAAAATGAAACTGATTCACGGGATTAAAATTGCCATGGTAGTAAAATGAGTGAAACCGACTCACGAGATTAAAATCATTGTAGTAGTAAAATAAGATGAAACTGACTCACAACATTAAAATTACCGTGGTGGTAAAATGAGATGAAACCGATTCACGGGATTCAAATCACCGTGGCGGTAAAATGATGTCAATGTTAGGATTGAAACTAACCGCTATTACATTGGTAAGATAGTGAGGTATCATCTTGAAGTGGTGTTGCAATCATGTTAGTGTAGTGTAAACATATAATAATATTCTCTTGTTTGAGAAGATAAGATAAAAAATATGGATCAGTTAAATAATTAAAAATATAATTAAATAATTATAAAGTGGTTGTTAACATGTCGGCTTAATAGTTTGATAGCCTTCAACATATCACATAGGTGGAGTCTCGATGCTTTTGGCAAGTCCGTGACATGTGGTCATTAACTTTAGCAAAGTTGTATTGCCTTGATCATTATTAATTCTGAAAATGTGAAAACATTAATAATAAAATGTAATTTAAAATTGAGTATTAACAAGGTTAGATTACCTCGATTCATAATTTTTCTCCCTATTTTTTTAAGGATTTGGCCTAACAATATCAATCTATTTGCTGGGTTTTACACTACATTTAGGCTGTCCTATTTTTTTTCTCTTTGAATTGGGCCTATCAGAAACCCAACATTTTTAGACTAGGCTATTTGTAATGTATGTCAACGGCTGCCTCTTTTTTTTTTTTCTTCATTTGGGCTCAAGGCGTTTTAAAAACTGGTGAGCAATGGAATAGATTGTGTGACAAAAATATTGTCTAATTTGTGATTGCTAGGGTTTGATCCTTAATGCAGAGAAGGCCATAATCCTTTACTGTGGATGATATACAAGACTTGCAGCATCGAGAGATGTAGCCGCCATTTATTTACTTTAGAGGTAGCCCGTCTAAACTTCAGTGAAGATCTCTCATTGCCTCTGCAGTGCGCATACCCATTCTGTACAAGACCTTTTTTTTTTGAAGGAAACATGGTGTGCATTGCAACTAGTAAAAAATTTTAACATTGATGCATTGGACGGATTCAACACAGATTCAAACACGGGTCCCCTACTTTGGAGACCAGACGCTGCACCACTGAGCCAGGTCATTCACCTTGTGAAGGTGTAGCCTTTCATTAAGTCTGCAATAACAAAAATCACGCTACTATATTTACAGAGAATCGAAAACGAGTCACCTGGAGTGAAGACGAGGCATAGCACCGCTGAACCAAGTTGGTCAAGTTGTTAAGGAGTAGGGTGTCTTTCCTTTTATATGAAGAAATCGTGATAATACCAGTTTGTGAAAATTTCAACATGGGTAAGGGCATATGCTGTTCAGCTGCTAAACCAATTCGTGGACTATTGTCTATGATACTGTCCTTGCCACCATGGCTATCGTTTGGTACAAGTATGACTTGATCTTTTTTTTTTTTATTCATACATGGCATCATTAGAAAGCAAATGGCAGCATAAATAACAATTGAATATAAATAAAATGAATAACAATTGAATATAAATGTCGCATATTTTCATGCAGGAATGGGAATCAAAAATTGAATTTGAAATCCATAATTATTTTTTTTTGAAAAAAACCCCTTTGGGTCTCGGCTTCATTGAAGCCTCATGGTGGCCACCTAATCAATTATCACACACCAAGAATGCATCAAATTATCATTGGTTCACTAGAAAAACAATACTGCACTATGACAATTAAAGATTTACTATAAAAGCGATTAAAGAAATAAGATGGCAATTAAAGTTTCAAATATTAATATTGCAAGAAAAAATGTGGTGGTTGGTATGATATTGTGTTACTTATCTCAATCATCCAATTGAAGCCATCCGTCAATTCGGCCAAGCTTGAATGGATATGTCTTCTTGATTGTTTCTGCCTTTAACACAAAGGACATGGGAAATTTGGGAATCATTTTACCAATTTCCATAGACAACGCTAATATTTCAATCAAAATAAAAATAATAGGTGTACCTGAAATATTTACTGATATTCTTAATATTCTTCCATATGCCTTCAAGATCAGGAGGGGATGTACCTGCAAAAGCACTCCGATGCTCAAGTTAGGAGATGGTTTAGCAGGTTTAAGCGTTAGGATATATTAATCATACCTGAGGGGAGCATTCTCATTATATAGACTACGATTAGGGGTTGTAACCCACTTTGAATAAAATTAATATTCCTTAAGAATATAAATAAGACTTATCATTAGACATAATTTGAATTTAATCCTATCATCTGAGGACTTATTTTTATTTATCAATGGACTAATCATTTTTATCAATTATGAGACCTAATAATATTTGTACCAAATAAAAAATATATTGAATAAATTGGTTATTTTGAAATTGTGATTTTGCTGTTGATATTGCAAAGGTAAAGTTATAAGTATATGCTTTTAAAAAAAATTATTGAGTCATGTTGAAATTAATTGTAGAATTTTTTTTTTCAAATCATTTGAGTCTATCTTAAAGTCAAATTTTATTTTATTTTTACTAAAATAAAAAAGCAACTCCCATATCACTTTTGAAAATTCATTCTTACAAAAAAATTAACTCTGAAATTTTAATTAAATATTTCAAAAATGTTGTTGACCATTATTTGAGACTATTTTTTTCCCTCCACGGAATTCTACTCCTACCAACATAAAGATACACTATCAGTTGATAGTTAATAAACTTAAGTTTTAAATACCTGTTTTCATATCAATATTTTCTCTCTTTTTTGTTTTTTTCTATGGCCTGCAAGATGAATATCTTATCAAATTATTAGTTTACCCCTGTCCATCTGAATACTCGACATGACAAACTGCACTACCCTTTGCTGTTAGACCTATAGTTTGAGTATGTGTTAGAATTTGTGGTGTATACTCCTTCTGTCTTTATGTACAAGTCCTATTTTGCTTAGAGAAGGTTTTCACCCATTTGTTAAATATCTTATGGTATAGGGTTAGTGTCTATATTATATACGTGCCGCTGGTTTTACTTCGAATGCGTGTAAGTTCGATTGTGTATTGTTTGGTGTCTTTATTTTTTGGTCTGTTGCTCTTAGGACTGCATTATTGTTCTTGTAGACAAGTTTCTCAATACACTCACATCTAATCCTAGAAACTTTGCCGTCGACGCTATTTTTGCCAAACATGGTTTATGGTAAGGTGAAAATAAACCTTTATGGACAATGTTCTATATAATTTGTGGTATTTTCGTTCCTCATTCCTTTCTATTTACTTTTGCATCCCAAGTTACTTGTACTCTCATTTTAATTAGTAGTTAAATTTATGATATTCAAACATATATACTTTTTAAGAGTAAGAACTCTAAAGCTATATTTAGATTGAAAGAAATAAATGAAAAAAGAAAGAAAAAATATTTATTTTAAATTCTTGCTATTCTCTTTCAATTTAAATATACGGTAAGTAAACGAAAACAAAACTGCACTGCTTTGCCATTGTCGTATATAGGTCTGTCACTCTTGGTAAAAATCCTTCATCATGTAGTGATTAGTAGTACTTGGGAACATGTCCTAGGGTAGTGGAAGCCTATAGAGTCCCTCAAGCATAGACATTGACCAAACTACCAGTAGACCCCAGAGTTGACTTAAAATAATTATTAGGCCCATAAACTCAAAGATCTTTGTCATTGAGCATCTCATTATGAGAAAGTTTGCCATTGGGAGGACCAACCCCACCCTCATGTGCTTCTGTTGATGTGGGTAGGTATAACAGAGTTCAAAATTTCTGCCTTCAGTGTGACCTTCCCACTTCAACCCTATTTTCCTCTTTCCCCCCTCTGCCCCGACACTCTTCGTTTTGCTATCATTTTTAAATTGGTTTCCCTTCTGAAACTACGAGAGGGATCCACGTATTTCAGGTTGAGTGAGGCTGGAGTGATGTGAGTTCTTAAAGCATGAATTTGATGTATAATAAATGAAGAAATAAATAAAAGGTTTTGTTAAAATGTGTTAAAGAATCAAAAATAGAAAATATTGAATAAAAAGTATAAGTATTTAATGTTTTGAAAATAAAAAAAATATTTAATGTTTTTTTAAGTATTTAAAATGATTTAATAAAGAGTAAAATAAATGTTATTTTGATTTCTTATCATGTGCTCTTAAGGCACATTTTAACAAAACCCATAAATAAAAGGTTGAAATACTACTATTTTTTTAATAGAGTATTTAGTTGATTATATATATACATACTTAAATTATGTCTTTCAAGTTAGAATATTTAATTTGCTAGACTAAGAATCTAACCTTTGCCTCGGTCATAACTTATACAAATTTCATCAATAAAAATTTACTTCTTACTTTGACCTCCATATCAAATATGTCTCTGACGGTGAAAATAAATATCCTAGAAAGAAAATAAATCATACCAAATTAATTTGATTATAAAGTTAAATCATAATTAATTGAGTGTTAAGTTTATAGTTATACCAATTAGATTATTTAATTCAATTCAATTTTAACAACACTGTTAGAAATAAATGTTCTTAGAAACTTAAAGGTGTTTATAGCTTCTTTTAACAGTCTTATTTATCTTAACTAACTTTTGAGCTTTGATTAATGGATCCATTAACTTTTAACTTTGGCAATTTACCACATTTAATCTTATAAAACATCTTCATAATTTATTTAAACTAAAACAATACTAATTTAAAAAAACTTAGTTTCAGAGTATGCATATATTTTCAATAAGCAAGTAGTAAAAGAATTGATAATTCAAAAGTTTTTGCTACATAAGCAATAGTTCACGTGATAATCTAGCTTCCCACCAAATATGAAGAACTAAGTTTAAATCTCCACCGTCTCCTAATTAGTAAATATTAACTTCTTAAAGACAAAACAAAAAAAATGTTTATAAGTTATGCTTGATTAGAATATTGATTAACAATTTTTTTAAAATTCAATAGGATCAATTACTAAAATTGAAAAATGAGTTGCTTATTTGTGAAAAATCCAAAACTTAATATGATTGTATGTATTTTTTCCTCTTTTTCTTGTATATCAATAGTTATGATATAGAAATATTCTCATTTTACATACATATTTATTTTATAAATTAATAAATGATTAATAAATGATATATAGTTGAAAATATAAATTCAAAATAAAACAAAAATATTTTTTTCAAATAACTATATTTCATTTATGTATTTCTCTCCATATTATCTTTTTAAAAAAAAATTTGAGAACTGCTATTTGGCCAGAATCATTTGCCCGAATTTAATTTGACTAAACCAAGTGGCAACTCACTTAATTTCTTATGCTTGGTAGCCATGTAATTTTTAATTACAGGTCAATTAATTTTTTTTTAAAAAATTAAAAATCATCAAAAACAAGCTGCAAGGAAAAACTCTTTCTTTTCCTACTCATAGAAAACAAAAACCAGTGAACTGTCAATTTTTTCCTCTTTCATCACTCTTTCATGTCCCCCTAATTTTCCCATGCGACTTCTATGCAAATTCTATCAAATCACGTAATGGTTGTCGAGAAACTATGGAAAAATGAATTAGAATGCCCATAAACTACTTGCCTAATTAATGGCGTAGATTGAAAATTATACAGCGAGTCTCTTTGTGAGTATTTTCAACAATAGGACTGCAGCGTTTTGAAAATGACGGTGATTGTTTTAAGTGAGAGAATGACATGAGATAAAAGAGAAAAGAAGACGATGAAAGCATGAAAAGAAAAAGAAATATAATGGAGTGAAAATTCGCATCCTAAGGAGTCGGGCAAGTTTTCGGGCTGAATCACTGTTTTTTTTTTTACCACACATCTACTTATCTGGTAACAAATATAGAAAATAAAAGGAATGGAGCTAGAAAGTGGTTGGCGCCCGAAGGCGTCACGTCACAGAAAATTTATGTTTATGTGGATCTAAAGGAATATTCGTAGGTGAGACCCACATTTATTCATACACCCCTTTTTTATATATATTTCTCTAACACTTTTTTCTTTTCTCAAGACCTTCTCGATATTTTTTTATTAAAAAAAAAAGAAAAGGCGTATAAAAGAAATGTATCAATAATATTATTCTGTAGTATGTAATGTGTTGCAGTTACTGCTACCCTTTCCTTTTAAGTTTTAATTGCTGCTTTTGGCCTTACCCTTGTAATTATATATAATGAAGGCCACTCCTTCCTCCCTTCCCCACAGGCCCTCCACTCACTCTTTTCTCTCTTTTCTCTCCTTTCTCTCCTTTCTCTTTCTCTCACTTTCATTCACTTTTTTGGTATCTTTCTTCCTAGCTCCATCCACACCACTGCTCACAGCCTCATTCACTGGCTATCTTCCTCATATCTTATTAGCCATTCTTCTATATATAATCCATATATAGTGAGACTCAGACTTCATTTCCCTTTTGTTTTATTAAGGGAAAAACAAGGCAGAGAGAGAGAGAGAGAGAGAGAGTATTAGCTAGCCAGACACTAGTGTTGTTAATTAGGCGCAGGATCAATGAAGGAATTAGGGGGTGGAGGTAGGAAGCAGGGTGCACCATCACCCTGTGCTGCATGCAAGCTGCTGCGGAGAAGGTGTGCCCAGGACTGTGTTTTTGCTCCTTATTTCCCCGCGGATGAGCCCCAGAAGTTTGCAAATGTGCACAAGGTGTTCGGTGCCAGCAATGTCAACAAGATGCTTCAGGTTCACATCCCCAAATCCCCTCTTCTTTAATTTTCTTACCAAATGCCATGACAACCTACCCCACATGTCTTACTTAAGCAGCTTAATTTTGTCTTCCAAATGTCAATGGTTATTGATGATTTTCCACTGGACTTTTTGCTCTTAATTTGTTCTTCTCCCTTTGTTAAATTCGCTTATATCCTAGTCATTTCTCACAAAAACAAATTAAGGTCTAAATTTATGAAACACGGAAATTAACTTCAAACAGGTTGAACACAGATCAAACACTATATATTAGATACCACATGAGATTAATATACATAATTGCACATAAAATTTTATTAATTTTAATTTATTCGTATTAAAATCCTAAATAGGACCACTGTAAAAGTTATAATGCGATTGCTGCATATATATATCTTGAAATTTTCACGTTACTAGTTAATTAGATCTTTAAAAATTCTATTAATTTTTTTTCATTTAAGATTTAATTTAATGGTCAACATAATGATGTAACTAAATTAGTATTCCACTTCAGCCTGTTTGAAAACTCAATTTAGACTAAACAGATACAATAATAAAATTGTTTTTGTCGTGTTTATTTTATATATATATATATATATATAAAATTTATTAAAAATATTCATGCTTGACAAACCACTGAATATTTTGTTTAAATTATTAAATATACTAATACTAATATATCGTGTTATTTCAGCACTTCAAATAACTTTTTTGAAACTCATTAGCAACAAATACCATTAGCCGGGGGGCTGTTAATTTGTGCACATATTGAAGTCGCTTTCTTGAAAACTGAAAATTTCACTTCGATCACGCGCAAATATATGACAAATAGATTAAGTGTATGTTTGGTTTAAAAATGAAAAATATAAAATGTGGGCTTAAAAGTGTTCTTTCCTTTTATTTTTCTTGTCTGTTTTTATTTTCAATCTTGCAAATCACAACTTTAACCCAATTTGAAACAAAGATTTTTGTCAACTTATGATAATGTCCCCACCTTTGACACGTTCTGAATAATATGGCCCTATAGGACAGCCCTACATATGTACGTAGAAGTCTATTTGCTCTTTGGAGCATGAAAAGGTTTATATATTTCAAAATGAATATTGAAGAAAGATATTTTTTTTTCTCTCAATTGAGCACAAATTAATTCTACTAAATTTTAAATAATCTCGAATGATAATTAATATTGTGGTGCTATTTCTTGTGTTTATTATTTTTTGAATAAATTTTAAGCAATTACTTAAGCTTAATTTTAAATGACAAAAATAGTAAAATTACAGTATGAATAATAATAATAATAATGATAATAATAATAATAATATTGATTTCTTAAAAATAAAAAGTTATTATTATTTCAAGTAACCCAAAGTCACCGCCACGTGGCATTTCTATGTAACCACTGAAAATTTAGAAAAGGCAAAGAAGATTTGGTGCGTTATGGTGTTGATACGTCACTCCTCAGTCCTCCCCTTTGTATTTCAATAAAGGTCAGTCTTATCTTTGGGCTTAATGCTTTTATTTTCTAGGACTCTGGGAGCTTCTTGTGATCCATTTAAAATAAATGAAGAAGAAAAATAGAGAAAATATAAAATAAGAAAAAAATGAGTATGATAATATTTTTACAACATTGTATCATTCAATTGTAAATATATTTTTTATAGTTTAAAGTTAATTTTTAATAATTGTATATATATATGTGTGTGTGTGTGTGTGTTACAAAGCATACATAAGTCTATCATATTTGTATTATATATAATATATAAGTGTTACAGATTAAAATTTATAATAAAATTTTTAAGAAAAGTAATAATATAATTTACATCTATATGTATTAAACTGTATCAAATTTTGAATTACATTCCTAAACATGAATATTATAATTTAATTTATAAAAATTACATCTTACGAGAAGAGTTATATTATTATTACTCTCAATTTAAAAAAATAAAATTTATGAAACAGTTTAAATATATCAAACTCTTTAAAAATACTTCTAATTTATTAAAAAAAAAGCAAGCACGGTATCAAATTTGAACTCTATTAACACATTATTATTATTAGTATACACATTTTATTTATGTTTAAGTTAAACTCATACGTGTAGAGGTTTACTATAGTGACTGCGTAATTGTTTAACTTTTAAAGCAGCATTAATTTTTTAGTTATTTGACTTATTTCAAAAAATGAACCGTTGTTTTCATCATCGTACACTAGGGGGAGCCAATGGGAGCTTGTAAACATGATTTTGGCACCCGAAGTCACGGTCAAGCACAGATTGTAGCACAATTACAACCAACGTGATGTTGAGAATCTCATTTCAGAATAAGTCATCGTGCACCCGAAAATGACCGAAACTACTGTCATAAAAAACAAGTTTGTAAATTAACATTTCTACTTCTGCACCACGTGAAGATGTCTCTTCAAAGTCATTTTTTTAATCAAAAGTAAACAATACATACACCAATAAAATTGCTTATTTAGTTTGAAATTTAATTGATACCTGGCCGACTTTGATTTTAAGATTAGATTGCAATGATTAACATTGAAAGTTCGATTGTTCATTAAGCTATTTATCTTTTCTTTTACTTAAAAAAACTTGCATCTACAGTGTCGAAAAAAATAATTACTTATTTGCTTGTCAAAGTTCATTTCTTTTTGCTATACAATATCTTTTGGGAGAGATTTAAATCTTTTGTTTTTTTTTAATCTCTAATTCTGTCTTTCTAATAAAATAATGATAATTCAATAAAAAATATCTTAATTTAAAAAAATTAATATTAATTAAGAAAATATATATATTTTTGATAGGACCTACCAGTGCATCAGCGAGGGGACGCAGTGAGCAGCATGGTATATGAGGCCAATGCCAGAGTCCGAGACCCTGTGTATGGGTGCGTTGGGGCCATCTCTTCCCTTCAGCAGCAGATTGATGTGTTGCAGACCCAGTTGGCTCTGGCCCAGGCTGAGGTGGTCCACCTTAGGGTGCGCCAAACTGCATGCCCTTCCAATCTTGGGCTTAGCCCCAGTAGCCCAGCCAATAGTGGCTCCCCATCATTCAAGATCATGGACTCACAAGCCAAGCCTAATTTCGACATGGACATGGTGGTGGACCAGGCCAGCTATGGTGATTCAATGTGGAAATGACTCAAGCTATCATATAGTTGTAGTACTCTAGTATGATGGTATCTACCTAATGAACCATAGAAAGAAACAAGACAAAACAAGGCCTTCTACGCTTTCACTTTTATGAGGGCAGGAGCGGCGGCGGCGGCAGCGGCTGTAGGCTGCTGCAGTGGTGGAGGAGCTGTGGCGGAGGCCGTTCGGCTGCTTAATTACTTTGGTTTGAAAAATGGTTTCTCATTGACCACATATGGTGTAAATATTATATATCACTTCACATTATATGAAGAACAGGCTTATGGTGTGATTGTGGACTCTTTAGGGCAAATGGTTGCATGGAAATTTCTATTGTTGTTTTAGTGATCCTATGACTTTGTCTTTTGCAACATGAAGAATGCACCAAACTGACACTTATATATAGATTGTGAACTTTAGGAGTAAGTCTTAGAAGACTTACATTGTTAAATAACTTTTGAAAGAGTGTGAATTTCATCAATCTAACCGTTAAAATGAAAATTCTCATGAGATATATTAAATCTATAAAATTTCACAAAATTTTGTAATAAATTAGCACTTTGTGTAACTATTTTATTTTAACGTACATTACGTTTTTTAAAATATAAGTAAATATTTAACCATTAAATTAAATACTTATGAATGCCTGATTTATCTTAAATTTAGTATACATGATTATCATGATAATACCATATAAATTAACGGTTGGATTGATAAAATTCACGCTCCATCAAAAATTATTTAACATTGTAAGTTTTCTAAGACTTACTCCTAAAGTAAGTGTATCCCCACTTATATATATATATATATATATATATATATATATATAGCACTTTGAAGTTTAAGTATCAATGTGGCTTTGTTCTCTCTTTTATCACTCTCTCTTTCTCCTTTGATTAATTATACTTCTTTTTGTCTGTTTTTGGTTTGATTTATATTAGAGGGAAAGATACATGTGTATCACACGTTATGAAGTATACAAAATACCAAAAGCATGTCTATGTTGGAAGACATGGAAGTCAATAGATACACAAAGTAATGGCAGCAAAGTATAACATACTATTACTATACATTGTCAAATTTGAAAATTTCTATCCTAAAAGGCTTATCATGGGAAAAAAGGAGAAAACCGAAGGAGTATGTGTCAACAATGTCATATCAAAACAACAATAACAATAAAGAAGTTCAATCAAACAAATATAATTTCAATAAATTAAAGGAGGTAAGGTTGATGAGAAGTGTATACATGAGAGATATTTATGAAGGTAATTCAACTTACGACAAGCCGTCTTCTCCTTAAGTTTCCCAGTTATAAATTAAAGTTATTGTCAAATCCTTCCAAGAATACAAAGCCCAAACTCTATAGCTGGCTTGTACACAAACAACGCCACGCAGCCCCACCAAGGGCCATGACTGTGTCATGGAGGCTTGCTGCTTGACTTATATATGAGAGAGGTCCACTTAACTCAATTGGATTAAACCTTCCATGTACATTCTACACATCTATGCTATTCCACCGCTCACCAAATCAACAATTTGTTGTTCTTTAAGCAGTCAAGGGGATCACAACATCATGAAGCCTGAGAGAAAATGTGAGATCACTGTGGTTAGCAAGCCAATCTCCACCTCGATTTTCTTCTCTGCACATGTGAATGAAGCAAACCTCCCAATCCATTAGAAGCCAACGTCGTATATATGCTAATACAGTTACTTCCTAGTAGAAACACCAGTATGACCACGTCATGCTCAACCAGAGCTTCTAATATATGAATATTTTAATACTTGATTGTGTGAATTTGACATTTGTCTGAGTTAGACCTCTAAAAACAGAGAAATTCTAATGTAATTTATTAAATTATAGCAGTAAAAGCATAACATATGTTACAGTATAAGAATATATGTCATTAAATTAAATTTATGTTATTATTTGATAAAAAAATTTAAAAAAATTAGATAATTGAGTGTAGTATACCTTATTTATCTTATAATATAATAATAAATAAGATACTAGCTAGATTTGACAATTATGGATATATCCTCCACATCATCTATTGTTGACACCTGTATTTTAACCCCAAATCTCTAGTCCGAGTTACGCTTGGACGGTTAACATTGTATTTTATTAATGATGTAAACGTACTTACCGATTTATATAACGGCTATATGTACAAAAGCAATCTTTATAAAATAAAATTCCTACCTAGCAAAGACATAATGTATAGGAACGTGTATTGAACATGATTTAATAATAATAATAATAATAATAGTAAGTTAAATAATTAAGATAGTTTGTTACATTTTTTTTTTATAAAGTTTGTTACATCTTTGGTTCTAAAGTAAAATATTATGTGAAAGTTTTGGAGACTGAGTTACAAATTTTGGAAGAATTCCTTGTATACGACATTTTATATGATATTTTCAATCACCTTTTCTAGTCTAGTATGAGTGTGTGCATGTGTGTGTGTACGAGTGAGTAGCTATTAATTATAAGTAACTTCATCATATCGTCTAATGTTCAATTAATTGAATTAATAGAAAATAGCCAAAATAAAACAAATGACAAGTACAAAGAAAAAAAAAAGATTATACAGTCTGTAAAGATTGATTGTTCATTAGGTTAAGTATCCCTATTTAGTTTCAATGTTTGATTAGGATTTAGTTTCAGTATTTGATTAAAATTTCTCTTTAGTTGTAAGATTCGACTAGGACTCAAAATTTTAATATATTTAATTAGAATTTAGTTTTAGACTTTGATTAGGATTTCTTTTGGTGCAACTCAGTATATATAAACCGCGCTAAGCCCATGCAACCAGACCGTGCATGGCAAAAATTCTAATTCACGTACATAGCTAGCGACCTTTTCCTCCGAAGCCATGTTTAACAGTTGCTTCAGAATTTTCCTTCTCTTTCTCTTTCTCGTCGCACTACCTTTCATGGTTCAGCCCACAACCTTGAGTTCATCAACCAGCGGGCAACAATCTCTGGACCTGCTTCAAAATCTGGAGGGCATACAAAAGGGCGAGACAGCAGAAGGTAGTGTTGCAGTTGCAGGGGCCAGAGAATATCTCAGGGCATTCGGATACATAGACGACAATGCTGATTCAAGCAACACCTTTCTGAAAGCTGATCATGGTGATGAGTTTGACGAAGGGTTGGAGACAGCAATCAGAAGGTTCCAACAATACTATCATCTGAACGTATCTGGAAAACTTGATTCTGAAACCATGAAACTGATTTCGTTGCATGCGGAAACCCTGATCTCGGCACGCATCTCATGATCACTTCGAAGTACAAGTTCATTGAAGGGAAGCCACAATGGCCCGTTTCCAAGAACCATCTCACCTACAGATTAGAATCGACGGCGGCGGTGGAGCCACTGGAGGTGATGAGGAGCGTTTTCAGAGCGGCGTTCGCACAGTGGTCCAGGGTTTCTCCGTTCACGTTCGAGGAGGCCGCAAACGGAACGGATTCTTCGGACATCGTGGTCGGGTTCTTCAGGGGAGACAACGGCGACGGCTACCCTTTCGACGGCCAAGTTTTGGCTCATGCTTTTGCGCCGACGGACGGAAGGCTGCATGTCAATGCGGATATGCAGTGGAGCTCTGAAGAACCGATAGCGCATGGATACTACGATTTGGTGTGGGTGGCCATGTTAGAGATGTGTCTCATGTGTAATGAGAACTAATAATGATTTAATTAAAACATATTAAAGGGCTGAAAGGTAAATTAGTTGTAAGGAAGGATAATTAAGTAATTGTTTGATGGGAGCAATTATCTGATGATTGTAAGATGTTATCCTAAGTGATAACTGATGGTTTTGAAATTCGAAAGAAACCGATAACTGATGATACTATCTTATGGTTTTGAATTTCAAATTAAACCCCTATATATTTAGTCTCTACCCATAAAGATACACCAAGAGATTATCTTCCATCAGAGAAAGTGAAAGGTGTAAGTACGAAAGGGGAAGGGACCGATAAAGACTCAACAATTAAGGAGACTTTCAAATCTGAAGATCATTCCGCATTATGGAACAAGGTCAGTATTTATATTTTGATTTAATTCTGATGTATGTAAAAATCATAAATTCCTAAGATCCTAATTGTGTTCTAGTATGATGAACCATAATGTAAAGGACACAAGATTAAGTTTACAGGCCATGCACGAAGTAGGGCACATTCTTGGGCTGGGACACAATTCCGATCATAAGGCTATCATGCATCCTCTTGTGAAGAATGGAGTGACCAGAAGGGTACTGGCCGCCGATGACATTGCCGGCATAAAGGGCTTGTACTCTTCACAGGACTCAGCTGAAGTAGTGGCCTTGCGCTGCTACGATTATTATCTAGTCATAATGCTTGCTTTTGCTGGCTCATTGCTTGTTTTTTTATTTTCTGACAGCAAGTTCAGAGTTCTTTAGGTTAATTATAATAAGAGAGATTCTTAGCTATACACTAGGCAAAGCCTGAGCACAACACATCACTATCCAAACGATAATATTAATTACTCTAATGTATCATGTGCTTAATGAAACATAGAAATTTTTAGATAAGTATTACCTACTTTAAGCACTCCACGTGTCATCAACCTTTAATTAGAGAGTGATATGTATTTATAAGATAGTCCATCAACTTTTATATGTCAATTATTGAATGGAGAGCTTAAAATAGGTAATGTCTATTCAAAAATTTCTCTGACAGAACAATAACAAAGAAATTTCTTACATTGGTTGTATATAATATTTTCTCTTATTATAAACTTTTTGTGTAGCAGTTTAGAAATTTTTTTAATGACTTATGTATTTTGAGTTGGGATTTGGACATGTATATCGGATTCAAATCCTCTATTCTCTTTTCTTGTTATCAATCATGTCTTTCTAATCAAATATTGTCAAATCAACAAGAAAATATTTATATATAAAAAGAAATTAATCTTAATTAAGAGAGAGATATATTTTCTTATCGATTTGTCAACATTTGATTGGGAGACAGGGTTAATAACAGGAAAAAAGGACAGATGATTTGAATCCCGTGTATACCTATCTTATTTTCAATCTAAATTGAGATTTTTTAAGGTGAGACTAAACAAGACTTACTATGATTAATTAAGACCAAGTACAATAGCATTAGTGTTTCATTGGGTACATGCTGCCGGGAGCAAACTTCTTATTCTAATGCAAACTTAGGTATATCATAAGAGAAATAAAAAAGGAACTTCAAAGTTGTTCAATATGTGCATATCGTTTATTTGACAAAAAAAATTTATGCACGTAAGTTTATGTTATTATTTCATGTAAAATGATGTATAAATTTTTTATTGATTTAGTCAACGCAATATTTCTTTCACCAAAAGAAGGGGCTCTACAATATAATTAACATTTAACAAGACAAAGAATGTATATCATTGCTTGTTTCATAGGATAGTGAGCTCTGCTAATCTTCTGACTTCAAACTTTACATGAGTGGATCCCTTGACTGCTATATGAGAAAGTGAAGAAATACTAATGGAGCAAAAATCAAGTATGGATCCTGTACTTGTCCCTTGGGAAACCGATTTCTAGTTTCTGTAATCTAAAGCTGCTCTGTTTATATGAAACTTAGATTTGTGGATATCTGGCAAATATTATTAAGTGAAGAAGTTTTACCATGATACCATTATTTAAGTGGAGAGATAATAGTAATTTAAATGTTTCGGACTCTATAATTAAGGATCTAATTTAATTTTAATTAATGTGAGGTAACTTTTTTTCTATGCATATGTGCAGTAACTTTGTACATCGATTACCTACTACTAGATAAATACCCGGCGACACGATTATCATCTTTTAAATTATATATATTAAATTTGAAGCCTCACATGTTCTCTTTTTATTCGTGAACATGAGAGAAAAATACAAATTTTATCATAATAAAAGTCAACTATTATTTATGTCGAGGATTCATCAATTTTATTCAAAAGGAATTTGCGTCTGTTACGAGTAAAAAGATTCGTGTTGAATATTCTTTAAATTGTTTATTCTTGAAATGGATCCATCCAAAATGCTCAAATATAATATGTGGTAATCTAAAAGAGTATTTTAAATATAAAAGAACAACACAATTTGCACAATTGACGTGGGTCGTCCACCCTCCCTTGTGGATTCAATTTCTAATCCTCTTCTCAATCCTGTTATATCTTTCTTAGTTGGCAGTATAACACAAAAACGAGAGACTTAAATCCTATAATAAAGTGTACGGCCAAACCTTTCCAAGAAAAATTAAAGACCTTTTTAAGAGTTTTTTCTTTTTGGTTTTCACCAAGCAAGATCATTCTGACTAGGATGCATGTTGATACGAGGATACACACCACCAATGTGGATCCATTCAACAATTCAACTTGTTTTCTTTTAACAAAGAAATCCTCACTTCAACTACAGCTTAGATTAGAGTCACAAAGAACAAGTACTCATCAGATCAGTTTCATTGTGGTTCACATGCATTAATACACACAAGTAACTAGATAAAATTTACAAATTGAGCACAGAAATTTGCCACCGCCAACAATTTCCCCTCAAAAAGAGTGAGCTATATATCGTGAGAAGCCTCTTCTCTCCCATTCCCCCTTCCATCATCATCATCCTCTCTGGTCTGATATCCAAAGTTCCAAACCATAAATAACAAACCAAAGTCAATAATCTAATTTTCCAAGAAAATTAAAATAAAAAAAGTTTACACAAAATAAAAGTAAAAAAAAAAAAAGACAGAGAGAGAATAGAATGAGAAAAGAGGCAAAAACCTTGGGATGCCAAACTAGACATCCTTGGCAACAAGTTCACCGGTCACAAATTCTCTGTAGGCAGCCACGGGCCAGATGAAGCCCCTGAAGACCAACCGGGAGGCCAGCGGCACGTCGATGATGATCTCCTTCTGGGTCGGTTTCTTGTCGTCCCTGATCGCGATCAGGTAGCTCCGACCCACCCACCCAATCCAACCGGCGATGTAGAGGAACAGAATCCCCGGGGTGATGAACTCGCCCCAGTGCCTCTGGTCCCCGCTCACGATCAAGTGGGGCAGCCCGTCCGACCCGCACAGCAGCCCCTGCTTCCCGTAGTTCTCGAACCTTCGCTTCGTCTTCTCGATGGTGGCCTTGATCGCCAGCGCCGGCGCGCTGTCGGGAGCGTACAGCTTCAGCGACGACTCCAGCTTCTTCACCTGCTGCTTCTCGCGCTTCGCGAACTGCTTGGACTCCTTGCACGGGGTCAGGCCCGAGATGTCGGCCATGGCGGGGAGAGGGGCGGAGAGGAGGATGGAGGAGAGCGCGAGGGCTGCGGAGAACGCCTGGAGCGGCGGCGTTGCATTGCCGGGAGCTTTGTCGGGGTTCGAGGCCGAGGACGAGCAGAGGATGGTTGCAGGCCTTGGCTTTGGGGCCAATTGGGAACCCAGTTTTGGCTTGATGGTGGGTTTGGAGAGATTTGTGGGAATGGTGAGAGACATGTTTGTGTGATGGGAAATAGGAAAAGAGCAGAGAAGAACAGAGAGGGGAGAAAGAGATGTGACGAATGAATTGGGGAGGGCGTGTGGAGAGAAGGTTTTTAGATTCTTGGAGGGAGAGATTGGTGGTGGGTAAGCAAAGCAAAGCAAAGCAAAGCAAGTGGATAGTGGATAAGGTGAGCAGAGCGCGGAAGCTGAGTTGGATAGTTACTATTGGTTATTGCCTCATCAGGTCAGACTCTCTACTTTGTTATCTTTGGATAAGAGTTCTATTCTAATGAATTGAAACTCTCAAATTATACCCTTCAAACTCAGCCCCTATTTAGGTTACGCCTCTACAACAACATAATGATTCAGGCAACAAGTTTTTTATACTTAAATTTGATTTTTTTTTCATAATTAAGATATTATTAATTGAGAGTTTAAAAAATATTAATTGAAGTTTTTTAATTAACATGATAATAAAACTAATTTTCTTATTAAAATTTATATTTTATCTCATTTGATTAAATTGATTAACTTTTATCTAATTTTAGTAACGATATATTCTATTTAACTTTAAAAATAGTCCTAATTAACAATTTAAATTGAGCTTAATATCATATCAACAAATATAATAATGGTGAAATATAATTTATTCATACTTTATTTTTAAACTTTCATGAACTCACTAATTATTTTATTTTTTTTATCTATATTTCATGATTTTTTACAATAATTCATAATATTTAAAATACACAAAATTCTTACAAAAAATATATATTAACGAGGATTTATTTAGATTTTATTTTAATTTATTGTTAGTGTAAAAAGTTTTATATTATTATTTAATTATGAGTTGATAAATTATTAAAAAAATTAATTAAAATAATAATTACTTAAAAAATTAAAATATAAGTAATATGTGCTTAGATAATAGTATAATTTTTTTTTATATTAACAGTAGATCAAAATTAAATATATTTACGTGAATCTATAATGTATACTGTTAAACTACAGTCCTACATAAATCTAGCACAGATCCAACAATATACTACTATCTTGCCGAAAAAAATTTATGTGCTTTCAATTCCATCGTCCATTTGCAAGATATCCACAAGTTTTATTTTCCTTATAATTATATTAAAAAAAAGTTAAACTCTACGTTAACAATAAAAATGTATAAAACAAAATTTGAACAATAAAAGAAAATACTATTAGACAAAAGTTATTCTTTTTTATTTTTTTTCTTAAATATTTAAATAAGACAAAATAATTCCTTCCATTTCCTTAAAAAAAAAATCATCCTATTTTTCCAGGCAGTCACGGGAACTTTAAGTTAACTCCAATCTCCACTCTCATTTCCCAATAAACCACTTAGCTTTATTTTTTCAATTTTCTTTTTTTTTTTCGAAGCATTTCAAACGTTGGAATTTGTTCTTCTACTGCACCATGTACTCTTCCGGCTCCGGCCGGCGAGTTTCTTAGATATTTGATTTCTCATTCTCTCTGATCTTTGCTCTCATTTCCAACCCCAATTGTGACATTGTGTATATTTTCTCTCTGTTAAGCTCCAATTTGAAGCAATGCTAGACTTCTGAGAAATTTATTTGGAATCTTTTAAGGGTAAATGCACTGTCAATAGTAGTTTTTTTCACATAAATTGCTGTTCCTCCATTCTTGTTTTATCTCCAAAAAGTTGCAATCTTTACCACAGCTTTGGGGTTTGACAGGCCATTTCCACTCTTGTTGAGACAGGTACAGTCCTCCTATGGCAGAAATTAGCGGACAAGCCATTGTGATTGGATCTGATTTTTTAAATTAATATTCAGATTTTGATATTAATTTTTATTTTATAAATTTTAAAAATTAATAATAGTTAGGATTATATTTAATATTATTTTTATATTTTATGATATTTTTTTAATTTATTAAGATATTATTTTTTAATTTTATTTAAGATTTTTACATTATATATACGTAGATGCGGTACGATTATTTTGAAAGAAATAAGAAAACTATTAACTTAAAATGCTTTTGTTTAGAAGATTGAACCACGTCAAAGTAGTTATCCTTTTTAATTTTCTCATGTTCTTATCACATCGGCTCTCCAACCTGCTCACAGATTCTGCCGATTATGCATGTGAGTTGGAATTCAATCCTTCTAGACTTCTATGTTGTCAAATGCATAAGACCACTCGCTTCTTTGAAGACTCTAGCTCACAAATTTCACAAATTTCACATACATAGCATTTTTAGGACATTGTATCTGCTATATATGTCTGCATATATGATTTGGCTTTTTATATACCCATTTACTTCTCTAATTATAGTAATTAAAATTTTCCCGTTATTTGTTTTCATTTTTGTTTGTTTTGATTCTTTTGAAAAAACCTCAGATAAATTCTTTTCTTTTTGGCTGAAAATTTAGAGGGTGTTTGGTTTGTTTTTTATTTTTATTTTTAATTAATATGTTTTCAGTTATAATTGTAAAAATGTCACTTTGTTTTCATTTTGTTTCCTATTTTCCAAATTTTATGAAAGATGTTTCCTGTTTTCTTTTCTTTCAGTTAATATGTGCCTTACTATTCCTAGATTAAAGAGTCTAATTACATCGTCCATCTCAAATATCCGATGACATGTTCAGGGTCTGCTCCTAATTTTCTACATTGAATTGATCCTTGACTACTTACTACCTCACACTACAAATGTTTTCCCCAATATATAATGCATGAGATGAAAGTGCATAAACGTTTCAGTCTTCATAGTTATGGTCTATCAGGTGACTACCAATATTAAGTTCTTTGTCCTGCTCTTTTTTTTGGTCAAATACTTTTCATTATTGAGACTTTGCCTAAAAACTTAAAGCTTGAGAGTTACTTGTCTCCTATGTTCTGTTTTGAAGCTGAATTTGTATGTAGTCATCCCTTTTTATTTGTTGTTGTTGTTTACTCGCAAATATGGGCTATTTATTTCAATGGGATATTGATTTGCTTCTGTTCTTTCCAATTTGAATTCAGTTTTCTTTGTTGCTATTCCCATTATACATCTTCTGTTTCTGTGCTACTGCCCCTCTTAGAATCACATGAACTTGTTCAATTCTTTGTTTTTGGTCACTTGTTCAATATCTTCTATTAAATTTGGTTCTTTCTTCTTAAATTGCCAGGGCAATAATAGGTATTTTTCTGCTTCAAATATCTTTTCTACTCCACGTTTAGTCACTTGAGGTTATCATGTTTTGTGTCCCATACTTGGACCTTTAAAACTTTCCTGTTGATTTAAATTCCTCATGTGATTGTGTTCAATTTGTCTCTCTTTTTCTTTGTTGTTTGTTCTAAAATTGCAATGCGCCATGCCTTATATGACAATTTTTTTGCTCTTATTAAGTCTTTAACTCCCAGTTATTCGGGCCATGTACAAATAATGCTACCTTAGCATGTTATGATAATGCAATTTATGCTTCTTTAGTTGGTTTTGTGTACATCCTCTGTATTTGCTTGCTACTCCGTAGCTCCTGCTAGCTGGTGGCTGAGTCAATTCTGTTTTTTTCCATTGCCTAAAGGTAGTCTTATGTGAGAGTTTGAGGGGTTTGGCTTCTGAATGAAGCTACAAGTTACATTAATTACATAATTGGTTCAGGCAACCAGAACCAATGGAGAAAAATAAACTGGCCTTTTTTTTCAGCTATTTAAACTTCTCTCTATGATTTTCTTTATGATTAGTATGACTTTTTAGTTTTTTCTAACAAATGATTTTCTAGAATCATGTGAGTGTTACTTAGTTGCAATCATGTTGTGAGCGTCCTTCTATGTAGATAATGGGTAGTTTCCATTTTTTAAAAACAAAATCTACTGTTTTTGATTGACATATTTAGTTTTATAAATTTATGTCTCACAGAATTTTGTCTTTCCCCATTTTTGTTTATTAAAGAGAGACCAAGCAACTTCTGCTTTTGACGCTAGACAACTACTTATTTGGAATTTTCTAGTTCAAAGGAAAAAAATGATTCTCAACCAAGAATTTCTATGTTAAATAGTTTTAGTTTGTTGTAATAAAAAATCTAATACAAATGCAGTTTAGTCTTTAAATCTTACGCAGCGAAGATAAATAATACCAATGACTTACCAATATCCCCACAAGGAGTGGACTTCCCAAGTGGTTGCAGTTTGTGGAGAATCTATGAGAACATGTGTTTGTTGACAAGTACATGTTTGAAATGTGTAAATACTGTATTTACTATTTGGATTCATTCTCAGGTTTTCTTTGGAATCATTCTGGAGTTACTGATATCTTTTCTTTGCATAAAATTGAAGAAGGGAGCAGAAAGTATGCAGAATTTCTACACCTCCAAGGGAAAGGTTGACTGATATTGGTTGGTATACTCTTCAGTCTAAGTTTTGATTTCTTTATCATTACTAATAAATGATGATGCACTATATCATTACATTAGGAAGTCTCTCCAACGATTTGCTTATTTCAATTATGAAACCTTTGTCCACTTTATGGAACTTTTTGTGTTTCATATTATCAAACAGGGGTGATTTGTTTCTGTAGCTGCTATTAGGAATGGGGATTCAAGATGAAATTGGTAAAGCGATTGAACAAACAAAACAATATCAATTTCCCCATTTCATATTGATATTGTCAAGATGAAATTATTTGTGTTCTCTTTTGATATTGTCAAGACAATTCCTTTTTTTGGGTGGAATCTATGACAATTCTTTGATAAGCACAATTCTGATATGACCAGAGTTACTTTTTAAAAAAGTCTAAAATCTCCCAATGTGCCTTATTCAATTTAGTTATAATATCTAGAGTTTCTTTTGAAAGATATACAGGATCCTATTTCATTTTCACTGTAAAAGTTATAAAATTACGAGAGTAATTTTTCAACTCACTTGAAATGAGGTGTCATACCTATTTTTTAATGACCAGATTCATATCACACATGGTTATTCAAGATGTCAACCTCAACTATCTGTAACTTTTTCATTTTTCTTTTTACCTCAATGATCTTTGACTAATATATTAATGTTCTGCTTTTATTTTTTTTAGCTCACATATTCCACTAACATTATTTCCATTTAAAAATACACTCGTGTGTTTTGGAATATGCAGCATTTGAATACTCTTGTCACGCAGTATTTCTCTCAACTATGCACTTTGATATGCATGTTAGCCAAGTACTTCTCTTCCTTTATGGATGTCATTTAGTAGCGGCATACTTTGATCTGGCTAACTCTGCAAATTAGTTGATCCTATTCCTTGCCAAAATTGAAATGTGTTATTGTTATTGTTTCATATTGAACTCCCTTCAATGGGCAAAAGGGAAAAAATATTGAACTACCTTCAACTGAGAGGTCATTATGTTTTCATGCATTTCTAAATTACTCTATATCATTTATCCTTACATACTGATAGGAACCTTGATATTCAATTGCTGAAAATGGGAATAATCCCACTTACAAGAACCGTGCAGGTCCTCACACTAACAGAGAAATAAGGAAAAACACTCAACAGAAAGCAGAAAAAATACAAGGATAGAATAAAAGAACAGAAACAGAAAATGCAGAGCTTCGAGGGTCTGCAAACCTCCGAGCCAAAAGTCCCAATTCCCGTACTCAATTCATGCCCCCCCATCAGAACCATTCGATCTTTTTAAGCATCCCATAGTACAATCACCCATTCTCATGTGCAATCAGCAGTCTGCCCATCCCCCTGCTCTGTCACCTCTCCATTCTGCCCATCCCCCTGCAGGTACCATTCACTGTGCAGTAGGTGCAGATTGTGCAGTAGGTGCAGCAGGTCCATTTCTGCCCATCCCCCTACAGGTACCATTCACTGTGCAGTAGGTGCAGATTGTGCAGTAGGTGCAGCAGGTCCATTTCTGCCCACCCCCCTGCTGTCACCTCTTCATTCCCTTTTTTCCCGGTACACCTTAGCTGGGACTATGTCTATCACCTTCCCATTACCCCATTCTGTCCCTTAGCCCAACCTGCCACATCAGCAGGTTGTTACAATGCAAAACCACCCATGCTCCACCTTTCCCACATGCCCACTCACGTCCCCATTTCTCTGTGGCCATTTCCTTCTTTTCCCCCATGGTACACCTTAGTTCTAGAACAGTATCTATCAATACTCCCCCCAAAAAAATTCACCTTGTCCTCAAGGTGAAGGTGTCCACCGGGGTCCCATTGTTTCAGGCATAAAGGCCAAATTATGCTTATCGCATAGGAACTTCCACTTGGGTCCCATTGACCTCCTCCTCCTCCAGTTACCACAGCAACGAATATCAAAGAGGTCAACCCATTTCTTGTCCTAATATTATACTCCACATAGGTTGGTTGGATGCAAACAACATGAAACTTGTTTGGGAGTGATGAAAACCCAAGAGCAGTTATACTTAATTGGTTCTTGTCAATATCCACCACAACTTGTAGTACAAACTCCTCTAAACCTCCATTTGCAATGACCCATGGTCGCAACTGGCAATAATAGCACTCTAAAAGCTGAACTGTAGTTTTTAGAAGACCATGGAAGCAAGAATATGATAACCTGAATCATAGTCTCATTATACCAGCACACTTGAACATTTGAAAACTTTGCAACCTTCAGAATCAGTATAAGCTCTTCAATTTCTTCAGGCTTATCAAACTTTGCATATGCATAGATGAACTCAATATCCATCTTGGGTGCTTCAATCTTCTGCCTCGCTCTGAGAATATATTTTACCAAGTCATGGTATGCAACTGTTGCTATCAGAACAGCAACAAAGTTCAAGAACCAATAACCGTCTAACCAGCCCCAACAGATATCTGACCTCCCAAGTGCATCAAAATCTGTTGGTTGTCTAGCTCCCATCCAGACTTCCATCTCATGTTCCCAAATGCTGCTACTCATACTCGATGGTAATCCCACTGCTTCTAAATTGCTTTTAACTATGTTACTGCTATCATCTTCATAAGCAGCAGCCAAGTTATTGGCAGCAGAATAGTCTATGCTCCAACCATGGACCCAATCACTGCCCCGTGAAGGAAACTGATTATCAGATGCATCTTGTGGCTCCATTTTCTTGTCTCTCTCTCCTGCATATGTCTCTGTTCAGTACTGGAATGCAAAGGTTTTATCCCAACTTCAGTATATATGTTGGGCCATGACCCAAAAATAGATTTAAAGGATCTAGTCATTGTAGAGTGATGTTCTTCCCTTTGGTCTGAACATCTGTCTCCTTTATTAGTCAAATGAGCTTGGCCCATTAGGTCAGGAAAGAGCTCAAAAAACCAAAATTTCCATCCTATCCCTTCTCCCTTCTCCCACTTCGCATAGCCACCAAATAAGGGCTTCTCAACGGCACAGCAAAGGGGATCAGCGTCCGTTGGCTCTGGCGACTCCACTGGCTTCGTCGGCGGCTGGTGACCCTCGTCCGGCGGCTCAGGTGGTGGCGGGTGAATGGCCGGACCACTCGAGATCCATCGTTCATCCCTCCCTGCTCGTGGTTCAGCCAGCTTCTCAGTCACAAATGACCCATCTACCTCGCAGGATCCATCCATAACTGATTGCTCATCTTCTTCCCCCTGTTTCCATCCAACTCGAACCCCACTCGCACTAGGGAGCGAATCCGGTGGCTCAGGTGGTTCCGGTGGTGGGAGATCCGTCAGTTTGAGGGAGACCCAGAACTCCCTGGCTACTGCGAGCTCCTCTCCCTTCTGCTTCCCCGTGGCACAACCCCTTCTGCTAGGATGTAAGTCCCGTTTCTCCCATTCCGGTAGTTCCGGCGATGGCCGGGGAGTAGCCGGACCGGTCATGACGCGCCGTTCTACGGGCGTCCCGACCCAGTTCTCCTGCATCTGCTTCACTCCTTTCCCTCCTTCATCCCAACTCAGCCGTTTGACCTCCTCTGTGGCACCGCAACCTGTACCTTCCTTCCCGATCTCATCCACGACCTCTGTTTCCTCTTCTTCCGTCTCTGGTTTCACCGTCTCCGGTTCCTCCGCCTCTGACGTAGCCTCCTCCGACCCACCGTGTGATTCCGTTTCCTCCCCTATCACGTTCTTGTCCGCAACTACCTTTTCCTCAATCACCTTCTCCTCCTTCGACCCCTCGAGCAGTCCCATTTCTTTCCCTGTAATCTCCTCAGTCACTTCTGGTTCGAAAACATTAGGTTCCTCCTCCCCTTCAACTACTGGCAGATATGGCTCGAATTCCGGCTGGAAGCGTTTGATAAATGCAATCTGGAAGGCTAACCAAGTAGCCTTTGGATGGCGGAAATTCCACCATTGATACTAGTGGAGAGCTCGACCGCTCAAAGCCCTCGTTGCCGCTAGAAGTTTCTCCTCATCAGGTGTCCCCATCTCCTCAAGGTACTGGGCAATGTTGATCAACCACCAATAACCTTCCTCTCCTTCAAATACTGGAATCATCTTCAAGTTAGTACCCACAGCTCCTGAATAGGAGCTCTGATACCAATTGATAGGAACCTTGATATTCAATTGCTGAAAATGGGAATAATCCCACTTACAAGAACCGTGCAGGTCCTCACACTAACAGAGAAATAAGAAAAACACTCAACAGAAAGTAGAAAAATACAAGGATAGAATAAAAGAACAGAAACAGAAAATGCAGAGCTTCGAGGGTCTGCAAACCTCCCAGCCAAAAGTCCCAATTCCCGTACTCAATTCATGCCCCCCCATCAGAACCATTCGATCTTTTTAAGCATCCCATAGTACAATCACCCATTCTCATGTGCAATCAGCAGTCTGCCCATCCCCCTGCTCTGTCACCTCTTCATTCTGCCCATCCCCCTGCAGGTACCATTCACTGTGCAGTAGGTGCAGTAGGTGCAGCAGGTCCATTTTTGCCCATCCCCCTACAGGTACCATTCACTGTGCAGTAGGTGCAGATTGTGCAGTAGGTGCAGCAGGTCCATTTCTGCCCACCCCCTGCTGTCACCTCTTCATTCCCTTTTTTCCCGGTACACCTTAGCTGGGACTATGTCTATCACCTTCCCATTACCCCATTCTGTCCCTTAGCCCAACCTGCCACATCAGCAGGTTGTTACAATGCAAAACCACCCATGCTCCACCTTTCCCACATGCCCACTCACGTCCCCATTTCTCTGTGGCCATTTCCTTCTTTTCCCCCATGGTACACCTTAGTTCTAGAACAGTATCTATCACATACCAACTGTACTTCTGATACAGAGCCCATAAATAAGAAATCTGTTCAGTCATTTCGTTTCCCTCAAATCGATCGGTTGTCGTTTCCAATCCTCATTCTAGAGAATTCATAGGATGTTTAGATTAGATTTTACAAATTTAATTTTGTATGAAATTGATTTTGTAAACTAAATGTTGCTGTGAAAGGAATTTGTAGTGAAATAATTTATGTTATCTATAATCTATGATATAAAGTAATATTGCTTAATACCTAGGATAACAGATGATGGAGAATTGTATTGGTTTTATCTAATGTATAACTGCTTTCAAGACCTTTTTGTAGTCAAAATCGAATATCGACACTCATACAGTTGTAACAATTTGTAAAGTAGCAGGGTCATACACTCATACTATAAATACAATAGTGGAAAGTCTAGAAAACAGGAATTAGCACGTTTTCTGGGCAATTAAATTTTATCTCAATTTACATTTGGTCATATTAATATTTTTTTGTTCACAGATTTACATTCTATCTATTGAGAAATTTTTATATATTTCTGTATCGAGAAATTTTTATATATTTTTGGAGTAAGTTTTTTTTTATTCTATCTAAGTAAATATAAGACAAATAAACATATAATATTAGGTTTAATATTATTTTTATACACTTTTTTTGTTTATTTACATAAAATAAAAAAAATACTATTATAAGAGCATATAAGAATTTCTTCCTATTCACCCAGTCTGAACACAAGGAATGTCCTTTTGTCTCTTCAAATGCTTTTCTAGAACATTACTCGTATATAACTAGAAAGTGGGAGCATGTTGGCTTGACCCATGCTTGGCATCGTCAATTCCTTCATTGAATTTTGGTTTGATTTTAGTGATGCTCCGAAAGTGATCGTCATGGTTGTCTGAGTTGGTTGTCACTTGGCAAAATTGTGACCTCTTATTATCCCGAAATGTCGATCAGTTTCTTATCACTCGTATTGTTGCTAAGTCAAGCACTCATTTAATTTATACAAATGCTGGAAATTCTAGGTAGCACTACTCAGATAAAAGTAAAACCATTTCGTTTGGATTCATTAGTATGTGCGAGTTGAAGTTTTAAATGAAGTAGGTCTCTGCTGATTGCGATACTGAAACGTGGAAACAATAACATAAAAGGTCAGCTTTGCAAAATTGAACGCAAGCTACATGATCAATTTAGAAACGAAGAACTGTCTGA
Source organism: Castanospermum australe (assembly GCA_019955255.1). NCBI lineage: Eukaryota > Viridiplantae > Streptophyta > Magnoliopsida > Fabales > Fabaceae > Castanospermum > Castanospermum australe. Next base: position 870,737 of record NSJW01000802.1, read on the forward strand.
TGCCTACCAACATAACAATGTTAGAAATGTAAGTCTTATAGACGTGTATAGCAGAAAAATTCATAATATGACCCTACACAGATCAAAAAGACGTATAAAAGATATGTAAATTTTTATTTTTATATTTTGAAAAAAGAAAAGAGATGAATGGATCAAAATGCTCTAACTTTCTAGTGTCTGAAAGGAGTAAGGAAAAGTTCAGACTCGACAGTACTCTCTGGCGTCTATATATTCCACAAAATCTCTTGCCAAAGACAACCCCAACACTGGTCAATGTCCAAACGTTTGATTAGCAATACATATAATACCATAGCTAGGCTAAGCCTCGAGCTAATCCTCCCTTCATCATGAATCCTCTAGATCCTAAAGAATTTAGGAGGCAAGGCCACATGATCATTGACTTCCTTGCTGATTATTACCAGAATGTTGCCAACTACCCAGTTTTGAGTCAAGTAGAACCAGGTTATCTTGGAAAACTCCTACCAACTTCTGCCCCTTTCAGTCCTGAACCCATTGAAACCATCCTTCAAGATTTGCAGCAACACCTAATCCCAGGCATAACTCACTGGCAAAGTCCTAGTTACTTTGCTTACTTCCCCTCCAGTGGCAGCACAGCAGGATTTCTGGGCGAGATGCTGAGCACAGGATTGAACGTGGTTGGGTTCAACTGGATGTCATCCCCAGCTGCAACGGAGCTAGAAAGCATTGTCATGGATTGGCTTGGCCTGGAGCTGAAGCTCCCCAAGGCCTTCCTTTTCTCAGGTAGCGGTGGAGGTGTGTTGTTAGGGACAACTTGTGAGGCCATCTTGGGCACCCTAGTTGCGGCCAGAGATCAAATGCTTCGCCGAATAGGGAAAGAAAACATGGGAAAGCTCGTTGTTTATGGCTCTGATCAAACACACTGCGCACTCCAGAAGGCAGCTCATGTCGCAGGATTCCACCCCAAAAATTTCAGGGCCATCAAGACTGCGAAGTCAACTTCATTCAAGCTGTTGCCAGAATCACTGCTATCCACCATTCAATCAGATGTTCGAAATGGGTTGGTTCCTTGTTATCTCTGTGCCACTGTGGGCACAACTTCGACTACTGCAATTGATCCAGTGGGGCCACTGTGCAAGGTGGCAGGAGATTACAGCATATGGGTCCACGTTGATGCCGCATATGCTGGGAGTGCCTGCATTTGCCCAGAGTTTCGACATTTCGTTGATGGGGTTGAGGACGCAGACTCGTTCAGCCTCAACGCCCACAAGTGGTTTCTGACTAATTTAGATTGCTGCTGTCTTTGGGTGAAGGATCCAGCTTCCCTGACAGGGTCCCTCTCAACAAACCCGGTGTACTTGAAGAACAGTGCTTCAGACTCGAAGGAAGTGGTGGACTACAAAGATTGGCAGATAACCCTGAGTCGAAGATTTCGCTCCCTGAAAGTGTGGCTTGTTCTTCGAAGCTATGGTGTGGCCAACCTTAGAAACTTCCTGAGAAGCCACGTTGAAATGGCAAAAACTTTTGAAAGGTTGGTGAGGTTGGACAAGAGGTTCGAGGTTGTGGTGCCTAGAAATCTTGCTGTGGTATGCTTCAGGGCCTTGCCATCAGCACTTGCAAACATGTCTAACGGTAGGGTCCAAAACGGAGGTCTCGAAACTGAGGATTATGCAAACGAAATCAATCGTAAATTGCTGGATTCTATCAATCGCTCAGGCACCGTTTACATGACTAGTGCCGTCGTTGAAGGAGTGTTTGTGATTAGGTGTGCCATAGGCGCCACTTTAACAGAGGAAGCACATGTGATCATGGCCTGGAAGGTGGTGCAGGAACATGCAGATGCCATTCTAAACTACTAGATTAAATCTAAATTTGACAGCAAAAAGAAAACACATTCTTTTTTTTTGGCAGAATCCAATTGTCCAAAAACTGTGTATTGGTCACAATGGTTGCAACATAAAATTTACCTTCCTAGTGTGTTACTTGTCATGATCAGTAGGCATTAGTGGTTTCTTTTTCTTTTCAGGGTTAGTTTGGTATAGGATAAAAATGAAATAATTTTTTAGTCTCATAAAGATGCACTTATTTCATTTATCTTGCAAATTGTACTTGTTTACTGTCAACCTTCATCTCAAGTTTTTAAATATCAAAGTCAAATTTGGCCAAAAAAAAAATTGTCAACTTACTTTCTTATTTTCCGGTGCTTATAGACTATAGGTGATAATTGAGTCTATGACTTCCAATCCATTAACGTCTAAATTTAATTTAATTTATTCAATTATAATAATAGATTTAATAAATTTGAATAGATTAAATTAATTTTAGTTAATGAATGGTTAATAAATTAATTAAAATATTTATTGAATTTAATATATATATATATAATAGAATATATTTGAACATAAAAAGAGTTTAAACGCATCTAGTTGAGGATGTGTAGATTGAATATTTATGAATTAATATATGGATTGAATATTCATTTATTAAAGTAGATTTTGGATAGATTGAATGATTTTGACAACTTTTGTGATGAATCTTAAATAGATTATTAGTTTAATTTTTATTCATTTATTAATAATCTAATTTAAAATCTATCTACTTTATCTGTTTGTCACCCCCTTTATAGAGTAAACTAAGGTATTTATGAGCTGATTGAAACATTTTGAATGTTGCTTAATGTGTCACATCTTCTGTCTAACTGCCTCATTTAATATGGGATGACCCAAATTGTTATTGGGAGTGAGATGGTAGTAAGTGATTTGAGTTGTGACATGACAAAGTTGATTATTTGTTTGATTGTTTCACATTTTATCCAATGCTAACCGGTTTTGGGCAGATGGAGAAAAAATCTTTCCTATAAATGCTCTCAAGATATGCGCTATTCCAATTATTTTTAACACAACTACTAAAACAAAAAGGTTTTAAGTCAGTATAGATGAAAACATTTTGTTTGTGAGGCTTGTATTTTATTTGGCTACTATAATATGTTCTAGCTTTAGAATGTAGTCTTTCGTTCCTCTAAATTTTCTTTTATAAAAAAAAAATGATTAAGTTGTAAGTAATAATTTTATAGCCTTAAATTTTAAGTGTACGTTGTTGAAAGGATGACTAAGCATTCCTCATGTGTAAGATTCGAATTACTCATTTAACTAATAATTTTGTTTGGTGATCATCCCTCCTTACAGAAATCTCCCAGCATTCATAAGTTACTTGAGAAGCTTCTTTTCATTTAAAAAAAAAAATTGAATATAATATTCTGTGTGGTCTTTGTCTACCTCTCTGGAATATTAAACATACCCCTGGTCCCCGATTGGTACTAAGTAACCTATATATTCAATGGTTCTTCTTATAATTATGAATATTCTTTAAATTTTTTTATTATTATAAAAAAGAGTCTAAAACCAAATTAAGATATGAGAAAGGCTGTACTAAGCGTGAGTATTGAGAATCGTATATTAAGAATTAAACTCGATATCAAATGCTTCTTAAAATGTTAAATATGACAAAGCTATTAGCCTATATATAACCTTTTCCTAACTTTTGCGCAATTAAAATTTTTTAATTATCAATATAATTCTATTGCCGTTATTACTTCACTTTTATTTATATAATTGAGTGGTGCTATATCATGAGGAACTATTTTTATGAGAATGACCTATGAATAATGTGCCACGATCCTTCGGCAATGAATAGTGAGATGATATGACATTATTTGTAGGCCATTTCATAGAAATGACTTCATAAGAATTAGCATCTTCTCATATTAATTATCATTGGCTCCACCACCATTCACTACACTTATACCATCAATATCTTAAATAACAAGATTTGATACGAAGACTTAGTTAAATAAAAAAAATAATAATTAGGGAAATCTCATAAAAAGAAATTCTAAACGTCATTACATTTTCATAAAAAGATATTCTAAAGGAAATTACATGTTTATACTATCATGTTATGTTTGGAAACATAAAATTTAAAATTAAATTGAATTGAATTAAATTAAGTTGAATTGAAAATAAATTTTTACATTTAAAAGTCATTATAAAAATTACGATTTGAATTGATTTAGAATTTAATTTTTATATTTGAAATACACTAAAAAAAGATTTGACGTTTATATCTCACCTAAAGTGGAGTTTATGAGAGGAGAATATATAGCTTCTCTTCCTATCAAGTTAACCCAAATTTATGTGTGTTATGTTTCTAATTTGTTTTGATGTTTAAAAAAAAAATCTATTTCTTTGATATTCCAAGTGTTTTTAGCGTAAAACGAGCTCTAATTTGGTTCCTTCTAATTTCGTTGTGATGGAAACAAAACCTTGAATAGGGACTATTACTATCGAATTGTGTCTTGGACTCATGTAAGATATTTTTTATTTTAAACCCATTGATTAAAAATGTGCCACAATGAGAAGTGGGAGTGGGACCTTTTCACATGTACAATCTTGGAGAACATCTCAACTTTACTCAATATACATCGTTGAATTGATTTAGAATTTAATTTTTATGTTTGAAATACACTAAAAAAGAATTTGACAATTATATCTCACCTAAAGTTGAGTTTATGAGAGGAGAATATATAGCTTCTCTTCCTATCAAGTTAACCTAAATTTATGTGTGTTATATTTCTAATTTGTTCTTGATGTTTAAAAAAAAATCTATTTCTTTGATATTCCAAGTGCTTTTAGCGTAAAACGAGCTTTAATTTGGTTTCTTCTAATTTCATTGTGATGGAAACAAAACCTTAAATGGGAACTATTACTGTCGATTTGTGTCTTGGACTCATGTAAGATATTTTTTATTTTAACCCATTGATTAAAAATGTGCCACAATGGGAAGTGGGAGTGGGACCTTTTAGCATGTACAATCTTGGAGAACATCTCAACTTTACTCAATATACAACGTTGTGTAACTGGTAATGGTTGAGTCTGCGGGGGCTGCCATTGCTGGGCCACTTTGTACCATTGTCGGAGCTTCATATTTGTTTGGGTCCATGCTCGGTTTTCTACACTAATAAATGAGCCCGCACCGTATCCAAGTAGATTTTTGTCCCCTTGGATTGTCGGTGCTTACAAGTTAGTACTTTTGACCTACAATAACATTACTGTTTTACCCATTTATCATTGTCTTGTTTTGGGTTTGGAATCTCTGCTTTCCCATGCGTAAGAACGGCAGAGGTTGAAACCTTTTTTGCATGGCAGGTGGTACCTTTGTTTTGTAGAGTGTGTTCATTAATTATTCAACAATCAAGCTTTATCCTCACCCGAATTCGGTTCTGTAGATTAATGTCCAATTATATCTCTGCAACCTTCTCTTACCTCCAACTTCAAGGTTTTGATGACAATTTTACTTGTAGTAAAGCAGGGAAGATCAAGAATAGATTGATGTTTGGAATTCTTGCATGCATTCGATCTTCATGAACTTAAAATTTTACTTACAGATTGATTAAAATTGATTAAGAAATCAAGGAGTATTTCAAGAGTAATTTGAATGGAATTCTGTAAAAATAATAATAATAATAATAATAATAATAATAATAATATTCAAATGTAAATTACAAGGCAAATCGAATAAAAGTTATGTTTAAGGAAAACTAACGAATCTTCTTGTTAAATGGTGTAGTTATAAACTTTTAATGTTAATTTATTAGATGCTTTCATTCAACCAGTTTTTAATAACCTAGTCATAGACGTTGTTCATCTCAAAATCTGAAAATGTATTGTAATAAACCCCATGATAGCAGCAATCCGGAAGCATATCATACAGAAAAGTAGCCAGCAAGGAATGAAGAACAAACTCTTTTCACTGTTAAAAACCGAAGAACTATGGAAGCTCAGTTCATTGGAAGACATCACACATTTTGACCAAACTTTGAACCATGCAATGCCCAAATAGAAGAGTGGCTTTGTTGCCACCCATTTTGCTTGAGGTCTACGATCCTCAAATCGTTCTAAAGATTGAGCACAATCTAGGGAAACTCATCCACATAGATGTGATGGCTTCTATGGGAGATGCAGATTTGTCCCTTACACGCATCCACAATGTATTGGACATTGAACTATATCTCAAACTTGAAATCTAATATAAGCCCAGAGAAGTCTTAGTTCTAACCCACAAAAGCTAGTTTTCGTTAGACCATAAATAGTTTAAGCTACGAATCCCCCATCTAAAATAAACAGCTCTGAATCCCCCATGAATTCATGCTTAACAATATATAATTCATAAAGTCAAGATTTTAGTTTTCAACTCAAAGTCTATTGCTATCTCTTAGATAAAGATTGGTGGAACCCTACTATCTAAATGAGGCTCTTCCTTATAGAGAAAGATGAATAGAGTTAGAAACACTGGGAAGATGACTCGTCCTAAGTCTTAGATTTAGAGTGCCGTACCTAATTCCTAGCAAGCAGTGACTAATTCCTAATGATTAAAATCTTAACACAACGGAGTTAGTAAAATAAACCAAGGTCCTGGAGGGTTTTAATCACAGTTCCAAAAAGTGGATTATTTTATATATTTTCTTGCATATTTCATAACAAAGACACAAACACAAACTTATGAGAGGTACATATTGGGCACATTGTATGAATTGATTTGGATCCCTTCTTTCTAAGAAATAGCATCATCCATGCTGCTCCTTATAAATAAGGGGAACCTAAATTCTATATGAAGTGTTGTATGTGATATGCTTTTAGTCACTGGAAGGACAAGAATTCCAACACCCGCAATGAAGCCAACAACATATGTTGCATTTGGAGGGAAATAGTTATCATAAGTGATTAATTAAGTCAACAGTAGTTAACCTTTAACGACTTGTGATTGACTATTTCTCCTTGAATCCAACATTTCTTCGTGGTTTTCTATTTTGGGAATTTTCCCATTATAAAATTAAAAAGGCACAAAGGCATGCAGGTTAATAAACAGGCTGTTGCATGGTTGCGTTTTACCGCATATAATTTTGATCGAGTAGCCCATGAGATATGGTAAATACCCCATGCCATGGTAACCACTTTAGATAACTTAATGGCAGGGTGATAATTGGATTCATGAATCTATAATTCATCCAATTCATCCATATATAAATTTAATTTAATCCATCTAATTATAGTAATAAATTTAATAAATTTAGATGAATTGAATTAATTTTAATTAATGAATAATTAATCAAAATATTTATTGAATCAAATAGATTTATATATATAGTATGAAGAAGAGAATATATTTAAACATAAAGAATCTAAATGCATCTAATTGAAGATGAATGAATTAAATATTTATTTATTAAATTTAATTTATAAATAAATTAAATATTATCTATTAAAATAAATTAGATGATTTTAATAACTTTTTTATAAATTCTAATTAAATTACTAATTTATTTTCTATCCATCCATTAATAATACAACTCAAAATCTATCCAATCCATTCATTTGTCACACCTACTTAATGACGCCATCTTAAAATTGCATAATAGAATTCCTCGTTACAAAAGGGGGATTCCCCCGGACAAGTTTTGATCCGCATAGATAAGAGATTCACCATCTTTTACATAAATTATTATACGTATATTTAAAACTTCAAAGTAAGTTTTTTATTTAGGTTATAAATCGTTTCAAAAAATGCGGTAAGTTTTGTTCTAAGAATGCATACAATTTTCCAGAAGTTTGCAAGTTTATTCAAACAAAATGTATTTAAATTTGACAAAAACTTACACGCTTCGCAACTTAAATGAAAAAAGAAAAAAAAAAGAAAAAACATAAGCTTTATATTAAAAAATAGTAAATCTCTCCTACCCATGCAGGGCAAAGCCAGTTCCCCGTGAAAGTTAGTCCTTAGAAAAGCTACCAACAGGTACGAAAAATTCAAATTTTGCAATGATTGAAATCACCATTTAAATTGAATTTGACTTTGAAAGCCTTGCAGATATGTATCAACTAGCATTGGCTTTTAATGTCACTACCAAAATTGAAGCATCCCGTTCCTTAAATAAGAAATTTATAAAGTAAGAAAGGTCATCCGGAATCATCAATTCATTAGCAACTGACTACCCAAACCAGAATAACCTAAAAAAGGACAGTAAAATATTCACCTCAACGATGATTTTCCTCTTCATTCCTTCTTTGGTCGCTGTCTACATAACTAACTCCACTTCCCATTTCCTCCTACAAAATCATTGTGGTAACTGGAATCAAGCCGCCTTTTCATCTCTGGTTGCCTAGCTGGTGGGCTCCCCATCTTTCTCTTTCGATTGTTCAACAAGGACGAAGCATCGTCTATCATCTCCCCTTCTTCCGCATATTCTGCATCCATGGCTTTCTGTAACTGCCCCTTCATGCCCATGTGTTTCCCATCACTGGTTTCCCCATGGTCCTTATCATTATCTGCATCACCATCAGGTTTAGACCAGCTCTGTCTTCTCTCCCTCTTATTTTTCTCATCCTCAACTGCTAATTCAACTCCATCTTCAAGCTCCCTTTCAATGAGATCATCCTCGTCCATTACATCTTTCTTCAATGTCATTTCCCCTCGCTCCTTCCTCCTTTTTTCCAAGGCAGCCTTCACTTTGTCTTTGTCAATCATCTTGATTGCTTCTTTCGGCGAGTGACCAAGGGAGCCTTCCCGAAGCTCCAAATTTTGACCAACATTGCAGATAGACTTGTGTGATGCTGAATCACCCCTCCTTCCTACTTCTGCAGCCTCCTTTGTCCCAACCATTCTATCTTGGTCTCCCTGAACTATTTCGTTCATTCCCAGAGTTGGATCTATTTGTCACTTCTCCCTTGCTATCTTTCTGTGGCAACTGTTCAGAGTTTTGACTATCTATAATTTCTACGTCCACCTTGTGATCAGTAATGTCACTACCCATTTCTGCACTCCCGTCATTGCTTTGGTTTTCTGTTCCTCTTGTTGGTACCTTGTGATTTTCTGCAGATGAGTACGGAGGGGCTGAGTGAGATATTTGTTTGGAGGCCTGCTCCTCATTCACAGCAGGAGCTTTTGCAGCAGCTCTTGGTACCCCTCCTGCACTTCCTTCTACGTCACTTCCTTGAGATGGTGGAACTCTATTCTGCTCGTAGAGTTCCAGCATTTGATTGCTAACCTCTGCAAGAGAATGCAACCGCAAGGATTCAGAAGAATATCCAGAAACATTCAGCTAGTCAGACACAAAAGAACAGCCCACTGCTTAACAGCAAACTCCCATGGCATAAACTGGCCATGTTCTATCTAATGAAAATGCCTAACTTGATCAGGAAAGGGTAACCATCCAGAAATTCAATTCTTTGCAGACTGCCCACTTCTCTTTAGCTTAACCCAGAGTAGCAAGTACATAATAATAGCCACAGTAATGCTTTCATTTAATTTTCAAAAAGACACGTGACAGAAATTATCATAATGCATTAAGCCATGGGAAGTTGGGAACATAAAAGGCTTTCCAATTGGGTCAATTTATTTTATACAAACGAATTGAGGGGATGACACCAACCTTCCAATTGGCGCGGGGTGACGTCAAACTCTTGCCACCAAACCTTCTCACCATCTGAAGGAAGCTTCACTTTTAGGAACTTGGCAGCAAGGAAAATGGCACCTGCTGCAATATGATGTGGCTTAAATTGCAAGCAGAGTGATGTCCTCAGCCTGAAAGCCACTTTCCAGTGTGTGAACAAATATATAATTAAAATGGAATCAACAAAGTTAAATTAGAACATTAGCAAGGAGCAACTTAACCATACCCATCATTTACAAAGTTCCATGCAACTTGTGCAAGGGCATTCTTTGCGACATTGAACTTCTTTATGGCCTCACAGAGGGGCTTGTAGGGATGTTGAACGTTAAGGGCAAAACCTAAAGTGGCAAGTACAACCCTCTCTCCCAGTAAAATTAACTCTTTCTGCTGCTCATATACTTCCTGCATCATTTACAAACTTTTGAACATATTTAAATAATATAATTATAAAAGAAAGAGAACCAAAATATAAAGAGCAGTATAAATAGAAAAGAAAGTCCAAAAACGTGTCAAGGAGATACTTTACTGAAATACAGCTGTTGGAGCAAAGTAGGTGGAATTGTTTCAACTATCCAATAGAAGTAAATACAGAGAAAGAACGTTTGCTAAATGATATAATTCCAAGCAACCAGTTCCATTTAAGTAGTAACTAAGCGTGTAAATAAAAATTATTTGAACGATTTTTCAAAATTTACAAGCCAGACAAACATTTTATATGATTTCAATATTTTGAGGTAACATCTGTCATGTTTGAGCACACATTATAACCTAGCAGCAATGTGATTTCAGAAAAATACAGAATTCAGAATGAGGATGTATAAAAATGAACTGGTCATAGCCCCATCAGTAAAAGAACACCTTCTGTTTTATCCTGTGTGCAGCAGCAGGATCCTTCTTGTGAATGATCTCATAAGAAACAAGAATAACATCCTTTAGTGGACGAGGAGTTTCTTCGACCTTCCCAGCAAGGAACATACAGACAGTTGCAATGGTCTGCAAAAGATGTTCACCATGTGAAGTATGAGATTCCAATTAAGTAATCATTAAGTTCAAACTACCTTCACATCTACCATTCTCTAAATATAAAGTTGGATCACAACTACAGCATCTGTATATCTAACTTATATCATCTTCAATCAGCATGCCCACCGACCACTGCTAATGCACAATCTATTCAACAGGGATCCAACTACCGAAGGGGCACATGCAAAATCTAAGACCATTACCAACCAAAACATCTATGTCTGAAACTGATACACCTACAATGACTAATTCCCAGTCCATTATAGAAAGATCACTGTCAACTTCTTAATCCAGTTCAACATTTAGTAACAATACAATTATTACTATTTTCACGAATAATTTAGCAGATGCAGAAAATAAACCTCCAGGATTTAAAAGGACTATAAGTACACCTGAATGACATAACTACAATCTCCTGACAGCGAATAAATAATTAAGGGATTCAAAATTACAGTGCAAAAGTGTTGAAACCTTGACACTTTACTAATCAGAAAACTTTAAGTAGTAGATGAAATTTGAATAAAAATATAAGATATAAAATTTAATTTGAATAAAAAGATATAATAATATTCAGAAAATCAAACTCAAAAAGTTGCAAATTTAGATAACCCGTTCCCCTTCAAATAGAAATCTTTCCTCTAAATTAAAATTGGATAGACTGACATATTGTACCTCAGAATTAATACAAAGGTGAAAACTCACCAAAAGTAAATGTATTGTACAAAAGAGACAAAAGAAATCCTTGACTACAAATTTCTATTAAAGAATAATAAACCCAGCAGTCAGTATAGAAAACTTTTCTTAAAAGTAAAAGATGTTAGATAATTTTCTAGAATGTTTGGAAAATTCTCCAGACTGAATGTGCCCTAAACATTTTCAACATTGAGAACAGCACATTAAACAAACTTAAGAATTCATATACAAACAGTCTTTGAAGGAAAAGTTATCATCAAAACTTTTGCATAGATAAAACAACTAAAAAAAGTAGTTGGTGAATAAATAAACTTAAATTTGTGAAAGCTTGTGTATATAACATTTCTCTTCCATGTTTTTAGTATGGCTTTGCTTTAGATAGTAATGGCACATAATTTGGGGGTGCTAATATTGCAACTGTCACTGGAAAGAGTAACTTAGTTTTCTTTTGTTTAAAAAAATATTTGCTAGCCATCCAATGTCAAGCATATGCCTTAAACAGTGGAAAATACATCAATAGTACAGACAAAAAACATCCAGCAAGAATCTACCAGCAAGAATCTACCAGGCATAGCAAACACTGCAAATTAAATTAAGAAAAAGAAATGTCTACAGAATAAACCACCTTCTAGGTAGTACTATGATATTCCTATCAGCCTGTTACACAATTGTTACTACTATACAGGCCACTCACCACTATACACTTACAACAGACCAGATAACCACCACTGCAAGGGCACAAACATATCATACTAACTTAAAGCACAACTTGCTAAAGATCTGGAGAGGTAAAATGCCTACATAATTTCAATTATAAAGGGTAACAACCCACCCTTCGGTCGTTCTTTGCATGAGATTGTCGAAGAAAGAACCGATGACAAAAGATTATGGCTGTTGCTATTGTTACCTGAGGGCTGCAAGAGACAAAGTCACAACCAATATGTAAATCTCCAGCTGAATTTCTACAACAAGGTTTACAACTTAACAGCAAAATCCAAGTGCATTTAAAAGGAAAATGCCAAATGTTTTTTCTTTGGATAAAAGGTAAATGCCAGATGTATTCTCCCAATACATCAAATTACCTCAGGAGAAAGTAAAACATATAAAAACGGCAACCTAGTTGCAATGGAAGTATAAGTATCCATGTGCTCATAGTGCTTTCATTATATCATTCAATAAAAGATTGCATTGGCTGGGTGTATCATACAGATACACAGCCATATTAGTCCGGGAAAAGTTTCGCACAAAACATTCCTATGAAAACATTTGTTTTTTGATAGGAAAAAGAAATTTCATTAGAGAGAAAACAGGAAAGTACAGATAAGAGAGGATAAAATATCCTCCAAAAAATAGAAACTAGTTACAACAAGAAACACGAGAAAAATCAAGACTTCAACAAGGCTGCCCAATCTCTCTGAATACTCAAAATAGAAACTCCTTTAAAGCATCCATGTGCAGAATACCAAAGAGAAGCCAAAAACAAACCCATATCCCATAACAAATTAAGTGGTAAAGAGATATCCTCAAAGTAGTGAGCATTTTGCTCCAACCAGGTACACCAAAGAGTTTAGCCTCCAATATAAGATTTAACCTCCTTGATTTTACCAAAACCTTTATAACAAACCAACATAAACTGTTCCAAAGTCGCAGGACACACCCAGTGCTCACCAAGAATCCCAAAAAGATTGTTCCAAAGAAAAGTAGCTTCCTGACAATGCAAGAATAACTGGCTCACTGTTTCTGAACCAGATCTGCACATAACACACATATTTGGAGAAAGCAGCGTGTCACCAACAAATCTGCAACTAGTAATTTGTATTAATCCGGTTAAACCACTGTCCAAACAAAAGATTTTACCTTACAGGAAGCTTTGAACTTCCAAATGGGTTTGTGAAGAAAAAATCTTTGGCAGTTAGGAGAGTAAGAAACTGAAAGAAGGATTTACATGAAAACACACTGGAAAGGTCCAAGGTCCAGATTCTCCTATCTGGGTTGGCAGAGAAGTGAATAGGTTCAAGTAAAAACAAAAGGGACTGTAATTCACTAATATCTCTATCATTCAAGTATGGAAATGCAATACTATTTAGTCAAAAGGGTTCTAACGAATAAACACCATATTGCAAAGGAAAAATACCACTAGCACAAAGAAGGAGGATAAGAAAACCCCCTTAAACAAACAAAACAAAAAAAATATATATTTTTTATAGAAAAATGAGAACATTAGCTCCAAAGAGCCTAGTCCACTTGCAAATCCATTAGAGAAACTCCCCTGAAAAGACCATGTGCTGAAAGTATATACGGCGATAAGAAAACCTCCTTAAACAAACAAAATAACAAAAGAGAAAAAACCAGAGAGAGCATTTAGCTCAGAAGTGCCCACTCCATTTACAAATCCATTAGAGAAGCTTCCCCAAAAAACACCGCACTCTAACTGCTGACACCCGCATAGAAGCCAAAAAAATCTATCCCATAAGACATGTGAGTAGGAAGGACACTTCCCACCCAAACAACCTCCCAAAACCTGATGGGATAACCATCATCCACTTATGGAGACACTAGTGATCTAAAAGAAGTATATCCCTGAGAGATAAACTTCCATGGACAAGCATGAGTGGCAAGGATCATTGGTTTGGTTCTGATTTAAACCATGTTTACTCTGAATTACTTGGTGCGAAAGGGAGGTATTCTCTAAAGAAAAATGCCAAAGAAATTTAGCCGCCAAAGCAATATTTATGGAAACCAGATTCCCTAGACCCAAACCTCCTTTGTCCTTAGCCCACAACAGATCTCCCAGCTAACGAGATGATTTCTTATCCCATCACCTGCACCCAACCAAAGAAAATTCCTCATAACCTTCTCTACCCTTTGAGCCACCCCAACAAGGATTCAAAACAGCAAGTGATAGTAGAGGTAAATGCATCACAGAAAAGGATGAATTCAGGAGATCTGTCCGGCCAGCAAGTATTATGCTGTATGCACCCATCAAATTATCCAAAAGTTTTGGAATCTTTCGAGTAAGAAGCTCCCAAAAAGAGGTGGCCCAAGGATTGCCGCCCAAAGGGACTCCCAAATAAGTCTGAGGCCAGCCATTGCAAGATTAGACGACCAGCCAAAGAGGTGTAAGAAGAGAGAATGTGAGTGTCGACATTCAAGCCCACCAAACCACTTTCAGCCAAATTAATTTTCAAACCCAAGAAAGGTTTTGTTAGACCCCCCATTAGAAAAGTGTCCCACAGAAGCAGGGTTATAGGAAAGAAGGGAGCACGACATGAGGGAGTTACGGAAGGGGGAGCAGTTCAGCAGAAAAACAGTGCAGAAGAGAGTGGAACAGGCCAATATGGGGCAATAATGCAGGCTGCATAACTGTCGGATGAGTGGGATATGAGAGAGAGGGAGTGGACTGCAGGGGTAGTGGCAGTTATGCATATGTAGTGGCAGTTATGGATGATGGGGAGGGTAGAATATGAAAAGGGAGCAGTTACGAACAGATGTAGTGGCAGTTATGGATGATGGAGAGGGCAGCAGATAAAAAGGGAACAGTTACGGACGGAAGGGGGAGGAGAGAATTCTGGAGTGAGTCTTGTGGGAAAGACCAAGCCTCTCGAAAGCTTGGAGCCTTTGTCATTCTGTGTAATTTTTCTTCAGTTTTTCCAGTTTGTTCTTTGTAGTTTTCTGTCAGTTTAGCAGTGTTTTGCTGTCAGTTTAGCAATGTGTTTCCTGTCAGTTTAGCAGTGTGTTTTCTGTAAAATCTGGGCTTCAATCCCAGGTATTGTTTACATGAAAGGGAGGTGTGTTTTCTGTAAATTCTGGACTTCAATTCCCAGGTTCTGTTACGTGCAAGGAAGGTTCCTAACAGGTTTCAAAGAACTTAAGAATAGAGAGAACATTTTCGAAGGTAACACTATCTTCATCCAAGACGGTGAGAGACCTAAACTTAATTTGTGCTGACTTTAATACCTTTAATAAGATCCCTCTCCACTCCTCTCACATTGACCAAGTTGATCAAAATAAGTAAGCAAAGCACCCAGACGTGGGCAATACCTTTTGTAAAATCAACATTATCACAAGCAACTATTGATAGATTAATAATATTCATATCATGTATCCTGAAACCCTAAGTTAAAATCCAAAATATCCCCCATTACTACCTTATAATAGAATCTCCCTCACACCCTTCAAAATATCAGCATCCTCAGCATACTTGATGAAAGAATTCTGCTGTTCAAATTAAGCCAATAATTCATCCAATATCAAGCCCCCATGTTTGAAGGGAGCGGAATCAAAATCTGGATAATCTTCATCTATCGTCTTAAATATTTTAAACCATATTCTTTTTTCAAAGCCCCCTCAAAAGCTTTCAGATTAATAGTCTCATCTAGCTTGAACCATCAAGCAACATATCAAATCAACCTATAAGTGTCGCAAGATTTTTAAAATTTTAAAACATAAATAACATTGTTTCTGTTTTACATTTTCTGAAAATATTAACCATAGCTATCACTAGGAACTCTACCTTCAAAAAATCTTATTAAAAGTATTTATATGCATTCCAGTTCTGCTCTGCATCGGCTACAAAATAATGTTTAACCATCAATCAAGACTGTTTAAGAAAGCCAAGCAATCATCTGCAAATTTAATGCAATGAGCATCAACCAAAGAATTTTATACCATGTACAATAGGAAAGAAATTTATATCACTGAAGTATTCCTATGTCAGAAAAAGTAAACATACGAAACGAAACTATTCTTAGGAATAAAGGAGAAAAAGAAGAAAAATCAAGAACAAACCATGTGCAATTAAAAAAAATTAGAAACTTAAGTGCATGTTTGGCTCTTTGTTGTAGCTCAAGAATCATTTGCGAGGTAAAAATTCATTTTGGGGCCATTGACTGTGTTTGAGTAATTTAAAAACTGCTTTTATTTGAAATCTAAAGCCCCAAAATTACTTTTACCCCTAAAATAGGAAAGCAGCAAAGAGTTAATTCTCCACTGCAAAATATAATTTTGACAATAGAATGGTGTAAATGGCCCTATTAGTTTTTCTTTTGATTATTATTGATATTGACAATAGAAGCATTTTTCTCCTAAATGCTTCAGGTAAATAAAGATATTTTTATACCCTTGTTGACCAATTGACATCAAAAAGAGATTTTACCAGACAATGTCCCAACAAAAATTCCAAGTGTCAGCATGCATTACATAACATTTTATGACATAAAAATGATTCTTGCACACTCAATTATTGCAAAAGTGATTCTCTTCAAAATATGACCTCAGTAAGTAATGTGTAAACATTCATAATAACATCAGAAGCAGTAAACTCACACTTTAAGTCTCATGCCTAAATCCTGTAAGAATGTGCAGTAAGACTTGCGGAGATATGTCTCTTTCTTCAAGTCAATTCCATCTTTTCTTGACGGGGAATTTTCCTCTATTTCTTTTCTAGACATATACCAGTGACCTACTCCTTCCTCTTGCTTGTCTTTAGAACTTCTACAAGAGTTTCCATCAGATGCTCCATGATGTGATGACTCCCCAGGCACAAGTCCTGCCATAAGTACCAATTTTTCTGTGCGCTGAAAAAATTCTCTAATGTGTATCACTTCACCATCATGTAGCAGGATGATTCCAGAGGCTATATAAGAACAGAACTAAGTGAATATCATATACCTGAAATTCTGAGTATTATAAATTATAACAGAACTGCTGAAATTGTAAGACATAACAATGCTTTCATTTTTTTATCAAAATGGACCAGGTCTGATAATCATCCAAGAATGTAAAAGGTATTCAGTACCTCTGAGTTGTTTAATTTCTTTATTAACTTTGTCCTTTAGTAAGAAAAAAGTCTGGGACTATAAATGCACAAAATAAGACCTTGATACAGTATCATTAAAGTCTTCAGAGCTGATCCAGTGTAGCTTGGTACAACTTCAATAATTAATAGTAACTTACTACGAATAGCGTGATAC
Source organism: Castanospermum australe (assembly GCA_019955255.1). Classification (NCBI taxonomy): domain Eukaryota; kingdom Viridiplantae; phylum Streptophyta; class Magnoliopsida; order Fabales; family Fabaceae; genus Castanospermum; species Castanospermum australe. The sequence goes on from NSJW01000802.1 coordinate 887,909, forward strand.
ACCAGCTACTTAGGGGATAAGAACTCTAATGTAAATAAAGGGTAAATACCTAACTAGCAAGGGTAGTTAGTTAGAAGTGACTATATAAAAGTGAACTGTGAATTAGCTTAGAGGTTAAGAAAGTTGTTGGTCTGATGATTTTGGAGGCCGAGACTCTCCGTCGAAGAAGAGTCACCTGAGAGTTGTTCTAGAGGCATATCCTCTGGTTCATCTCATTCATTTGAGAAATTTCCCCATTTTCTATCATTTTCCATCATTTTCTCTTGTTTTCTCATATTGTCTGATCAAGAGTTATCATTTGGTGCTTTCATTGCCATCCCATTCCTTCCATGGCTAGAGGTACGAGATTTGCAATGCTAGAAGTAGCAACCAAGGATCTGCGTAAAGAGCAGAACGAATCCAAGAAACACAAAACTGCATTTCAAACAGATACTGAGATCCAACTCAAGAAATTAGATTCTCCGATTCACAATCTTGAGGGTCCAAGCAAGCAAGTTTTGAAGTAGAAGTCAAACAATCCACGGCACATACCTACAAAAGATAGTGCTTCTTCTACTCCAGAAGATGTATCAGTTGACATACCCATGGAGGATTTTCAATTGTTAAAAGGTATGCACATAGATATTCCCCACTTTGATGGAACTAAAGCTGAAGAGTGGGTGTTTAAGATAGAGGAGTTCTTTACAATGTACAACTCTCCTCTTGAGCAAAGGAGCAAGCTGGCATCTCTGCACGTGTCAGGACCAGCCTACTCATGGTTATATATGGACAGTGCAACCGCTCAAAACTTCAAGACAAAAGAAACAAAGAGCAAAAGTAACTCAGAAAGAAATTCTTCAATGCAAAAAAATTGCTCCATATTTTGGATATAGACTTTCCTCTTTATTCCTTATCCATCTCCTAATTGTACTTCCCCTTTTCTCTCTCAGAAAATTTCTTTTTCTATTAATACAAAAACAATGCTCCATATATCTGAAGTTCCATTTTATGGCAGCCCCATAAAAAAACCATTAGATGAGCACTGTAAAGATGCAATTACAAAGTCCTATCACACCAAAGATGAAAAGACATAAAATATTTGCCTAAAGATTCCAACACTGAAATCCAACAAAATAGTACAACAGAGCCCTGGATGCAAATCACATCTCCATAAAACTATATCTGGAAAGGTTTTAACCCTGGTCAGTTGAAAAATGCAGAGGAAGAATTTCTGCAAGTTAAGTCTGTTACAAACAGCAGTGGGGCTTTTCAGCGTTCTCAGCTGTCACAGATTTTCATAGTCTCATACAAGTTAAAAGCATATTGGAACTTTCTAGAACCTGATAATCTGAATTTTCAGATTGGGATTTTCTAGTTTTTTAGGTCAATAATTTGAGCTCCTTTTGATACTATCCCCATCACTCATTATGCTAACCAGTTCTCATCTAATTTGTATGAATTGCTTGTGAGTAAATAGAATGGCTGCAGCCAACTTCTGACATTTTGGAAAACACATATTTTTACATTTAATTATGTGCTTCAGATCTTGTGTGACTGTACCCAAGCAGGACAATGTTGTATAGATCAGAATGCTGGACAGTAAACTGCAATCATGACCAAAAGGTTAAGGTCACAGAAATTAGGATGTTGCAATGGATGACTAAGCATACAAGGATGGATAAAATAGGGAACAAGATCGTTAGGGAAGTTGGACTGGCCCCTATAGAGGAGAAAATGATGGAAAACCATTAATGGTGGTTTGGGCATGTAAGATGATGACCTCCGCAGGCCCCAGTAAGAAGATGTGACATTACAAATGATGCCCCTTTAAAAAGGGGCAGATGATGTAGACCAGAAAAAACATGGTGAGAGACTATAAGAAGGATTTGAGTTATATGTAGCTTTGTGAATATACATGATTGACCACAATGGTGTGCTAAAATCCATGTAACAAACCCCACTTAGTAGGAATAAGACCTGGTTGTTTTGGCATGTGGTTGTATGTGCAATTTAAGAAAAGTCATATTATAATACAAAGTACAAACTGACACACAATCCTATCTAGAGAATTAATAAGGAATTAAATGATTGACAAACAAGAGAGTGGAAGAAATTCCCAGTGGTATACAGAACTGAATCCAAACCACTTGAACAATTAGCTGAATCATAATTGAACTATGAAGCAATAGCATAGCACAAGATTCCCTATCATACAGATATTCCCATAAAATTGTAAAATCTACAAATCTTCTGGGATGTAGAAATTGGCAATTGAAAAGATGACATGTGCAAAGACAATAAAGATAAGAAAAGGCAGAAAAATATTAGAAGGAAGGCTTCTCTATCATGAAATTCCCTCCTAGAAGCAAGAACTAGAGCAACAAATTTGAAACTTACTGATGAATAAGACACCATACCCTAAAAATGAACTCCAAAGACTATTAAGAGAAACATTAACTGCAATATTAGCACCTATTCAATTTTGTGTAATTACTCCTGACCTTAGGGAAAACAACATGACGCCAAACACACTAGAATCAAGAAAGCATCAGCTTAAAGATCAAATCATCTCAGCATTTTGGTTTGGTTAAGATTGTAGGGATAACCTTACTAGATCATTATTATTCAGGGTTATTAGCATTAGTTTGTTATTACTACTCACGGCCTTAGGAGCATTTTAGTTATTTTCCAATTTCCTAGTCTTGGCTTGTATATAGGGCCATTTTATGGAGGTGTTTCTGGGTCTAATTTTAATGTCCAAGTTTTTCTTATGGGTGTAGTAGTAGTAGTAGTAGTAGTAGTAGTAGTAGTAGTAGAGAGTCTCAATCCTTAGAGAATTAGGATTCTATTCATATTTCATAATTCTTGAGGGATAAGATATAGGAGGTCTATTTAAACAGTTGCAATGCTTTTTCTTTTAGGAGAGTGATCAAAATTATGAATTATGGCAGCAAATTCCTCAACTTTGGTTGTGAAGCAACCAAGCCATAGGTGTTATGCCTAAAGGACACTGGGAAGTTTCTTCTTCTCAGCTACTATTTTGTTCACCCCAATTTTCTATGCTACCCATACATATTTTCCTTCGCAGACAGCATTTCTAATTCACCCCATCAAATTTTGAATTATTCCAAGCTTTAATTAGGTAGTATGGAGCCTTTCTCTCTATTTAATTCTTAATTGCTTACAAAAGGAAAAGCAAAAGATAAAAAAGGAACCGTACGTTCAATTTGATTCCCACATATAAAAAATGAAATTAGGGAGAAGAAAAACCGAGACCCTTTTCTTCAAATCAATGTAACCCATTAGTTGAAATTGACCCAATGTTCTAACGAGCTCACTTTTAAAAGAGTAAACCCTATTTGCAAATAATTTTCCAAAGATTAAACAACGCAAAAGCTCCATTAGAATGCCAATTCTATTAGTATCATTCATGTATCACCCAGATAAGAAAAATTCAAAATTTCCCCTCACTTAGTCCCAAACGTGGGAGTATAGTCGGAAGCGGAGAAGAAAATCCAGAAAGTTCTGAAAAAAAAAAAAAAGACGGAATCTTGATGCTAAATTTTGATATGCCAACCCCCGAAACGGTAATTCTACAAATTCAGTCCCAAGGCGAAACAAGTCAGCCCATTACGAAAGGGTTTCGATAAATTGATTCAAAAGACTAAAAATTTCATTGGCCAGATATTGAAGAATACAGAGGTCAAAATAGGAAAACGGGTGGATCAAACGCATCCAAGAAGGCACAGACGAAGTAGGAGAAACAGAGAACAGCCACTTACAGAGGCAGCGAAACCACAGCTAGAAGAACCCTCGTCTTCGATTCCCTCTCTCTCTCTGTGCGTGCGATCTTTGCAGGCAGCAACCCAAGCGCTCGACAATCTCCTTGGTCTTCTTTGTGCCCTGTTTCTGTTCCCCTCTAGTAGCGTCTGTGTTCCCTGTTTTATATTATATTATTAAATTATTAAATATTAAATTATAAAATCTTAGCGAGAGGAAATACTAAAATAAAGAAAAGGACAAACAAGTACTTTTCGTCTTTAATTTTATTTTAAATTTCTTTGTTTTTGGTTAACGATTTTATTTTAAATTTCATTGTTTGCTTCATAATTATATGGATTTTTCTTCTCTTAATTTATTTTAGGTTTTATTATTATTCTACTGTTATATTTTATTTTATTTTCATCCTAATTTTATTTCAAAATTCATAAAATTCGTTCTAACTATTAACTCTAACAAAAATGCTAATTGAACTTATTGACATTGCGATGGAAACAAATTCACATATTGGTATTGATCTTCACATTGGATTATAAATCGGTTAATATGTTTCAGTGTGGATTATTCATCTTCCCCAATAAAATATCAATTATATTATCATGATAATGTTAATTTTTTATTTTACATATTCGATATATATATATATATATATATATATATATATATATATATATTAAATACAATTGCATGGCAACTTTATAAATAGAAAAGAAAAAAAAAATCTACATTGAGAAGTTGCCTCCCAATATCATTTCACAACAAGTGAGATATTAACTCTTTTATGAATGACGTTGGAAAGTTGTCTCTAGAAATTGCTATAGCTCATGGTAACATCCCAACGTGTAATTTCAAAATTTTTTCCTTTTTTAAGTGAGAAATTGTCATAATTAATAATTCACTGCAACTTCCTAACCTGAAAGACAAAACTAATTTAAAACTATATATTGGGAAATTGTCAAGAATTGGGGTAAAAATCCTAATTAAATTAAAAAAAAATGAACAACCAAAGTAGTAAAACGTAATCATAGATGAAGACGACTTCTCATGTTTAATTACTCAAATTAGGGCTTTTTTTATACATAATTTTTAAAAAGGGATAAAATAAAAAATAAAAAAATTAACACTATTCAAATAAAAAAAAAGCCTCATTTAAATTTTAATCAACTCATTTATTGTGATTTATGAAAGTACAACCAATAGTTTAAATCTTATAATACATAAATTTAACTCATCAAGTAGTGAAGCAAAATACATCATTAATAAAACTATAGAATTATCTTGTTCAATATTTTTTGTACGTTAGATTGATTTTTTTATATTAATATTTTAATTTAGTTTTATTTTTTAATCAATGTGTAAATAATTAAAAAATCAATGAAACATAAAAATTAAAATATGAGGCTGAGTGGGACAAGTAGGATATGGGTTTTTGAGGGGAGGGATTGGAGTTTCTTTTGACCCTCACGGAGTGCAGGATAATAAAAGATGCACCCCAACCTGCCATTCCTAGAAAGAGATGCCATAATAAAGAGTAAATATTTATTTTAATTTTTTAAAGATATAAATGATATAAATTTAGTTTTTTTAAAGAAAATTGATATTAATTTAGTTTTTAAATGATATAAAATGATATCAGTTTAGTCCTTCTAAAAAAATTGATAATATTTTAATTTCTCAATCAAAGAAAAAGACATCAACGTTAATTTAGTTCCTTAGTCAAAGGCTTTATTATAATGGTGTTTTCATAATTTATAATATAAAGATTATTTTGATATCACTTTTCATAATTGATAAAGTAAATTAATGTCAACTTTTTTTAGAGGTCTAAATTATTGCCACTTACTCACCTACATCTTTAGAGACTAAAATTGGTGTTTACTCATTAATTAAAATTCTTTTGAAGCACACCAAGTGAGAAGGTAACAAGTGTGCAGATCACTTGGCAAGAATGGGTCTAAATCAATTTGGTATATTAGAATGCTCCAAAGAGTTACATTTGTCAATCTTCAGTGATGTTATTCATACCCTCTTTTTCCTCTTTGTAATTCATTCCCTTGTACCAAAAAAAAATGTTCTTAGAGCTGCTAATAAGAGTGTATATGATTTTGCTCATTGATTAAGCTTATATATAGTTTTTGTTTTTGTTTTCTTTTAGTTAAGGTTATAGCGTAAATCAGAATGTCACTGGATATATAGAGGATGCTCCCTCTCAATAAAGTTTTGAGCATTGCTCTGCATGATGTATTAGCAGCTCCTGTTTCTTAATGAAAACTTAAAAAAAATGAATTTGTGCCAAAGAAATTATGATGAATTAGACGTAAACCTGTTCGTTGTGTGGACGATAAATAATATTCTTTGCAGATTTTGTTTAGTTAATGTGTCTATTCCGACTATTTTCTAGCATAAGACAACATTTTTCCTATCTTCATATGGGTTGAATTTCAAATAGTTAGAAAGGGATTTTATTTATGTTAACGAAATTAAAGAGAACAAGAGAGGGAGAGAGAGATTACAGATAGCCGGTGCATGGCATCATTAATGTAGGTGGAGATCGTCATTGAAATAGGGTGGAGGTCGTCTGGCTGAATGACCAAAAGAAGTTATAGATAGAAGATTATTTTTCATTAATAAAGAATAAAATGTAAAATGTGAAGAGTCTATATAAATGAAAGTTAAGTTACTGAGGTGGGAGGAAGAGAAAATAAAAATGAAGAAAAATGTGCTAACATATATGCATTTAGATGAGGTGGTCATGAGAGAAAATTGAAGCAGTTGACGTGTTAATTGATTAGATATTGAAGATGCTCATATGACAACAGCACATGTTGTGATCAAAAGCCAAAAGTTCATATGCATGATCTTAAAGTAATATTACGATTGTAACTTTAATTTGTTTAGGAGAAATAATTCTTTTAGAGTGTGTTTGGAATGATAAGTTTTATGAATTAATTTGATTTGTAAATAAAATTTTATGTTTGAGAAATTATAATATTAAAATTGATTTGATTTAGAAATTCATTAAACTTAAGTTATGTGTATTTAGAAATCTACTCAAATTTAGTTAGATTTGAGTGGATTTTATTTGATTTTAGTTCAATTGACAATTTTACCTTTTTAATTTATTCACTTATATAATTTAAGTACAGGTAATAAAGTAAATAACTAAAACAAAACTTCAATCATCTTTAAAATATTCCAAACACAAAATTTGATTTACAAATCAAATCAAATCTTATTTTTTAGTATAAGTTCCAAACATAACAATTAATTTCTATGTCAAATCAAATTAATTTCATTTCTTATGATTCCAAATATAACCTTAGGGTTAATTAGTTTGGTATTAGACTATAGGAGTGAAGATTTCATAGATGAGTATTGTATAAAATTTTGTATACAACACTACTCATCCATAAAATTTTTACTCCTATTTTTACTCACATACTAAACATATACTAAATGATAGCTCTTCCACGTACCATTAGCTAGAATTAAGGTTCTGAAATTCCCATTTGTTTAGCATTGTTGTTTTGATTTAGTTTCGGAAAAGAGTGTGAGGTCATTTGTAAAATCATCACCAGCGAATTCCCTCTCATTTTGAGCCGGCGAAATTTATGCAGTACGTCACAGTTATTTTCATTTTTATAGAGATTTACATAATTATTCTTATCTAGACTTCAATTTCAGCGTGTCATAATATCATTTAAGTGTTTCTTTTCTTGTGTCCTTACTTCTTTGAATTGCGTACTTATAAGAGGCATTTGACTTCAGTATGCAACTGTGTTCACAATGTGTTTCAGATTTAGAAAGATGCATGTGTAATATGATCTGCTACAAAATTATTCACTTTTAATCCTTAGAAGCTTATACCTAACTTTCATGCAGAACTGTTTGGACATTAAATATGTGTTTGGATTAATTTATTTTATAGTTAAAATAATTTATAATCAAAATCTATTTGAGAGAACTTTCAAAAAAAATAATTTTTTTCTAAAAAAAAACTAAACCAAACATGCTCTAATTCAAAACAAGAATCATTCAAATAAATCTTAGAGACATAAATATTTATGCAGAAAAATGTTGAAAAGATTCTTCTATTTGGTTTCTCTGTAATTACTCACAGATTAATTAAATCATGTGCTGTTAGATAGACCTTTTTGAATAAAGCTCTCATATAAAATGAGCACAATACTTATACCAGACAGCTTGGTGTATGAGAAATACTAAGTTAGGTCAATGCAAACACTCCAGAAATTTATGGTAGTTGTCAGTTCATTTTAGCTATGGATATATTGAAATTTGCAATCTAATATGAAGTTGACTTTCATTTATGATTTATGGTTATTGCAATGCAATACGCAATGAGAATATTTTTGGTTGAGTTGGGGCCTCTATACAAATAACTTTCGTTCATGATTGCGTCGAGAATATTACAGCTATTCAAACTACAATAAATTACCCCACTTTATTTCTTGCTAGGGGCGGCTCCTAGTGCCCAAAAGTTTTTCAAACCACTGGTTGTTGTGTATTCTTATGTTAAAAAAATTAACTTTGGCTCCCCAAACAAAAATATTAAGTCTAAGTATTTACATATTTAATTAAATTTTGTAAACTTAATTAATTTTATATGAGCTTGATTTTAACAAATTTGATTTTGTTGAGAAGTAAGTTTATAGTGAAGTTATTTGTTTAGAAACTTTTATTTAAAAAGTGATTTTAAAATAATTAATGTTATTTGTATAGTGTTGATAAAATCACTTTTAGTTATATAATTATCAAAAAAAAAAAAGATATGAGTTTCTTCTTACCTCATTCATATTGTCTTTTTATTTCATTTTATTTTCCAATATTCTTGAACTATACTTTGACAAATGGTATAAATATTGTTATAACAATTTTTTACTTTTGTTGCTGATTTTTAAAAATTCACATTTTAAGTGAAACATTTTATGTGGAACAATAAAATGTATAGAATTATCATAATTACTATATATCAATATCTAATTAATTCTTAGATAATAAACACATTTAAATTGTGAAAATATGTAGAAACCCAGAGTGAAAAAAATTACAACCGGGAACATTATTACTTGCAAAGCTTGTTGAGTTTAATGTAGAAACAACAACTTCTAAGATTTTTACTCAAATGAGATTCTTTCATTAATTAAACTATATTTTAATGTATTTTTCAAAGAACACACATATAAACATGTCAAATTTTATGAAGTAAAAGTAATTTTAAGGTGGCCAAAAATAAAATCAGGTTAAACAAATACAATGTCATTTTTCTCGTTGTTCCCCAAGATAAATGCCATAGCCTCGCACCTATTTCTCGCCATCATCAATTCTGTTGCTGCCGCACATATATATTGACTTGGCAATAACCTCGCTAACATGTATATATACTGTTAGCTTTGCTTCTTCTGAGCATTTGTAAGGCATAATAACTCAACGTACGCATAGTCATGGAGAAAACTTGCTTCTTTTTCTCTTTTGTCTTGTTATTCCACCATTTCATGGCCTCCCCAGATATAAGCAACACCAACTTCGCTGTAGACCAGTCTGCACTTCTGGCCTTTAAATCTTATATCACTTTGGACCCTCAGGGCATCTTGGCCAATAATTGGTCTACCTCTTCCTCTGTGTGCGCTTGGGTTGGGGTCACTTGTGATGCCTCCAATGGAAGGGTCACGGCCTTAAATCTTACAAGCATGGATTTAAATGGCCCCCTTGCCCCTCACTTGGGAAACTTGTCTTTTCTTGTTGATCTTGATCTTCACGACAATGGCTTTCATGGAATTCTGCCAAAAGAGTTGGCCTTGTTACCTAGATTGATGGTGGTAAACCAGTGCACCAACAAATTTGGTTGAGAATTTCCAACATGGATGGGGGAGTTATCTAAAATCCAAAATTTGAGTCTTTGCAATGACAGTTTTTCAGGTTCAATTCCTGCATCTCTATCCAACTTGTCACAGCTGCAGACTTTGAATTTGAGCATCAATTTCTTTGAAGGGAGCATTCCAGATGAGCTTGGAAGGCTTGGTAACTATACGGTTTTGGACTTGGCGCACAATAAGCTATCCAGTAATATTCCTTCTTCAATCTTCAATGTCTCCACACTGCAAGTGGTTGATTTTTCGGATAATTCCTTTTCAGGTACAAATCTTTTCTGCTAACTTACATGGTCTAATTAACTAGGAACTTGCACTTTTCTTTACCCATTTTGACCCCTTTACAAGTACAAATCTGTACATGCAACCATTCCTCGTACAGCTGAATGAAAGCGTGCACATGATATACCTCATGACAGAAAAGTCGAATATGAACACCACTTTATTAGTTCAAACTTACGTACGAGGTTATTGAAATGAGTGGCATTTTTTACGTCAAAAAAGAAAAATAAGTGGTCCTGTTTGATAAATTTTAATTTCTACTATTTATTATTCTTCCTGACGTAATGATTTATTATTATTAATTATGACCCCAGATATATATGTATATATATATATATATATAGAATAAGAGAAAATTACTTAGATTTCTCGTGAGTTTAATTAGTTAAAATTACATGCACTATCATTTTATATCTTCACTCTCAAATGATGCAATTTTTATACTTAAGAATGTTTATTAAGTTGGGTCAACTTATAAACCTGTGATTTTTGACCCAACTCCATAATTGATTATTTGGATTGGGTTTGTTGGCTAAATTTGATTTAAAAATTTCTAGCTCGATGATAATGGGTTGAGTTAAGGGCTCGAAAAATTTCAAATCACTAAACTCATTTTTTTTAAAGTAAAAAATGATGTCTTTTTTTTATGTTTAACATACTAAATCTAATGTTTCTTCTTTTATCTTCTTTCAAACTTTATGTAACTTATTGTATTTGACTTTTGAGACTTGTATTAATACCTTTTATATTTAAGATTAAGACTTATAATATTATGTTTATGACTTTTGATTTATTGTATATGACTTTTAGTTTATTTGAAACTTTGTATGTCATATTTTGTTGAGACTTATTAAATTAATTATTATTATGTATAATGAATTTTTCATTTTGTGTTGATTTCGACATTTATTTTAGTAAGTAAAATTTTTTTAATATATGTCAGACCCATAAATTCAACCTAATCTAACTCACTCGTGTGTTGGTTAGGTTAGTTCAGGTTTTTAAAAAAATCCTTTGACTTAACCTAACCCAAATCACAGTTTCAATGAGTAAGTTAGGTACAAAAATATCGCAAATCAAACTCAACCCAATCCACTGGATCTATTTACACCATTTTCGCACTCAAGTCCAAGTTCTTGGATCACAAAGTGTTAATTATTATGACCAAGTACTTACCATTATCTCTAATTCTTTTTAAACCTACAAAAGTTGGCCTTGACATCTAAAATGACACTAACATAATACCAATAAGTACTTTAACCTAACAGAAATTGTGATAACCACATTTGGTTAGCTATAGCGTAATGATTATTAGCAAAGAAAACAATTAGATAAATCAAAAACCTCTTTTTCAAAATTATGACATGAGGAAAGAGTTGGACATGCACCTCAACAATTTTAGTCAATATTCCACTTATTTACCGCTCAATAATGGATACCATGACGAATATATTTGACCATTTTTGTTGATATGTTTTACTTATATTTGATTGCTTTGTTAATGTTTTGTTGAGAAATACATTAGTTGATTGATTTTGCAGTGGCTTTATAATTATGAAAAAAAAAGAAAAACATTATAGGTTCTCAAAATAGAAGAGTTGCTAGCAATTTTCGTTTTCCCACAGGAAATTAAGGTGCTAGCAATGTTAGTGGAAAATAAATTTATTTAATCTATATATATATATATATATATATATATATATATATATATATATATATTAGATCCGAACAACCTAGAAGAATGATGTAAAAATTAAAAAAAAAAGAATATTTTAGGTAATTAATTTAACTTTTCTCTTTTTAAATGCTAGGAAGCATTCCAGAAAAAGTTGGTGATCTTCCACAATTGAGAAAGATAAATTTGAGCAAAAACAACCTTTCAAAGGCTTCATACCATCATCCTTTTTCAACATGTCAACACTCCAAGAGATTCAATTCATTTACAATAATCTATCTGGCTCTCTGCCATCGAATATGTGTGTAAGTGCTTGACCTTTCTGGAAATGCATTTTTTTGGTGAAATTCCACTAGATTTGCATCAATGTAAAGGGCTCAAATATCTGAAGATGGTCAACAAAGATTTTATGGATACCTACCTAGTGAAATCGGGGGATTATCCGTGCTTGAGGTGTTAGATCTTAGTGACAACAATCTAACAGGTACAATTTTATCATTTTTGTCAATCTTTTATTGAGTACTTATATCTTACCTCAATTTAGTAGTTAATTTATACACCAATTTAAATATGAATAATTGATACAAAAATTGTTTCACAAAAGAATAGAGCCTGTGCAGGGTCATTGGATCTGTTAGAATGTCATATTCGTGCAATAGAAATTTTTTTCTTTTTTTCATTAATTGTGCAATAGAATTTTTTTTTTGAATTATACATATTTTCAAAGAGATTGACCTATTTAAACTGTCCCATAAAATTAATTTTTTCGGACCGAGAGTGATAAAGGTATAACTGTTCTTATGAATTGCGACTCCCAAAAATAAGATTTGAACCTTGGACTTTTAAGTTTATATAGATTACTTAATATTAATTAACCATTAGGGTTTACGCCAAATTTGTCTCAATAATACCTTTATATCAATAAAAAATTATTAGAGTCACGGGTGGAACTACACATGGAGTTAGGGGTGATGGCAACCAAATCAAAAAAGTTTTTGGTTAAGTACAATGTGTAATTTTTTGAGTAAATCCTTCCAATAGAGGAAATCTGCCCCTTAATTTTCTAAAATTTTATAGTATATATGTGATTGAGTGTGTATTTAGCACCCCCCCTGAATTTTTTTGGCTTTGCCCTTGATTAGAGTGTTTCTTTAGAGACATTTCAAGTTTTATTTGATTTCAAATATAAAGCTTATTTCCTTTCTTGCCTAACATCTATAGATGTGACCTAATATCAACATCTTGAAGCGACTTTGCTGTAAAATAATGTAAATTGTTTCTTTTGAAAAAAAATAATGAGGGTTGATTATACAAAGAAAAAGTCGTAAAATAATGTAGAATTGTTTCTTTTTTGAGTGTTGATTACACGGAGAGAGATAACTCTCTTCCTTTTTTTTAAAAAAAAAATTATTCATTTTCTAATAAATGCATTTAAGTGTTTATTTGAATTAACTTATTTTGTGATTAAAATAACTTATAATCAACATCTTACAAGAGAGTTTTTGAAAGAAATAACAATTTTTTCTAAAATTAATTTGTTACTAAATATGTACTAAATTTCTTATGCTCAACACAAAATATATTATTAATTGCACAAACTAACATCTTTTAAGAACTGCTCCTTGAATTTAAACTAATGGCAAAATAACGAATATCAATATGGTACCTAATAAAAATATTTTCAAACTAATCGGTTCATTAATGAACCAACAGTAAAATAATCAAGAATTGTTCTTTTTCTACAAAATTGAAGTGCTAAAAGCCCAAACAATATTCTGTTGTAGTTAGTATAAAGTGTTCATTTATTTACTATAAATTGAGTATTCATAATAGGTCCCCTTCTTCCATCTCTTTTCAACATCTCTTCATTGAGAATTATTAATCTTGAAAACAACAATTTTGGTGGTGAACTTCCGGAAGAAATGTGTCATAAGTCACAGTCCCTCTAACAGATTTCTATATTAAATAACTGTAGGCCAAAAGTTATAACTTTCAGTCACGGGACAATTCTTTTTATTTAAGTCCATTAGCAAGTGCCACAGTCCGAACTCACTCTGATCCTACCTGAGCTTTGCTAAGGCAGGATGCTGGCCCACTCTACCAATAATCCCCCTCTCAGTACCTGTCACCTACAGTTTTCGTGCCTTTCTGAGAATTGAACCTGTGACCTTGGCTCTAATACCATTTGTTAGATCTAGCGTTTACTAATAAGCTAAGAGTTATAACTTTTAGTCAGGACGTAACTTTTTTTACTTAAGCCTATGAACAAGTGTCACAGCTCAATTTGACTTAGACTTTACCTAAATCTTGTCAAGGCAACCAACAATAACAAAGTTGGGGGAATCATTCCAAGGTCAATTAGCAAATACACCTCATTGAAGCGCTAATTTTTGGGAGTAAACTCTTTCACAGGTTTTCCTCCCATCTTTCATTCTTACTGATAGTTAAATTTATGAACGTTACAAAGTACATAATCTGCTTAATTATCTACAGTAATCATTTGCTGGCCTTCTTTGTGATTTTCTTCAAATTTTAATTAATCTATATTTCATCACTATACTATATACATTGAATTCTTTGCCAAAAATGAAAAGATAAAATAAAAATCATACAATTAATGTTTGATCGATGCCTTTCTTTCTCTATCAATTGTTGCAGGTAGCATACCTTATGAGATTGGTGACTTAAAAAACCTTGATAAATTGCATTTGCAAGGTAACAAGCTGAGAGGATCTATTCCTCCGAACATCTTCAACATCTCAGAGTTAGTAAGCCTGTCCCTCTCAAATAACCAACTCTCAGGCAGTCTTCCAATTTATGGGTACCATAGCGTCTCCAATCTCCAATTTCTATACCTTTCAGGCAACAATCTCAGTGGAGAAATTCCAAGCAGCCTTTTCATTGCTTCAATGCTTCTTGAATTGGTACTTGCCAACAATTCATTTACAGGAGTTATACCTGACTCAATTGGGAATTTAAGAAACCTGCAGCTCATTTATCTGGTAGGAAACAGGCTAACCAATGATCCTGCTTCTCCAGAAATTAGCTTCCTCACTTCATTGACCAAGTGTAGGCAACTGGAAAAGATTTTGTTATCAACAAATCCTCCTCATGGAACACTTCCAAATTCCATTGGAAACCTGTCAAGTTCTACTCAAATTTTGGAAGCCTGAAATTGTAATATCAAGGGTAAAATTCCTTCAGAGATTGGCAATTTAAAGAACATGTTTCACATAAATCTGAACAAGAACCAACTTATTGGACAGATTCCTAGTACAATTGTTCCTTTGGTGTCTCTCCAAGGATTGGATCTTACAGACAACCAACTGAATGGCTCTATCTCTGGTCAAATTTGTCAGTTAAGAAATTTGAATGAGTTGCTTCTTAGCAAAAATCAGATTTTTGGGCTAGCGCCAGGATGCGTGGGGCGTCTTACTTCTCTACGAAAGCTTTATTTAGATTCCAATAACCTGAATTCCGCAATACCTTCTTCCCTTTGGAGCCTCATTAATATCTTGGAGGTCAACTTATCCTCAAATGGTTTTAGTGGGTCTTTGCCAACTGAGATAGGTAACATGAAAGCTGTGATAAAATTGGATCTGTCAAAGAATCAGCTTCCAGGAAATATTCCTACTGGGATTGGGTCTTGCAGCAGATTCTAAACCTCTCATTAGCTAACAATATGTTAGAAGGGCCTATTCCTGATTCGGTTGACAATATGCTAAGCCTGGAGTTTCTGGACCTTTCCCATAATCTTTTATCAGGCATCATCCCTAAGTCATTAGAGAAACTTGCTTATCTCAATTTTATCAACTTACAATAGACTACAAGGAGAAATTCCTTCTGGTGGAAATTTTGCAAATTTCACAGCTCAATCATTCATGATGAATTATGCACTCTGTGGGAGAGCTAACCTGGAAGTCCCACCATGTCCTAATGGAGCTGAAAAGAGCAGGACAACCAAAAAGCTTGTACTCGAATTGATGATTCCCATAATTGTGTCAGTCGTCTTTCTTGGTTGTGCAATTCTTCTAAAATACAGGAGAAAACACAGTAAAAGTCCAATTAATATAGACTTACCATCAATTCCCCATTCGAATTTCATACCATGAACTTCTAGAGGCAACATAGAATTTTGATGACAGCAAACTTCTTGGAAGAGGGGGTTTCGGTTCTGAGTTCAAAGGTCAGCTTTCAAATGGAGTGGTGGTTGCAGTCAAAGTATTCAATTTGGAAGTGCAAGAAGCATCAAGGAGTTTTGATGCAGAATGTGAAGCAATGCGAAAATCTTCGTCATCGTAATCTTGTTGAAGTCATAACTAGTTGTTCAAATGCCGTTGATTTCAAAGCCCTGGTAATGGAGTTTGTGCCATATGGGAGCCTGGAGAAGTGGTTGTATTCTCATAACTATTTGTTGTCTTTCTTACAGAGGTTGAACATAGTGATAGATGTTGCTTCTGCATTGGATTATCTCCATCATGGTAACTCGAAACCTGTGGTACACCGCGACTTGAAGCCAAGCAATGTTTTGTTGGATGAAAATATGGTTGCTCATGTTTGTGATTTTGCCATTGCTAAACTCTTAGAAGAAGGGCAATATCAAACGCATACTAACACCTTTGCTACTCTTGGTTAAATTGCTCCAGGTAGTGATTCCATATTTGCTATCCTTTATTTCTTGGAGTTTCATGTCCTTTAATTAGAATAAATAAATGATACTCTCACACCACTTTCTACTACACACCAATTTTACACCTTTGAATGTTAACTACTGACTTAATTTATCTTCTTAGTAAATTGTTATGCTTTGCATGTCAATAACTTTTGAAATGAGTTAGTAACCTAAAATTTAATATTAATGAAAAAGAAGTTATCAACAAATAGCAAGTTATATTATAAGATAGGCATAAATTAATAACAACTATAGAAAAGTATAAAGTGGTATAATAGAAAGTGGTGCAGGAGTTATACGATCAAGTTTCATTATTTTCTTCACATTTTGTATTTGTTAATTAGCTTCCAACACATGCACATGTATGTATAACCACTGGCAATTGGGGGATTGCATAATATGGATCCGAAATATAGTTATCAAATCATGAATCGTATCGAGAATTATTTTTTTAATTTTTAAATTGTGAATCGTAACGTATCGTACGATTCAGAAACACATTAATAACATACTTAAATATACATGATTTCACACTAGAACATGAACATAATACTCAAAGTTCAAATAAATACTTAAATCATAAGTCATTAGCCATAAGTAAGCTTATAAGCCATTATTTTAAATTTCAATAAACATAAACCGTATCATATTGAACCACCGAAAACAGAGATACGGAGCTGTCAAACCCAGAAAAAGAGCCTTTGTTTGGACTACTGAAAATAGAGATTATAAACCCATGAAACCCACCACCCAAATGAACCAGAAATGAAAAACAGAGGCAGAATCCAGAAGAACAAAAAGTAGAGGTTGAGTGATTTGAAGGAGAAAACGAAACCCATAACCACTTATACAAGTGTAGAAAAACGAAACCCAAAATCAAGAACACACAACGGCAAGATTGAAACACTGGAAAGGGTCGATTTTGTAATACCCATCTGTTTCCTTTAATTTCGATAATTAAAATCTTTGCTTATTCAAATTATACGATGATATTTGAGGAGAAAAAAAAAAGAAAAAAAAGAATGAATCACAGAATTGTGCGATCCGTATTAGTGATACAGAATCGCACCGATTCAGCCAATACAATCATGATTTCGAGCTTTACTGATGAAATGTTTGCTAAGGGGCTAAGCTTCAGGTCATGGATCCAAGGGTCAATGCATGGTGAGATTATTCAGGTTCTAGATCCTAATTTTCTAGAGGGAGAGCAACAACTTACTTCTGCCAAGGAAGTGGCTTTATGAAGTGTCATGGAGTTGGCTTTGAATTGCTCTGCTGACAAACCTAAAGAGAGAATGAGTATGAAGGAAGTCTTAAGTCGCCTAAACAAAATCAAAATCAACTTTTTGTAGATGGTTGTAGGAAATTCAAGCTAAGAAAAACCATAAACTCCTTTTTTTTTTTTGGTACATAAACTCATTTATTTTTTATTTATACTTCTTGTTAACAATTGTAGATGCAAAATTGGTCTATGTTAACCTTTATATGTTATTTTCCTCCTTCTCATACAAAACTGGTGTAGCCTTCTTGATTAATTACTAGTGTAATGAGGTTTGTATAGAAGAAGCAATGTCTTTGCTCTCCTTCTTGTACTCGGTGTACCTAGGGGTGATTCCGAATTTGAAGTAGAGATGTAATTAAGTAATGCAAATATTTTTTCAGAAAGAAAATGACATACAGATATTCTTTTACTTATATCGATGGCTCTGTTAACGCTTTGTAGAGAAATGCATTAACTGGTTGATTTTTGAAATGGCTTTATAAATATGAAAAAAGAATAACAAACTGTAGGTTCTTAGCAATTTTTTTTTTAATTTTAAGTTGGAAGGTGCTAGCAATGTTAACTAAATATATAAGAGCTAATTGCATCTTTAGATTGCTTATTTTATGCTTAAAAAGATTTTCAGCTAATAAAATTAAGTATTTCTTTAATATTTTGATTCTAAGCTTTTTTAAGAGAAAAATAAGTTAATCTATGAGATCCAAACAACAAAGAAGAATGAAGTCAAATTTCAAAAAAAAAAAAGAAAACTGAGTGAGTAATTAATTTAACTTTTTCCCTTAATTTCAAAATGCTAAGAAGCATCCCTCAAATAGTTGGTGATCTTCCACAGTTGAGAAGCATAAATCTGAGCAAAAACAACATTTCAGGCTCTATACCATCGTCCTTTTCTAACATGTCAATGCTTCAAAGAGAAAGAACAAAGACTTATGATCTACATTACATGCCCAATGGAAACCTTGCAACCCTCCTCCATGTAGCTTCTCATTGCAGAAGCAATTGCCTGCGGCTTAGCCTTCCTACACCAATCCTCCATGTCTTTTTCAATGCATATTCTGAAGCCTATTTATTGGGTTTTGGGTTCGAGACGCTAGCATAAGCCACCTCAAGCGAAGCCTCCACTTCAACACTTCAGTGGGCAGTTGGCACGTGGGGATCAAACCACCATGCACAGAGGGGTCAAATAACACTTCAAACGGGATGATGCCTGGTCTTATTGGCCTTCTGCTTGTATTTCTGCTTGTATTTCGTTATGACTTGTGTTTTTCGGTTGGCAGGTCATGTACTTTTGTAAGCTTTCAATGAACCCAAGAGCATACCTTCCCTTGACCTAAAATTTTGTTTCAGCAAAAGAAAATGTATATTGCTCCCATCGATAGCATTTCTTGTACGTAAGGAGTCAGGAACAAACAAATCCTCTGCCCTGCAGTATTGAACGTGGTCCCACTAGTTTAGCATTGTTGTTTTGAACTAGTTTTGGAAAAGAATGTGAGGTTATTTGCAAAATCGTCACCAGCGAATTCCCTCTCATTTTGAGTTGGAGAAATTTATGAGGTACGTAGTTAATATAACCGTGCTAGTCCCAATTTTGACAGTTATTTGTAGGTATTCATATTTATAGGGATTGACATAATTATTCTTATCTAGACTTTAATTTCAGTCCGGACTAAAGGACTCATAAGATATAATAAAATGTATTGTTCTTCATAAGAACGTAAATTTAAGTGTTTCTTTTCTTTTTTCCTTACATCTTTGAATTGCGGACTTCTAAGCTATTTGATTCGGTATATATGCAACTGTGTTGACAATGTGTTTTCAGATTTAGATTTCATTTTAGTAACCGTTATTAGATTGAAGAACTATTTGTTCCATTGAGATGGATATTTCAATCAAGCGTCGCAAATAATAAAAAGATGAATGCAATATATGATCTGCTACAAAATTATTCAGTTTTAATTCTTATAAGCTTATACCTGACTTTCACGCAGAACTGAATGGACATTCAAAACAAGAATCATTCAAATAGTTCCAAGAGACTGATATTTATGTAGAAGAATGTTGGAAGGATTCTTCTACTTGGTTTCTCTATAATTAGTGACAGATTAAATAATGTATTGTTGGATTTTATACAGATTTCTTGAAGAAAAGCTCTCATAGAAAATGAGCACAATACTTATACCAGATCGCTTGGTGTATGAGAGATACTAAGTTAGGTCAATGTCATTACTCCATAAATTCTGGGTTGGCCTTGACATCTAAAACGGCACTATAACATAATACACATTTAGTACTTTAACCTAATAGAAATTGTGATAAACACATTTGGTTGGTCAAATGTAACATAAACACCCATAAACTATAGCGTAGTGATTATTAGCATAGAAAACAGTTAGATAAATAAAAAACATCCCTTTCAAAATTGCGTCATGAGAAAATTGTTGGACAATTTGCTCTCGTGAATTAGTTCACCTGGTGAGACATTAATATTGACTTTCTCGTGAAAGGGTTCAAATTCTCCCAATAGAACATCTCTTTCCCATTTCTCTTATCCCTTTCCCCTCCCTTGGCCCCTTGTGGATCCTTTAGGGTAAGTTTGGATTTATAAAAATGAAAAATGGAGAATATGAAGATTATTTGATAATCTTTCATTTTATTCTTTTATTTTAATTTTTTTAAATAGAGAAATTTTAATCAAAGTAAAAAATTTATTCTCTTTTCCTTTTTTTCTCTAAACTCCTCCATTTATACATATTCTTAGACCCCCACCTCAGACCTAAAAAAAATAAAATAAAATAAAAGAGTTTGACACTTGGATAATTTTAGTTAGTTGATATTCCACTTATTTACCGCTCAATACTAGATACCATGACGACGATATTTGACCTTTTTTTTGACATTTTTCACTTATATTTGATGGGTCTATTAATGCTTTGTAGAGAAATACATTAGTTGGTTGATTTTGCAGTGGCCTTATAAATATGAAAAAAGAAGACAAATTATGGGGGTTCTCAAATAGAAGAGGCGCTAGCAATTTTTTTTTTTTTTTCAGTAAGAAAGGTGCTAGCAATCTTATAGAAAAATAAATTTCTTTTATTATTTCAGTAATCTATATATATATTAGATCCAAACAACAAAGAAGAATGATGTCAATTTTTTTTTTTTAAAAAAGAGAGAATATTTCAGGTAATTAATTTAACATTTCCCTTTCTAAATGCTAGCAGGAAGTATCCCAGAAAAAAGTTGGTGATCTTCCACAGCTGAGAAGGATAAATTTGAGCAAAAACAACCTTTCAGGCTTCATACCATCATCCTTTTTCAACATGTCAACACTTGAAGAGATTCAATTCGTTTACAATAACCTATCTGGCTCTCTGCCATCGGATGTGTCAAGGGTTTCCCATTCTTGAAATGCTTGACCTTTCTGGGAATGCATTTTCTGGTCAAATTCCACCAGATTTGCATCAATGCAAAGAGCTCAAATATCTGAAGATGGACAGCAATAGATTTTATGGATACCTACCAAAAGAAATCGGAAGATTAGCCATGCTTGAGGAACTAGATCTTGGTAACAACAATCTAACAGGTACATTTTATCATTTTTGTCAATCTTTTATTGAGTGCTTATATCTTATCTCAATTTAAAAATTAATTTACACACCAATTTAAATATAAATAATTGATACAAAAGTTATTTCACAAAAGAATAGAGCCAATGAAGGGTCATTGGATGTCTGTTATAATATAATATATATTCACGCAATAGGATTTGAACCTTGGATTTTTAAGATATAAATGACTTAATCTTAATTATTAAGGTTTGCGCAAAAGTTGTCTCAAAAATACTTTTATGGTACAACCAAAAATTATTAGAGTCAAGGACAAAACTACTAATGGAGTAAGGGATGGTGACACCCAAGTAAAATTTTTTTTATTAAGTACCATGTGTAATTTTTTGAGTAAATTTTAAAATGTTATAGTATATATGTGATTGAGTTTGTATTTAGTACCCCCAAAAATCATTTGGTTTTGCCCTTGATTAGAGTGTTTCTTTAGAGACATTTCCAGTTTTATTTGATTTCAAATATAAATTAAGTTTATTTCGTTTGTTTAGATCAATCACAAGTTTGCCTAACATCTATGGATGCAACCTAATAACAATATCTTGAAGCGACTTTGCTGTAAAATAATGTAAATTGTTTCTTCTTTTTAAAGAGAATAATGAGGGTTGATTATACACAGAAAAAGGCGTAAAATAATTTAGAATTTTTTCTTTTTCAAATTTTTGAGTGTTGATTATACAGAGAGAGATACAACTCTCTACCTTTTTTTCAAAATTCTTCATTTCCAGATGAATGCAGCTTAATTTTTTATGCCCATCATAAAATATTTTATTAATTAAGCAAAGTGACATCTTTAAGAATTGCTCCATGAGTTTAGACTAATGGCAAAATAACGAAGATCAATATAGTACCAAATATCAATATTTTCAAACTATTTGGTTCATTAATGAACCAACAGTAAAATAATTAAAGAATTGTTCCTTTCGACAATTTACGACTCTTCTTTCTTTTTTTTTTTCTTTTCTACAAAATTGAGAAGGGCTAGCCCTAACAGTATTCTTTTGTACTAAGTATAATGCATTAATTTAACTATAAATTGAATATTCATAACATGTCCACTTCCGCCAACTCTTTTCCACATCTCTCCATTGAGAATTATTAATCTTTGGAACAACAACATTGGTGGTGAACTTCCAGAAGAAATGTGTCATAAGCCCCACTCCCTCCAACAGATTTCTTTATTAAATAGCAAACTTGGGGGAATCATTCCAAGGTCAATTAGCAACTGCACCTCATTGAAATGCTTATTTTTAGGACTAAACTCTTTTACAGGTTTTCCTCTCATCTTTCTTTCTTGCTAATTAGTTACATTTATGAACGTTACAAAGTACATAATCTGCTCATCTGAAGCAATCACTGTGATTATCTTCAAGATTTTAATTAATCTGTATTTGATCACTATACTATAGACATTGAATTCTTACCAAAAATGAAAAGATAAAATGAAAATTATATAATTTGCATTAATATATGTTTGATTGACGCCATTCTTTCTCAATCAATTGTTGCAGGTAGCATACCTTAAGAGATTGGTGACTTAAAAAACCTTGAAAAATTACATTTGCAAGGTAACAAGCTCAGAGGATCTATTCCTCCAAACATCTTCAACATCTCAGGGTTAGTAAGCCTGTCACTCTCAAATAACCAACTCTCAGGCAATCTTCCAATTTATGGGTACCATAGCCTCTCCAATCTCCAAATCCTATACCTTACAGGCAACAATCTCAGTGGAGAAATTCCAAGCAGCCTTTTCAGTGCTTCAATGCTTCTTGAACTGGTACTTGCCAACAATTCATTTACAGGAGTTATACCTGACTCAATTGGGAATCTAAGAAACCTGCAGCACCTTTATCTGATAGGAAACTGGCTGACTAGTGATCCTGCTTCTCCAGAAATTAGCTTCCTCACTTCATTGACTAAGTGTAGGCAATTGGAAAGGATTTTGTTATCAATAAATCCTCTTAACGGAATACTGCCAGATTCTATTGGAAACCTTTCAAACTCTGTTCAAACTTTTAATGCCTGGAATTGTAATATCAAGGCAAAAATTCCTTCACAGATTGGCAATTTGAAGAACTTGTTTGATATAAATCTGAACCAGAACCAACTTACTGGACAGATTCCTGGTACAGTTGGCGATTTGGTGCTTCTCCAACGTTTGGATCTTACAGATAACAAACTGAGTGGCTCTGTCCCAGGTCAAATTTGTCAGTTACAAAATTTGAATGAGTTGCATCTTAGCAAGAACCTGATTTTTGGGCCTGTGCCAGGTTGCGTGGGGCATCTTACTTCTCTACGAAAGCTGTACTTAGATTCTAATAACCTGAACTCTACAATACCTCTTCCCTTTGGAGCCTCGCTGATACCTTGGAGGTGAACTTATCCTCAAATGGTTTTAGTGGGTCTTTCCCAACTGAGATTGGTGACATGAATGCTGTGATAAAATTGGGTCTGTCAAAGGATCAGCTTTCAGGAAACATTCCTACTGGGATTGGTGGCTTGCAGCAGATACTGAGCCTCTCATTAGCTAACAATATGTTAGAAGGGCCTATTCCTGATTCAGTTGGCAATATGCTAAACTTGGAGTTTTTGGACCTTTCCGATAACTTTTATCAGGCATCATCGCCAAGTCATTAGAGAAACTTGTTTATCTCAATTTTATCAACTTATCTTACAATAGACTACAGGGGGAAACTCCTTCTGGTGGAAATTTTGCAAATTTAACAGCTCAATCATTCATGATGAATTATGCACTCCGTGAGAGACCTGAGCTGGAAGTCCTACCACGTCCCAATGGAGCTGAACAGAGCAGGACAACCAAAAAGCTTGTACTCAAATTGATGTTACCCATAATTGTGTCAGTCGTTTTTCTTGGTTGTGCAATTCTGCTAATATACAGGAGAAAATACAGTAAAGGTCCAACTAATATAGTCTTACCATCATTGCAATTCCCCATTCGAATTTCATACCAAGAACTTCTGGAGTCAACACAGAATTTTGATGACAGCAAACTTCTTGGAAGAGGGGGTTTCGGTTCTGTGTTTAGAGGTCAGCTTTCAAATGGAGAGGTGATTGCAGTCAAAGTATTCAATTTGGAAGTGCAAAAAGCATCAAGGAGTTTTGATGCAGAATGTGAAGCAATGCGAAATCTTCGTCATCGTCATCTAGTTGAAGTCATTACTAGTTGTTCAAATGCCATTGATTTCAAAGCCCTGGTAATGAAGTTTGTGCCGAATGGGAGCCTGAAGAAGTGGTTGTATTCTCATAACTATTTGCTGTCTTTCTTACAAAGGTTGAACATAGTGATAGATGTTGCATCCGCATTGGAGTATCTCCATCATGGTAACTCGAAACCTGTGGTACACTGCGACTTGAAACCAAGCAATGTTTTGTTGGATGAGAACATGGTTGCTCGTGCTTGTGATTTTGGCATTGCTAAACTCTTGGAAGAAGGGCAATCTCGAACGCATACCAACACCTTCGCTACTCTTGGTTATATTGCTCCAGGTATTATTGCATATTTGATATCCTTTATTTCTTGGATTTTCATGTCCTTTAGAAAGAATAAATAATACTCTCACACCACTTTCTATTGCACCACTTTTACACCTTTCTATGTTAACTGGTAACTTAATTTATCTGTCAGTAAATTGTTATACTCTGCTGTCAATAAACTTTTGAAATGAGTTAGTAACCTAAAATTTAATGTTAATGAAAAAAGTTATCAACACAATAGCAAGTTATTAGTAAGACAGCCATAAATTAATAACAACTATAGAAAAGTATAAAGTGGTATAATAGAAAGTGGTGTAAGAGTTATAGGATCAAGTTTCATTATATTCTTCACATTCTGTATTTGTTTGCTCCACACACACATGTAAGTAAGTATAACCACTGGCAACTGGGGGATTGCAGAATATGGATCCGAAGGTATTGTGTCCATTAAAGGAGATGTGTACAGCTATGGTATTATGCTGATGGAAGTATTTACAAGAAAGAAGCCAACTGATGAAATGTTTGTAGAGGGGCTAAGCTTCAGGTCATGGATCCAAGAGTCAATGACAGGGGAGGTTATCAGGTTCTAGATCCTAATTTGCTGGAGGGAGAGCAACAACTTGTTTCTGCCATGGAAGTAGCTTTATCATGTGTCAAGGAGTCGGCTTTGAACTGCTCTGCGGACTCCCCCGATGAGAGAACGAGTATGAAGGAAGTCTTAGGTCGCCTTAACAAAATCAAAACCAACTTTTTGCTTATGGTTGTAGGAAATTCAAGTTAAGAAAAACCATAAACTCATTTATATTTTATTTATTTTTCTTGTTAACAATTGTAGATGAAAATTTGGTCCATATTAACCTTTGTTATTTTCCTTCTCATAAAAAATGGTGTAGCCTTCTTGATTAATTACTTAAATGTAATAAGGTTTTTTAAACATTTACAAGTAACCTTTCTTTCTCTGATTTTCAACTAAGAATATATGTAATTAAGTAATGCAAATATTTTATCACAAAGAAAACTACATACACATGTGAAATCCTTTGTTTCTATATTTTCGTCAAGAATACACACTGATGCTTTGTACACTTGTACTACAGATAACAAGATTTATATATAATAATCAGATGGGTGTGCGTTTTTTGTGGGTGGGGATATAAAAATACGATTTAAATAGCCTCACTTTTCAGAAGCTCTCCACTTTTCTCTGATCCTATCATTCTTGCAAGATTTTCGATCTTTCAATCTGTTCAATGCTCTGGAAACTGTTCTCTCTGGGTTATTCTTGGTATTTCAAGGTCTATTTCTTTCTTGAGGTTTCTTGACGGAATTCAATGATGGGTGCTTGTGGTTTGTACCCATGTGTGGAAAATTCCAATTTTTCAGGAACACCAACCCCTTCCAGTTCCAAATTATAGTCTATCAAACAATGAAAGAGCCCATAACCATATACAACAACCTTTCTAAATTTGTCCACTGACAGCATCCTTTTATCAGTATAGTTCTGTATGTGGAAATCCGGTTTCCATCCACAAAGACATGCACTTCTAAAACCCCCGCCAAAATTGCCCTCTCATTAATTCCAATTTCCAACCCGAGGCTCTCTATCTTCTCTTCCTTTCCATTTGTCTCTGCTCTTCAAAGCTTTCCCACAGATCAGAGACAATGGATCTCAGTAAAACCCTTATCCTCATCGCGTCCCTCTCCTCTCTCCTCCTTCTTGCCAATGCCGTGCCCTCAACTCGCAGTCTTCATTCTAATCTCTTGAAACTCTGCGACAAAACCACGAACCCAACCCTTTGCTCTGACACCATTTTGCCACACTTCCAAGGTGGGTTTGACCCCTTCAGGGCTCTGGAGATAGAGGTGGAAGCCACCCTGAACCGGACCAAGAAGACCGCCGCCGTCATCGCGGAGTTACTTGGCAAGCAAGACAACTCCAAAGAAACGGAGGGTGCCCTCCAGACATGCAAGGAGCAATACGACAGCATAGTGGATTCCATCAATGAGACCAAGGACGCGATCGCGAAGCGCAACGTAATCGAGGCCAAGTTCAAGTTCAGCGCCGTGCTGTCGTTCCAGGCAACTTGCAAGGACGAATTCAAAGGGTCTGCACTCCCCTTTGCCGGCGATTCCGACGCCATATATCAGCTGGGAGGCAACTGCTTGGACCTCATTGCTAATATGGAGAAAGACGTGGCACCTGAACACGAAGCACCGGCGGAATCAACCCCTTCTGAATACAGTGACGTGATCGGAACCGTATCATGAAAATTTTTGGAGGAGACCCCATTGGTTCGGTTTAGTTGGTGATTTTGCCAATTTTTAGAACCAACGACCATAATCCAATTGATATGTGAAATTGTATCATAATATATATATATATATATATATATATATATATATATATATATATGTATTTTAAATTATATGATCTGTTCTGTATTGTAGTTTATATATTGTGTATATAAACCTTTTATTTTGTTTATATAATGCATGGAAGTTAACTTTCATATATTTTTATGGAAGACTAAGACGGATGTTTATTCAATTAAAAGTTATTCATATGTAATGAATTAAGACAAAATTCAATTTCAAATTTTTATGCCAGCAAAAAAGGATTATATTAATTAAACAACTAATTGATACTTTCATATTAAACAGATAAACTGAAATATTGTATGCATACCAGTACACTCTATTTTTATAAGGGTACTACTAATATTCATCTTATATGTCATTATACAATATGTTTGTTTATAATTTTTTTTAATTATAACAGGTTTACTTATTTAACTAATAAATTATATATTTATTAATATTTCTTGTTAATAATATTAAACCACATCGATTAGCAGAGTACAAATAACTCTTCAGTAAAGAGAGAATAGAAGAAATCTCCTTTATCAGATTATATGTATATTAAGGTACAAAAATTGTAGGAAAAAACAAATTAAACAAAACTTATCAACCAATCCAATCCAAATCGATTGAATTTGGATCAGACTGAATTACTTTTGTAATTAAAAAAATCAGTTTGATTTTTTGCATTTCTTTTAATCTAATTAGGTTGACAACGGTACTAATAAAACTAAACTGAACTATCCAATTGAACATCCCAAGATAAAGCGCAAAATTGACTTTATATACACGAAACCATTAGGTATTATTAGGGGAGGAAGCGGATAAACTAGAGAGTGAAGGAAGAGGATAAGCTAAAGTGAAAACAAAATAACTTTAATGAAAAAGCTCTTCTGTATACAATAATATTGCAACTAATTGTTGATTAGTTAATTTGTTAGATTAATTACTTTATTTTTTAGATTATAGTTACTTTAGTTAACTGTGTATAAGCCTACATTATTATATTGTGTAAACTTTCATCATTTTCAATCTAACTTTAATTTTAGTTTCTCTCTATCTTTTTTTTTGTCTGTCCTATGTTTCCCTCAATTTTATCTTCTGTGTATCTTGTTTCTCAACATAAAAGTAGCCAAAGTACTTGCAAGGCTATTCTATCAAGGTTTTTAAAAAAAAAAAAAATTATAGACCCATTTCTTTCTCCTTATTCATTCCAATGTATAATAATCATATAATTCAAATAAATGATACGATGAAAAAACAATGAAGATGATCAGTAATTAGTAATTACTATGAGATTTTTTTTATTTTGAAAAATCTTTATTTTCAACTTTAAGATCTATGAAGCTTGCAGATTTTGTTCATAAAATCTGATTAGATACAGTCACAATAGCTCTGAAACAAATAATGAATAAACGAAGTTACTCTTCTAATCTATTCTATATATATAAAAGAAGTTAAGTGGTTTAAATCTATCATGTGTTATTTTGATCATGTTATTTGACGTTCCTATTTTGACATTTAATTACAATAAATAATACTTATGTGGGATGTAGACATTAAATGTTATAATACATTTATTGTGATAATTGATAGGTAATGATTTTAAATTCTAAAAACAGAAAATTCATGAGTTAAATTTTTTAAAATTCTTCCTTCCTTCTTTTTATTATTATTATTATTATTATTATTTTATTTTTTCCTTTTATTTAATAATATTATTCTCTCACTTTTAAATTTTTTATGAATTAAATTTAGAATTTTAATTTTTTTACAAGTCTGAATTAATCAATAATTATTATTAAATTTTTTTGAATAAAAAACACTACATATTAAAAATACTAAAAAATATTAAAATAAGTTTAAAATAAATATTGAATATATAATTTTAAATTATATAAAATTAAAAAGAATAATAATTTATTAAACATCTCTTTTAAAATTATTATAAGTGATTTTTTATTTTTAATTAAATATTATATTATAATTTTTAAATAGTATAAATTTTTTTTTAATTTTATTTTTTCTTTTTAAATTATCACATGCATTACATGAGTGTTATGCTAGTTGATTATTTATTTTCTATAATTCTTTTCAAAGATACCGTTTATTATTCCAAGATATCATGGTTATAAATACAGAAGTGGGCACGATTTG
The DNA here is from genome assembly GCA_019955255.1 of Castanospermum australe. NCBI lineage: Eukaryota > Viridiplantae > Streptophyta > Magnoliopsida > Fabales > Fabaceae > Castanospermum > Castanospermum australe. The sequence goes on from NSJW01000802.1 coordinate 917,097, forward strand.
GCTCGCTTCAAAAAATTGGATCGAACTCAACAGAATTGAAAATCTAATTCAATTCGATTATGAGTTATAATTTCAAATTGTAATCATTTTACAAATAAATAAATGAACTAAAACAATTAGCTCTTCAGATTTAGTTAACCGGTTAACTGAATTAAAAAAAATTATATGGTGTGAATTAGGAGTATTTCACATGAATTTAGCCCATTTGAATAGTTTATAAGTCTAATTTCTTTGAGTTGAAAGTGATAATGGTATAACTCTCTTCACAAGCGTATATTTGATATGGGCATAAAAAAAGGAATAAAAAATTTATGAATAAATTTTATGTATAAAATTGTTTACGAAAATCATTAATAAAAATTTCACTCACATTTTTATTTTCATACCAAACTCACCCTAATAATTTTTCAATTTGAACTGAGATAGGAAAAAAAACTCAACATAAACTTTTATTAAGCATTTTCTTTTTATTTTTTATTATAATTTTTTGTTAAAAAATATTTTTAAGTTAAAGCAGTTCAATTTGGTGAATAACAATTAGAATTTAATTTCGATCCATTATTAATGTAAAAAAATTTATACTATCATCTAATCATGTATTGTTAAATCATAAATTAAATTTAATAATAATAACAGCTAATTAAAAAGTAAAATACTTTTAATTATATAGTAATATGTAATTAAAAGATAATATAAAAAAATTTTACATTAAAATAAATCAAAATTATCATACCAATTAACTGAATTAGATATATAATAATTTTAATCGAGTGATTTTTTTAATCAACTTGACTGTTTAGTTTGATTTTTTTTCACCCGTATATAAATATGATGAAAAAAAAAGAAATTTTAGTTGCAAAAGTGCTGAAAATGTTATTGATAATTTTATGTTATATGTTAGTATATATACTTTTTTTTATAAAGGTTATACACAAGTATATAATTATATGCTAGTAATAAAAAAGTTATATATAATAGGCATACCTTATCATCATATAATTTAAAAGTGAAAAAAACAATATATTATATCAATTTGATCGGTTGATTGTATTATAAAATTCTTCTTTCTTCTTTGAGAAAGTGTTTTTTTACTTCTCAATTAGGTTTACAATCTACATATATGATATGAGTATTCCTATATAATAAAAAAATCAAAATTTTTGATAAATAACTATATAGCATTTTCCATATGATGTACAATAACTCTCATATATATGAATCCACAAAAACAAAAACTCAGTCAGATTAATTATTACAATTAACGTGACACAAGAAAAATTAGTTACATACTATCATATAATATAGCTATGGGACTTGTTACATTATTATAAATTTTTTTAAGACATCAATATTTTTAAGAAATTATCAAATATTTATTAGTTATATTTGATTCTCACAATAAATATTTAAGATTTATATAATATAATTAATAAATAATAAAATGTAATTTTAATTTGTTATTAATATAAAATTTATTTATATTATCATTTAATGTATATATTATTAAATTTTTAATTTTTTAAATAATTATTATTTTAATTATTTTTTATAATAATTTAACAATTTATAACATAAAATTTTTTATATTATCAGTAAATTAAAATTAAATTTAATTAATAAATATTTACCAATTAATTAAAATATTAATATTAAAAAAGTAAAAGAATAATCCCAATAATAGTGAATCCAGAAAAACAGTAAAACTGAGAGTCAAATGATGGCAATTAATGTGATTATAAGAAAAATTCTGGCTCAGTATAGAAAGAATATAGGATCTGTCGTTACAGTTTTAATGGGCTTATGGGGACGAAAATTAGTCCAAGTCACAAGGTCCAATCACGCCGAAGCACGGGTCGGGCTGCGACACCACCGGCACCGGGTTCACAACCCGCTTTCTGCGATTGCGGCGATCGATTTTCTCTTCGAGGCCTTTCATGATGTCCAGGCAATTGGCGCCCAGCTGGTACACGATGCTGGAATCGCCGGCGATAGGCGATAGCCCTTTGAACTCGTCATCGCAGGTGCCGTGGAACGACAGCACCGCGCTGAACTTGAACCGAGCCTCGAACGGGTCGCGCCGCGCCACCTCCTTCATCGACTCGTTGATGGAATCCAGAATGTTCTCGTACTGCTGCCTGCACGTCCCGAGGGAGTCCCTCAGCAGCTTGGAGCTGCGGGGGTCGGCGAGCAGCGCTTCGATGACGCCGGCGGTCTTCTTCACCTGTCTCTGGGTGGCCAGGATCTCCGTCTCGAGGGCCTTGAAGGGGTTGAACGCGTCGCGGAGCTCCGCCGAGATGGTTTGGAAGCAGAGTCTCGGGTTCGTGGTGCCCCTGCAGAGGTTCCAGACCCGAGCTCGAGCGATGCGGTCTCGGGGGAGGGGGAAGGCGTTGGCCAGGAGGAGGAGGGAAGAGAGGGAGACAATGAGGAGAAGGGCTCTGCCGAAAGCCATTGTCCCTTCTCTTGGGGGAAAGCCTCGAAGAGCAGAGACACAAGGCAAGGGAGAGAGCCTCGGGTCGGAATGAAGGCTAGTGCGCGGGGTTTTAGAAGGGCGTGTCCTTGTGCATGGAAACCGGATTTCCTTGCTGGATATACTGAAAATAGGGTGTGGGTTGGTTAAATTTAGAGGATCTTTATTTGATCGACAGCAGTCACAGGCACAGCACACCCATGTTTAGCATAATTTTTCGTTCCATGTTGGAAGGTTTGGTTTTCCACAAATTTTGGAATTTGGCTCGTATAAACTCAACGAGGAGAACCAGTTGGAGTGCCAACGAAGATTGACCACCTTCAGCTTAGAAGACTGATGTTTAAGGGACATGGTCCCACAAACTGTGCAGATGATTGTGGTCAAAATCAGAGTCAACAGGAATTCAAAACGTGCTGAAGTTAAATGGCTATTTTTACTCCCTATTTTGCCTTGAATTCTATCCATTTATATTAGCTAGGACCCGTCTATACATTCATTGGATGTTTAATAGGATAGTGCTGAAGATTATCAACACAACGAACTCATTATGGTATCAGAAGCATACGCTGCAAAAACTCTCTAGCTAATATAGCTTCAACCCATAACCATGTCCAGCCCCTCCTCTACAAAGGAACCTCAACTTACGATCCAAGCCAAGCCTTTCATCAGTCTCTAGCTTTATCCTTATCAAGTTAACCACAACAAATTTTCTGCTGTGGCGCTCTCAGACTATGCCTCTAGTCAGGAGTTTGGTTTTTACTTTTTAACTATGCCAAAAACTTGAAACTGTTGGTTTTTAACTATCCCGGACTGTCATTGAAATACCAGGAAGATAATAACAACAATAACAAGTCTTGTCCCGTGAGCCCAGTTTCATAAATCAATCGTTCTTATTGAACTCTGTAAAATACCACAATTTCAGTAAAATGCAATTATTCGCATGTCACAAACTGGGCTACCCTAAACCATCTGACAAATGACTAAGTGAGGCTGTATAAATCGTATATATTTTTGTAAATCTAGCTTTTAATCCCATAAGAAACACGCGCATCTGAATATATAAATGCAATTTGGCCGTTGTGCGTGCATCAGTAACTGTATTACAATAGAAAATGCAAGCGCTCGAATTTATTTGTATGCAAATATTGAGTATTAGTATTTAGTAGCTTATTTTTTATGTAAGATCGGTGAACTATTGCAGCATATGTGGCAGAAAAACCTTGTAAAAATACCACTGTTATGTGGTTGGAATGTGTGTAAACATTTTCGATTCTTCAGAAAAACAACATAGCTTTGTTCATGTCTCTCTTTTCTTCTATGTTATGTTTCGTATGTCCTGATTGCTCCGTGTTCTCAGCATCCTATGTTCAAGTTCTTTGCAGATTTCTTTTATATTTATAAGCTGCTATAACACTCAATTGGTATCAGAGCCTGTATTCTTGCGGGCCTCTGAATTTTTTCCTGATACAGGGGTTCAACCTTCTCTCTACCTAAAAAATGGCTTCCATCAGCAGCATGCCACTTCCAGGAGCTCCAAATTTCTCTTGTGAAAACTATGATTTCTGATTATTTAAGATGAAACGCTTCTTAAAGGCTAGTATCCTATGGAAAATTGCTTTAAAATAGTTCAGACTCCAACTGTAGTAGTAGAGTCCTTTTCTAAATAGCAGAGGAAACCAACAAAGATGGAAGAGGTCTTTTCATTCTCCAATATATTGTTTCTGATAAAAAATTTCTCAGCATTATGCACATTTTTTCTAATCAGGACTAAAAAATTTTAGAAGAAGAAAGTCAAGGATCAGATATTGTCGGAGTTATTGAGTAACAAAATCTAAGGAGATATTTTAAAAATTTGAGAATGTCTAGTTTTGAATCTGTTGAATAATTCTTTTGGGGAATTTCAATCTAAACACAAATCTAATCGGTTTACTTCCAATGGGGTAACAAGGCATTTGCAGATTAAAATATAGACTCAAGTAAAGGCCCATCAAGCTCTAAAGAAGCAGAAAAAAGGGGAAAATCCCTCCATGTGGTGTGTACGAGAGAACTCATCACTGAGAGAAGGATTGTTTTCACAAAGATAAGCCTCAAATGCAACGTAGACAAAGCAAGAAATTTTAGTCACATCGAGAAATTTTGTAGACTGAAGCAAGGGCAAAGCTCACGAGTCACAACAATTCAAATCCAACTAGCAAGTGAAGGTGTCAGAGAAAATATGAGAATGGTTATCCATTTGTAGCTACACTGTCTTCCAATCATGAAGGTAAGGAGGAATCATTCACTAGCATTCACTGCCTTCTCCCTGTTCGTTATTTGTTGTATTGTAACTTAGTTGGACATTTTATATATACTCTATATATCTCTTTTGTGGGAACAAGACAAAAGAACCCTCTGTTCTGCGCATCTAGTGAAACAAAATATAGCATCTCTTGGCATGCATATGGAAACTTCCATTTTTCTTTGGCAAAAGAAGGTAAGAAACTTCTATATTACGTACTAAATAACATGTAAGAATGCGCTTGGCTTCCAATATGGTTAATTAAATTTTAATATCTGCAGCCTTTACAAGGTTGCTCTACTTACTGTTCTGTCTCTTGGTTGCTGTTTACCTTAAGTATCTTGTTCAATAATAAGGTGTCCTGTGTTAAATCTCTCTACGTAACTAAGATGATTTCTACATTTGACTTCACAAGTAAGAATTTAGATATGGTTGTACATCTCTATTTTACTCTGCCATTGTGGTACTCGATGCTTTCAGCTTTATATTCTTGGGTTGAGAGTAGACTTTCCACTTCTTTACTTTTTTATCCCCTTTTCTTCTTTATGCAAGTAAAAAGCTTGGAAGCTGATTTTTTTTTTTCCTCCTTTGTTAGTATTAAGCACCGTACTTTAACTTTTTACTTCAGTGCCTTAAACTTGTGCTGATTGATAAAATAAATCAACAAATTACTCTCATTATTCACCAGTTAGTATTTATGCCCTGTGTGTGTGTGGTTCTTTTATTGCATTCTTTTTCGTACACAGAAGCAAATCTTAATTAATCTCAATACTGATGCCACTGTCCAAAAAACAGTTATAAGATTGGTTCTGTTAGTTTCAAAGGAAGTTTTAAGCACGCAGTCAGAAAAAAAAAAACAAATTGTGAAAAGAATTCCTTACTTAAAGAAAAGCAAATGGTTTGAAAGCAAGAATAGATCTACATGACATTATGTATGCCGTACAATGAATTATTTCAAACTTCTGTTGCTTTGTTTTTTTTTTTTATTTAATATTTTCTATAAGGGTGGTACAAATTCCCATTATACAGATTCTGGCATTCAGCTTTTCTAGTTGGCACAAAATCGTTTCTTGAATTCTTATACCGCGTGTAGGAGCAAATAGACCAGATGTGTCAAAATTCCTCAATTCTTTTAATTGTTTTTCCAAAATCAAATGATTCCCTCGGTAGAGTACTAGGAAAGGAGCACCATCCACTGTTGGTGAATTTGACTTTGGGCTTGGGAGCTTTATGCAGTATTTGGATTGAACACTAGCTATACGAGTTGGTAGTGCTAGCTTTTCATCAGGCACTGGTGGCACTGCCAGAGCCTCAAATCTGCAATTGCAAGAGGAAGCAGTACTTTTTGCAGTCTCAGCTACAGGTTTTACAACATAAATAAAAAATGATGGAAAGTGCACTCATCGCATACTTCCAAAATAAAGAATGGGAGGATCCCTGTAGAGTTTGACCTCATACTGTAACTCTAACAATGGCACAGAATCCAAATCCAACTATCCTATTAATTATTATGTGCATGCCCAAATTAATGTATCCTACGTACTATTTGTCTATTTGCAAATGGATCCAGTAAGCAAAGGTTCATTCGGTTAACTTTTCGTTCATACGTGACATGTTTTGATCTTGAATTGAGATAGACTTTTTTTTGTAATTTAAATTTTAAGTTTATTGAAAAAAAAAAAAAGAAATGGATCCAGCAAGCATAACAACATCTCCTTTCCCACTTTCTCTTCTTTTCTATAAAATTACTCACAGTCCAGATATTCTGCACAATAAGGTGTAATGACAGTAACTTTTAAGCCATGCCCCTGGCCTCTCCCTCAGCTATCTTATTTGCAATGTTTTCTCTGACCGGGCTTCTTACTTGAATCTATAATTTTTTTTTCTAAAATCATGCAGTTGTACTGGTTAAATCTGGCATCTGTTATCGTGGGTTTGGTTTTCTTCTATTAGGATTAGGAGGTTGTGAGTTCTGATTGAATTAGAATAACAAAACTCTGCATCTTACATTTTTCCTTTGCTAATATATGCCTAAATGGTTTACAAATCATATGGGTTTTATGGTTACTAGCTAGCCACAAAGGATAACATGGAAGAGTGCAAGATAAAAGTTTGGTTGAAACTTACAAATCAGAATATTTCTATCAACCAAAGATGCGCATCTCAGAAAGGTTTTTCTGTCTAAAAAGGAGACTTTTCTGTATATCATATCAAGTATCAATGAAACAAAAAAAAAAACGTGATAAAAATATTTTTTAACATCTGATAAAAAAATTTTAATTTGATTCATTACCGGTATATTTTTTTTAAAATAAGTGTCATCATATTTGAATCAATATGTAAGAAAATTAATTTCTTTATAGGTCCATGGGAAGCGTCCTTAATAATGTTTGGGGGAGAGACTTAATTTTAATTGATCCGAAATTTTGATCAAAGATATCTTTACCATTAAAAAGAAAACAAAAAGTGTGAATATAAATTAAGAGTATCTTTATATGTTGCTGTTCATTTAAACTGTAAAATTTTAATATATTCTTAAAATACTATATTTATCCTGAATAGGAGAGAAAAAATAAAAAAAGAAAAATATTAAAAAAATGAAAGAAAAAAGTTTTCATTCTCCCTTAAAGTTAAAATTTATCTTAAATTTTATTATTTAATATTTTATATTTAATTTAACTATCTAAATAGTTATGTTATTTAAATATTATAATTATAATAAATTAGATGTAATGTTCTTAAAATATATAAAAATTTCTTTTAGATAATATTATAAACTTAATTTTTTTAAATAAAAATAATAATAATATGATTTTTTTTGTTATTATACGTGACTCCCTTGTATTTTACCATATGATTCTTTAATGATTTTAAAGAATTAAAATGAAATTCATAAAAACATTTTTGTATGAATTGTTTTGTACATCGCGCGAGTATTTAACATGGTAATTAATGCAAGATATGAATAGTTATCAGAACGTTATCCAACTGTTGATTAGCAGACATACATCTAGAATTATTAAGACAAGACGAGAGGAAAAGGCCATGAACAGATCCTAGCTAGCTATCTAGTCCTCTCCTTTTTGAAAAAACTCACCGTCAGATTTTCCTCCAAGGTTCCCCTTCATTAATGCAACGCAATCTGCAAAGAAGATGCACAGCAAAATTTCCATCACCCTGACAGATAAAATATCCATCTGCCACTGGTATCCATCCCCAAACTGAAGTGTCTCCATTTTGACCGTCCGACGAGCGTGTGCAACGCTGTCGGCAAGGAATCTCCCCCACCGGACCCATGTCTGGATGGTGGCCCGCACCCCATAGCCTACCTGAGGTACATGCATCTCAACCCTTCTATTTTCCTGGCCCAACCAAACTACACAACAAGAGAAAATGACGACGACGACAACAACATAAAATAAACTCAAACCTTAGCTTAATTATTATTTCATTTATTTTATACATATACGTGTGTACTGGTTGTGAAAGCTTTCTTCACTTCAGCCTAAGAATGCCACCTTCCCAATTTTTGGTCTTTTTCTCTGAGTTATGCTTTTTAGCCTTTTCTCTTCTTTCCCACGTGTATATATATTTTTTTATTCATATAGAATACATATAGAACCATGTTTGTACGTACATATATAGACAGTGTCTTATTATATAAAACACATTTTATTCCATATAAGATATGTATAAGATAAGATGCAATGATAGCATTGGCACGATTATGATGAATAGTATAGATTACTCTTATCTTTGCATCTTGTGCTAAACCATCCGACAAATGAGGCTATTTAAATCATGTATAACCTGGCTTTTTTTATCCCACACAAAACTCACACACATTTGATTATAGATAAATCTCCTTGTCTGTTGCACCTGCATTAGTGTAGGTTGCGTGTTCCTCTTGACCAAAATTTGGGATTAAAATATTTGATTACTTCTTTGTGGGGAACTGTATATGTATACATTATACAATAGTCAATAGTTAATAAGTATTCAACTTGCGCCCTTGCATACTCTCTAACTTTAGAGGAGGGTATATTTATACATACATATATATATATATATATATATATACCTTGATGAGCTTTCTGTTCTTGACTATGCATTCTTTAAAAAAAAAAATTTATATACAGAAATATGCATGTTTAATTAGGTTTGAAAAGATGCCAAATTATTCGTTAATTTGGAACTCTTAATTAACAAGGTTTTCTAAATATTGGAATGAAATAGATAGAAAATTATATATCCATAGACTTTTTTTAAAACAAAAAAAAATGGTTATAGATATATACTTTTTTATATATTTCATCCCAATATATAATTAATCCTAGACCTCATTCATAACAACTGTATATAAGATTAATAAATAAGGGAGAAATAATTAACTAAAGAATATGTAATATTTATTATCAAAATTTCTTATTTATATTTCAACTTTATTTGGTAATTTTTTTAAATCATCCATCAAACTTGTAGTTTTTGTGTGAAAATACAATAGATACATGCACTAATTGGAACATCCACTTACATCATATGTAAATATTGGATACTTATATTGTTTAATAATTTTTTACAGAATGTAAATTAAACAAGTTGAACAGTTGAATCATGTAACGTTATCTTAATAATCATACATATTGAATTTGAAATAAGTTAGACATTCATAAATATGTAATCTAATAGTTAATAATTATTTATATTTCAAAAAATATATTATAAGTTAAAATAAAATGATGCAATGAAATATTAACTAATTTTTCAATTGTATGAAATTTTATATACATGATATATTTTGTAAAAGCTTTTAATTTAACCGTTAGATTGATGAAATTTAACGTTCATAAAAAATTATTAAACGGTATAAATATATTAAAACTTACAAATGATATAAATAGATATATATATATATATATATATATATATATATATATATATATATATATATATAGCTATTTCACTTCTTAATATTATATTTGCAGGGCGCGCGGTGGAAAACTAAACCCTCCCCAAAAAAAAAGCCCAAAAGTATAATAGTATTTTTTTTCTTTTATTTTCTTGGGTTTAATCTTTTTTTATTTTTATACATTTTAAGAAATGAATTATTATGAGAACATAAGATTTGCAAGGACTGTATTATAAAATATTTGGACCAGTTAATTTTAAAATTCTAAACTCTTACGACAATTTTTTTTAAAACAAGTCACATTTAATTCATCTCAATATATATATATATATATATATATATGTTGCACTAAAAATAAATGTGCCCTACTCCTTACTTTAAAATTCAAATATATACCAAACCTTACATAACCCATATTTAGATCTCAAGTTAATACTTAAAAAAATTAATTATCTTAAATACATCATGTTAATAGAAAAATGTGTCTTTGAAATTGTTTGATAAAAAATTTAATTTTAATTGGTTAACAAAAAAAATTGACCGGAGAATATCGCTACCGTTTAAAGAAAAACATAAACATAATTAACAAAGATTTGAGGAACAGAGGTTTGCAGCTCCGATGAGTCACGGGTTTTGATATTTCAGAGACAAGAAAAAGGACGGTCCCCTTGCAATGTGTTACAAGGCCATTGTTACTTTCTACTATAAAACACTTTATTGAGGCTTGCATATAATATATTCAATCTAACAAACCTCAATGATTAAAGGCTTAAACCCATGATTGACAAAGCCTTAAACAAACCCCTCTGTCTGGCGAAAAAAAGGGCGCAATCCTAATTAAGTTTGATTATGGATGGTTGTGGCCCGACAATAATTGGTGGCGACAACGTTTGCTTCCAATTAAGTTCGAGATTCAAATTCTAATCTCACCTAACGCTTACTTTGGCGGTGTCCCTACCCACATACACGCCCAACATCAACTTATCCTCTGCTTGCTTGATCCCCTCCTCCTTTGTAACGTTTTCTTTTTTTTTTTTGTAATTTTTTATTTCTGCAACCAGTGCACCTGGGCGTCGGTGACACTGCAAGGAAACCTTGAGGAAAGTTCTCTGTTTTTTTTTTAAATTTTATTTTAGTATGCTAAAATAGTAGTAATAATAAGTTATTTTAATCTAATAATTTAAGATTTTTAAATAAAATTAGCTCACCTAATCGACATTTTACTAGTATTTTATTATGACTTGAATTTAAATTTTAAAATTTCTTACTTGATAGGCCATCTGTAAGTCAATAAATATTTAATGACTTGAGTTTAATTATAATATTTCTCTTATAGTAGGTCATTGTAAATATTTATGTAAACGTTTGATAAATCTAAAAACATTACTTTAATTATGAATTGGAACAAGTCTTTTTTCAAATAAAGAATTAAAAATAACCACCAAATGGAATAACTAGTTAAAAAAAATGGCCTTACACATAAAAAAAAATGCAGTGTGTTAACGGAAAGTTACCAATTTTATCAAACTTGGGATGGACCCATTTGGGGGTAAACGCAGATTATGAAAAGTAATGCAATGATACTATGCATAAAATAGATGTTATGATTTTTTTGACCCGCTATCTAAGGAAGGATGAAAAGGGGGAACATTTAACTCTCAAGTTGGTTCACGTTAAGTTTCTGTTTCAGTTTTTCTTAATTTTTTTGGTTTATGATTCTGCTGTCACAATAGAGGACCCATTGAGTTCGTTCAATCACTCCCGGGAATCTTCATACAGTATTCCGGTAAACTGTGATTCACAACTTGGAAAAGAAAAAGCGAGGAAATGTGTTTTCACAATGATTCAAAATAAGTTGTGATCACAGCTTATATATATTTAATTTAATTAGCGAATAGGGTGAGCGTTTCGTAGTTTTGACCTGAAGCAAAGAAGCTCCAATTAACCAAAGGAAAACCTCAACTCACATGCTGAGAGCTAGGGTCAATTAATTAGTTTCTTGGTAGTTCAGTTTTAAATTATACTTGTACGTTGTTGGAACTTGGAAGCTCTGTATATTGGTTCAAACAAGTGCAACTAGCATGGTTAAATAATTGATCTCTCGCAAACTAACCTTTAAGGGAAGATGGGAGGTATGACTTTTGATAAAAGAACACAAGCCAACTCTGACTTTTTTTTGTTTTGCTTTGTGACATTCAAAAGTCAACCATGTAATAATATTGGGCATTTTGTTCCCATTAATTTGCACAAATAGAAAATTTAATATATAATGATAGTTTACCATGTAGCTTTATTTACGACTAAATAAGTTTAAAACATAGCATTGTTGTAAAAAGGTATACTTATGATCTCTACTAACATATTTGATTTGGGTATTTTTTATTTTTATTTTTTTGATACATAAAAATTTAAGTTGATAAGAGAACGTTTCAATTTAATGTTAAGATTGATCTTAGGGTTTACTGAACACTTATAAAAAATTTACAGATAATTTATTATTAAAAGACAAGTATTTGTTGTAAAGATCAAACTTGTAACTGTCAAATTACTTTTATTTTCTACTTTCATTTTTAATAAAAATTAAAAGAAAGTTCAAAAACATATTTATTTGAGTTTTAATGTAAATTTTTTTTAGAAATTTTTTTAAAAATTAGACAAAATTTGAAAATAACAAATAATTAGTTTATCATTATTTTTGAATAATTTTTTTTCAAGAAATGAGAATAGAAAAAAAAATAGAAAATGTTTCAAACAAGACAGACTCTAAAATTTTATTTCTACCAATCATTTGAACACGCCCAAGTAGCTCCAAACTATTAGGGGAAAAAAAAAGGAAAACATAGTTCAGCTCGAACCTTTTTTTGCTTTTGAACAATTACATGTCTGCCAATATAATTTTTGGCATCTATTATGATTTGAATAAAAAAAGAAGAAAAAACAATACAGCTACCCTAAATTCTTTTTTTTTTTTAATTTTTGGTAAGTAGCTAACCTGAATTCTTAACGATTGTTTACTACATCTGTACACAACTGTTATATGTATTTACATACATACATATATAGGAGGACTTGAGCACATCAGAAATCTTGATTTTAAAGATTTGAGTAGTATATATCAATTTATTTTCTCAACTCAATTTACTTATTAATTACTTTTTAAGCAATTTGAAAGTTTTAATGAATTAAAAAAATTTAGATACCAGAACATCTAGAAATGGACGACACCCGTATATGAGACACTCTAGTGTCTAAAACTCTCAATAATTAATTGCTTGGAATTCAAGATTTCAATATTTTGCATAACTATGAAAAAAAAAATCATTTAAAACATACATGAGATATTCAGAAATATAAATATTATGAATAAAATTATATATGCTTGATATCTTACACTCGCATGGAAGGAATTTAATATCTTCTTTCCTTGTCTTTGAATTGAATACTTACAATTTTGGAAGGAAAAAAAATTAAAATGCACCGATGTCTTGAATAGCAATAATTTCTTTTTTAATTAATATTTTTTGCTAATTTGTTTTGTATTTAATTAAAGGATGAAGATTGAAAACAAGAAAATGAGAGAGAATATTTAATCCCGTTTTCAATATGGTGAAGAATGCAATAATATTTGCAAATAAAAAGCACGAGACATGCCGAAAAATCTTAGTTCAACTGGCACAAAGTGCCTTTGGGGGATGTTTGATCCTTTTGAAGTAACTTATCCATGGCATGAAACATAGAATCAACTGAACTAGATTCTCATCCATAACAGTAAAACATTTTCAGAGCATTGCTTGCAAGTGTCATTGGGTTCAACTCACCCACAACAAGCCATCCACTTCACATGTACAAATACAATCATAAAGTAACGAACCAATTCATATGCCGCCGACAGAGTGAAAACAATTCAACTTTCATTTTGTTTTGACGAATTCTGCAACTTAGCATATCCATGGCTTGCTCATCCACCAGCTCTTGAAGGGTGTGGCCTTGGTCCTTTCATCAATTGACCCCATATGCAAATTGCAAGTACTTGTCGTCTCCCAAACAGGTACACATCCACCATTAATTTCCATTTCATCCATCTTATCAAGTATTAGACGTTGAAGCCTAGCTAGCCATCAATCCCCCAAGCAAGCACCAACCAAATCTCAATTGCACCATGTACCAAACAATTCACGTGTGATTGCGATTTCTTTTAGCCTCTTTCTCTTTCGTTTGCTCTGATATTTTTTTCCTCCCCAAATTACCGCATCTTCTTTGCCAATTTGAGAGGATATACATAGGGGCTTGGGGCTCGTAGCAGAGCATTAGTCTCTTCACCACAGCTAAGCAACTCAGCAGTTGGTACGATCCATAGTACATGGTAATGTGGTACGATTGATGTTGTCCGGTCAACCATTAATGCTGACAATAAATAGATATTTAATTTTCAGGGAAATCTGGAGAAAATTAGAAAGGATGATGAAGGAAAGAAAGAGGAAAAAGAGAGGCGGATAATGATAATCACATTTTTATGATTCAGTTGTACGTAGATTCAATAGATCCAAAGGGATATATATGCTCATCGATTGTGGGACATATGGGTATGGCTCAATTTATATTCCACTAATCTCGGTTTTCTTTTGTTTTTTTTCCCTCGCTGATCTCTCAAAGTAAGGACAACATCATAAATTGGAGAAGTCATTTATTTTTTTTGGTAGATAATTGGACGAGTCTTTATTCTTCATATAAAAATCTCACATTCAATAAAAAAATTACATGTTTCATGAATTAATAAACAATACAGCTGATTTCTTCGTATTTTAAAGGTTAAATTAAATATTTAATTTATATAATTTATATTTATTTTTAATTTAATTTTTATAATTTTTATTTTTTAAATAAGTTTTCGTAATTCTAAATATTTTTAATTTAGTTTAATTCTATTAATTTGTGCATATGTAATAAAATAAATACTGACATACATTTTTATATGGTTAGCTTTTCATTCGTGACATACGCATAAATTAACAGCATTATAATACAAAATAACGAAAAATAATTAAATTAAAAATATTTAAAATTATAAAAATTTGTTTAAAATATATATATAAAGACTAAATTTAAAATAAAAATAAATTATTAGGATCAAACATATAATTTAATCTATTTTTAAAAATTTTGATTGCGCGATAGTATGTGTTCACCAGTGCTTAATGCATGTAATAAATTTTTTAAACTAAAACAAAGTATAAACAATTAAATTAAACAAGATAAAAAAAAAAAAGAAGCAAGCAGTGGAAGAAAAAGTGCAAAAAAACAAAATATTTGGCTGCAGCTGAATGTCGGTACGACCGTACAATGCGTGCATGAGCTTTTTGGGAGAGGGGTAGATGGAAGAAGAGCACAGGCTGTGTGGGGAAAGGCCAAGAAAGAGAAAGAACGAGAGAGAGGGAGGGAGGGGAAATGAAATGGGGGTAGCCCTACACAAAGTTACAGGTAAGATCTGAGACCACATCTTTGCGTGAGGCCCTACACAGATTTTCCCTCTGACCCTCACAGTGAGAGCAAGAGAGAGCAATTGCGTTGAGTGGGACGTGACATTTGGGGGGGGCGTGTGAGTAGTGACACTGAATCTTATCTGTGACATTAATGTCCAAAATATATACCAAGAGAATTCACAGGGGTGCACGTTGTTTCACTTTTCTGTTGGAGGTGTCAGCTCCGAGATTTTAACGCCACAAGCCAATTTGTTAGATATGGTATATAGGGGATCATGTACGAAAAGAAAATAGAAATAAGAAAAAAATATAAGACAATAATATCTAGTTATTATTATCTACTCCCATTATGCATCAAATGTTATAGATTGATACTACTGAAGAATAAAAAAAATAAACAAGCCATTCTTTCTCAGTAGCATTCATTGAACATACAAGGTACAAATTTCGTCGAGAGGATAGGAGATTTTTAAATGATACAAAACCATTCATGACATTAATTTCTCTGTATGTATGTGTATGTATATATATATATATATATATATATATATATATATATATATATATATATATATGGGGTGCAAGATCAGAAATTTTCTTGTGAGTTGAGTGTTATCCCATTAATGCTGATCTATTTTTTTTTTAATTTCATATGCCTATTTTAAAAGAAAAACATTATATCATACGAAATTATTTTCGTAAAACGACATATGAAACAAATTTTTTTTTTTGTCTTGTTTATTACTTTATTTTTTATTTCTCCTCCTAATTTGTTGTAATTAGCCGAGATAAAAAAGTAATTACTCATATATGAATTTGTGAATTTGTAAAACATTCTTTCGTATAAATAGCATAACTCATTTTAAAATTACATGTTAAGGATTGATTTGAAGAAAGAATTGCAAGAATGAAGAAAACAGTGATATCACATATTGGACAATTTTAATAGTGGAAATAAGAAGAATGCTATAGAGTCATAATTTTTTTTTGTTAGAATTTTTAACAGATTGATTTATTATGTTTGTTAATTTTTAAATATATAAATAATTCTTATCACTTTATTTCATCAAATAATAATTATTAAATCTAATTGAATTCTATAAAAAAATTAAACATTCTTTTTTAAAGTGTGTAACATTATTCGTGGAAACAAATATCTAGTGTGTCATTATTTACATTATCACAAACTTAAATTCTATTTTTTTTTACTAATTTTTTGGGACTAGGTTGATTTGAAAACTGATTTAAGATAGTAAAGCAAAAGAAAACAAAAGTAATAACGTAAGATCTGAAACATTTATAAGACTAATTTACAATAGAAATTCATTAAAATACTAAATAAAAAGTATCCATTGTATTTATATTACTAAACAATTTAGTAAATATGGCAAATTTGAAAATAGAGGATAGTCGTGATTATCTATTTGATGTATATAAGGTAATTTATCTATTATATATTACTAATTAAAATAAGGAAATATTCATAATTAAAAAATTAATGTAAATATTGTAATAAATTTAAATAAAAAATGTCAAGCATTAAATGACATAAATAAACAATAAAATCTAGGATATTTTTCCAAATTTGTATACTTTTAATTATCTAATTTTAGTGCATGATACTATTTATATAAAGGTGAAAAAATTCAAAATTACATTCCTATATATGGTGAATTCTTTTAGCTGCACTATGATTAAATTGTGAGAATATTGTTCTAATCGTTGCATCCTTGCTTCTTCCCGGAGTAAAACAACTCGCTCAGTTGTCCCTTTGCTTTACTAGTAAACAAAGCAAAATACCTAATTTGGATAAAGCTCTCATGATCCACACTAGCACTGTTAATTTACGGCTTTGCATACAATATAATTTGCCAAATTCCAAAAATAATTAATTTATTCACTTATGGAAAAATATATATTTGTCTTTTAAATTTTAACATTGGATTTACTCATAATTTAAAAATAATTTATTTAATAAAAAGTAAATGGAATAAGTATCACTTAAATTTCATCAAAACCAAAAAAAGAAAAAGAAAAAGAATATATAGATGTAGCTCATATAGGTATAAACCAAGTGTCTATACGAAACATGGAATTGAACAAGAGAAAAACCAAAAAGAAAAGAAAAAATAGAAACAAGAATAAGACTTGTGTAGCAGTAGGACCAGTGCTAACCTTCCCACCACTAAGTTTTAAAATCTATATGCTGAAATGAAAGTAATCTGAATAAAGCAACGAGATGCGGAAGAAAAAAGGGTGACACAAAAAGGAAGTAGACCAACAGTAAGACCCTTCCCATTCCCACCAACAAGT
Source organism: Castanospermum australe (assembly GCA_019955255.1). Taxonomy (NCBI): domain Eukaryota; kingdom Viridiplantae; phylum Streptophyta; class Magnoliopsida; order Fabales; family Fabaceae; genus Castanospermum; species Castanospermum australe. Next base: position 934,544 of record NSJW01000802.1, read on the forward strand.
TTTTAAATTCATATAAAAGTTGTTGAATTGCCACTTTGTTGTGCTCTTGCAATTTTTCTTTTTTCTTTTAATGGCTCAGGCTTCATCCTTGACTCACCCCATCTTAAAATAATTCCCTCCTTCCTTCCACGTCCCCATATTTAATGAAAAATAAATAAAAATAAAAATAAAAATCGCGTGCCGATTAATCGCCCACCCTAGGAAGAGGAATGTTCCTGGATGATCACATTCACTCACTCTCGCTGCTCACTATATATAAAGCCCTCTTCTGCCCCTTTCTTCTTCATCCACACTCTCTTTTCAACACAAATCCCCATCAAATTCCCTTACTGTCTCTCCCTCTCTCTCTCTAACTTACTCTCTCTAGAAATTGCAGAAATGGCGGCACTATCCACATCTCCTATGACTATGATTGATGACTCCAACTTCGAAGTTGACAAGCTCACCTATGAAATCTTCTCCATCTTGGAAAATAAGTTCCTCTTCGGCTACAACGACCCCAAGAATTCCGTCAATTTGCTTTCCAATTCCACCCAATTTTCCCCACAAGACACCAAGTCAACCAAACACGCCGCTGGCAAGGTCAGGATCCTCTGCATTGACGGCACCGGCGCCACCGACGGCATCCTCGCCGCCAAGTCCCTCGCCCACCTCGAAGCCTGCCTCGGCCGCAAATCCGGAAACCCCAACGCCCGCGTCGCTGATTACTACGACGTCGTCGCTGGGTCCGGCGTCGGAGGCATTCTCGCCGCTCTGCTGTTCACCCGCGGGAGAGACGGGTTCCCGATGTACTCCGCAGACGAGGCCCTGAAGTTCTTGATCGCGAACCGCCGAAAGCTCTCCCGTTCGTCGCCGCCTCCGTCGGGGATTTTTCGGCGCGTACTGCGTTCGTCGTCGAAGGTGGAGAAGCTGTTCAGCAAGACGTTCGGCGAGTGCACGCTGAAGGACACGTTGAAGCCGGTTTTGATCCCCTGCTACGACCTCATAACGCGCGCGCCGTTCCTGTTCTCCCGCGCCGACGCCCTGGAAATGGATGGCTACGATTTCAAGATGCGCGACGTCTGCGTTGCCACGTCAGCGGATCCAATTTCGGTGGGTCCCGTGGAGATGAAGTCGATGGACGGCACGACGAAGATCAAGGCCGTCGATGGAGGCATCGCGATGAACAATCCAACGGCTGCGGCTATCACGCACGTGCTGAACAACAAGCACGAGTTCCCCTTCTGCAACGGCGTGTCGGACCTGTTGGTGCTGTCTCTGGGTAACGGAGAGTCCGACTTTAACGCCGTTAAATCGCCGGCAGGATTTGTCAGGATCGCCGGGGAGGGAGCTTCCGACATGGTAAGAAATTCATATAATAATAAATAGTTAATTATTTTCTTTTTTGGTAAATTAAAAAATCCATGACATGTGCCTTTATTCTCAAATCATTTCCATTTCAAGGACAATTGCTAATGTCATGACTATAACAGTTGTGTAATTACATACTGGACTTTAAAATCAAGTAAATAGGTAACATTACTTTTACAAGTAAAACTTTTTAATGTTATTATTTAATTATGTATAATTATATGATTAAAAAAAACTTTATTTCTTTTAATGATAATAAATAATAATATAAAAAAGTTTTGAGTGGATCGAAATTAGTAAAAAAATGGTCACATAAAAAAATTAAAGAAAAGGTTTTTTTTTATAAATTTTTTTAAATAAAAAAATTGATGGATTGGTGGTTAGGCTAAGAGTAATGAATGTGTCAGCCAACCCATCTATATTACCAATTTTTTTTGTGCTTTCTAGCTTTATTTTTAAATTTTTGTAATGAGTTGGTGGTGTAATTATTGCTATAAATATTCTAATGTGAATATTTTTTGACAAAAAAATAACATAGGTTGATCAAGCCGTATCAATGGCATTCGGGGAGTGTCGGATAAGCAATTATGTGCGCATTCAGTCAAATGGGATCATGGCGAAGGCGAACAAAGCCACGCCAGTAAAGGCCGGCAGCAGCAGCAACAAAACGACGTCGGATGTCTTGGCAGTTTCGGAGGAGCTGCTGGCCCAGAAAAACGTGGAGTCTGTTCTGTTTCGAGGAAAGAAGGTGGCGGAGAACACCAACTTGGACAAGTTAGAGTTGTTTGGGGGAGAGCTTATCAAGGAGCAAGAGAGAAGAAAAACCAGAATTTTGCCAACGGTGGTGTTGAAGAATGCTTCTCCCTCACCCAGAACTTCATCTGCAACTACTTTGTCCACTTTGTCTTCAGGCTGTTAGATGCATGGGTTAGAGGAGCAAAAAAAGAAAAAAAGAGCAAGAAAAATGGAGATTAGGAGGAAGAATTCCAAAATAGATTTATTTATGGGGTTGGATTTCTATCTGCGAGTTGAGTCTTATGGTGTGGGTTAGCTTAGCTGCCGCTTGAGACCAATCAAAGGCAAAATTGAGTCTGAGCTGTGCAGAGCTGAATCCTCAATACTTGTATACTACTACCTCTACATCTTTTCTTTTCTTTTTTTTTTAAATCTTTAGTTTTGGGTATATATTACATGTATTTATTGATAGTGATTCGTGTATATGGTTCTTGTTAAAGGATGAATTTTGTTCAAGGTTAGATTTGTGTTTGATTTGTGAGAATTAGGTTGTATTTGTTGGGTCTCAATGGTGTTTTGACTCAATGCACAATATTTGATTCTGGAATGATACATATCAAGATGCTTCTTATCATGAATCTTCGCCTTGAGAGTACTGTATGCAAAAGGATCAAAACAGTTACATATTTGAAAAGAAGTAAAGAACAGAACAACAAATTTAAGACATTGGTATTTTCTCTAAATGATTCATTTGGTAGACATTGATTTATTTTATTTTATTTTATTTATATATTTTTTTAATATTTGGTACATACATACTACACAGAATCAAATATTAAATCAAATCATAATTATAATTGATAAAACAAGTAAGAAAATAAAACAAGTATTGATTTATAAGTCTAACCAGCAATGAATGACCAGAAGAGGAAATATATAATTCTGTCTCTGGGAAATCAAGGTCCAGAGTGAAATTGTTATTTCGTGTGCCTTTTACCTATCAAAGTAAAAAATTATCAATCCTTTGAAATAGTTAAGAAAGGAATAATCAGTCTTGCGTATCAAACATGGTCCTCGATTGACATTTTAGTACTAGTTAGAGTTGGCTTGAGAGGGCTACATAGTTAATCTTAAAACGCGTGCTTGGTACGACAGCCATGTCTCGCTGAGGATTGTAACCCATGGGAGGCTTGAATATTTCAAAAGTATAAAGTTAGTTTAATATCCCTTTAAAATTTCTGGGTAAAATTTTTTATAGATTGTTAGATAGATAGTCTTTAATCAAGTGACATCTTATCTCTTCAGTAATTATTTCATTTCCAACAATCGTGTTTGTGGCTGACTTGGTGACTACATAAAATAGCTTCAATTTTTTTTACCTAGATAATAAAGTTAGTGTATTAAGTTTTTGGGCATTTTACTTTTTTTTTAAAATACATTTTGAGTCTTCTCCTTTTATTTTTTATCCAGGGATAAAGGGTGGAATCGTCCCTCGTCCGAGATCTATCTGTGATCTATTTCATGATGGAGTTGTATCAAGACATCAAACCTTAATCATCAAAGTCTAGAGAGCAAATACGTTTTGAGCCTGAGAAGTGTAAAAATTGACCACTAGAAGGAAAACTTTAGCGGAACCTAAGTAAATTCTAGAAAACACTGGGCTCAAATAAACATAAGCCCGACAAATTTCTGGTCCAATAGTGGATTAGTTTAAAGTTCAAACTTCAATACCAAAAACAAACAATTCAAACTTCAAATTCAAAGCGAAACAAGCCGAGAAGACCAAAACAAAAAAAGAAAGACAAAAAAGGCGAAACAAGCCAACAACATTCGCAGAGTTGGTTCAATTCTGTCAATTTCAAGTATGACAAAAAAAAGGTCTATTAATCTTTAAACCGAAAAATAAAAGTTCTATCAATCGTATGAGCCAAAAAAAATTATCGATCTCAAATCTCAATTCTCAACCAAACTATGACCAAAAAAAATCTCAATCAAATCGACCACAACTAATTTTCAAAGAATTAATATAGATGATTTAATTTGTTAGTTTTTTGTTTAAATAATCTAACTATTCCGTTAAACACCTTCTAAGTCCTAATAGTAAATACTATGAATCTGGAATAACATAGTTGTTTATCAACTTTAAAAGTTTCTCTTGTCGGTCGGTTTTTGAGATTTTTTTTTAAACACGTTTTTTTTTTGTCTTTTCCAAAAAACAAGTTTTCTCTTGGCATTTTTGATGTACTGCAACAAGCCCATATTTTAGGACCAAGCCCACGTCCGACCAAGTTGTTCTTGTCTTGTGCGTCCATACGCAGCAAAGAACGAACAATTTTTGCAGTGTCGACGAGGCAAAGGGAACTGCGGAAGATCGTCGCTCTCGGATGGCAGTGTCCCCCGATGACAAACCTCTGCGAAAAATTGCAGAGGCATTCAATGAGCTCGCAACCACTGTCAATTCGCAGACCGCAGACGTCGAGGTTGCTCCGTTCTCCCGGGCCTGTTCTCTCGTCTCCCCTCTCTTTGGTTGCCTGGGCATCGCCTTCAAGTTTGCTGAGATGGATTACGTTTCCAAGGTGAATGCTCGTCTTTCTCTGGACCTTGTTTGGTTTAATTCAGTTTGTTATGAAACACGAAGGGTTCATGGAAATTTTGAATTACTACTAGAAATGCTGAAGTGGGTAAGTTTCCTTTTTGTGTGTTTTTCAGCACTTTTTCTGTAAAGATCGTGAGTAATTCATGCTAAGAACTATTGATTTAAATTATTTTCTCTTTTTTTTTGCCGTAAATATGATTAGAAAGAAAGAAAAAAAGATTTTTTTTTGGGATGAGATATCTTCTGTTTATTGAGAAAACAATGGGACTTTTTGGATTTGTGCAGCTCTGTAGTGTACCTTACTTGCATCTTAATGATCTCACGATATCAAGTGAGAAAAGACTTATGGCCTTAAAATTGGAAACCTTCCCGTCAATGTTGTCAACTTATCATGATCTAGTTTTTCTGTGTTATGTCTAGGGTTCTAGGTAGCTGATCGTTTGATGATAATAGGTTGATGATCTAGCAGAGGCATCGAAGTCTATTCAGACCTTACAGACTTTGGTTGATCAGGATGTACAAGCTAATTCTGTGAGGAAAGCAGGTAGCCATACAAGAAATCTGCTGAGAGTAAAGCGTGGACTTGAGATGGTCAGAGTACTCTTCGAGGAAATTCTAGTTACAGAGTATGTATCAGTCGCTGCATTACTATTTGTTGCGCGCTAGTTTCTTTTCTCTAGAACTTGCTATATTATGCTCTGAACAATTTTCAGACTATGCTAGGCAGTAAAGAGTGAAAATAGTGGAATGATGAAGAAGTAGTGAAAATTGGATGGAAATTTCCTCTTTTCATTCATGAGTGCCAGGTGGGAAAGGTGGAAAAAAGAGGTTGACAATTGGTGTCATCCCCTTTTACTTGATAGAAATGAAACCAAGGAGAATAAAGATTTACATTTTACCATGTTATTGTTATTATAACATTTATGATGAAAATGAAGAGAAAAAAAAAACTAGTAGAACAATAAGTTCATTTGTGGGTGTTCTTTGTACCATGTCATATCTTCAATTTTCATTTCATTTATGACTGGAAAAATTTGTTACAGCTGGTGACTGCTGCTCCAATTATCTTCCCTTCCTTGTTACTTTTATAACTAATCACTAGTGAGCATATTGCACTCCTCCCGCTTTAACTGTTTCTGAACACACTTTAATCTAACAAGAAGCAAAAGCATTTGTTAGCATGACTTATTATGGTAAGTGTTCTTTAGCTACTTGCTCCACCGCTAGGACTATGCCTTTGTTCATTACCATGCATCAAGTACTATTGGCTGTCATGTTGATGATGGGAAGAATCATTTGGTGAGCGGGAGGGATGTTTGTCTTCCTAGTTGGGGTAGAGGATTGGGAATTCACAAGTTGCAGCCTAGTTGTATGTAGCTTTGTGGATGTTTTGAGAAAAAAATAAATTATTATGGAGAAGAATGTTTAGCACCATTTTTGAGTGTGTCTCATGGGAATGATCTTTTTTATTCTTAAACATTTCCATAGAGTTCAAGTGGAGGTCTGTATTTCCCAGTGTTTTAAAACCTGGACCAAAGCGGCTGGTTCATCCGGTCTGACTAGTGACCATTCAACCAATTGGTTCAGGTTGAACCTACTGATCAGTTTCATGGTCAAACTGGTATGAACCAGAAAAAAATTGGTAGAAATCGATAAATTGGAAGAGTTTTGCAAACCGGTCGCTGGAATACCTGAAGAACTAACCTTTGGTCGAGGTAACATAGTTAGAGCAAGCCAAAGGTGAATTTCTTTTACCTGTTCACAGTTCACCATTTTCTATTGGTTTTGCTGGCTCAGGCTGTTGCATACCAGTTTGACCATGAACACAGTCAAAAGGTTCAGTCTGAACCAATTGATCAATCAGTCACCAGCTGGTCCAATCCAGTTTTTAAGACACAGGTCAAAACAAATGAAATGAGTAAATTCTTTAACTAATGTTCCTTCCATGATGATGACTTCCATTACCTAAAATTTTGTGCTTTTAAAGAACTGGTACTTTTGGCTATGTATATAAATTCAAGATTTCAGTTTAACATATAATAGTCATTAATTTGTATTACGGGAATAAGAAAGCATTAATGTCTCGAAAGGGTTAGTCTAATTTCATCAAACCTCAAGAAAAATCGGTGTAATTTCCCCAAATTAAAAATAAGGGGAATGATTGTCATTTGACCATGCCTCAAAGAAAGTTGTAAGAGCAATATTGTATTGCTCAGTAAAGTTAATTGGCATCTAACCATATTTCATCATCTTATAACCAGCTTTTGTAAAGTAACAATAAACTGTAAGGTAGGCAATTGTAATATTTAAATAAAAACTAAGGGGGATTTTTATGTCATTTGGTCAAACCTCAGGAAGTTATCATAATTAACTTTTTCTTGGTAAAGGTACTTATTTTGTTAAATAAAAGCTATTCTTTTCAGAGAAATTTCCAAATTAAATAGACCCTTGGCCCTTGGTTTATCCAAAAGTACTTTCTTTCAAAGTAAAAAAAAAAAAGTACTTTCTTTAGAGCAAAAAAATGATTATCCTAATGAGTCCATAGCCTCAATCTCTGTTGTAAGGTGGATTACGTATATTGATTCCTATTTAAATTAACAAATAATTGTGTTCCTATATTAAGTGGCACAGCAAATGCATCTATATAAGTGTTAGCCCTGAATCCTGATAGTAAATATGAGCTGAGTTCCTGTATATTTTTTTGGCAGGGGAAACTCCCTTAAGGATCCAGCTTCCAAGGCTTACGCACAGGTGTTTGCACCCTATCATGGTTGGGCTATCAGGAAGGCTGTTTCTGTTGGGATGTATGCCCTTCCTACAAAGCAACAGCTTTTGAGGAAACTCAATGAGGAAGGTAAGTGTATAATTAAGTTTGTGTGCACAATTGTTAAAAATGTAAATCCTGCAAAAGTACTCGACAGTGTAGTTGGTTCAAGTGCTTGAACAGGGGAGGAGGGAGGGAGAGAGACATGTTATGTGTGAAATCTTTTTGCAGTGAATTAGGAATGTTCAATGCTTTCATCATTTTCAGCTCTGTATCGTACCTTTTCAAAGTTAGCAGTTGCATGTCTTTGGTTAACCTTCAAAGTTTTGGGCCTAGTTGTCATGACTCATGCATGTATTTCCTTAACAGCATCTAGAAGTATAAACGCAAAATAATATGAATTCTATGTTTATGTCTCCTTTGCACATTGTAGCCAAACTAGTGTAATTTCTTTTCTTTTTAAGCTATTGCCATTTTTCTTTGTGATTCTTCATTTCACCATTCTCTCTTCATTGTGAAATCAAGACAGTGTAAAGAATAGTACAAGGGAAAGTCATTGTGGGAGACAATGTTTTCAAAATCTTGCCCACTAAACTTAAGCATTTATGATGCTCATTGTTTTTTCTTTTTCCTTTTTTTTTTGGCATTTTTGCTTCAGAGACTTCAGCAAAAGTCCAAATGCAGAATTATGTCTCGGCATCCGGACCCCTCATCCAATACATTGACAAACTCTTTGTTTCTAGAGAATTGGGTATAGATTGGTGAACCCTGGATTGTATTCTGATTATATAGATATAATGTAATTCACGATTATGAAATTATATGAGATAATTAATTTATTTATGATTACTAAGTAATAAGTATACATTTCTTATAGAAATTGTCTATATTGTAGTAGATGTTAGTGCATTAAGAGTACACTCTTCTTGCAGTCCTTGAAGGTTGCATAGTATTTTAGTTTTATCTCTTCACTTCTAATTTTTGAAATTGAATCTTTTAATGTTTTAATTTACGCCAGTCTGATCTTTCTATGACAATGTTAGATTTAAACATTAAGTGATGCTATAGAGTCCAACACCATATAATTCCTGAAACAACGTCAAAGCATAAAGTAAAGATCAGCATATGGCAATACGGCAGGTGAGGGACCCTGTAGGAGTTGGAAGACAATAATCACCATACATATCTACTCGGTACAGTCAATTGAAGTAAATTAAAGGACTTAGTTGAAATTGAAACAAACAGAACCTGGAAGTAAAAATCATAGTTTTCAAAAAGAAATTGGCTCAGTTACTAGAACCGAATTGAATTTCGTACTTCTCAAAGTTTTGTATTTGATTCTTACTAAAAAAAGAAGTCAAAGAGTATTTGGCCCAGAGTAGCTAAACGTGGAATTCGAATCCAAATATTTGCAATTACCGCAAGAAAACTACACGTCTATGAACATTTTACCCACCAAGACTGACCAGTTTTCCTCTGAAGCGCATGGTATTGGTGTTTATTATATTTATATTTTTTGTAAATAAACTGTCCAAAACTATCTTTTTATTACTACTTGCTTTTCTTTTGCAAGATAAAGATAAGAATGTTCTAATTTAAATTATTTGAATCTTTTAAATTCAAGCGGATGAAGCTTAACAATGCTTTAAATTTTTTATCTCATTTTTTTCTCTATTTATGTTCCTGGATTAAATAAGGTCAATTTAACAATAACAAGTTTTTGATTACAAAATTATTACTAATTAACAGAAATATATTTTTATGCTGAGTTGTTAATATTTAATTGATAATATAAAAAAAAATTTGAATCCAACAATTAATTACTTTTACATTTTGACAATTGTTTATCACATTGAAACTGTAGAGACTTCAATTTAAAATAATCTTATACTTTAAGTAAAAATTAATGTAAATTTTAGACCTCAATAATTTATTTAGTTTGACATATTTTAAATTGTGATTAATTTTTAATATTAAAAAGGAAGTCAATAAACTAATTACAATAATTAGAGATAAATTTACTCCTAAACTAAGTTAAGCAATAGCTTAAATTTTGGGGAGAATTAGAAATTGAGAATTGAAAGATTAAATTAAATATGTTTAAAGATTAATGACTAAACTACAAGTTATTAGTCACTAAAACTTAATTTTTAAATTAGAAAAACACAATCATTTTTATAAATAATAAAAATTCTGTTCATATTCTATAGTATTCATTTATTCTCCATTTCTTTTAATTCATTTCAGAAGTCATGCAACACATGATTTTTCCGATTTCCCATCATGAATATGATTTCTATAAGTGTAAAATGTGTGATTGGATTATCAAGGGAAAAAAAAATACAAGCACAATTTCATTCATAAAAAAAATATAACTTATAAGTACTATTTCAAAAAAAAAAAAAGAGACAGAATGAAAACTAGTGCCTAGGGCTAATGGTTCTTCCTCCCACTACAGTGAGTCATCTTCGTCTGTGAATGTCAAAATCCCTAATTCCCATCATGAATATGATTTCTTTAAGTGTAAAAATGTGTGATTGGATTATCAAGGGAAAAAAAATACAAGCATAATTTCATTCATAAAAAAAATATAACTTATAAGTACTATTTCCAAAAAAGAAAGAGACAAAATGAAAACTAGTGCCTAATGCTAATGGTTCTTCCTCCCACCACAGTGAGTCATCTTCGTCTGTGAATCTATATATGTTTCCGGTTTCCCTTCAAAATCCCTAATTTACACACACCCATTTCATTTCACGTTACTCTTTCATCCATCCAATGGAGGATTCCGAGGGAGTCCTCAGCTTCGATTTCGAGGGCGGCCTCGACGCCCCTCCCGCAGCCACCGCCGCCGTCGCTTCTTCCGGACCTTTGGTCCAGCACGATTCTTCGGCGGCTGCTTCTGCCGTAGCCAACGGTGGCGCCACCGGCGCCGTTGCTGCCTCCGCCGCGGACCCTGCACCTGGCAATATCCCCGGGCGGCGAAGCTTCCGTCAGACGGTGTGCCGGCACTGGCTTCGTAGCCTTTGCATGAAGGGCGACGCCTGCGGCTTCTTGCACCAGTATGACAAGGCGCGGATGCCCGTGTGCCGGTTTTTCAGGCTGTACGGGGAGTGTCGCGAGCAGGATTGCGTGTATAAGCACACCAATGAAGATATCAAGGAGTGTAACATGTATGTATGCGTATTCCAATTTCGGGTGTGATTGATTCTTGGCCTGTCGTTTTTGCTCAATTTGAGTTTCTACTGTTCTGAGTATGATTGAAGGTTATGCTTTTGCACTATTTCTTGTTTAATTGTGAGTTTAAGTGTGATGGGTACATTAGTTTCGCTAGTGGATTAGTGGCTGGTGTCAAGGTTACCAGTTCTAGGATAATTCTATTACGATGTTTGGCATAAGAATTTATGTCACTCCATGTATAGGCTACCCAAAAAAATCGTTTCCAACTTCCACTATGCAATTTCAATGCACAATTACAAATTACCTGCTGTATTCACTTGGACCATTCGAGTATACGAAATGATGAGAAAATACTGGATGTTATATGGGAGAATTCTATTTTCTTCGGTTCTGAGTTTTTCTTTTCCTGGTTAATAAATTAATGTGGTTTCAAGTAGATGCAACTTATGTACAAAGAAAGGAAGGGATGGGATGAAGGGAAGCAAGTCTTATAGCAAAGTTACAACTTTAGTCTCATGCTTCAAAAATCTTGAAAGAAAAGTAGAGGACTAAAGGCAAGGCAACTGTGTCCACATAAACACAAATTGCAAGAAACTCCATTTTGGCTCCAGCAAAAAGTTACTCTGATACTATTCTTCTTTTTCTTTGTAAGGTTCATATATAACTGGTCTTGGCATAATTAATGACAGACAAACCAGAGGCCATATCTCACATCATGAAGACTAAGCTACAATACACTTCAATAAAGATCAAAGTACTGTATGTATAAAAAAAATGAACAATGTCCTACTATATACCAACAAAAGGAAAAAGTAGAGTGTATAGTCTCCCCAAAGTCTGCATAGTGAAACAATAACTGGACCACAACTATTTGGGTACTTATATTTGTCATATTTATCAAAAGAGTGTTGATTGTGTATTGTATTTGAACCTGCTGACCCGGTTTAGTAGCCTCTAATTCCCCTGTATTTTGTCTACCTTCTTACCTACTTCTTTAGAATTGGATCACAAGCTGACCATCACCATTCTCTGTTTAATTGTGATTAACTTCATTTTCAAGAAAAAAGGTGGTTAATATGTTGTAATTGAATCTTCCAAACCAGGTTTTAACCCCTAATATACTTTATACATGTTGATTTACCATTGCATTTTGGAATGGCTTTCTGATATAATGTTTTAGTGAACAGAGAAACAGGATTGGCCAAAAAAAAAACCAGAGAAGCAGGGAAGTATGATATATGATGGTGATTCATGAATAGATGATAGCAGTTAGTGAATAACCTTAGACGTGTGGAGTTATGTCATTATTTTATTATTTAATTAGAGTTAAGTTGTTGTCTTTGTCCATAATTCATGAATCAAAAGTTTGTTTTCACCTCCCAACATTGATTGATCATAAGTAGAGGCTGAGTGCTCACCAAGTCACCATGTTACATGACAGGTGTTGATTTTGTCAATGACTGAGATGTTTTAAATTTAGACTGATCATCAGAGTCTTGGAAAATATTGAACGTGCAAGGGATCACGTGTCAAGGATTTTTGTTCTTTTTTCTTGATCGAACATAATATTTATTCTAGTTTGACTTTCTGCTCTCACTATGCATAACAATCTAGCTGCTTGAACTGTTTGGAATGATCTCTTTGGCATCTTTTCTGAGCAGTGGGTTTACCCATAACAGTGGAGTAGCTTCATGACTCATTTCAGGGGTTTTGGGAGAAGAAAGGTGGGTAAGATTCTGTGGAGTTGTGCAATCTTTGTGATAATTTGGACTTTGGTGCATTTCGTTGGAGGGAAATGAGTTTTTCAGAAGAATTTTCTGCCTTATTTGTTATTGATATAGCATTATTTCTTGGCATCATTATGATGTTCTGCTAATGAAGATTTACAAGGAGCTTCTTTGATGGATATTCAAAGAGATTGGAAGAATTTAATGGTTTGATGTGTTGGATTATGTATCCTGTCCTCCTTTTCTCTTTTCAATGTTGTCTAGGAGGATGTGTTATTCTGCTTTTGTATTTATTTGTTTGTTTTTGCCTCGCTCTTCTTTAAATAGTTATCTTCTTTTATCAAAGAAACATGATTGCATTCTATGTGTGATTATTTCTATCTATCTGGTTGTAACTTCTTTGATTAAGATAAGACAACGAAATTGTATGTTCATGATTTTAATATTTGTGCATCTGCAGGTACAAGTTGGGATTTTGTCCCAATGGGCCTGATTGCCGGTATAGGCATGCAAAATCACCTGGACCTCCACCTCCTGTTGAAGAGGTCCTTCAAAAGATTCAGCATTTATATTCTTTCAATTATAATTCCTCAAACAAATTTTTCCAACAAAGGGGTGCTAGCTATAATCAACAAGCTGAAAAATCTCAGTTTCCTCAAGGAATTAACTCTACAAACCAAAGTGTGGCTGGAAAACCATTAACAGCAGAGTCAGGTAATGTCCAGCAGCCGCAACAAGTTCAACAGTCTCAGCAGCAGGTCAGCCAGAACCAAATGCAAAATGTTGCTAATGGCCAGCCCAATCAAGCTAACAGAACTGCAACCCCTTTACCTCAAGGAATATCCAGGTATATTCAGAGTCCTGTATTTTTCAATTGGGCTAGGTAAAATTAGTTATTAGCATGCTTACAGTTACAGCAACTCACCAATATTATATGTGAGGTACATATTGAAGTATTGTTTGCTTGGGAGATTATGCCAATGTTTAGCTTAAGTAGTTAGTTTCTCCTAAGAGTGCTGTTGTCCAGTTGGCTGTTTACACATATATTTCACGATGTACATTATTGGTATAGTCTTTTATACAATTGGTTTTCTTTTCCTCTTGCACGAAGGATTTTTTTTTTTTTTTTGGGTACTGTTGGTGCTTTCTTAATAAAAACATGTTATCACAGTTACATATAAATTACAACCTCATATTAGCTGACACTGGGATTGTATTTAGAATATTTTTTCCCTGTAAGACTTTCTGCAATTGGAATAAGATGTTATCTATCCTTTTTTGGCCCTTTTGTTGTTAATTCTGATTCCTTGAAGTCATAACTTGGTGGTGCTCAAGCAGGAATCTTTATTGTTAGTGTCTCTTGGTGTATAATGTCATTGCAGGCCTTTTTTGGCCCTTTTGTTGTTAATTCTGATTCCTTGAAGTCATAACTTGGTGTTGCTCAAGCAGGAATCTTTATTGTTATTGTCTCTTGGTGTATAATGTCATTGCAGGCTATGCAAGGGGTGTTCTGCTCTCTTTTGGTAGTCCTATACCTGTTTGTTTCTAGATCTCCTTCTCTATTAAATGTTTAAAATTTGAATGAAAGGTCTCTTCTTCAATATCACAAGAGAGAGTCCTGTTCTATAGGGCTCTGACCTTTGTCTCAACATTATACTTTTAATTTTTACTTGGCCGCATAATATTGAATAGAGTTGAATGACTTGCATCTTTCTGTCTTGTGGTAGATGCTTTTTGTTCCTTCTTGTGTCACACCACCAAAGACGCATGGGTTGATTTGTTGCATTTTCTTTAACACTAATTGACTTTGAAGCATTTAAACTTAATTGGCTGAAGCTGAACTATACAAAGTCCTCCTTCTGGCTTCTATTCATCCTGGAATTATAATACCTGAACAAGCTAGGCATCAAGTTCTCCACAACCCTTAGAAGTACTTACTATTGAAACTTGTTAGGCTATTATTTGTAGTCCATCGTGTACAAAAAAGGAAAATTTGACACATTGTTGAAAGTGAGACGGAAGTTTGTGTATAAAAAAGAAAAAAGTTTACATATTAAAGGAACAAATGTCAGAGTAGCTTCATAACTTTCACATTTTAAGTCTCCTTTAGGTCATGATCATTTGTTTTCGATTTTTTTCTTGTTATCAAGTCTTCTTCTATATTGCATTGATCGTGTGTTGCTAAAATTTGAATATGTATTACCTTCTGCATGATTCTAGTCAAGTGCCCATTCTTGTTGCCATTACTGAATATGAGAATATACTATATTATGGTGTACTGGTCCAGAAATTGAAGACTGGATATGTTTTCAGGAGAGTTTTGTGTTCAAATTAAGAATATTCATTTTATAAAAAGTATTGCTACAGTTGAAGCACAATTTCTTTTATCTATATGAATTACACTGATATACTTCTCCACTAAAAACCTTAGGTATTTTATTGTTAAAAGTTGCAATCGTGAAAATTTGGAGTTATCTGTGCAACAAGGAGTATGGGCAACTCAAAGGAGCAATGAATCTAAACTTAATGAAGCTTTTGACTCTGTAGAAAATGTGATATTGATTTTCTCAGTCAACCGAACTCGACATTTCCAGGTATGTTTTTGTTTTTGCAGCCCACTTAACTATGTTTGAAGAATGTCTTGACATTCATTTTATCTGATTACTAAGATGGGAAACTAGTAGATAGATCTGAATCTTGGGAGCTTACTGTAGGCTGAATTCTGGGCTAATAAATCCCTTGCCAACATCAGCATTAATAAATTTTCAGCTAGCAACTACTTAAAATAATATGATAGAATTTCCATATTTGATATCAAGAGTAGATGATGTCGCAATTCTGGCGTTCTTATTTTAAATCTTTGTCACAGCATCTTGGTATAAGGTACTTCCATGAAAGTGTTGGTGGTGAGGCTGTTATTGCTTATTGATGAATTAGAAACCTCAAAAATATGATGTTCATCATGGGTTGTTTGGTATTGCTTACTGTGGGCTGCTTTTTGCCCTTATTATTTCTCTCTATCTCCCTCTCTTTCATTTTAAATTAAGGTCTCTGCTAACAGCACATGCAATTTATTTTAAAGCTGCTTTTGTTTTGATTTGAAGATTTTCAGAAGTAGATCAATGATTGATTTTAGAAGCTGCTGGTTCTTTTAATATTTTTATACAAAAAATCCGTGTATTTTACTTAGCTTACAATGATGACTACAAAATCACAGATCTTTCAGTTACCTCTATCAAACAAATTACTGTTTTTAGTAGTTTCTTTCAAGATTTAATTAACCATAAATGAGAAATGTTCATGAACATGAAGTAGTGTTTAAAACTAGTTTTTTATGGAAGCATCTCATAACAGTCCCTAATAAGCATTAGAAGTTAGTAACTTGCTAAACTCATCTTTTAAATGCTTGGGCTAAGTTAATCACAATGGAATAGTGTGAGAAATGGAGAGATAATTTATGCTTCATCTTTGATTCTGTTGTGATCTTAAAATTTGATGTTTTAGACAGGAAGAAAAGCATAACCCAATTAATTATATGTTGTTGCTTGCTTGTTATGTCATAATGGTTTTTTGCTGATAATTTAATTGCACAAGAGGGATAGCCATATAATTTTCAAATCTGCATTATGTGGAACTAATAGATTACTTGAATCATTTATTAATTTCTTATGTTTATCAAAATTAATCAAATGCTGCCATTTGGCACTTAACATTATCAACTTGAATTGAGAGCTGAAAAACTATTCTTTTATGAAACAGACCCTCTGCATGGTTTTTCTTTGACTGTGGCCAAGACACTGAACCTGAAGCAATCTATCTTTTGGCAGGGTTGTGCAAAGATGACATCCAGAATTGGTGGTTCTGTTGCTGGGGGAAACTGGAAATATGCACATGGAACTGCACATTACGGGCGGAATTTCTCTGTTAAATGGTTGAAGGTATAGAAACTCTTCTATCAACCTATATGAATTATTTTTCTGATGGATGGAAAAATTTCTGGTGGTGAAGCCAAATACACTGGAAGCATACCTAATAGGACTGTTAAGGAGCAAAGGGGAAACTAAATTTAGTAATTGCTGTGTTAGAGGAACTTTTAAATTAATTACATTTTGCATGTCTAGTTGCAGCACAGTTTATGCTATTTGGAGTGGTCCCTTTGTATTTTATAGTGAGCAGTTGCCTGTATAATTTGGAGACTCCTGATGACTCTTCAATGGTTTAGGGGGCAAGAGGTAATATTTGGTGGACTAATGCCATGTTGGTTGTAATGAAATTCAAGAACTTAAGCAGAAGTCAATGGCTCAATACTTTCTAAAGGATAAGATTGTCATTTTGTCGCCATGAACACAATCCTATCCTATAACAATTGAAAGGGGAGAGAGACATCCTTGAAAATGCAGTTATTTCTCTCCAATCAAATACACCAGAGAGTCTCATAGACTGAACACTGCCATAAAATCGATGCCTCCTTAATTCTTCCAAAACCTTTGAAATGTATCATGAAAAATTGCTCCAAGGTTTGGACACGCTGAATGTTCACCAAGAACCTCAAATAGATTATTCCATAAGAAATTAGTTGCCTTGCAGTTGCAATGCAAAAATAAGTGGACCATTATTTTTCAGCTCTGCACATAATGCATACCAAGTGAGGTAGCTCTGCAAGGCCTACAACTCTGCAGCATGTCATTTGTATTAATCCAGTCAAGAACCGCTCTCCAAACAAAAGAGTTAACCATAGAGGGGGTTTTGGACTTGCAAATAGGTTTTGTTGAGTAGGAACTTTTGATGATTAGGGGAATGAGTTAGAAACTAAAAGTAGGATTTAGATCTATACATGCCAGAAGAATTCAAAGACCGAATATCTCCTATCTAATAGTGGCTGGAATTACTGATTTAATGTCATTCAGATACAGTGCCACAGTCATGAGTCATCCAGTGAATTAACACCTGATCTGTTGTTTATTCTCTACTACTGACATTCAGCACCTGATTGTCATGATACATTCTCTTGTCACACTTCCATAATAATTATATTTTATTGTGCTCCTGCCCATGCAAAAACAAGCCAACTTTAATTTAAACTTTGATTCCCAGATGACTTTCCAAAGATCGCTGTTATCATGGCCTTCCATTCCCTTGAAGAAACATCTGACTGGGAGTGCTGCTTCACTTATCAGACTTCTATCACCGATATTTTCCTCTTTTATCCACATGTAGCAATTTTCATCTCATAAAAGTTTTCAAAATTCTCCCCCGCCATTCATCTTCCAATCATTCAAACCTCTATCAAGTCAAACATCCCATACCAAATCATTCTCTAAGACACGAAGTGATCATCCACTACCTGCCTTTTTCTGTGGTTACGGTTTTATTCTGTGGGACCCTAGATCATAAACTTTGTACGAAAAAAATCTCACTGCACCATTCTCTCCCACCTTCTCTCTGTGACTTATTACTACAAATATAGTTTCTTACAGTGAAAACATAAATCATTTTCAAATAACTCAGAACCCAATCAGTTGTCAAACTGAATAATATACATATATTTTTTTAATGTTTTTTAATTGCTCACGAGAGTTGGCTTTATTAAAGCTTATATGCCTTCAGAAACTGGGCGAAATTTGTTCATGGACCAGTATTGAAAGCCACCTAATGATATCTGGAAATGTTTGGTACATAATAATCTGTCTAATTGCATTTCTTATTTGCAGTTATGTGAACTGTCATTCCACAAAACTCGCCATCTAAGGAATCCATACAATGAGAACTTACCAGTAAAGGTAATATCTTTTTTATTTCTATGATCTAATTTTAAGCTTAGTAAGGGTTGTTTTCTTGCTTTACTCTTGACTTGCTACACTATTTCTCTTTCTCTCTCTCTCTCTCTCTCTCTAAGTAATTCCTCACATTTACTTAAGAGGAAAACATGTTCTCGAAAAATATTATTTCTTTTTACTGCTATAACCATCAATAAGATGACAGGAGCAAATAATGTAATGTATTTTCTTTTATAGAAAAAATAAAGTCTTTTTGGATAGAATAGAGGGAATTTACAACAAAAAGGAGGATAAGAAATCCTTCTAAGCAGAAATAGCAAAGTACAAGGAGGACAAGGAGATAAAAAAAAAAAATGCAGCAGTGCTGCCCAATCTCTATACAAGTCTGACAAGGCAACTCCCTTGAAGCAACTATTAGCAAAGCACCACAGAGGGCAAAAACAGATATCCCATAATAACATGAGAGGCAGTGAGACACTTGAAAATGTAAGCATTGCTCCAACCAATGCAATAAAGGACAGCATGGGCATCACATTGCCACAAATTTTTTGCCTCCTTTTGCCAAAACCTTCAAATCTAATCAGCAGAAGATGTTCCAAAGCAGAAGGGCACGCCCACTTCTTACCAAGTACCCCAAACAAATCCAGATTGTCTTGTTAGTTGGGAGACTATCTTGTTGATGGGGAGATCTGCTCTGACGGCCAAACGTCTGGCATTTTCCTTTGGAGACTACCCTGCTAACAAGATAATCTCTCCTCTGGTTGCCCATCCCTGACCAAAGAAAGTCCCTCATGATCTTCTCTATCCTTTGAGCCGCCCCTATGAGGATTCAAAAGAGAGATAGTATATGGGAATGCTCGACACATGATGCTAAATATGAGTGATCTGTTCATCTAGTCAATAATAGGCGGTTAGGCACCCTTCCAATCATCCAGATGGTTAGAAACCTTTTGAATGACAGGATCCCTAAAAGAGATAGTCTGAGGATTACCATGCAAAGGGACTCCCAAATAATTAAGAGGCTGTAAAGTTTGACAACCAACCCGCAGTGTAGGAAGAGAGAATTTGATTATCAGCATTCAAGTCCCCCAAACTCCACTTTGCCAGATTAACCATCATCACACCAGAAAAAGCCTCGAAGAACTTAAGAATAGAGAGAAGATCAAGATTTACAAAGTCTTACCTTTCTCCTCCAAAATAAGAATTGCAAAAGGATAAATTAGAATCAATTTTGAAAACTTTTGTCTTCAATACTGATGTAATGGCCTTAAAACTCTTGGGGTACATAAACTTATATGTGAAAGAGAAAGGTAGGGCTACACCTGATGTGAGTTACTCAGTTCCACCTTTCCTTGTATTAATTTGCTAATCTGACGGGCTATACATGATATCAGATTTTGGGTTTGTTTGTATACTTTTCAAACTAGGATCGAGTATGTGAGATCATAAAATCCATTTTTTTGGTCCTTGCTCAACGTCTTCATCTTTTAATTGGGTGTTCTCTTTCATATTGTTTGAAAGTAGCTTCAACTAAGTGAACTAGAGTTTGATTGTGTCTGTCCTATTCTCATGATTAAGTTTCCACATAACATAGTGGCGGATCTTGACTTTTCACATACTTTAAGAAGAGTCATTTTCATTATAAATAAATGGCATAATGTCCTTTTTGAAATTTTTATGTTAATTTATAACTTGTGTATCAAATTTATATGTCCAAAAGTACTTGCAAATTGCAACTTTCTCAACATTCAAATAGAAAAAGTTAGTTAACAAGGCAAAAGGTTTTCTTTCTAACTTCCAAAAGGAGACATATAGAGGATCTGAAAATGAAAGTGAGGCATATTAAGTAGCTGCACAAGGTGATCAAGGGACTTGTTGAAACACAGCTCAATGGGCTTTCACTTGGGATTGCATGTAAGATATAAAATCCATATTTAACCTTCACCTAAAGGCTTAAGCTTTTAGACTGAGTGGTTCTTATACAGAGAAAATTGTGTTTTGAAGTCACTTCATTCTTTGAATGCACCAAGGATTGGAACCATTTGGTTGTTGATGTGATCCTTATGAGAATGTTTGTTGGATCTACCATCCCTAATAGCTATACTCTGAATTTCAGCTTATTTTCTTGGTTAATATTTTATCCTTTGCTACTTTGATTCTTTTGAGTGGCCATTCTGCATGACCACTTAGTAGGGAACCCTACATCTACTTAGATATAACATATAAATAGGTGCAGGTCTTTTGTCACTTTTGAGTTTTGACTATTGCAAGGATATCATCGTAAATTGCTTGGCATCTCAACAAGTGAGAGTTAATATATAACTGGCTCAACTGTCAGTGAGCTAAATCAACCAGCTTCCTAATGGTGGGAAATAATGTTGACTTTTAGCTACACATGGTGGATGCATTCTGATTGTAGAAACCAAGTTTAGGCATTAATCTTTAGGTTAGGTCGTTATGGTGCCAAATTACGCAGTAAGTGATATCGGTATGTAGATGAAAAGACCAGGAACAAACCATTTCTTAAAGGTCCTGAATTTTATTGCTGCTCAAGGAAAGAAGATATTCTATTTAAAATTTTATTTATGTGTAGATGTTGTGTGTACTGTATTTTCAAATGTTTAAGTTGTGTACGCATCATATATCTGCAGTATATATGTATCGATCATTCATCTTTCCTTCATTTTGATGATATATCTTCAAAATTTCGCATCCAATTCACTGTTTGACTTGTATGATGCTTCTGGTAGTTCTGTTAAAGGCAGATTGGAGTATGAGTATTATTTTGTTTGTTTATTTAATTACAGATAAGTAGAGATTGTCAGGAGCTGGAGCCCTCTATTGGTGAGCAGTTAGCGTCCTTGCTTTATCTTGAGCCGGATAGTGAACTTATGGTATGTTCTCCCTTTTGTCATTATCTTGGTTTTGCAAATAGAAACTGTTAGATAGGTTTGTGATCTACAAATGAAAAATAAAATGGTTTGGTTTGTTATTGTGAGAAATTGAATGGCTGTAGAATGTAGATTTCTATGAATTTTATTGGTTTTCTGATATATGATGGAACTTTCTTGCTAAGAAACTTTTAAAACATGATTATTAGGTTGGGTCTTGGTAATCTTAACTGATCTGCTAGTTCAAAGTCCTTGAACACACAGATGGCATCATCAGTTGATTCTCTCTAGTAATCTCATTAAGCCAGGTTCAATGATGCTACAATACTAGCATGTTGTCAAAGCTGGCAGCCTTAAGTAGTGCGGGGAGAGAGAAGACTATGAAAATAATGATGAGAAATAAAAGCTCATGGGTACTCTAGTCTTATGTAGTTATGAGGGTGCAATCTTGTGCTTCAGAGCTCTGCGGAGAACCTTTAGTATGAAAGGCTAGGGAAAGAAAAACTTGGAGCCAAATTTAGCATGCTAGGTCAGGCATTGCCCTGAATCTCCTTAATAGGTAGCTAATCTCTGGATATTGGTCAACACTCGGAAGACTAACCTTAGCCTTAGTGACAACATCTGCTAGCATAACATCATAGTCAGAAGCTGTCCTTACTCCTTAGCCTTGTATCCTTATGTGCCCGTTTCATGTGTTTTGTGGAATTTAATATTTGACATTTCACTTATTCAATTTCTAGATTATTGAAGTTAAGAAACATCTTCAATTATCTCATGTTTAATGTTTCATTTTATCTTTGCTGTTTCATCATTTTACCAGCCTACGTATAGCAAGTTTGGGCCAGTTGTGTGGGGGGAAATCAATCAGGGTTCCAAACATGCTATAATCTACAACTTGAGCTTTGCAATATTTGGTTATTCGTGAAGAATATAAGTATATTAGTTAATCTGTTAAGCATTAGTTATTTTAATGAACGGATTTGGGAAACATAAAACTGCAGTACTGCACTGTAATTTTAGAAAATGGATTAATCTTGGCTTTCTTTCTCATGATTACAGGCTATCTCAGTTGCAGCTGAGTCTAAACGAGAAGAGGAGAAAGCGAAGGGAGTGAATCCAGATAATGGAGGAGAAAATCCAGATATATTGTCCCATTTGAAGACAATGAAGAAGAGGAAGAGGAAGAAAGTGATGAAGAGGAGGAGAGCTTTGGTCATGGTCTTGGGCCAGCTAGTCAAGGGAGAGGGAGGGGCAGAGGTATGATGTGGCAGCCTCACATGCCTCTTGGGCGTGGAGCCAGACCTATGCCTGGAATGCAGGGTTTTAACCCGGTAATGATGGGTGATGGATTATCCTACGGGCCTGTTGCACCTGATGGATTTGGTATGCCAGATCTTTTTGGTGTGGGCCCCCGTGGGTTTTGCTCCATATGGTCCTAGGTTCTCTGGTGATTTCGCAGGCCCCCCAGCAGCCATGATGTTTCGTGGGCGACCCTCACAACCTGGGATGTTTCCAGGTGGTGGGTTTGGGATGATGATGAATCCTGGACGTGCTCCCTTTATGGGGGGGATGGGGGTTGCAGGTGCAAATCCGCCACGAGCTGGTAGGCCAGTTGGCATGCCTCCAATGTTTCCACCACCTCCGCCCCCACCTCAGAATACCAACCGTGTTGCCAAGAGGGATCAAAGAACTAATGATCGGAATGATAGGTATGGTTCTGGATTAGAGCAGGGCAAGAGCCAGGATTTGCTGAGCCAAAGTGGTGGACCTGACGATGATATGCAGTATCAGCAAGGATACAAGGCACATCAGGAAGATCAGTATCCTGCTGTGAACAACTTCAGGAATGACGATAGTGAAAGCGAGGATGAGGCACCTAGGCGGTCTAGACATGGAGAGGGAAAAAAGAAGAGGGAAGCTTAGAAGATGATGACACAAGCTCTAGTCACTAGCATATATGCTATTCACCATGCACCAAATATTGGTGATCCACTAACCAGGATACCAGTTTCCAGTGCTTTTCTTTTCAGCGAAATGATGAGACCATCAGATCTCTTTGTATGAGTTCCTTTATTTCTGTCAAGAGACCTGGGTGCTCCAGAAAAAAGAAGAAAAAAACCATTAAAATTGTGTTCAACGGTCATGTAAGTTTTCTGTATGGACGTTTGCTGTTAATGTAACGCAATCAGAGATGATAATTAGTAGACTCGATGAATCTACACCTGTGTAATTTGTAAAGGGATTGTAACATTAGAGTCTTAAATGAAGAGGTGGGATTGTTTACACCTTGCAAAGCATTTCGTTTATGGCACTGGTGAAGGTCTAGTTGGTGTCTTGATAACAGCGGTTGTCAACTGTTTCATATCTTTATTCTGTAACTAATATTTTCCCGACGACTATTTAAATATAATAACAGGGTTTTGTGGAAACTTCTCTCTAATGATAATCATATAAATAGAGGAATTGGTGGTAGAAAAAAAAATGTGAAAAATGTTAAGAAGATTGCTAGTTGAAGGTCTATAATTAGATTGCAGAAGTTAAGTGGACCATTAACGCATGGGCACTTTCAGACTTAGCATAACAATTTGAATCAACGTGTATTTATACCTAAGTTGAGTTTTCTTACAATTTCTTTTTTCTTTTTTTTTTTGTGGTTTTGTATTCCGCAGTTTTGTGCTCTGCTGTATATGTTATTTATATATTTTATGTTTTTGTTTTTTGGTGGCAAGATATTAGTATCAGAGCCCTAATAAATCCCAGGGAAAAGGAAGAACTAAAAAAAAAAAAAAAACCGCTCAGGAATTTAATCGTCATTTACCTTAAAACAATTAAAAATTATCATAATTGTCCTTGATAGTCTTTGACCTTACATAATTTCCAAATAAGCTTAGGTCGATAAAAAAAAAGTTTATAAATTTAAAAATATTAGTAAAAACTTTTAAATTAATATCATTGACGTAAATTCCTCCCAAATAGACAACATGCATGCCAACAGAAGTTAGAAACAATTGAGGTAACAATTACTTCACAAATAGAAGACTTGTGCTGTTTAAAATCCCCAAAAACAGATAGACCCAATGACGATCCCTCAATGAGACATCTACGGATTAATTAATATTAGTTCTTCCATGATTCCCTTCACGATGTTTATAAATTCAATTATATTACTTCTTCTTCCATGATGTTTCTAAGATCGTGATCATACAAATCTTGGGGGGGAAAATGGGTATACAAGTACAAGTGGATGTTATATTCAACAAATATGTCATCTATTGAACACAGCCCACTTGGGTTAATGTGCACCAAACTTTAAAAAAAAAATCATATTTTAGAGTCAAATCAATCACTTCTGAATTCTGATCCACGTGAGCCAATTGGATAATGATATTAATATTTTGGTCACTTACTACATTGCTCATGTCAGATTTCTTGCATTTATCCAATAGGGCCTTCAAATTTGAAGGAACAATTAAAAAGCTTGTGAAATATTCATAATGGTGGGAGGTAAACTAAAAGCCCAGTTGGTTTAGCAAGTGTTCTTCAACCTAATTATGAATACCTTGAGCTCCAATATCATCCAAAACTATTGTTGACTCTCTTAATCTTATTTCATTGGTGAAGTTATCTCACATTCGTATTATTAGAATTTGTTTTTGAATCTATTGTTAATTATACTATACATAATAATAGTTTTCATCTCTTAAGATCTCATTTAATATATAATATAAGATATGAATAATATAAATATAAGTAATATTATCTATATTTAAATAAAATATTATATAATAATTTATTCAGTTAAAATAATTTTATCTAATTTGAACTGTATAAAATTATATAAGATAAAATAATTTAATTATTATTTATTATAAGATTAAAGTTTAATAAATTTATTTTGACCGATATCATATTATTAAATATCTTATTTAAACATCATATAAAAATAAATATAATAATTATATTATATTATTAATTACTTATGACTTATATAGTTTACGAAACAAGCCATAAATGTATCTTTCTTTTTAATAAAGTGTGGATTGAATAGTAAATCTTTACACTTATTCCGAAAGATTATTATATATCAACACCTTCAATTACGTGAGATTTGGCTTGACTTTGGTTATTGCTTCCTCCCTCTGGATTGTACAAGAAGTCATCGAGAAGTCAAGGACAAATCTAGACATTAGCACCTGATCATAGGGTGGGTGCAACTCAAGTTAGGATTCACAATCTTCAAATATTTAATTTGTCAGCATAATTATTAATTTCCTTACTTTGTCAACATAATTTTCTCAACGATTCTGTTATTTTGTTCATGATTGCTTTGACCATGATATCTTATTTGGAAAAATGTAAGCACACATAAGGTGTGAAAAACAAAAATACATCCAAGTATAAATCAGAGTTTTTCTAGGTTCAATTGGATATAAAGTAAAAAATATTTTAAAAATTATACCAAAAAAATAATGGTATAAAAATATAACTAAGAAGAATAATAAATTAAAAAATTATATTATTATTTGTGTAAAGAAACCTTTTTAAGTCTCAATTATATCAATTTCTATAAAAATACTCTTAATTCACACTAAAATAAAAATTAACAATTATGATCTTAATATATGATTTCGGTCGTGTGCCAATCACGGGCCAGGTCTATCAACGATTATGCACCTTTATCTGTTTTGAGTCATCAATTATATTTCTTTTTAAAAAAAAAATGTTTTAAAGTTACAAGAGAGAGAATTTGTCTGTTTTGAGTCATCAACCATATTTCTTATTTTTTTTAAATGTTTTAAAGTTACAAGAAAGAGAAAAAGCTATTCCATTTCTAAATAGAATTCGAACACAAATACTATCAGCAAGTTTCGAACTCAAATACTCTCATTCTTTGTAATCCTGCTGAGAATTCATTATTTAACACCATCATTCATTTCCATAGAATGCATTATATAAGTAAAAAAATTTAATTTCATTTGGTTTTTTTACTGAATTTAAAAACCTTTATTTCTGGTCATGTTTTGGGTATTTTCTTAGTTCATAACGGATTGAATATATGATATATTTTTTTGGTTACATACTTACATTATAGTAGCAAACACTTGGTTAGATAGGAAAGAGATAGATGGTCTGTTAGAAGTTCGACATTATCATCATACCACAATTTTAAAGAACGAGGATTGGCGCAAGTTGAATTTTCAAGCATGTTAGCTGAAAATATGATTTTCTACCCCAACTACAACCCACCTTTATTACTTAAACTGAGCTCAAATGACTTTTTTTTTTTTTTCTCTTTAGGGAGTTAGCGGTTATTAACTTGATGAATTTAAATCAAAGAATATATATATATATATATATATATATATATATATATATATATATATATATATATATATATATATATTAGTTGTGAAATTGGGAAGCTTCGAATATGACTGTAATTTTGGAGAAAAGTGGTACATTATAATTTTTTTAATATTTTGTTACACAACTCGAAAAGGATGTTAATGTCATAGTTTTTTTTTTTTTTACTTGAATGTCATAGTTATTAAAGAAGAGAAAAGAAAAAAAGCGTATTGAGATCACTGATTAAGTTAACACGATCATAATAATGTCCCACAATGCTACATTACCTTAGTTGTGTTTTCTTTCTTAATATACTATGTCATGTTGGTATTGTTTACTTTCTTCGTATAGACTTTTTATGCTCTCGGAAATTACCCATTTAATTAAAACTAAACATTTGTCATTGAATCTTCTTAGTGTTAATAGGAAACATATTATAATACTAATAAGCTGTCGGTGGTTCAACATTTTCTGCGAATCAACACAAGCAACCAAGAAAGTTTGGCCCTACAAGTTAGTAGATAAACGAAAGCACGCCTCTTAACCTCGTGGATATCACAGCGCTTTTCACTACCCAAAAAAGTCAGCATTTTTTTCAGACAAACAATTAAGAAAAAGAGCAAAGTGTTAGGGTAATTTGGTTCCATAATCAAAGCTTGTTTGACTACTCAAGCTTCATTTACATATCTGAGCCTAGGCACCATCTGTACCGTTGCTACAGTACAAAATATTTAGTTTGGAGCTTTCAAATGAATTCTCATTTTGCACATTAATTATCGAATGAAAACTACTTTGCAATATATATTTTTCCCTGATGTATTATTTTATTATTGAGTTTCAATTAAGAAAATTAATAATAGAATGTTGTGCAACACTGCAAGTAATCATATACAAATACCATTATCTGTCATGGATATGCTTCAGCCTCTTCGGAGTCTAAAGAAATCTTATGTTCTCTGTTGTTAGAATCGCACGATTCGCTATTCGAATCGTGCGATTCGATTCGATTCGTGCTGCCCCACGATTCGAATCGGAAGCTGAATCGTTTCCGGCTTTGAATCGTGCCGGAATCGCCTGAATCGGTGCGATTCTGTATCACCGATTCGAATCGTGGCTTTTGCGATTCATTTCGGTCGTTTCCCGTTCTCTCTCTGCTCCGTTCGGTTTTCTCTCAGACCCGCAACTCTCTGCTACACGCAAATGCTCTGCTCCTGTCGTTTTTCTCTCAGACACGCAAACTCTCTGCAACTCTCTTGCTCCTTCCGTAAACGTTCGCACTTCGCAGAGCTCGTTTTTCTGCTCCGTTCGCACTTCGCAGAGCTCGTTTTTCTGCTCCGTTCTCTTAGAACGCACGCAGTTCTCTCTCCGTTCGGTTCTGCAGAACTCTCTGCTCCGTTCGGTTTCTCTCAGAACGCGCACGCAGATTGCAGAACGCACAGTGCTCTCAGAACGCACGTCGCGCAGTGCTCTCAGAACGCACGACGCAGAGGAACTAGTGTGCTCTCAGTGCTCTGCGTCCAGTGCGTGCAGACTCTGCGTCCGGTGCGTGCTCTATTTCATTGGTTCAAAACAGATAGGCTGAGTGGGTGTTGAAATTTTTTCTTGTCTCTATTTTTGGTGGTTCAAAACAGAGAGTATTTGGATGGCTCCTAAGGCTAAGAAGAAGGGGAAGAAGAGAATATTAGATTATTTAATAATTACTAATTAGAAATTTAAAATCTTTTTGGCATCAATATGAAATGGTTTATGTTTATTGAAGATTTGAAATTATGGCTTATAAACTTACTTATGACTAATGAGTAATGACTTACAATTTAAGGATGTATTTGAGACTTTTGAGTATTATGTTCATGTTCTAGTATGGAATCATGTGTATTTAAGTATTTTAGTAATGTGTTTTTGAATCGTACGATACGATACGATTCACGATTCACGATTCACGATTCAAAAATTGAAAAAACGATTCACGATACGATTCACGATTTGACAACTATGCTTATGTTAGCTAGATAAGGGTATACACATTTAGCAAAGCATATATATTATATTATAGGTCAGATTTTGTAATAGTGAACATTTTTTTTTTCTTACGAGTATTCCCTTAATCGTCTGTCAGAATGCTGAAATTATTCTTCTTCATGAAGTTATCTCCATCATAATTGAAATCTATAATTTTATTATTAAAGCTTGTCATACTAGACTTTCAGCATGTTTACTAGTGAATAAGAACAAACTTGGAACAAATAATGGGTAGAAGATTTAACCGAACTTGAATATTTATGATGAAAATAAAAGAGCCAGTTATTTTTACACATTTTTAGTTTTTTTTTATTAAAAATTATAAATATTCACAAAGTACTACGTCAAATGTATACAAACCATTATCTTTCAATTTAAATACTGAAATTCCAATATAATGATATTTTTTAATAAAAATTAAGAAAATGGATATGGTATTTCACAATTAAGACATGGCACACGATTAGGGAATGCTTACCAATGAAAAATTACCAAGAAGTTTTGAATCTAAATTCTTTCATCGGCAACTCGACTTAACATGACTTAATTATCCTAATTGAATAATTCTAATTATCTCAATATAATGATTTTTATTCTAAAAATGAACGTGTGGAAAAATTAAATGAAGCCTACCGCTGGTCAATGTCATTGCTCCAAAACTTAATATAATAGCATAGCAAGTATATCTTTCATTTTAATCATGTCTTCTTATTTTTGTGTGTAGAATTTTAACGTTTTCTTAATTTTGTTGACTGACGTGGTCCCACCACACTTATTCTGAAATTGAACGTTTGGAAAAATTAAATGAAGCCTACTGCTGGTCAATGTCAACGTTCTAAAACTTGATATAAGAGCTTGGCAAATGGCACGTATATCTTTCATTAATTTTAATCGTATATTTTTGTGAGGAATTCTAACATTTTCTTAATTTTAAAGAAATATTTTTTATCGTTTAAAAATAAATTTTATTTTCAAAATTTAAAAGTATAAAAAAATACGTGCGTTTTTAACTTTCTATTACCAAAAACAAAAAAATCATTTATATTTTTAAATTTTGTCTCATTTTAGAAAATATTTTTTTAAAAAAAACCACCTTCAATAAATTTCAACCAAATATGTTTTCCAAAACAAGTTTTCAACAAACCAAATGCGCTGTAAATGAAGACTACTTCTGGTCAATGTCATAGTTCCAAAACTGATACAAGAGCTTAGCAAGTGTTTCTTCCATTTTAGTCATATCTTTTTGTTTTTGTGTGAAGAATCACAACACTATCTTTAATTTTGTTGAAGGACACGTTCCCACCAATCCCACCACAAACAAAGGAAGATTTAATGATACCTTGCCATGCAGTACATAAATTAAGAATGAGTGTTTGGGGACCACCGAAGACAACTAGGTAATCTCATCTTCTATAAACGTGAAGCCAAACTTGTTTTGTTTCTCTATAAATAAAGGCTCAATGGGTCGTAATGAAATCTCAGAACAAACTCAGAAATCAAAAGCAGGAACCAAATGGGTTCCCTGGGTCGTCGTCTTGCAGTGGTGGGTGTGTGGTGTGCACTGGCTGTGCTGCATTCAGGGTTTTCAGTCTCGTATGCTCAGCTCAGTCCCACGTTCTACATCGAAACTTGTCCATCAGTGTACGATATTGTGTCTAACGTCGTCTTCGAGGCTTCACTCACCGATCCCCGTATCGGTGCCAGCCTCATCAGGCTTCATTTTCATGACTGCTTTGTCCAAGTACGTAATTTGTTCATCACTGCTACTGCACTTTGCTTTTCAACATTCATGGTTATTAACAACCAGAATATAAGACCCAGTTTTTTTTTTTTAAGATTTAATTTTGATTTGCTGTAAATTTATTCATTGATTCTCATATTATTGAAAGAGTTTAATTATGATTTTAACTGTTTGAGAGGTTATTTCCTTTTTAATAATGTGTCAAATACATGATTATATTATATGATAGTATAAATAAATTTTATAATAAAGAATAATCAAAATTAAAGTATTTCTTTTATCCTACAACTTCTCAATTTTCATTATTTTCCCAGAGCAATTGCCGATATGATACTTTTTTAATAGGCCAGGCCTTGCATATGTATCAATTAGTAACCACTTGCAAGTGTTATTTTGTGTGGCATTTGTGCCGTTAAAAGTAACAACATATACACATATATTTTTCTTTTAGAGTTTAATTTTAATTTTAATTTATAATTAATTTAATATTTTTTCACTATCACCAAATATATCGTGTTGTTATATATAGATTTTGACTATAATAATAATTACATTAAAAAATTAAAATGAGACAACACATGATTGTATTTGGATATAATATATATAGCTCTTAATAAACTCTTATCCGATCAACCTTGTAATCAAATTTTAACATTTACCACTTACCAATATAATTATACACGTAAAAAAAAAAAGGAGTGTTCAATATAATTTAACCCTACTTTTATTAGGTTATATACTCTGTAGTTGCTGTTCTTCTTATTTCGGAATTAAAAGTTTTGGAGCATAAAAATTTTCCATTAAGAGCTAATATATAGTAGAGATTAAAGGTTATAGGATATAGCTAGGTGAAGCCAAATGAAGCCTCAACGAAGAAGCTGCTTTATGTTTGTGACAGGGTTGTGATGGATCAATTTTGTTGAACAACACTGCTACGATAGTGAGCGAGCAACAAGCTATCCCAAATAACAACTCAATAAGGGGTTTGGATGTCCTCAATGACATCAAGACAGCTGTGGAAGATTATTGCCCTGCCACAGTTTCTTGTGCTGATATTCTTGCTATTGCAGCTGAAGTATCTGTTTTTCTGGTATGTCCCCAACAATAACGTAGCATTCTCTTCTTACGCTATAACTAGTAATATAAAATTTGTTTGATAAATATTTTCAACTAGTTGTATAAATAAATTGCTTATTTTTAAATTTAAACCTTATTTGGTCTTTACTAGTGAAGGTGCGTTGAATTTATCGCTGGAGTATTACACAAAAAAAAATTGGCTGGAATTAGTCATACATGATATCTCAAAATAATTATTTTGGGTAAATGTCCATTATATCTATTAATATTCAATATAATAAATTATTAAAGTATTTTGGGTAAATATATTTGCATTGCGATTCTAGCTTGTAATTAAAATGCTAAATTTCATAGCAAGTTTGTAGAAACTAAAACTAAACCCAAAAAGACAAAATGTTTGAGAATATGTTTGAGAGATCATATCTTTGGTGTTTTGGTAAATACTTATGATCCATACGCTAAATATTGGTACAATGACTTCAGAAAAGAAAAGAGAATCATAGCATCAATATGAGAAAAAAATATTATTATGTTTAAAATTTTAATTCACAAAATTTATCTTTTTCTTTTAATTTCTTTTTCTGTATGATATTTTATCTCAACTTTTCATTATACTTGTAGTCATCAATAAGCTAATTTGATTTACTTACTTTTTCCAATGTATTGGGTATTTTCTTCACGTTTCATTTTGTTTGCAAACTTCCTCACTAAATTGGGTGTCAACTTATGTATATGCTCAAATGTATGTTCTCCCCTAAACAGAAATTGCAGTTCTTTTTTCGGTTCATGAGAGATCTTAAAGTTCTGTAATCCCTAAAAATTGCTTTTATTCCCACTATTAAATTCCCATCTTAAAGTTGGACAAGCATATTAATCAACAGGCAGGGGGTCCCACATGGGCAGTTCCACTGGGAAGAAGGGATAGCTTAACAGCAAACCGAACCCTTGCAAATCAAAACCTTCCAGCACCCTTCTTCACCCTGGACCAACTCAAAGCTTCCTTTGCTGTTCAAGGCCTCGACACTGTTGATCTAGTTACGCTCTCAGGTACGCATCAAATTCATATATTTCTTTATAGTTGATACAATTAAACACTACATATGGATGTTGCAGATAATGATTGACTTGAAAGCTGAAACCGTTCATCTATATATATATATATGCAGGTGCTCATACATTCGGAAGAGCACGCTGCGTTGTATTCCTTAACCGATTATACAATTTCAACAATACTGGGAAACCTGATCCAACTCTGAACACCACCTACTTGGAAACATTGCGTGAGATATGCCCCCAGAATGGAACTGGGACTAACCTCGCCAACTTGGACCCGAGCACTCCTGACCTGTTCGACAACAATTACTACTCCAACCTTCAGATTCACGAGGGCTTGTTTCAGAGCGACCAAGAGCTGTTCTCCACCCCTGGTGCAGATACCATTGACATCGTCAATAACTTCAGCAGTGACCAAAGTGCCTTTTTTGGCAACTTTGTGCAGTCAATAATAAAAATGGGTAATATTGGAGTGCTAACTGGGGATGAAGGAGAAATCCGATTGCAGTGTAATTTTGTGAATGGGGACTCGTCTGGATTGGCTGGTGCTGCCTCCAAAGATTCGAAAGGCGTTCGGGTTAGCTCGATCTAAATAAATTGATAATGGATGTGCTTGTGCTGAAAAAGCAAAATGATTGTAGGCCTCTTACTTTAATTTAATGAATAAACTCATCAGAAGGAGCGCGCATGCCATGTTCCTTTTGTCATGATAAACGATGGGATACTTAGATTTCTCTCTCACACAACAACAACATGCATGAAGAATGAATAAACTATAGTCCATAGGAGGGTGCAGATACTTAGAATCTCTCTCTCTCCCTCTCTCCCTCTCTCCCTCTCTCCCTCTTTCCTTGGACTGGAGAGGGTCTATAAATTCAACAAAGGCCGGATTGGTTACTTCAAATTTGGGTATGAAATTAGAACACCTAGTTTATAGAGTCGGGATTAAGTACATACCAGTCTTGCCTAGCTTAAATTGAGCAAGTATGGCTATGATTGGCTAGGTTTTCTTCACCAACTCAAAATTAGAAGCCGCAGTTCTCAAATGAAACAGGCAAATATTTGAATTTTTTTTTTCTAAAATTTTGTGGTGGAGAGGAACCTAGCATATTCATATAATCTTGATCCTATACAGGCCCTTTCATCATGGATTATTATTGTAGGATTATGCTCTTTTACAAATGTCACTCTCCACATTGGTCCAAATAAGATATAGTAAAGCTCGAATCTATAAATGACACTCGCCATATATATTTTTTTCGAATCTATAATGAACACAAAAAAAGTATACTTACTTTATCTCCCATACAAATTGAATTTAAACTCGTTTGATAAAACTCAAACTTCTAACAATTCCCTAGCAGCCCATACAATAAGAAAACAAATGTTTTTTCTTTTGACTTGTGAAAAAAAATGTTGTACTAATAAGTATGAATGAAGATATTTCATTCTAGAAATATATTTATATAACAAAAAATAATAGTTGTATGTCTACAAATTTTTAGATTTTATTAAAATTAAAATTAACCCATCATTTATTTTTTCACTGAAAACTTAATATATGTTTTGAATGTGAATTTAAACTTATTTTAAATTTGAAAAATGAAAGTTGAAGTAAAAAAAAAAAAATGCCTGAGAGACTTTATCTTAGTTTCAGTTTGTGAGTAGGTAGCACAACCAAATTTACAGAGAGGAAGGGGCCCATGAAGTGATGGAAAAAAGAGAAGCAACATTTGAAATTTGAAATCAGACCAATAATATAATAAATTAAACAAAAAAAAAATTGCCTTGCGTAAATCCTTGGGCGCGGGGAGTATCAATATACGACGGAGAGAGGGAAGACCGGTGACACCTACTTGATTTGAGAGAAAAAAACAGAAGAGAAAGTTGCATTCTTTACTATTAAAAATATATTATTTAAAAAGACTCTTATAATTATTTAATTTGTCAATTGAACGTAATTCAAGTAATTTAGATAAAATAAAAATTCAGACAGAGGTCATCCGTTTAATTGGCGACAACAACTAATTTTATATTAACTAAATTCAAAAGAATGATTATTTCAAAAAAAATTATACAACTTTTTAATAAAATAATTAAATTATAATTTGATCACTAATTATTAAACATAATCAATTTAATTTTTGGCCTTCCAATATAATTTGAAAGAAAAAAAGAGTTAGAGAAAATAAACATGCTAATTGATAGTGTTAAGAAGTGTGGATAATGGCACTTGAAATGGTGTATTTGCCATCAAGTAATGCCCATCTTCCACAGAATAATAACACCACGGGTGACTTTAAGGTGTAACATCAACGTCATTAGCGTAATTCTGGTATATACTATAATAATTAATAAGATTAGTCTTTCATAACACAACAGACTACGTTTTGATAAGTATAGTTTAGAAAAAGATTTAGTTCGGTAAAATCTTTGAAAACTAACATTATTCCCCCAATGAGATGCATGATGCATTTCACGCGAAAACTTGAGTGCTCTTAGCTGTAGTCGATTCACTTAGTTGATGTAAAAATGTGGATTTATACAATGAAACTTGAATAGTATCATGTCGAAGAAGTTTGGAAAAATTATTTAAATTTGATTTATTTTAAGAATAATTTTATATCATCCTAATTTATTAACCAAATAATCTTTTTAATAATCAAATGAAATAAATTTTAAATATTTTTTATGTTTTTAAGATATTAAATACTATATTTTTTCATTTAATACTTATTTTATTAAGTATTAAGAAGAGTATGGACAGAAAATTTTAAAAAAATATAATAAAGCTCTTATGTATAAACATATTATTAAAAAAATTTTACTATCATAATAATTGTTTGAAAAATAAAACTCGTTTAATACTTAAAAACATTCATAGTTATCCCTCTACACGTTTCTTCTCTCTGCGTCAATTCCCTTTAATACAGGAGGAGGCCAAGATTGTGGTGATGGCCTGATTGGTTGAGAAGTAAAATAAAGTGGTAAGTTAGCATTGAATTGAATTAAAGTAATATAAGTTGAATTGAATATAAAATTAGGTTGCAATTAACACTGAATTGAATTAAATTAAATCAATTAAAGTTGAATGTAATTAAAGCAAGAAGTATTAACAAAACCACTAGTTTGTACAAGTGGTATCAGAAATAAGCTGCCAATAAGTATATAATAATAAATGATAATTAATGTTCATGCACCAAATCTTGGAACGCTTCTATATTGTCCTTTCAATTCCTTTTATATTGTTTCCCATTCCTTTTCTGAAAATTTCATTTCATATAGAAATATCTTAATAATATTGTTGAATGTAACAATCTTAACATATCTTATTCTTGATCAATAAGTGTTGATTCAAGTAGAAATAATTTAAATTTTTTAAATATTATATTCAGAATTTAATTATTGATAGATGTGAACAGAGTATATATTATTAACAAACTTCTTTTATAAAAAATATGATCAAAAATAAAAAAATTAATTTTTTATTTTATGAATAAGAAATAATCTAAGTAAAAAAAACAATATCTTTCTCCTAGTATTCGGTTGCACATTAAAGATTAATGAAGAATTAATCAATGTAATTAATTTGATCTACTACGTGTCCAATATAATCATGCTGTGTTAAAAAAATAGGCCTCTAGCATTAATTTTCTCTTCTCTGATAATTATCTTTTTCCATCTTACACGGATCAAGTCTTAAATTTTATTGGTTGTCACGTCTCAACTTTATCCAAATTAACGTGCATGTCCAGTCGTGGCGTGAAATTATTCTATGCTGAAATTTATAATAATTGACAATGACTTTAGGAGTTGAATAAAATTTAATACAGAGATAATGACATGACATTTACATTTTAAAATTTTCAATTTAAATAAAAAATAACTTAAAAGTTGTACTTTGTAATTTTTTTTTTATAAAAATAGAATTCTTAAAAGTAGTGAGTGAATAAAAAACAGTAGTGGTTTGGGCGAACGAGTGGAGAGCGTGGGGTGAGCACATGCTCCTGACCTCTTTCCTTCTCTTAAAATCCTCGCTTAATTTATAATTTTTTACTATTTTTCTAAACATAATTCCCTTTTCAATTAATTTCACCCATTGATTTTACATCAAAATTTCTTTCTCCTACTTCTGTATCATTTTTTTAAATAGAGACATATTCATACGGTATTTTTAAAATTCACTAACAAGCTACAAACTTCTAATATTTTGTGAAAAATTCTAGTAACTTTTTTATGAAGATAATATGATTTTTTTAGTATTGCATAAAAGCTATATATATATATATCAAAGTTACTTAGTTTTTTTTAAATATTTACAAAAGTCTATCTAAAAATATTTAAAGTATAACTTTTTCAGCAAATATCGTAAAAGTTACTCACGCAAACTTTGAGAACAAAAATTTTAAGCCATTTATCATTTTGTAGTCGATAGAATTTAATTATAATATTTTGTGGGTTCATCAGTTCTTGTGGTTGTAATCCTAATAACATAATTTGCAAATTAAAAAGATAATGGGAATTTTTTTATAAATATTTTATTATTAGTATTTTTATTTTTTAAATATAATTTAGATACAATAAAATATTTTACCTGAAAAAATTTATTATTTATTTTATTCACTGTAATTTTTTTTCTAAGACAAATATTAGGAAACAATAAACAGAAATAATTAATTAGGATTTAAAATTAACAAAAAATCGGAGCATTTTCTTAAGCATACTTTATAATTCATAAATAATTAGAAATTATATTATATTTTAAAAGTTTTATATATTTTTTAGTATAGAAAACATGTCTTTCTAAACTTTAATTCTGACTTTACGACTGATTAGGGAAGAGTGAAATTAATTTTAGCACTGATTACTTTATAAATAATAAAACTACTATTAGAAATACTCTTTATAAAATAAATATACACTGTATAAATAATAATAAATTTATCGGGAAAAATTGGACAACCATTTTAAAAACAAATACACACTAACATTCATTAAAAAAAAAAAACAACATGCACATTGAAATCAGGATATAGGTATATATCTAGACTTCAGTGCGAAATCAAGCCAACCGCTGTATGTCTTAGTCGTATGTGTATAACTTTTACTAATTTTGTTCAAATTGTTTATTCATATATTAAATTTTAAAATTTTAAATCCACCAATAATATATTTAAATGCATCTGGATACTATTTTAAATATGCAAGTCATTGAATCCTATAGCAAATAGACTATTAAGCGAAGTTTGAAAAATTAAAGATGAGTCAGTCTCAGTGAGAGTGAGGCATTCTATTATATATTACATAACTGAGATTTCGAGACAATTTATCCTAGATTATCATATCTGCATGTTGGGCATATAGGTGGTTGTAGTCTTCTAGATAATTTTTCTAAAATAGTAATTTAAAAAAAATGCGAATTGAAAAAATATGCATGGTTAACAATTTTTTTCATTTTATTTTTTGTAAAAAAACTTGCAAACAGAATATTCTATTTTCCCTCCATTTGTTGTCTATTTTCTATCCAAATATGAATCCCTAGCTAGTGTAGGATGATCTTATCCAAGGACTCTGAAAATCTTCATCCAATGAACGTCTATAGAAAACTTCTAGAAAAAAGTTTAAATGTCGATCGTTAAAGCAAGAAGTAATTCAAATACAAGTGGTATATATCATAGAAGTTTATTAATAATAATAATAATAATAATAATAATCAATAAGGTAACAACTCCTATGTCGCTCTTTTATTGTTCTTTCGATACCTCATCAGTTTTTTCCCATTTATTTTTTAAAATGCTGTTATTCATATATAGAATATTTTGACTGACTTTCAGAGGGTCACGACATGTGCGTTTATTATTAGGTAGGAGTAGGTTTGAAAAAAGAATTTAATAATTTTAATATCTTATCTCCTTTGCCCTAATTCAAAGCCATAAACAAAATAAAAACATAAATATTATAAGATAAAGTATAATAATTGTAATTTATAAAGTAGTGATGTAATAGAAATAAATTACGTCTTTAGATATAATTATAGTTTGATTTTTAAAAATCACATCATATAAAATTTTATTATATTATTATCACTTTTGATTAAAAAAAATTAAATTTATAAAATAAAATTAAAATAAATTATATTTATAAAAATATTTTTGATTCAAACGAAAAAAAAGTATAATAATTTTAAGTATATAAATAGCTAATAAATGTAATATTGCTATCTTTGCTTTATGAAAAGTATCTAACATTATTCTTTCTTGTATATTCTCTCGTGCACTGGGAGACAAATGGCATCAATATCTTATATCTATGCTGCCATCGTGCCATATATAATGACCCATTTGTATGTATCTTATATCTCGTACAGTGAAATCAGGATCTTAGTATGTATCTCAAGTCAACCGAAGATATATAAGTTAGGCTTGTACCCAAGTCTTTTCTGTATATTATTGTAATTTTCTTTGAAATTTTATCCCTATCAAATTCAGAAAACTCTAATTACAGAGGACACACTCGTTTCATTTTAGACCTAGAGCATAAGAGGTTTGTCTTATTCTAGAAGCCTGTGAAGAAAATCAAGATGAGCTAAAACCTAAAAGTCTATAGGTCGAAACCCTATAACAAATAGACTAAAGGTGAAGTTTGAATCCAAATATGGGGAGAACTCCGGGACCATTGTTGGTTTTGTGAGATGATAATATGAAGTACTCTATAATACAGTCATAATATTTTGAGACAATTTGCAATAAACTACCATATCAGCATGTGTGTACATGGTTCTAGATATTCTTCATACCAAAAGAAGATTAGTTGTCCAAGTTAAGTGTATGAAGCAAACATCTTACCACGTGACGTGATGTTCTTAATTTCTACTTGCAAAAAGTCAGCTATTCGGCTCGCAAACAAGAAAGACTACATAAAAGAGACATCGCGCCGAAAGTAGGTTTCATATGGACCATGAGAAAGTTTTGCTTCTTCCCCGAGTAGTATTATTAGTAATTAATCTCTACATTAATTAAGGTCTAAATAATTAACTTGTGTTCCAAATTCATCTGTATTTGAGTATTTTATACTTGATAAATAACATTTTAAATAAATACAAATATGTGCAAATTAAGCTTTCTTCAGCGCAATCTTCCGAATTTGACTCTTCAACATCAATTCACGTTCTCCGATGCGTTTCTTGTTTGTCTCATACTCATAAACAGCCAACAACCCAAGTTATTGCAGTTAGTGGAGGATAATATTCTGCGTCCCTAGGAGTCTTTCGTTTACTTTAAACACCAGACATAAATTGGCAGAGATGTTCCTCAAATGAACCAGATCTCAGATCTCAACTACCCAAGATATTGCAGTTAGTGGTGGATAAGTTTCTGCGTCCCTAGGAGACTTTCGTTTACTTCAACTTGATTTGGCACTTTTTAGTGTACTCGACTAATCATTTATATATAATAAGAAACTTAAAATTTTATTTATTTTTATAAATTTATAAATTATTATTAAGTTCTTTTAATTTAGTAAGTTATATATATTTCACTTTTTTTAAAAAATTTCTATTTAATTATTTTCAGTACAAGAAGTTTGAAATCTTATATATTTTATCACTCTTATAAATCAGAAACATATTAAATTCTTTGAAAATGAAGAAAGGTCATCTGTCATGCCAGTGATAATTTTCTTTGTTAAAAAGAAAAAAAAAAAGCTTAGTAATCTCTTAAACTTTACTTTATTTTGAAGAACTCTTCATGATTTTTTAGATTAGGGTGAGATATCAAAATTTTCAAAATTTATAAATTAGCTCTTTCATCCACTAATTAAGTTAAAATTGTTTATTACTTGACTTTGCATGATACATGTGACAATCTTTTATTTGTCTATATTATTTTTCTTAAAAAATTAAAAATTTTCTCCTTTTTATTTAATTTTTATTTCTAAAATAGAAATTATTGAATAATTAAAAAATTTAAAGAAAAAAATTTAAATTTTTTAAAAAGTATAATAAACAAATTATATATCGTCAGGTATATTAATGAACACATACAAACCTGCTTAAGTTGTGGATGGAATAGTCTATTTGCATCTTTCAGAAAATTTAAGGCCTCTTGCTTGAATCTAGAAGTTACAGTATGACTACTTACAAAATTTAGAGGATGTTTATACATTTTTCCCATGTTAAAAACCCCACCAATACAGTACATGTTTTTTTAATATTATAATTTTTATTATTTACAGCAAAAATTCCTAATATCTTTCACTGTTCTTTCTCTACCATTTATCTATGGAACTCACTGTCTTTCTTATTAGCATCTTAATAAATTTTAGTAAATACTTTACTATTTATTCTAAAAGAAATACTTGTTGATCTTTTCAGGGGCGATAATTTGTATTTTAAAAATTTAAATAGTGCAAATATAATTATAAAATTTTAAAGTTGGTGTACTAAAATTTATTTGAAAAAAAAGAAATAGTAATTAATACAAGAATATAAGTTTTTAATATTTTATTAGTAGTAATTCATTTATCACTTTAATTTCTAAAGTTTAGCTGCACTTTAATTTGTACAATCCCAAAAGAATAAATTGAAAATCCTGTTATATGCGTTCTGGGAGTATGCTTTTTATCTAGCAAAGAAGTGGAAAGCACAGACACCGGTGTGGGACTTTATTATCCCAAAAATTTTACTCTTACGTTTAATTTTTACACCCTTTTTTTATCTGTAATTTTTACAGTTTGTTCTTACATCTATCTTACATAGTAATAAGGGAAAGAGAAACTCATTTTTTTCTTCATTTTTTTTTCTTTTTCTTTCATAAAAAATAAAGATAAAGAAAAAAGTATAAACATCAAGTATAAGAGTTCTTATTACCCAATCTCGTGAAAGCTTGTCTGTTCATTTCATGTTTTGAAATGTGTAAAGGAGCCAACGATGACTGTCCTGCAAAAGGAAGCTACAGTGGAGAGACCAAAAGAAGTCAATACCCAAAATGAAATGTGTGGCATGAAAAAACTAAAAAGAAGTCTATACTCTATACACAATGTCCCATGTAACACAACTTGGCATGAGAGATTGGTACGCACAGCTTTACTTTTTGTTTTTTTCTTTTTTGGGTATGGTACGCACAGCTTTACTTTAATGCAATCCTTTCATGTTTTTGTTGAATAACATACTTCCACCACACTAATAAAGTATAATCCTTAAGGAGTTTTAGTATACCAAATAATATGAAATAAAGTATGATTAATTTAGTTGAATAAATGATTAATTGTAATATTTCTTACAAGTGTAACATGAGTTGGATAAATAATTAATAAATATATAATTAATTAATTCAATTTAATAATTAATTAATTCGAATTGTGTACCCTAATCGCGTGACCACCATGGTATTCAGTAATAATATATGCAATCCTAAAGAATTAAGTGGCAATCAGCAATAGTGGACTTGAATTTGATGGGGTCCACGCAGTAGCACTTCACCTTAACTAGGTCCATTTTTTTTATCATCAATCAGAAGCCATAGCCACGGCCATTCGTGTCTCTATAAATAAAGGCTCGTTATCTGCCCAACAAATTAACACACTCGAGTTCAAATATTAGAATGAGGTCCCTTTGTCTCATAGTGGCAGCTCTGTGCTGTGCAGTGGCTGTGCTTGGAGCACTACCCTTCTCAGATGCACAGCTAGATCCCTCGTTTTACGAGGATACATGTCCCAAGGTGCATTCAATTGTACGAAAAGTGCTTTGCAACGTTTCAAAATCGGATCCACGTATGCTTGCCAGTCTCGTCAGGCTTCACTTCCATGATTGTTTTGTTCAGGTATCTATGCTTATATATATACTTGGTTGTTCATCACGTACCTTAAGTTTGGAGTGGTGATCAACTCTTTTTCTTTCCATTTTAAAGCCATTCTTTCCTATTTCAATTACTCGAAGACACAACCCATTCTGCCATCAATCCAAAGATTGGAATGTTTCTGCAAACTATTTTTGCTATTAGATAATTATAATGCATAGGTTCGTTTAGGAGGGGTGCTTTCCCTTGCTCTCTAAAGGAGTTAGTCAAATAAATCTCATTACTCTAATAATTTCCACCTTATCTCATGTCAAAGTAAAACTAAAGCACTTTGGAATGTCGAAAATTTATGTTTTGAGGAACTGATAAATTGTTAAATCAGTGATAAATGAAGTCTTACGTTTAGCTCATATATATGAAGTTGCTGAGAGTGGACACCAAACAACTAAGTTGATTATGTGATCCATGCTGGTGACAGGGCTGTGACGGATCAATTTTGTTGAACGACACTGCTACCATAGTGAGCGAACAAGGAGCTGTCCCAAATAATAACTCAATAAGGGGTTTGGATGTGGTCAACCAGATCAAGACAGCGGTGGAAAAGGCTTGTCCCAACACAGTTTCTTGTGCTGATATTCTTGCTCTTGCAGCTGAAGTATCTTCGGATCTGGTATGTCCCATCCTCTATAATACAGCATTCTCATTTAAGGCTAAATGGTACAGAAACAAAGAAAGGCAAGTAGTCTTAAATTCTAATTTGGTAGGGCAAACTAAGACAGTTACAAAAGCAATTCCGAATTGATTTTGCTTGTTTTGTGAGTATAAAATGAGTTTATGTCAGAGACTAATATGTGTTATTAGTTAAACTAACTTCAAATAGAACTAATTTTGAATTTTAAAAACTGATTAATTATTAGATAAAATCATAAATGTTTTTACCTAATGGTTGCAATCAAGTATAAATGATATATGTTAAGTTAATGTGGCTTCTAAGTTACTCTCTATATATAGTTAAATTAAATCATTCAGAAAAATATAGTTACGTTCATCACAAGGATATGAACTCAAAAGTCTAAGAAGTCAGCCATCTTTGAAAATTAATTGGTACATACTTTTCAGAAGATGTTTGCTCAAAGTCTACATAGTTAAGAATTGTTTTTTATTTTATTATTGGTCTTAAAATATTACAAATTAATCTATTGGCAGGCCGGTGGTCCTGAGTGGAAAGTTCCATTGGGAAGAAGGGATAGTTTAACGGCAAACCGAACCCTTGCTAATCAAAACCTTCCAGCTCCTTTCTTCACCCTGGCTCAACTTAAAGCCTCCTTTGCTGCTCAAGGCCTTAATACTACTGATCTAGTTGCACTCTCAGGTACGAAATATTTTCCAATTAACATTATCCTATATATGCTGCCATGCAACCAAATAATAAAAGCCAAAAAATTCTTCACCAAATCAAGGTAAGACAATGTATATATTGGATCTGGAGGGATATTATTACTGGTAAGTACACAACTGGTGAATCAAAATGCACAAACTTTAACCACTTTGTCACTAACCAGTTCATTCTGAATTCAACATCTTAACATGATATATTTGACTAGTTTAGAATTTCTCGAATAATAAAAATGACAGCACATGATGGAGGAGTTTATGATTATATATGCTTTATTCTCAGGTGCTCATACATTTGGCAGAGCTCACTGCGCTCTATTCGTTAACCGATTATACAACTTCAGCGGCAATGGCCAACCTGATCAAACTCTCAACACAACCTACTTGCAGGTATTGCGCAAAATATGCCCCCAGAATGGACCCGGGACTAACCTCACCAATTTCGACCCAACCACTCCTGATAAATTCGACAAGAACTACTACTCCAATCTTCAGGTTCACAAGGGCTTGCTTCAGAGTGACCAAGAGTTGTTTTCAACATCTGGTGCAGATACCATTCAAATCGTCAACAAGTTCAGCAGTGACCAAAAAGCTTTCTTTCATAGCTTTAAGGCGTCAATCATAAAGATGGGTAAAATTGGAGTGCTAACGGGGAAACAAGGAGAAATCCGAAAGCAGTGTAATTTTGTGAATGGAAAATCTGCTGAACTAGCCAGTGTGGCCTCCAAGGAATCATCAGAAGATGGTATGGTTAGCTCCATCTAAATGAATTAGCAACACTACGCTGGAAAAGCAGAGATTGAAGGGGCTACTAATAATGAAGCTATAGTTAGGCACATACATGATAAATGCATGCCATGTGCCCGCGGCTAGCTGTTACTCTCTGTGTGTGTTTAAGATCTTCTTTCTTGTATTCTGAATCATGTTGTGTCCATAATAAATTCCTCTCTTTCTGTCTCTCACTGGCTCTGTTTGTGTCCTTCCCTCTAGTTTCAAATTGAAGAGCTCCGAGCGAGGATAGAGTTAATTAAACATATTCAATCGTTTATAAATTGTATGCACCAAAGTTATAAAGGGGCCAGAGAAGATTAAAGAAAATATTTCAATTAAGGAAAGAATAATTATATATTTTTTTAACCATCTCTTAATTACTAAATGAAGTAAGTAGTGAATACTTTTAACATTTTCAAGGTATTAAATATTTTATTTTTTTATTTAATATTTATTTTATTAAATATTAAGAAGATTATTAAAAAAAAATTAAAAGAGTACAGCAGAACTCTTAAGGAAATATTGAAAAAATTTTCAATTAAAAAGAAAAAATAGTTTTTTGAACACATATTTTTTGATTTTTTTCATTTAATTTAATTCTTAAAAATTAGAAAAACATTTTGTCTATATTTAAACCAACCCTTACCCTATGTTTGGATAGAGAGAAAAAAAAATATAGAGAAAAGACTTTTAAAATTTAAATTTTTTTTATTTGGATTAAGAGAAAACATAGAAAAAAAATAATAGAAACA
Organism: Castanospermum australe; assembly: GCA_019955255.1. Lineage (NCBI taxonomy): Eukaryota > Viridiplantae > Streptophyta > Magnoliopsida > Fabales > Fabaceae > Castanospermum > Castanospermum australe. Next base: position 979,512 of record NSJW01000802.1, read on the forward strand.
AAAAAAATCAAAATTTTCTCATTTAAATTCCCATTCATTTCAAAATTTAAAATTTTTCGATTCTCTTGTTTTGCTTCCTCTCATCAAATACGATCGGCCGATTTGTGTCAAAATAGGCTGAAAATATGCCAATATGGTTCGGCCACCGAATGAAATAACGCTCGATGGACCAAATAGAGGCAGTCTAAACTTCTTCAATTTTTAGGCATTACTAATGGAGGTAGTCTAACTCTTACGTGATGCATATATATACAACTCAAGAAATTATGCGCTAGAACATATAATAAGGAGGCAGGAAGAGGCGATGGATTTAAATATAAAATTACTATAAAAATTAATTAACATATGAAGTTGAATTGAATCAATTAAATTTAAATCCAATTAAAGCAATAAGTATTAAAGAAACCACTTTCTACAAGAGTAAGTGATATCATATAGAGCTCCCCACATAATAATGACGCAACTGTTGGACTACTTTTTTCTTGAATTATTAACATGACAATATGTGCATTTGTATATTATTGTTTAGTACAGCAATCATAAATATACTGGCTCCATTTTGATTCCATATTAAAGATTAATGAACAATTGATAAATATTGTAATATGAATCCCACGAGTATCATCATTATCGTGTACAAATAAAAAAGGTCTCTAGCATATTTCTTTCTCCTTATAAATAAATAAATATATATATATATATATATATATATATACCCAAACGTTTCTAGATCTGCAGAGATAAACAAACGACATGAAATTCAATGATGTGATATATAAAAACAAAATAAAAATAAATTTTGGCAGGACAACAGAGTGGAGGACCATTTTAAACACAAATATACACCTACTAAAAAAAATACACGATTATACACGATATTTTTAGAAAATTTATTCTGAATTATCATATAAATTAAACATGTGAAGCTAAGTGGTTATAGTATCCTAGATTTTCTTTAAGAAAATAGTAACTTAGAAAATTGAGAGATAAATAAATTTGGATGGTTAAAGTGAATTTTTTTATTTTCATTTTTATAGAAAAATATTGTAAACAAAAACTTTTCATTATTTTTCTTGTAATTAATAAGAAACTAACTCTTAGATGCAGCTTGTCTTTTCAACAGTGCTGTCTCAAGTTAGAGACTTCCCACTGTGTAATATATCTATAAATCAAATGGTCAAAATAATATAATCTTAAATATATAGACCTCATTACGGTTTGATTATAAATTAATATGGAACCTAAGTGTCTTATTATTGCTGTATAATATCTAGCATCTTATATTGTCGCTTGCATCTTAAGATTGGAGTCAGAAACATGTTACATGGAGTAGTAGATTTGCAGTCATACCTGCACTTAAGAGAAACAACATGTATATATGCTGCCTTGGGTAATATACATTTGGGCAAGACAACAGTGAACGACTAGTTTAGAAACAAATATACACAAATATTCAAGAAAGAAAAAAAAAATGAACTTATATTGAAATCAGGATCCGGGTGAATCAACCTAGACTTGATTATATAATCAAACCACCCATAGATACTTATTTTGTGTATTGTTTAATTTAAACCTTTTCTTTATGTAATTCAAAAACTTAAATTCACATTGGACACTTGGTTTGATTTTTTAGACCTACGGAGCATGATATGAGTCACTGGGAAAGTCAATAGATTTAGGTTTGTTGGTGTTCAAGTCGGCAGTAAAGGCTGTCTATGTGAACACAGAAGATGAATCAGTAGTGACGAAGTTACTGTTGCTCTAGGAGGTTTCTGAGGCCGTTCCGAGTTGATTTCGAGGTAAGTGCACCTGCGAGGACACTCCGATGCCTAAATGAGTAGGTGACAGAGTGAAGTGGTAAGTGCGTAAAGGAGTTAGATGCTTACCTTTTATCAGCGAAGTTCTCTCTTTAAATAAATGGCTCCGATGATCATCTTCCCTTTTGATCCTGGAGGGAGTGGGGGGAGCGAGGATCAGAATTGTCTCCCCCCATAGAAACTGTAGCGGTTGGTCATGGAGCGTGCACGTTAAGCATGAATTGACCAGGTCTTGGCGGGGTGAACTGAGACATGTCAAGGTAAGAGCCACCTGTGTTGGGCCCAAGAACTAGGTCCGAAGGGGTGGCCCAACAAGGTTCGAGGAACCGTACGGAACAGTTAGTATTTATGTAAAGCATGTGAAAGGGATACATTATTCCTAACTAAAAGTTTGACACAATTTAATTTGTAACAAATTGTCATATCAGTATGTGGGGGGCTCTAGATATTCTTCATAGTGAAAGAAGTTTGTTTGTCCAAGTCAAAGGCATGAACTATGAAGCAATCATTTTTTTATGTGAATCACCGTAAGTCTTTTTTATAAGATTTTATCTATCTAAACTGTCTCATAAGATTAATCTCTTCAGATTGAAAGTAATAATGGTATGTTATTTTTATAAGATAAAGCTTTCAAGAATCAAATTACAATCCTCATATTTAGAGACGTAACTTACTTCTACTACACTAACAATTCGTGAGTAAGGCAAGCATTTTTTAACCACTTGATGTCCTTTCTACTTTCGAAAGGCCAGCAACATGGTCAACAAACAATGCCGACAAAAGTAGGTTTGGTCTCATCCCCGAAGATCTCGAGCCTTTCGAATTTTTTGCTTCTTCCAAATGTGAAAGTAATGTCTAAAATATGTTCATTAACTATGTGTCTATTCAAATATAAGATATATGTGTATACGAATCTCTTACATTTATTTAAGTGTTACGTTAAAAAATTAAATGAAATATAATTATATAATAAAAACCCAACGTAAGATATATTGCTCTCACATTCAAGAGAAATTATCCGAAGTAAGAAAACTATCTCTTCGGGCGCAAGCTTCCTACTTTGACTATTCAATATTGATATGTTCTTTGATGTGAAGAACCTTCTTCGAAGTCAGAGACATTGCTTAAATTAGGGCTCCATATACCAACCAGCCAAGACATTGCAGTTAGTGGTGGTTCAGTTTCTCTTTTGGGTGCTTTTAAAGTATCCCTCGCTCAGACGGTAAAAGATTACTAGTTAGATGTATGAACTATGATAATAAACTTATGGCAGCGAAAGTTGTCTTTCATTGATTGTGATTCATCCTTAAATAGATGAAGATACAAGCTGGCGGTTTGTTACACTAACAAACAGATAAAATACAGAACAGAAAATGAAATGAAAAACCGAAAATGCAGCTAACGTCAAGTGCAGCTGAGTGCATCTGACGCGTATCCTGTAACAACTCTTATCCTAATCTACAAGATGATTACAATATCATCGTAATACTCCCCCTCAAGTTGGAGCATGCAAGTCGCAAATGCCTAACTTGCCAATGTTGTTCCGGAATGGAATGTGACCCAACGCCTTTGTAAACACATCTGCCAGTTGTTCATGGGAACGAACGTAGGATATTTGAGATAGTGTTTGCAAGTAAGTGTTCTCTAATGAAATGACAATCCAACTCAATATACTTCGTTCGCTTGTGGAATACTAGGTTGGCAGTTATATGAATCACTGCTTGATTATCGCAGTATAAATGCATAGGTTGACTATGATGAACACCAAGTGAAGCAAGAAAGGATTTGAGCCATAATAATTTAGAAGTAGTGGTGGCAATTGAGCGGTACTCCGCTTCCGCTGAGGAACGCGAAACAGTAGCCTGTTTCTTGGTTCTCCATGAGACTGGTGACGATCCCAACATGATGAAGTAACTTGTGAGGGACTTACGGGTGAGGGGCAGCTTGCCCAATCCGAATCACAATACACATATATCTGAAAATCACATTCAGCATTAAGTAGAATCCCTTGACCCGGATTTCCCTTAATATACTGCAACACACGAACCACAGCCTCATAATGCCTCTGCTTGGGCTTTTACCAAGGTTCTGAAAATCGAACCGGTCATTGAACCGGTCGAGGTACTGATTCAAGGTTCAATGGTTCAACCGTGGTCGAACCGTGGTCGAACCGGAATATAATTAAATATATATTTATATTTATATATGAATATAAGTATATTTATATATATATATATATATATATATATAATTATAAAAATATAATATAAATTAATAATAAAATTATTTGAAATATAAAAAAAATAGTGTTATAAAGTAAAAAATATTACATTCATATATAAGCAACACAATATTAATCTACATAGTAAAATATAACATATAAATTAACTAAAATAAACATAATTCACATAGTTCACAATTTATAATCTTACACTAACATAATATTAATCTACCATTATAGTCAATCATACTAACAATAACAATCTTAAACAAGTCAACAATATAAGTTCAATAATATTCCATCAAAACTTATAAAGTATGCAAATCAACTAAATCTCAATTTGTATATCATCAACAAAGTTTTTAAAAATCGAACTGGTCATTGAACTAGTGAATAAGCTGATTCATGATTTAATGGTTTTATTGTAGTAGAACTAATAATATAATTAAATACATATTTATATTTATATATATATTAAAATTTTAATATATATACTAATTAAAATATATATATATATATACACACACACACACTCTTACACATTTTATATATTTTATAAAATATATTACTCACGAAAGATCATATTAAGAAGTTATGTACCTTCTGCTGATGTTAAGGGTCAAGAAAAATAGAGTTTTGGTTGACAAAGGATGTTAAGTATTTTGATTATTTTCTCATAGTATATATAAAAAAAAGGAACAATATAAGTAACAGAGCACGTTGGCCTGGTGGTTAGTGCGTTGGACGCGTAATCTCACGGTCCGTGTTCGAACCCCAGCGGCTCCATTTTTTTCCAACATTTAACTTTCAACCGGAAACCAGCCAAACCGTGACCGGTTCACACGGTTTGACCGGTTTAGCTCCGGTTCAGCGGTTCAATACCGGTTTTGAAGCATTCCGACTTTGTAAACCTGACCGAACCGGCTAAATGACCGGTTCCCGGTTCAACCGGTCCGACCGGCCGGTTCGGTCCGGTTTTCAGAACCTTCGCTTTTACATAAACTGGGAGAGAACATGAACTGCGTAGCTTAGGTCCGGTCTCGTAATAGTGAGATAAACAAGTCTACTTATAAGCCAACGATATCTAGCTGAGTCGTCGAAATCATGGTCATTAGCCAGTGCGAGCTGGTGATTTTGTTCAATGGGAGTTGGCGCAGGTTTTGCACCCAAGTAAACCAGACTCAGATAAAATATCCAACGCGTATTTTCTTTGACACAAAAATAGTCCCGAAGAGCCCCTTGATATCTCTATACCGATAAAGTATTTTAAGGCTCCGAGATCTATGATTTTGAAGCACGAGTCCAGGTAAGATTTTACTTCCTGACAGGCCTCAGAGTTATTTCCTGCAAGCACGATGTCATCTACGTAGATAAGGAGTGCAACAAACACCTCTCCTCCCTGCAAAGTGAATAGCGTATAATCAGCTTTAGACTGCTTGAAGCCATAGGCTTGGAGAGATGAACTAAGCTTCGCAAACCAGTTTCGCGGCGATTGACGGAGCCCATAAAGAGACTTTTGCAGTTTACATACTTTATTTGAGGAACCAGCTGTAAAACCGGGAGGAAACCTCATGTATACTTCTTCATGGAGATCACCGTGAAGAAATGTATTATGGACATCAAGCTGGTGCAACTCCCATTTCTTAGCAACTGCAACAGCTAAGAAAGTTCTCATGCTCACCATCTTAGCAATAGGAGCAAAAGTCTCGCCAAAATCTTCTCCTTCAACCTGATTATTTCCTGCAATGACCAAACATGCTTTGTATCTCTCTATCGTGCCATCAGAGTGATATTTTATTCTGTACACTCATTTGCAAGGTAATGCACATTTTCCAGGTGGAAGGTCAGTGATGCTCCACGTGCGGTTTTGTTCCAACTCATAGATTTCCTTTTGCATGGCATCTTGCCAATGCATATCGTTCATTGCTTCGCGGAAACTCTTTGGTTCCACACCGGCTGTGAGCGCTGCCAGAAAGCACCTGTGTGGCAGAGAGAAATTGGAACAATTAACATAGTTAGCTATTGGATGTGGCATACCTGAAGATGGAGTGGATTGTGAGGCCTCCTGAGAAGAAGTAAGTGTACCAACCAAGTTACACTGATAATCTCGCATGTAGGAGGGAAGTTGCCGGTTGCGGCATTCATGTTCTGTTATTGCCGGTCCAAGAGAATTGGCACTTCTGGCTGTAGTGATTGAGATACTCCCCCTGTCACCGGTTGTGATTGGAACAGTTTGGTCGCAAGTTGTATCAGGACTGGGACATGCAACGTCTTCGTCATTAGAACAAGGTTGCTGAGCCTGATGATTGGTGATCGGCATGTCCTGATTTTTGAACAACTGGTCTTCGTCATGACCAATTGAATCGTCATGGCCATGATCAGTATAGGTGGGTGGTAGAACAACTCGCTGGCTTGTACACTAAGGATCAGTCTTGACAGCATACGGGAAAAGATTCTCATGAAATTTAACATCTCTGGAGACAAACATTTCTTGGTTATCAAGATCATAAACTCGTCAACGCTTCTTGTTTGCAGGATATCCCAGAAATACACACTTGCGAGATCTTGGTGCGAATTTATCATGTGATTTAGGACGAGGGTGTGCATAGCACAGACATGCCAGAATTCGTATGTGATCATAGCTGGGTTGAAGGCCAAAGAGAACTTCGTACGAAGTTTTACCGTTAAGAGCAGTAGAGGGTGTTCGATTAATGAGATGAGCTGCTGTCATGATGCACTCTCCCCAGAATTCGATAGGTAGATTGGCCTGAAACTTAAGAGCTCGCGCTACATTAAGGATATGTCGGTGTTTTCTCTCCACACGCCCATTTTGTTGGGGTGTATCAGTGCAAGATATCTGATGGACAGTTCCCAGTTCATCATAAAGTTGCAAAAGAGTTTTCTCCTTGAATTCGCTCCCATTGTCCGTGTGTAGCATTTTCACAGTTTTACCAAAATTGAGTTCAAGTCATGGCCAAGAATTTCTTAATTAATTCGATAGCTTGGTTCTTTTCCACTAACAGAAACACCCAAGTTGCACAACTGCAGTCGTCGACAATAGTTAAGAAATAATATGCTCCAGTGAAAGAAGGTATCTTATACGGACCCCAGATATCACAGTGGACAAGGTCGAAACATTCATTGCTACGATGGTTAATTACAAGGAAAATATTTCTAGTTTGCTTTGCCCTATAACATACATCACATGCCCATTTATCCCTGTCCCTAATCTTAACATCGGATAGTGCTGAAATTGCATGCAGGTTTTGACGTGAGAAGTGCCCCGGTCGTCGATGCCACAGCTCCACAGACTCATTTCCTTGTACTGCCAGGGCTGTGATGCACTACGGTTGGTACACGTACACTCCCTCTTGCTGCTCACCCAATCCAATCTCCATCCTCGAAATAGGGTCCAGCAAGACACATCGTTGATTAGTAAACTGGATGATCCAATTGTTTGAACGGAGCAATTTTGCAACAGAAAGCAAGTTGCAACACAGTTTTGGAACATATAACACATTAGTTATAGTAAATTTTGGCCCTAAAATCACTGAGCCACGTTTAACAACATATATGTGTGTTCCGTTTGGCAAGCCAGCAGGTGTGGGATTAATTGCTTCCACGTTTGTCATCAATCCAAGGGTTCCTGTCATATGTTGAGACGCCCCACTGTCCATCAACCAATGCTGTGAGGACAACATTACCGGATAGTTTCTCGGTGTTGTGTTGAAAAGAAGTTTTCTGGAGTTCAAGAACCTGAAAATTTCGCTGTGATCAATCAATTTTGAGGCATTCATTATTGCTTTATATTTGGCCTAATTGATGCTAATTTGATCCAATATTATGTTTTTGGGTGTGTTCTTGATGATTGGGCCTCATTGAGCTTAGTTGTAAAAGCTTTATTAATTTTCGGATTTTAGCTCATTTTGACCTTTCTGTCTTGTTCAGGCCATATCTTGGGCTACAAAAGTCAGATTTAGACAATCTTGGTGTCCCTGGAAAACTGAGACGAAGATCTACAATTTTGTGTCTGATGCAATTTTTCTAATTCAGCTGGATTCAGGGCGAAATTGGGACTCAAAGTCAGGACGCTGTTGCTGTCATAAAGCTTGGACCTTCCCTCACTAATTTGGGCTTAACTCTCTCAATTTAAGCCCAAATAAGGCAAATTATATGTCTCTGAAAAGCTTATTCAGAGGGCGGCAGTTTGGGCCAGGGATAGATTAGGAATTACATTGTAATTTTTAGCTACAAATTAGGTTAAGGCAGAATACGAAAAGGGGAGAGGACGGCAGCTGCTGGAGTGTTTTTTGGTTGTTCAGTTTTCAGATTGGAGTAGAAACCTTTTCTCCCTTTTCATCTTTTCTATTTTCGTTTTTCCTTCTTCTCTGCATTTTCGTAATGGCTATGGAGGGCTAAAGCTCCAATCAATCCAAGGAATTCAATGATTGTGGTTAGAGTTTTGAGTTCTCTTGTCTAATTATAAATTCTGTTTGTGTTCTTCCCTCTTCTCCTTCTTCATTTGATTTCTGATTATGATTTCAAAATTGAAGTTAGAATTAGGGTTGATTAATCTGAATCTAATGGAGAATAGATCATCGATTGATAATCTATGTTAATCAGAATTTGTTCCTAAATCAATCTTAATCAAGAATTGCGATTGTGATTCTGTTTTAGTTGATGAAATTCTAGATGATTATCTAGTTGAATTCGGATTAACAGAGGTGTATGCAACAGAATTCCATTCTCTTTGAACAATGATTAATTCTGCCACTTGAATTGAAGACCTTGGATTGGTGTCTCTTTAATTGAATTTTCTTAAAATTTGAATTCGTTTTCTGTTTTTGTAATGAACAAAACCCCCCTACTTATTGATAACTTCTAACATGCTTGAGAAATCCGAATTGGTCCTTGGGAGATGACCTAGGTTATGCACTATGCTATATTCCATTGTAAATCCTAGTCTATTTTGAGGCGAGTGCGACATCGCTGATCAAAATTTGGCGCCGTTGCCGGGGACCTATTTTCGGTTTCTTAGGTTTATTAGGAGTTCCTAATAGTTGCTAATTTCTCTGCATTCATTAAGTGCATTTTGCTATTTTTCTACTGATTCTGCATTCTGCTACACTCTTGTAGTTGTATTAGGTGCATTCTGTTGCATTGCGTTTGTTTATTCTGTTGTGTTGCATTTTGCTGCATAATTACTGTTTCATTGGATTCTGCTACATTGCATTTTGTAGTCCATTGGTTTCTGTTACTGTTCCATTGGTTTTTTACAGTCCAACAGCACAATCTGGCCAACTTCTGATTGAGCTGAAATTTGGTCCCCAAGGGTAAAACATCATTTGGAGCAAAGTGATCCCTTTAGGATCAGGTACTCAGATTTTAGCCAATTTCCATCATTTGGTAAGGTTTCTGGGCAGTTTTATAATTTTTGGAAAAAGGGCCAAATTTTAGATTGAGGTGAGACTTGTTCCCTTGAAGGAAAAGGGCATTTTAAGAAAGGCTTAAATGTACTAAGGTCACTCACTTTTAAGCCAAATTCCATCGTTTAGACCACTTTTTCAATTTTTGAATATTTTTTATTGCATTTTTAAGTTCCCTTTTTGTGTAGTTTTTAGTGTGTGGTGGTCCCATAATTTTTAAAAATCATTTGATAGGTCAATTAGGTTTATTTTAGTGCATTTTTATGTTTGCTAGTCAATTTTGCTTGATTTTGTGTTTTTGAGTTTTCCATGTTATATGACTAGGTCTAATCATGGTTATTTGCATAATTTTGATCCTGAGATAGATAGGACTTTTCATACCTTGCATAGGTTCAATAGATTTGATTCTGCATTTGCCGAGCATATAGGAAGTAGTGATTCTTCACATACTTATCATACTAGTGATTCTGCTTCTGAATTTTCTGATTCTGCACTTTCTGACATTGATCCATCTTTTAATTCTAATTCTACTGAGCATATTGAGATTATGGATAATAGAACCTTGAAGGAGCTGGCTGCTCCTGATGTTACATATCAGTCTTTATGCATTCAATATCCTGATGTTGATGTTCCATTTGAACTTAAATCTGGATTGATTCATTTGCTGCCTAAGTTCAATGGTCATGCAGGAGAAGATCCTCATAAGCACCTCAAGGAGTTCCACATTGTGTGTTCTACCATGAAGCCTCAAGGCATCTCAGAAGATCACATCAAACTTAGAGCATTCCCTTTTTCATTACAGGACGCTGCTAAGGACTGGCTGTATTATTTGCATCCAAGATCTGTCACTAGCTGGAATGATCTTAAGAGGCTGTTTTTGGAGAAATTCTTTCCTGCATCAAGGGCTGCATCAATCCGAAAAGAGATATGTGGCATCAGGCAGTTTGACAGAGAACCATTGTCTGAATACTGGGAAAGATTCAAGAAGATGTGTGCTAGCTGTCCTCACCATCAGATTAGTGACCAGTTACTAATCCAGTATTTTTATGAAGGTTTGCTGCCTATGGATAGGAGCATGATTGATGCTGCTAGTGGAGGAGCATTGGTAGACAAGACCCCTATGGCTGCAAGAGAATTGATTGAGAATATGGCCACTAATTCCCAACAGTTTGGCACCAGAAGTAACTCAGTGGTATTGAGTAGAGGTGTCCACGAGATTGAGGCAACTTATGCTGCAGATCACAGAAAATTGGAAAGCAAAATTGATGACCTTGCATCCTTGGTGAGGCAATTGGCTGTGACTCAACAACAGAAACCTGCTGCAGTAGCTCCTGCCAGAGTGTGTGGAATCTGCATTTCTGCTGATCATCCAACAGATGCCTGCCCTACATTACAAGAGGTTGATACTGATGGTACCCCCCAGGCCTATGCAGCAAACATCTACAATAATAGGCCTCATCAGCAGCAACAACAGAGCTACGATTTGTCCTCCAACAGATATAACCCAGGCTGGAGAAATCATCCAAATCTGAGGTGGGGAAATACCTCTACACAGCCTGCTTCTACTCAATTTAGTCAGCAGCAGCATCAGCAGCAGCTACCCTTCCAGTCCACTGCAGGACCTAGCAGACCATATCAGCCACCTTTCATGCAGCAGCAAAATATGCAGCAGCCAAGTAATGCCCCTCCTAAATCCGAGCCAACCTTGGAGGAATTGATGAAACAGATGGCAGTGAACAACTTGCAGTTCCAGCAGAGGACAGAAGCTACCATTCAGAACTTGGAGAATCAGATTGGACAACTTGCTAGTTCTATGAATCAATTACAGTCACAAGATTCTGATAAACTTCCTGCACAAACTGTGGTGAATCCAAGAAATGTGAGTGCCATCACTCTAAGATCTGGTAAGACTGTTGATGCACCAAACTGTGGGTTGCAACATGAATCAGATAAGGAGAAACAAGCCATACCAGAAATTTCGTGTGGCAGCAAAAATAAGAAAACAGATTCTGGCCCCATTCCTGTAGTTACTGCTGAGCAGTCCATCTCACTACCATTCCCTCAGAGAGTTGTGCAACTTAAGAAGACTTTTGAGACTGATACAGATAGGGAAATCTTGGAGACATTTCGGAAGGTTGAGGTGAATATTCCTCTCATTGAAGCAATCAAGCAAATTCCAAGATATGCCAAGTTTCTTAAGGATTTGTGTACTCATAGAAGGAGACTAAAGGGAAATGAGAAGATCAGCATGGGAAGAAATGTGTCTGCACTTATACAGCCTACAATGCCCCAAAAATGCAAGGATCCTGGAATTTTTACTGTTCCATGCACCATAGGCAGTAGCAAATTCGAAAATGCCATGTTGGATTTAGGTGCTTCAATTAATGTTATGCCTAAGTCAGTGTTCAACTCTCTTGCTCTTGGACCCTTGCAGAATACAGGAGTCATCATTCAGTTAGCAAACAGGAGTAATGCATATCCTGCTGGACTCATTGAGGATGTCCTTGTTAGAGTAAATGATTTGATTTTTCCTGCAGACTTCTACATTCTGGATATGGATGGAGAATCCGAATCCAGCAAAGCTCCCATCATTCTTGGTAGACCTTTCCTCAAAACTGCCAGAACCAAAATTGATGTCCATGCAGGCACTCTTTCCATGGAGTTTGGAGATAGTGTGGTCAGATTTAACATTTTGGATGCCATGAAGCATCCCATGGAGGAGCATTCTGTTTTCCATATAGATTTGCTAGCTGATATAGTTGATGATAACCTGTCTGAGTTCCTTGCTGTTGATTTCCCAGATTTTGATGATTTCGATGATATTTACACTTGTTCTACTTGTATTGGGTCTGAAATGTGCAGTGTTTGTACTGAGATTGCATCCTGTTTACATGATGATTTTGATGCAGATTTTACAGGTTCTGAACAGTTTGATGGTGGTGTAGCTGCGAATTCCATGGAGTCAGAATATAGCAGTTTGGATTGTGTAAGGTTACAGGTTGTAGACACAGTTCCTACCACCAGGATACTTCCATCTGTAGTTCAGCCACCTACACTGGAGCTTAAGCAACTTCCACAGCACCTTAAGTATGCATACTTAGAGGATGACAAGAAGCTGCCAGTGATCATTTCTACTAACCTCCATGGTGAGCAGGAGGAGAGGTTGTTGCAAATATTGAAAAAGCATAAGAGAGCTATCGGATGGACCTTGGCTGACATTCCTGGCATTAGTCCTTCCATGTGCATGCACAGGATACTGCTTGAGGATGGTGCTAAGCCCGTGAGACAACCACAGAGGCGTCTCAACCCTTTGATCCTGGATGTGGTAAAGAAAGAGGTGACCAAGCTTCTGCAAGCTGGCATCATCTATCCTATATCAGATAGTGCTTGGGTGAGTCCAGTTCAAGTGGTTCCAAAGAAGTCAGGATTCACAGTAGTGAAAAATGATCGCGATGAGCTGATTCCTACTAGAGTGCAGAGTAGTTGGAGAGTTTGTATTGATTACAGGCGGCTCAACCAAGCAACCAGAAAGGATCATTTTCCCTTGCCCTTTATTGATCAAATGCTTGAGCGCTTGGCTAGAAAATCGTACTACTGTTTTCTCGATGGCTTTTCAGGTTATTTCCAGATCCACATAGCACCAGAGGACCAGGAGAAGACCACATTCACCTGCCCCTTTGGCACTTTTGCCTATAGGAGGATGCCTTTCGGCCTATGCAATGCCCCTGGAACTTTCCAGCGATGTATGGTAAGTATCTTTTCAGACTTTTTAGAGGATTGCATTGAGGTGTTTATGGATGATTTTACTGTTTATGGTTCCTCCTTTGATGTATGTTTGGACAGTCTGGATAGAGTTTTGCATCGCTGCATTGAGACTAACCTTGTTCTTAATTATGAGAAGTGTCATTTTATGGTTGAACAGGGCATAGTCTTAGGCCATATCATCTCTCAGAAGGGTATAGAGGTAGATCCTGCTAAAATTGATGTTATTTCCCAGTTGCCTTACCCCTCTTGCGTGCGAGAGGTTCGTTCTTTTCTTGGCCATGCAGGTTTCTACAGGCGGTTCATTAAAGATTTTAGCAAAAAGGCCCTTCCACTGTCTAACTTGTTGCAGAAAGATATTGTTTTTGATTTTGATGATAGGTGCAGAGAGGCTTTTGATTGCCTGAAAACAGCCTTGACCACCACTCCTATCATTCAGCCACCCGAGTGGACACTTCCTTTTGAACTCATGTGTGATGCATCTAACTATGCAGTGGGAGCTGTCCTAGCCCAGCGAGTTGGCAGATTACCTCATGTCATTTCATATGCTTCTCGAACTTTAGATGCTGCACAGGCTAACTATACTACCACTGAGAAAGAGTTGCTTGCCATTGTATTTGCACTTGATAAGTTTAGATCATATTTGCTTGGCTCTAAAGTGGTTATTTTTACTGATCATGCAGCCTTAAAGTTCCTGTTGACGAAGGCAGATTCGAAGCCTCGATTGATTAGATGGATGCTACTTCTCCAGGAGTTTGATTTGGAGATCAGAGATAGAAGTGGCGCAGAGAATTTGGTGGCCGATCATTTGAGCAGGATTGAACGGGCTACTGATCCTTCTCCTATCAGAGATGATTTTCCAGATGAGCAGCTCATGCAGCTGCATGATACCCCACTTTCCCCCTGGTTTGCTGATTTAGTTAATTACTTGGTTGCATCTATTTTCCCCCCTCATGCATCTAGGTCACAGAAAGCTAAACTTAAGAGTGATGCTAAATATTATGTGTGGGATGATCCATATTTGTGGAAATTTTGTAGTGACCAGGTGATTCGCAGATGCATACCTGACCATGAGATCCAATCAGTTCTTCACTTTTGTCATGCCTCTCCAATCGGAGGACACTTTGGACCACAGCGGACCGCTAGGAAGGTGCTGGATTCTGGATTCTACTGGCCTACCATTTTCAGAGATGCATATAAGGTTTTCAGTACTTGTGAGCAGTGCCAAAGAGCAGGTGTGGCCATTACTCGCAGGCAGGAGATGCCCCAGCAGCCCATTCTTTTCTGCGAGGTCTTTGATGTTTGGGGTATCGATTTTATGGGCCCTTTCCCTGTTTCTTTTGGTTTTGCTTATATTTTGCTTGCGGTTGATTATGTTTCTAAATGGGTGGAAGCTAAGGCCACCAGGACTAATGATGCTCGAGTTGTTGTGGATTTTGTCAGGTCTAACATATTTTGCAGGTTTGGAGTACCTCGCGCTATCATTAGTGACCAAGGGACTCATTTTTGTAACCGGACCATGGAGGCTTTGTTTCGGAAGTATGGGGTCGTGCATAGAGTGTCTACAGCGTATCATCCCCAAACTAACGGGCAGGCCGAGGTTTCTAACCGAGAGATAAAGCAGATTTTGGAGAAGATGGTGCAGCCGAATAGGAAGGATTGGAGCCGCCGATTAGAAGATGCTCTTTGGGCTCATCGTACTGCTTACAAGACACCTATAGGGATGTCTCCTTTTAGGGTTGTCTTTGGTAAACCATGTCACCTTCCGGTGGAGATAGAGCATCGTGCATACTGGGCAGTGAAGAGTTGTAACTTAGCTTTTGATCAAGCAAGTTCAGAGAGGAAGCTTCAATTGCAACAACTTGAGGAACTTCGCTTGGAGGCTTATGAGAATTCAAGGATCTACAAGGAAAAGACTAAGCATTTCCATGATAAGATGATTTCTAGAAAGGAGTTCTCCATTGGCCAAAAAGTTCTTTTGTTCAACTCTCGCCTTAAACTCATGCCCGGTAAGCTCCGTTCTAGGTGGGATGGTCCTTTTGTTGTCACTAACATTTTTCCTTATGGTGCAGTAGAGATTTCAAATGAAGCTACCAACAAGAGTTTCAAGATTAATGGCCACCGTCTTAAGCCCTTTCTTGAGAGCCCTGCAAGCCCCGCACCTGTAGAGGAGCTCTCCTTGGCAAAGCCCACCTTTCCCCAAGTGCAAATCTTCCCACCATGATGAGGGTGTTCTCTTCCCTTGCTCTTTTATTTCACTTGTCTACTTGCCTTTTGAATTGTGTTTCCATTGAGGACAATGTGTGATTTAAGTGTGGGGGAGGGAATTTTGCTGTTTCTATTTTCTTGTTTCTGTTTTTGCTATTTTTCTGTTTCTATTTTGCTGTTTTTGCTGCATAATTTTCTGTTTTCTGCTGTTTTTAGTTTCTTCTCTGCTGTCATACAAATTTTGCTGTCATAAGCATTCTACTGTCACTGCTGTTTATGTTTCTGCTGTTTTTGTTTGCTGTTTCTGTCTTTTGTTTCTGTTTCTGTTTCTGTTTCTGATTTTCTATTTTCTGTTTTCATTATTTCTGTTTTCGGTGTTATTTTGCTGTTTTCATTTTTATTTCTGTTTCGATCAATTTTGCATGCTTTTCATTGAATTTCTTGGTTTGTACAGGTTGTGTGTAATTTCATCATTCTTAGTTAGAGGTTTCATGACATGATATATAAATATTTTTCTTGCATTTTTAGTGTAGCAAGCTGGCATTGAGAATTAAAGTGTTGCATCATTTGTGATAGGCTTGTCCTTGGTGAGATTTTGAACCTTATAATGGATGGATTGCATTATGCCATTCTCTTTTCTTTCTTGTGTGATCTCACTCATGATTGTTAGTGCTCTAGAACTTGACTTGATTCTTTTTTGAAGTTCCTTGTTCACATGCATGTATTGAGATGATTGAGGCCTTCTTTCTTTGTTTAGCTACTTTGGCCAAATAGTCAACCTTGCATCATTTCCCCTTGTTTAACCCCCTTGAGCCTACTTACTTATTCTTTGTTTTAGCTCATTTTGTGCCTTATGTGAAAAACTATGTTTTTACCTTTACCTTAGGGAATAGGAGAGCATTAGTTCATTTTCATTGGAGGAGCTCTTTTGATGTTCAAGTGTGGGGGTTGTGTACTTTGATGTGCAATGTGCAAGATGTTTGGTGAAATAAAAAAAAAACATGAAAAAAAAATAGAATTAAGAAAAAGAAAAAAAATGATAAAAAAAAGGAAAAAATAAATTCAAGAAAGGTTGTAAAAAAAAAAAAAGAAAGTTGTGAAAGCAAAAAGCAAAAGGAAAGGAATTAGAAAGAGAATGTGCACTACTTGTCATTTGAGTTCCTCCCTATTGCTCTTTTATTCTCTTGGGTGCCTAACTTGCCATATTCATATTGTTTCCTTCCCTTACCTTGGCCCCATTACAACCTTGAATAAGTCCTTTTGATCTTTATTTGCATGTGTTTCAAGTGGTGAAAATTAGAAGCTTGTCAAGCTTATGGTAGTACTTGCTTTCATGGGTGGTTTGAGTGTAAATACAATCCTAAACACTTGAGAGTTAGAGTATGCCTAGTGAGGAATCTTATCACTTTTGGTTCATCATTTGATTCGATTTGTCTTCTTGCTTGCTTGAGATGTTGAGAGATATATTTATGATTGTCTTGACTCCTTGATACTTTGAATGTTTGAATCTTAATCACTACCTTGCACTCTTGCAATTCATTGGAAAGTATGTTGATCTTGTGTCCTTGTGATGAAGTCCTTTGGTTTAATTTTAAATTTTGCCCGGGAGTGCAAAAGTTCAAGTGTGGGGGAATTTGATCAATCAATTTTGAGGCATTCATTATTGCTTTATATTTGGCCTAATTGATGCTAATTTGATCCAATATTATGTTTTTGGGTGTGTTCTTGATGATTGGGCCTCATTGAGCTTAGTTGTAAAAGCTTTATTAATTTTCGGATTTTAGCTCATTTTGACCTTTCTGTCTTGTTCAGGCCATATCTTGGGCTACAAAAGTCAGATTTAGACAATCTTGGTGTCCCTGGAAAACTGAGACGAAGATCTACAATTTTGTGTCTGATGCAATTTTTCTAATTCAGCTGGATTCAGGGCGAAATTGGGACTCAAAGTCAGGACGCTGTTGCTGTCATAAAGCTTGGACCTTCCCTCACTAATTTGGGCTTAACTCTCTCAATTTAAGCCCAAATAAGGCAAATTATATGTCTCTGAAAAGCTTATTCAGAGGGCGGCAGTTTGGGCCAGGGATAGATTAGGAATTACATTGTAATTTTTAGCTACAAATTAGGTTAAGGCAGAATACGAAAAAGGGGAGAGGACGGCAGCTGCTGGAGTGTTTTTGGTTGTTCAGTTTTCAGATTGGAGTAGAAACCTTTTCTCCCTTTTCATCTTTTCTATTTTCGTTTTTCCTTCTTCTCTGCATTTTCGTAATGGCTATGGAGGGCTAAAGCTCCAATCAATCCAAGGAATTCAATGATTGTGGTTAGAGTTTTGAGTTCTCTTGTCTAATTATAAATTCTGTTTGTGTTCTTCCCTCTTCTCCTTCTTCATTTGATTTCTGATTATGATTTCAAAATTGAAGTTAGAATTAGGGTTGATTAATCTGAATCTAATGGAGAATAGATCATCGATTGATAATCTATGTTAATCAGAATTTGTTCCTAAATCAATCTTAATCAAGAATTGCGATTGTGATTCTGTTTTAGTTGATGAAATTCTAGATGATTATCTAGTTGAATTCGGATTAACAGAGGTGTATGCAACAGAATTCCATTCTCTTTGAACAATGATTAATTCTGCCACTTGAATTGAAGACCTTGGATTGGTGTCTCTTTAATTGAATTTTCTTAAAATTTGAATTCGTTTTCTGTTTTTGTAATGAACAAAACCCCCCTACTTATTGATAACTTCTAACATGCTTGAGAAATCCGAATTGGTCCTTGGGAGATGACCTAGGTTATGCACTATGCTATATTCCATTGTAAATCCTAGTCTATTTTGAGGCGAGTGCGACATCGCTGATCATGCTGCATGTGCTACACCAGTTCGTCCTCCTCCTCCTTTTCCCCTTTCCAAAACTTGTTGGTAGCCATGCAAATGCCAACATTTCGAAACATCGTGACCGAGCCGCAATGACTGCATGAGATGCGTTCCTGTTCTCTAGAACCATTTGGTGTAAAGACGCAATTTGATGGTTGTTGGTCTGCATCGCGTAACCTACAGCATCAACCTTTTCACTTTGTGTTCGAGCAATTGAACGGTGAGTTCCCTCTTGAGTCACCATGGCATATACTCGGTTGATTGAAGGAAGAGGAGTTGAGTTCAGTATTTGTGTTCTCAGATTGCCAAATGTTGCATCATCCAAGCCCATCAAGAACTGGTAGACACGATCCTTCTCTGTTTTTTCATTCACATATTTGCTCATCAGCATTGTTCTTTACTCAAACACTCATGTACTGTCTTGCTTGCTTCTAGTTCGTCCCAAATGGCGCGTAGACCAGTGTAGTAGGTGCCCACCTTCGTGCCTTGTTGTTTAATTGACATGAGGGTGGTCTTTAGTTGGTAGATCCGCAGGACATTCTCCACATAATAGCTTTCTTTCAGGTCATCCCATAAATCTTTCGCAGCATCGAAATATTGTATGAAGGGTTGAAGCTGGGAATCGATTGTGTTGTGTATCGAGCCATTGATCATGGAATTACAGACAACCCATGCGTGCCCTTCGTCGGAAGTATCATCTTCCGGCTTCGTCATCATGCCTGTCACAAACCCAAGCTTGTTCTTGGCTTTCAGTGCATTTTTCATGGCCTTTGCCCAGTTATCGTAATTGGCTTCACCTCGCAGCACAACATTAGTCAGCATGATTCCCGGATTATCAGATGAAGTGATGTAGAAAGGTGATCGTGGATCTATGACTTTAAGTTTGGAGCTGCTGGTGTCTTTTGCCATTGCTGTCGTTCAGCTAACTGGAACGAGGCTTTGCCTTCAAGAAGAACAACGGAAGAGCTAGGATTCTGTGGTGGCAAATATTCTGGATATATGCTTTGATACCATAATAAACTTATGGCAGTGAAAGTTGTCTTTCATTGATTGTGATTCATCCTTAAATAGATGAAGATACAAGCTGACGGTTTGTTACACCAACAAACAGATAAAAAACAACAGAAAATGAAAAGGAAAATTGAAAATGCAGCTGAGTGCATCTAACGTGTATCCTATAACAACTCTTATCCTAATCTACAAGATGATTACAATATCATCGTAATATATGATGCAAGCATTTTTCTACCACATGATGTCCTTTCTACTTGGAAAAGGCAGCAACTTGGCTAACAAACAAGCCCGACAAAATTAAGTTGGTTTCTTTTCGTTGATCTTGAGCCTCATAAATTTTTGCTTCTTCCAGACGTAAAAGTAATGTCTAAATACATTACTTATTCTTATTTTTATATTTTATAAGAAATAAATAATATAATATAATTAATATTATTTATTTTATATAATATTTAAATAAAATAATAAAAAACATAATATTTAATCAAAATAATTTTTATAATTTTAACAGTAAAAACATATAAAGACCAAATCATATTATTTTATATAATTAAAATTAAATAAATTATTATTTAAATATCTCAGCTAAATATATATAAATGTGAATAATATTATATATTATATTATTATCGTTTTATATACAGTATTTTAAATAGGATCTTAATTTAAATTAATAAATATATAATTTCAGAAAAAAATGTTTGTACACGAATCTTTTACTTATAATTAAGTGTTTTAATTTAATAAATACAAAATTGAAATGATATAATTATATAATAAAAACCCAATGTAAGAATATCTCTTTGGGCGCAAGCTTCTTAATTTGACTATTCAACATTGATGTTGTTTGATTCATAAAAGATACTTGCTATGAATGACCGAGCCACAGTACAAAATGAAGAGTCTTCTTCGAAGTCAGAAATATTCCTTAAAGGCTCTACGTTCCCTGCCGGCCAAGACATTGCAGTATCGATTGATCAGTTTCTGCCTCCTTCCAAGTCTTTATTATTTATACATCGTAGCAAGATTTGGCTTCTTCAAGATATTTTAAAAAGTAAAATATAAATAGATACTTATTAAAAAAAATTCAAAATTTATCATTTTTAAATTATATACGCTATTTATAGAGGGATGAAAATGTGAGCTTTGATCCATGAACTAGTATATTTTACCCGGTAAATAAGATGAGTTAAGCTATAGTTTTGACAATCCATTCAATATATATGTAATTTTATTTTTTTTAACTTACAAAATTCTCGAAGTTTCAATTCACGAGAATTTGAGTTGAGGTGAGTTTACCAATGATATTTACTAAACACTTTACTACAAGCAACTTTTTTTTTTTTTTTATATTGGGTAAAACAAAAGGAAAAAAAGTCACGACGAGTTATACGTGAGATTATGCTTTTTACAAAGCATGTATAGAGAGGTGTGACAAAAGATGTTAGGTTAACATCTATTTTTTATCATTTATAAATATATATTTTTTAAAATTTACCTTTTAAAAATTAATTTTATTAGTTTAATTTCTTAAATTATAAATTTACTATAATTTTATCTTTATAAAAATTAAATTAATAAAATTAAAAGGTATAAAATAATAAAATTTATAAATAACTTAAAATTTAAGAAATTGAAACAATAAAATTAATTTTTAAAAAATAAAATTAATAAGTAATATATCTTTTAAGAATTAAAAATAAATTTTACTTAAAAGACTTTATAACCTATTCTAATGGATAAAAAGAACATTCATAAGTTAGGTTAAGTTAGGTTTGACTTGATTCGAATCAAATTTGATATTTTGACTGGGCTAATTTTTTTGGCCTTGAACCTGACTCTAAACCCAAATAAACCCAATCATACTCGAGTTTGTGTGTGACCTGAATAGAACTGGCTGATTTGAAATTTGAATATAATTTATATTTTAACGTGTCTAATTAATAAATTAAATCATAAAATTTTAGTCTCTAAACAAAAGAAACTTAAAATAATTTTTTTTAATATTTAAGTTATAATATAATAATATTTACATAAATCTAAAAAATAAATATGAAATTATATTTTAAAAAAATAAATATTGTATAACTTCAAATTAAATTGAGTTAACATAAATGGTAGTCCGAATCTAATTTAAAAATATACTAAGTCTAATATTTTAAATTCAAACTTGATCAAATTTTTTATTAAAATTAAATCTTACCTGATTCGATTAACTCGGATTCGACCAAAACGCCGGATTGTGTCTTAAGCACCCAAAGACATGTTTGTTTCTGGTTTTAAAAATGGTTAAAGGAAACAACGTTGGAACAAATAATGGGTAGAGAAAGGTGCAAAAGGAAGTCAATAATGACAATGAAAGCGTGGAAAAATAAAAAAAGGAAATTCAATAAGTCTTAAGCACCCAAAGACATGTTTATTTCTGGTTTTAAAAATGGTTAAAGGAAACAACGTGGGAACAAATAATGGGTAGAGAAAGGAGCAAAAGCAAGTCAATAATGAAAATGAAAGCGTGGAAAAATAAAAAAGGATATTCAATACACAACTTGATGTAAAAGCTTGATGCGTCAGGCACAGCTTACCAAAAGCAGACCTTATCTTTTGTTGAATACCACAGTCCCCCACATAATACCAACACAAAAGCAGAGTTAGTACGTAACGTAAATTCCAAGAAAATTTATATTTTAATTAAAAACAAATTTTAATCCCGCCACCCATGTGCTGCTTTAGTAGGAAACTCTATTTATATATTTATAATAATTTATAAAGTCATAAAAAGTTGAGAGGGGAAATTTTTGTTTAACTTTAATTTATGTCTTTTATAAATTTAATAATTTAAATGTCTTCTATATAATAAGATTTATATTCTTTTCAGAAAAAAATATATAAACTAGTGAAAAAATAAACTAAAATAGAAATAAAGCCATATTAATGGATATAAAATCAGAATCAAACAGTTCTAAGTTCTTTGCGCAGCTTGCGCTATTGCTCTTTAACACTTAAATGTTTTTTTAATATAAAAAGTATTACACATAAACTGTTTAATTTTAATATAAATATAAACAGATTAAAGAGATTTTAATTTGACTATTCAATATTGATATGTTCTTTGATGTGAAGAACCTTCTTCGAAGTCAGAGACATTGCTTGAATTAGGGCTCCATATCCCAACTAGCCAAGACATTGCAGTTAGTAGTGGTTTAGTTTCTCTTTTGGGTGCATTCAAAGTATCGAACGATGAAGTATTAATCTCTCAATCTTTAATCATGTCTTTTGTGAGAAAGAACTTACTAACAGTGCATGTTCTATTCACATTTATCAAATATCGAATCATGAACATAATACTTAAGAAATTTAAATTACTTCTACTTAAGTTAATGCATGTTGGTAGTGATGGTTCAGTTTCTACCTCTTCAAGTATTTATATATCATAGCAAGATTTGGCTTCTTCAAGTTACTTTAATAAGTAAATATAATATAAATGATAATTATTAATTAAAAAAAGTACAAAATTTATTATTTTAAAATTATGTAAATTATCATTAGGTGTCAAAATATATTTTTATCAATGGCTATTTGACTCTGCAACTAAGGTGAGTTAAGTTTATAATTTTGGCAATTCTTTATATATATATATATATATATATATCCCTAACCCTTGAGCTTCACTTAACATGAACTAAAGTTAAGGTGAGTCAGTTATTATGTTTGAATTAAATCTTATAAATTTAATTTTAATTAAAAATAAATTTGAGTGAAGTGACTTATATTTAAAAAATTATATTTAATATAAAAATTAAAAATAATTACTTTAAATAAAAATGATTTTTGTTGTCAAAATTATATTTGACAAATAGTACTGATGTCAAAGTAAATAAAATTACGTTTGAGTATTCAAAAATTTATTTAGGTGGTGCAAATGCCCACCTAAAAATATCTTAAGTATTTGGTTTTGGTGTCCCCATTTAATAATAAGAGTTAAGATAGTTAGAACAGTTCACTTTAATACCTCCAATTATTTGAATTTTATAAGAATTTCAGTTACTAATCCTGTTTATTTCTGGTTTTATAAATGGTTAAAGGAAGCGACATCGGAACAAACAACGGACAGAAAACGACCAAAAGGAAGTCAATAATCAGAATGAAAGCGTGGAAAAATAAAAGAAAAAGTAGAAGTCTACCCACAATGTCCCATGTTGCAACTTGATAAATAGAAGTTTGGTAAGCACCGGCACAGCTTACTTTAAAGTTTAGAGAAGACGTTGTCTTTCGTTGAATAACGTAGTCCCCCACACAACACAAAAAATGGAGTTAACAACGTAAATTCCAAGAAAATTTATATTGTAAAACCAAATTATAATCCCGCCACGCGTTCTCGTGTTACGACACCCCATGTATATATTTATTAATAATTTAAAAATTCAAAGATGAGATGATTTTTTTTTATAAAATATAATCCGTTTTAAAAATTGATACTATATTTCTCTTTAATATATTTTATCTAATAAAATTTAAATTTATGATATTACAAGTAAAATTTATTTTATTATTAAATTATATCTTATTTGTAATGAGAGGCAAAATTTTTTATTAAATTTAATTTATCTTTTTTTATAAATTTAATAATTTATGTTTATTCTATATAATAAGATTTATTTTTTTAAAAAAAATATAAACTAGTGCGAAAGTAATATAAATTTAGAACTAAGAGTAATTTAAATTATTACTCTTTAATGATTTTAATATTTTTTTATATAAAATATATTACACATAAACGGTTTAATTTATAAAATAAATATAAATAATTAAATATATACAAAAATTTCTCTTTAACGGTGGCATGACTAATAATTCCAACCACCAATGACATTTGCGCACCATAAAGGCTGCGTTTGACGCATGGAATAAAGATGACCAAATAGTATAAATAAATATTATCAAGTGTTAATGTTGTTTGGTACACTTACTCACATTATAGGATATTCTAATACGACCATACTTTTTATCCCACTGTAACCGGATGATATTGTCCTGTCTCCCACCACGTGGTAAGAGATGATAAGATTTCTATCTCATTTTGCCCTCAACTTTCATTCCCACCACGTGATAAGAGATGATGAGATTTCTGTCTCAATTTCGCCCTCAACTTTCATCTCTCTTGCTGAAGTGTTACCAATTGCCACGCTCATCTGCCAAAATTGTGAGGAAAAATTGATGGATGAGTATTTGCAGCAAAATCCATCATCATTAGTTCTCCAAAACCAACTTCTCCAACCCTATCGCGGAAATTGCTTTCTTTCGTCTTCAGATTTTAGATCTCTGTCGTGTTGAATATCCCCAACCAAACCCACATCGCCATTCGCAAGTCTCAGATCTCAGTGACCCATATCTCCCATGGCCTCCCCCGTATTTCTTCTTCCTCTCTTGGGCTCCTTCATCTCCTGCAAGAAAAACTTGCTTATTTTTCGCCTTTTTGCCTGATGTCCTCTTGGGCTTCTTCTTCGTCATTTCCTCGTTGTTCTGACTCTAGAGTTCTTTTTTTTTTTTTTAATTTACTGTGTTCTTTTTTCTTTTTTAAATTTACTTTCATGGACAACTCACGTCTGGTAGTAAATGCAAAACTCATAGGGCAAAAGGAAAAAAAAAAAAATCTCTGCTGACTTCGACATTTTTCTGTCTTCCATGAAATTTGTTTATGAAAAGGGATAATTTTGTCTTGGTATATATTATCTATACAAACAGTTCATTTATACAATAATGATCAAACATTTAATAATATAAGAACTTTATCAGTTCTTTTATATCATCAGAACTTATTTTATATTAGCATATTTTATATTATCAAGTACACTAAATAAGGCTCAAGTGTATAGTTAGTTTTTAATTAATTTTTAAAAACATTTATTTTCTATTTTAAAAATTCTATTAATAAAATTTTAATTATAAATTATTTTAAAAATAAAATAAATTAATCTAAATAAAAGTCCATCCGCATTCATTGCCATTTGTCTCTCTATAAATGGAGGCTCGTTATCTGCCCAGTCTCGCAGCAGCAACACGCTCAGGGACAGAAAAAATGACTTCTCTTGGAGTCACAGTGACAGCTGTGCGCTGCGTAGTGGTTGTGCTTGCAGGATTACCCTCCTCAGATGCGCAGCTAGATCCCTCGTTTTACAATAATACATGTCCAAATGTGCATTCCATAGTAAGTGATGTGCTTACTAATGTCTCAGCATCGGATCCCCGCATGCTTGCCAGCCTCCTCAGGCTTCACTTCCATGACTGTTTTGTTCAGGTGGCTATGTTTATATATATACTTACTTGGTTGTTCTTCATCACGTACCTTAAGTTTGGAGTGGTGATCAACTCTTTTTTTCTTTTCATTTTAAAGCCATTCTTTCCTGTTTCAATTACTTGAAAACACAACCCATTTTGCCATCAGTCCAAAGATTGGAATGTTTCCACAACTTTGTTTGCTGATGGGTTACTTTCCCTTGCTCTCTATACGAGTTAATTAGTCAAATAAATCTCATTACTCCATTAATTTCCACCTTACCTCATGTCAAAGTAAAACTAAAGCACTTTGGAATGTCGAAAATTTATATTTCGAGCCGACAAATTGTTGAAGCAGAGAGAAATGAAGTCTTACTTTTAGCTCATATATATATATAGATATATGCAGTTGCTGAGAGTGGACACCAAACAATTAAGTTGATTATGTGATCCATGCTTGTGACAGGGCTGTGACGGATCAGTTTTGCTGAACGACACCGCTACCATAGTGAGCGAACAAGGAGCTGTCCCAAATAACAACTCAATAAGGGGTTTGGATGTTGGTCAACCAGATCAAGACAGCGGTGGAAAATGCTTGTCCCAACACAGTTTCTTGTGCTGATATTCTGGCTCTTGCAGCTGAAACATCGTCTGTTCTGGTACTTTAAGAATTGAGTTTTTTTTTTTATATTTTTTTAATCAGAGAGATAAACTGTTTGAATTTGTATATTATCAAAATTGTAATCCTTAATTACACCGGATAGTTAGACAAAAATTTCCAAAGCAATCGGTGTAAAAAAAAATATATTATCTTTCAGCTTGTTTCTGGCCTTTACCCACACCTACAGCTAGATACACGTGGGCAAATGGGCGTTTGCATTTTGTCTAACATGTAAAATAAACCAAAAAGAAAAAAAATATTTTCTCTCAGTATTTTTCAGTATATTTTAGAATTTATGTCAAATTTGAATTTTAACTCACATAAGAAAGGAAATTTTAATTTTCTTCCTAAAAATCATCTTTCTTAGATCTTACGTTTAATATTTTTTTAAAGATTTTCTTCCATTTATATATATTTTTAGGTCAATTTTATGGTATCCCCTGTGCCTATGCTCATGTATATATTAACTCACTATTCGAGAACAGAGAAAAGAAAAAAGAAAAAAGAAGAAAAGCTTGAAGAATTAATTAGAACTAATCATTCGCAAGGATATGACAACGTTCTTCATAGGGATGTTAACTCAAAACTCTAATTAAGTTGTCAGCTATCTATGAAAATTAACTACTTCATAGGATGTTAACACAAAGTCTAAGTTGTCAGCTACATATTTAAAACTAAATTAGCTTTTATTTTATCCGTCTTGAAATGTTACATCTGTCGGCAGGCTGGTGGTCCTGATTGGCAAGTTCCATTGGGAAGAAGGGATAGTTTAACAGCAAATCAAACCCTTGCTAATCTAAATCTTCCAGCTCCCACCCTTACCCTCGATCAACTTAAATCCTCATTTGCTAATCAAGGCCTCAACACTACTGATTTAGTTGCACTCTCAGGTATATATCAAAACTTAATTTGACGTCTCATGAATTCTCTTTAATCTAAATGGATGAGTATATAAATATATCATATAATATGTTTCATTTACTTTTCAAGGTGCTCATACAATTGGTAGAGCTCAATGCAGATTTTTCTCTCCCCGATTATACAATTTCAACAGCACTGGCATTCCTGATCCAACTCTCAACACAAACTTACTTACAAACACTGCAAGCAATTTGCCCCCAGAATGGATCTGGGTCTACCCTCACCAACTTGGACCCAACCACTCCTGATACATTCGACAAGAACTACTACACCAATCTTCTGATTGAGAATGGCTTGCTTCAGACTGACCAAGACTGTTTTCCACTAGTGGTGCAGACACCATTGCCATCGTCAACACTTCAGCAGTGACCAAACTGTTTTCTTCGATAACTTTAGCGTCGATGATAAAATGGTAATATTGGAGTTTTACGGGATCGCAAGAGAAATCCGAACACAGTGCAACTTTGTTAATGGGAATAATTCTACTGGACTGGCCACTATGGCCTCCAAAGAATCATCAGAAGATGCAAGGTTAGCTCAATCTAAATAAATTAACAATGGCCATGCTGGAACTGCTGAAATTAAAGGCAACTAATAAAGAAGCTATCCTTAGGCACATACATGTCATCTGCCGATGGTGGATTGTGATGACATTTATACTCTATGGCTACCTTTGACTGTGTTTGTAAGATCTGATATATTTTCTATATTCTGAATCTGAGTCAGGTGATGTTCATACATAATTAAGGGAATTCTAAGATACCCCAGTTGCTGTGGACGAACTATAACCACTAATTTAATTTCTGTCACTAGCAATTATGATCTGTGATTGCTCTTTTATTTTCAACCAATATAGCCGGTGTTAATGAAGCGGAGTTTAAATTATTTCAGCCACACAAAAGAATAATAATTAGTTAATTACAATCATATATGGGCGATATGCACTTCATTTTGGATAATTACTATCTATTGCAATTGTCATTTTTGTTAAATTAAATAATATTTAAAAATAATTCATGTAAACTATCAAAATACCCGGCCCGTTATATCTTCTTCCTTCTCTAACACTCTGCTTTCTCTCTGGGCCGGTAGCCATGGTGTGATTCAGGCTTATCACGGATACTAATTCTAATGTTTTAAACCTTAATAAGAACTATGATCTTATGACCATTGCTATATATTCTATATAACGTTAAATATTTTTTACATTTAAGTTAATTCTTTCTAAATTAGAAAAACATTTTGCCCATATTTAGATCATCCTAAGGTTCAGCCTATTGGTGCCAAAATGGGCTGAAAATTGGTTCAGCCACTCAATGAAATAACGTTCGATGGGACCAAAAGAGTGGTCTAATCCTTTTCTTTTTTATAGGCTTTACAAATAATATAAATTATCTATGTGACTAATATCAAATAAATCCTATTTGCTACGTAGGCAACTTAAGAAATGCAATAGCTGGAATACACAAGAGCAGGGGAGGTGATGGATTTTAAATATAAAATTACTATAATAATTAATATGAAGTTGAATTGAATCAATTTAATACAATTAAAGCAAAGTATCAACAAAACCACTTTCTCAAGAATACAACGATATCCGATAGAAGCTGCCTATAATAATAAATAGTGGCCCAACTGTTGGACTACTTCCTCTTGACTTTTTAACATGACAATGTACATTTGTATTATTGTTTAATACAGCAATCATAAAATACTGGCTCTATTTGATTCCTTATTGAAGATTAATGAAGAATTGATAAATATTGTAATATGAACCCTACTAGTATCATCATGATCATGTATAAATGGAAAGGCCTCTAGCATTCTTCTTTCTCCTTATATATATTCTATCTATTCATCTTTTACATATAGTTAGAAATTAACTTAGCATTCAACTCTACTCAAACGTTTATAGATGTGCAGTTGTGCAGAGACACACAAGCGACATGAAATTCTATGATGTGAAATAAAAAAAATAAAACAAAAAGTTTTTAGCAGGACAACAGAAAGGATGACGATTTTAAACACAAATATACACCTATTAAAACAATACATGATTATACACGATTTTTTTTAGAAAATTTATTCTGAATGATCATATAAATTAAACCTGTGAAGCTAAGTGGTTGTAGTATTTTAGATATTTTTTAAGAAAATAATAATTTAGAAAATTGAGAGAGAAATAAATTTGGAAGGTTAAAAGATAAATCTTTTTATTTTCAATTTTATAGAAAAATATTGAAAACAAAAACTTTTCATTCTTTTTTATTATAATTAATAAGGAATCAACTCTTAGATTACTCTCTTGTCTTTTCGACAGTACTGTCTCAAATTAGAGACTCACCCAATGTGTAATATCTATAAATCAGATGGTCAAATTAATATAATCTTAAATATATAGACCTCATTACCGTTTGATTATAAATTAATATGGAACCTAGGTGTCTTATTATTGCTGTATAATATCTAGCATCTTATATATATTTGTCTCTTGCATCTTAAGTGGAGTCAGAAACATGTCATTTGGAGTAGCTAGACCTGCAGTCATACCTGCCTAATGTAATAAATTTGGGCAGACAACAGTGAACGACCAGTTTAAAAACAAATATTCAAGCAAAAAAAAAAAAAAAACAAAATGAACTTATATTGAGATCAGGATCTGGGTAAAATAATAATATACCTAGACTTGATTATAAAGTCAAACCAACCATATAAAATACTTATTTTGTGCATACTAATCTTATTTAAACTTTTTCTTTGTCAAATTCAGAAACTTAAATTCACACTGGACACTTGGTTTGATATTTTAGACCTTCGGAGTAAAATATGAGTCACCGACCCAACATGGGATGGTCTAGTGAAAGCTAGCTAGGCCCCAAAATGGTAGACGGATTCTTATCAATGTGTGGGAGATTCGATATCGGAATTGCCTATTTGGAGAGGGGAGAAATCGTAAACAGTTCTAATCTCTAAAGTGGTGAGATACTTTCTTATCATTTTATTTTTCAAAAAAAATTATAGCTTTTCAAAAAAATATATATATGAGCCACAGGGAAAAGTCTCTAGATTTAGGTCCTTGGAATTGACCCAAATTTTTATTGCTGGTAATTAATGTTAGATTTTTATTGGAAGCTGTATTATATTAGAATGTGTTTATTTTTTAGTAGAAAACTAAAAGTCCTTGTTTAATAAAGAGAGAGAAGAGAATATGGGGTGATTGAGTGCTAAGCAAATATAATTGTGGGTTATAAATATTTATAATATTTGTAGTGGGAAATTGTTTGAGTTATGAGAGAAAGAGAATATGAGAAGCTGTGGGGTTCTGTACATCAGGATTGATAGAGATGCAATGGACAGCGATGAAAGAATTGTGAGATAGGGAAATTGAGAGAATTGCAGTTGCCATTAGTAGATATATATCCATGTTGACACTTTAAGTCCTGTATGTTATTGTTTTTCCTAATAAGTTTTTATAAAAAAGTATGTGAAAGGGATCTAGTGTTCCTAACTGAGAAAGTTGGAGGCAATTAATATATATGTAATAAAATGTCATATCAGTATGTGGGGCATAGCATATATATGGTTCTAGATACTCTTCGTACCAAAAGAAGTTTAGTTGTCCAAGTTAGACGTCTGAAGTATGAAGCAAGCATTTTTCTGCCACACGATGTCCTTTCTACTAGGAAAAGGCAGCAACTTGCCTAACAAACAACACCGACAAAATTAAGTAGGTTTCTTTTCGTTGATCTTGAGCCTCATAAATTTTTGCTTCTTCCAGACGTAAAAGTAATGTCCAAATACATTACTTATTCTTATTTTTATATTTTATAAAAAATAAATAATATAGTATAATTAATATTATTTATTTTTATATAATATTTAAAAAAATAATAAAAAATATAATATTTAATTAAAATAATTTATATAATTTTAACAGTAAAAATATATAAAAATCAAATCATATTATTTTATATAATTAAAATTAAATAAAATTATTTTAATTGAATAAATTATTATTTAATATTTTATTTAAATATATATAAATGTAAATAATATTATATATTATATTATTATCTTTTTATATACAGTATTTTAAATAGGATCTTAATTTAAATTAATAAATATATAATTTCAGAAAAAAATGTTTATATACGAATCTTTTACTTATATTTAAGTGTTTTAATTTAATAAATACAAAATTGAAATGATATAATTATATAATAAAAATCCAATGTTAGAATATCTCTTTGGGCGCAAGCTTCTTAATTTGATATTCAACATTGATGTTGTTTGATTCATGAAAGACACTTGCTATGAATGCCCGAGCCACAGTACAAAATGAA
Source organism: Castanospermum australe (assembly GCA_019955255.1). Taxonomy (NCBI): domain Eukaryota; kingdom Viridiplantae; phylum Streptophyta; class Magnoliopsida; order Fabales; family Fabaceae; genus Castanospermum; species Castanospermum australe. Next base: position 1,011,033 of record NSJW01000802.1, read on the forward strand.
GAGTCTTCTTCGAAGTCAGAAATATTCCATAAAGGCTCTACGTTCCTACCAGCCAAGACACTGCAGTATCGATTGATCAGTTTCTGCCTCCTTCCAAGTCTTTATTATTTATACATGGTAGCAAGATTTCGCTTCTTCAAGATATTTTAAAAAGTAAAATATAAATAGATACTTATTAAAAAAAATCAAAATTTATCATTTTCAAATTATATACGCTATTTATAGAGGTATGAAAATATGAGCTTTGGTCCATGAACTAATATATTTTACCCGGTAAATAAGATGAGTTAAGCTATAGTTTTTGACAATCCATTGAATATATATGCAATTTTTTTTTATACTTACAAAATTCTCGAAGTTTCAATTCACGAGAATTTGAGTTGAGGTGAGTTTACCAATGAAACTTACTAAACACTTTACTATAAGCAACTTTTTTTTTTATATTGGGTAAAACAAAAGGAAAAAAAGTCACTAGGAGTTATACTTGAGATTATGCTTTTTAGAAAGCATGTATTGAGAGGTCTGATAAAAGATGTTAGGTTAACATCTATTTTTTATCCTTTATAAATATATATTTTTTAAAATTTTATTTTTTAAAAAATTAATTTTATTGATTTAATATCTTAAATTATAAATTTATTATACTTTTATTTTTATAAAAATTAAATTGTTAAAATTAAAAGGTATAAAAAATAAAATTTATAGGTGACTTAAAATTTAAGAATTTGAAACAATAAAATTAATTTTTAAAGAATAAAATTAATAAGTAATATATTTTTTAAGAATTAAAAATAAATTTTATTTAAGAGACTTTATAACTCATTTTAATGGATAAAAAGGGCATTCACAAGTTAAGTTGAGTTAGGTTTGACTTGATTCAAAACATATATGATATTTTTACTAGACTAATTCTCTTGGCCTTGAACCTGACTCTAAACCCAAACAAATCCAATTATATTCGGGTCTGTGTGTGGCTCATATAGAGTCGGTTGATCTGAAATTTGAATATAATTTATATTTTAACATGTCTAAATCATAAATTAAATCATAAAATTTTAGTCTTTAGATATAAGAAACTTAAAATAATTTTTTAAATATTTAAATTATAATATAATAATATTTACCTGAATCTAAAAAATAAATATAAAATAATATTTAAAAAAAATAAATATTATATAATTTTAAGTAACATAAATAGTGATCCAACCTAATTCGAAAATATACAAAGTCTAATATTTTAGATTTAAATTTAATCTAATTTTTTATTGAAATCAAATCTGACTCGATTAACTCGGATTCGACCGAACCATCAGTTTGGATTGAGTCTTAAGCACCCAAAGACATGTTTATATCTGATTTTAAAAATGGTTAAAGGAAACAACGTTGGAACAAATAAATGGGTAGAGAAAGGAGCAAAAGTGAAAATAAAAGCGTGGAAAAATAAAAAAAGAAATTCAATACACAGCTTGATATAAAAGCTTGGTGCGGACAGGCACAGCTTACCATAAAGTTTAAAGCACACCTTATCTTTTGTTGAATAGCATAGTCCCCCACATAACACCAACACAAAAGCAGAGTTCGTACGCAACGTAAATTCAAGAAAATTTATATTTTAATTAAAAACAAATCTTAATCCCGCCACCCATGTGCTGCTTTAGTAGGAAATCCTATTTATATATTTATAATAATTTATAAAGTCGTAAAAAGTTGAGAGGGGAAATTTTTGTTTAAATTTAATTTATGTCTTTTATAAATTTAATGATTTAAATGTCTTCTATATAATAAGACTTATATTCTTTTCAGAAAAAAATATAAACTAGTGAAAAAATAAACTAAAATAGAAATAAAGCGATATTAATGGATATAAAATTAGAATCAAACAGTTCTAAGTTAGTTGCGCAGCTTGCGCTATTGTACTTTAACACTTTAATTTTTTTTAATATAAAAAGTATTACACATATACTGTTTAATTTTAAAATAAATATAAACAGATTAAAGAGATCTTTTCAGTACTCTTCATCTTTATAAGAGGCCCTAATACTTTTTTTTATGTATTAAAATATAATAGGTTAGTTTATAATTTTTTAATTATTCTTGATTTATTTATTTATTTATTTAATAATATTTATTTTATTGAACATTTTATAACAAAATTTTACATTTTAAAAACTCTTTATAAAAACTTACTAAAAATTAAAAATAAAATGTGAAAAAAAATTATTGAATATTAAAAAAAATATAAATTTATGCTCTCAAAAATTCTGTAAAATTTAAATTTATATAATCTGATTTTAAATAAAATAATACAATATTGAATTCTTCTCTATTTACTTCTTTTTAATAAATTTTTTATTTTTGAGTTATTTTTAAAATTCTTCAAATACTAATTTTTGTTTAAAGAAACAATTGTTTATTTGGATTTTTTAAAATAAAAAGATTTTTGTATGTAAAATTATAAATAATGATAAAAGATTTAAATTTTTTTATTATTATCAAAAAAATTGAACAAAAAATAAATCAATAATTTTATGCTTTATTGTAAGGTACCGGTACCCAATTTATATGGATACCGTAGAAATCTCCATAGATTATACCTATACTAAAATTTCTCTTTTGAAAGCGGCATGACTGAAAATTCGAACGACCAATGGCAATTGCAAACCATTAAGTGCATTAATCCTTGCCATTTGTCTCTCTATAAATAGAGGCTCATTACCTGTCGACTCTGGCAGCAGCAACACGCTCTGAACTCAAATATCAGAGACAGAAAAAATGAGCGCTCTTCGTCTCACAGTGACGGCTCTGTGCTGCCTAGTGGTTGTGCTTGCAGGATTGCCCTCCTCGGATGCGCAGCTAGACCCCTCGTTTTACAGGGATACCTGTCCCAAGGTCCATTCAATTGTGCGTGAAGTGCTTAGGAACGTTTCTAAATCTGATCCTCGCATGCTTGCCAGTTCTCATCAGGCTTCACTTCCATGACTGTTTTGTTCAGGTAGCTATGTTTATATATACTTGGTTGTTGTTCATCACGTACCTTAAGTTTGGAGTGTGATCAACTCTTCTATTTTCTTTTAATTAATTTAAAGATCATATCTCAAAGTAAAAAGTAAAGCAGTTTGGAAGTGTCGAAAATTTCTATTGGGAGCTAATAAGATGTGAAATCAGAGAGAGAGACGTGAAGTCTTATTTTTAGCTCATGTATCTAGTTGCTGGGAGTGAAGAGCACCAAATAAGTTATATTCTATCCATGCTTTGTGACAGGGCTGCGACGGATCAATTTTGTTGAACAACACTGCTACGATTGTGAGCGAGCAACAAGCTGCGCCAAATAACAACTCAATACGGGGTTTGGATGTGGTCAACCAGATCAAGACTGCGGTGGAAAATGCTTGTCCCAACACGGTTTCTTGTGCTGACATTCTTGCTCTTGCAGCTGAAATATCTTCTGTTCTGGTAATGACAAAAATATCCATAGCAATCAGATGTGGAAAAAAATAAATCACATCTCTCAGCTTGTGTAAAGTAAAATAAAGAAAGGAAATTTTCTTCCAAAAAATCAATTTTTTTTAAAAAAAATCTTATGTCTAATATTTTTTTAAAAAACTTCTTCCATTGATATATTTCTACGTCAATTTCATGGTATCCCCTAAAGGTGTGCTCATAGATTAATTTTACTATTTGAGAACAGAGGAAAAAAAAATAGACCTTGAAGAATTAATTAAAACTAATTATCCGCAAGGATATAACCACATTCTTCACAAGAATGTGAATCAAAAAGTCTAATTAAGTTGTCGGCCATCTTTGAAAATTAACTACTACATTCTTCATAGGATGTTAACACAAAGTCTAAGTTGTCAGCTATATGTATAAAACTTTGCTTTTATTTCTAATCGTCTTAAAATGTTGGCAGGCTGGTGGTCGTGGTTGGAAAGTTCCATTGGGAAGAAGGGATAGTTTAACGGCAAACCAAACCCTTGCTAATCTAAATCTTCCAGGTCCCAACTTCACCCTAGATCAACTTAATTCCTCATTTGCTAATCAAGGCCTCAACACTACTGATTTAGTTGCACTCTCAGGTATATATCAAACTTAATTTTGACGTCTCATGAATTCTCTTTAATCAAAATGGATGAGTATATAAGTGCATCATATAATATGCTTCATTAAATTTTCAGGTGGTCATACAATTGGCAGAGCTCAATGCAGATTTTTTTTTCTGACCGATTATACAATTTCAGCGGCCCTGGCAATCCTGATACAACTCTCAACACTACTTACTTACAAACACTGCAAGCAATATGCCCCCAGAATGGACCTGGGACTACCCTCGCCAACTTGGATCCAACCACACCTGATACATTCGATAAGAACTACTACTGCAATCTTCTGATTGGGAATGGCTTGCTTCGGAGTGACCAAGAGCTGTTTTCCACGAGTGGTGCTGATACCATTGCCGTCGTCAACAACTTCTGCAGTGACCAAACTGTTTTCTTTGATAACTTCAAGGCGTCAATGATAAAAATGGGGTAATATTGGAGTGCTTACGGGATCGCAAGGAGAAATCCGAACACAGTGCAATTTTGTTAATGGGAATAGTTCTGCTGGACTGGCAACTCTGGCCTCCAAAGAATCATCAGAAGATGGCATGGTTAGCTCAATCTAAATAAATTATATAACAATGGCTATGATGGAAATGCTGAGATTAAAGGCAGCTAATAAAGAAGCTACCTATAGGCACATATACGTGTACCTGTATGGTGGATGGTGCTAACTTTTGTACTCTACGGCTACCCTTTACTGCGTTTGTAAAATTTGATATATTTCCTGTATTATGAGAATTGTAAGTCATGTGATGTTCATACATAATGAGGGGAATTCTGAGATATAATACAGCAGTAGCTGTGGTCGAACTATAACCACTAATTTAATTTCTGTCACTAGCAATTATGATCTCCGATTGCTCTTTTATTTTCAACCAATATAGCCGGTGTTAATGAAGCTGAAGTCAAAATTATTTCAGCAGCAAAAGAATAGATAATTAGTTAATTACAATCATCTATGGCAATATGCACATTTCATTTCGGGATAACTACTATCTTTTGCAGTACCTTATTTTACCAAGAAAAAAATATCAAAAATACCCGTTATATCTTCTTCCTTCTCTAACACTTTGCATGTCTCTCTGGGTGCCGTTCCAGAGCAGTGGTTGTGATTCGGAAGCTTATCACCGATTTAAATGTTCTAAACCTTAAATATGAACTATGATTCTTATAACCATTGCTATATTTTCTTAGTAGCTTCAACTTTTTTACATTTAGGTTAATTCTCTCTAAATTAGAAAAACATTTTGCGTGCCCATATTTAGACCAAACCTAAGGTTCTGCCTACTGGTGCCAAAATGGCCTGAAAGTATGGTTCAGCCGCTCAGTTTCGATGGACCAAATAGGGGTGGTTTAACTTTTTTTTTATGGGCCTTACTAAAAATATCAAATTAGCCTTGTGAATAATATCAAATTAAATCCTATTTTGCTACGTAAGGCAACTTAAGAAATGCACTAGAATACATAAGGAGGCAGGGAGTGGTGATGTATTTAAATATAAAATTACTATAATAGTTAACATAAAGTTGAATTGAAACAATTAAATTTTAATACAATTAAAGCAAAGTGTTAACAAAACCACTTTCTACAAGAGTACAAGTGATATAAGATAGAAGCTGCCCATATAATAATTAATAATGCCCCAATTATTGGACTACTTTTCTCTCGACTTTATTAACATGACAATGTGCATTTGCACATTATTGTTTAGTACAGCAACCATAAATATACTGACTCCATTTTGATTCCATATTAAAGATTAACGAAGAATTGGTAAATATTGTAATATGAACCCCACGAGTGCCATCATGATGTGTAAATAAAAAAGGCCCCTAGGATTTTTCTTTCTCCTTATACATATTCTATCTATTATATAATCTTTTACATAAATCTAGTCAGAAATTAACTTGGCTTTCAACTCTACCCAAACGTTTAAAAATGTGCAGTAATGCAGAGATAGACAAACCACATGAAATTCTATGATGTGCTATATAAAAATAAAATTTGGCATGACAACAGAATGGAGGACCATTTTAAACACATATATACACCTACTAAAATGTTACACGGTCGTACACGATTTTTTAGACAATTTATTCTGAATTATCATATAAATTAAACATGTGAAGCTAAGTGATTGTAGTATGTTAGGTTTTCTATTTCTAAGAAAATAATAACTTAGAAAATTGAGAGATAAATAAATTTGGATGGTTAAAGAGAAATTTTTGTTATTTTCATTCTTATAGAAAAATATTGTAAACAAAAACTTTTCATTCTTTTTCTTATAATTATTAAGAAATCAACTCTTAGATGGCTCTCTTTCTTGTCTTTTCAACAGTGCTTTCTCAAATTATAGAGTTTCCATCGTGTAATATATCTGCAAATCAAATGGTCAAAAGTATGTTTGGATTGGATTATATCCAATGCAAAAATAAAAAATATAAATTTTAATATAATTATTACCTGCATTTTTTAAAAGGAAAAAAAACTTTTTTATTTCTAATGTGCGTTCTCGTTGAAGAATATCTACGAGCCACAAGATGGCATGGCATATACGGTTCTAGATGCAAGCATTTTTTTTACCATATGATGTCCGCTCTGCTTTCATAAAGGCCAGCAAATTGCCTGAAAGCCGACAAGAGTAGGTTTGATTTCATCCCCGAGGATCTCGAGCCTCAGAATTTTTTGTCTCTTCCAAATGTGAGAGTAATGTCTAAAGTATGTACATTAACTATGTGTCTTGTTTTTTAACAAAAAAAAAAAAACTCTTTTTTTTCTTGTTCAGGATTTAAAATATTAAAATTATCTCTTTCAAAAATATATTTTCACAAGGGGTTTAATTTTTTAATAATACAAAAGTTCCTTCAACTACTATTTGAAGTGTTGGTCATTAATTCAAACAAATATATACTTGTTCCTATACTCAAAATAAAAAAGCTTGTATACGAATCTTTTACTTTTATTTAAGTGTTTTCAAATTAATAAATAAAAAATTATATAAAATATAATTTATATAATAAAAAGAAAATTAAATGTAAGATATTGCTCTCACATTCAAGGGAAATTCTCGGAAGAAAATATCTCTTCGGGCGCAAGCTTCATAATTTGATTATTGAACATCAATGCTCCTTGATACATTTACACGCCAGCTGTATTAATGCCCTTCCCACAGTACAAATGATATGCAGAATCTTTTTCGAAGTCGGAGATATTGCTTAAATTAATGTTCTAGACACTACCAGCCAAGACACTGCAGTTAGTGGTGGATTAATTTCTGCCTCTTTTCAAGTCTTTATTTACATATCAAGATATACATTTTAAAAGTAAAATATAAATTTTCATAAAAAGAGTAAAATATAAATTGATAATTACTAATAAAAAATTACAAAATTTATCATTTTAAAATTACAAAAGGACAAAAAAATAATAGGCAAAAATATATTTGGACCTCTAAAATCTTGTTTAGGTGATGTAAATATCCATTTAAATATAACTTAAATCTTTAGTTGGAGGTGCACCCATTTGATAGTAAGAGTTAAGATAGTTAGACTAGTTTACTTTAATACCTCTAACTTTTTGTATTTTATAAGAATTTCAGCTATTAATCTTTTATCAATGATACTACCTCAGCACTATACTTTTATTGTAAATAACTTTTTTTTTATCTTGGGTAAAAAAAAAAGGAAAAATATCATGAGTCATGTGTGTGGGATTATGTTTTTTAGAAACAAAACATATATAGGTGGGAGGCAGATTTTATAAACCATTCTGGGTAAAAGCCAGCCTGTTTATATCTGGTTTTAAAAATGGTTAAAGGGAGCAACGTGGGAACAGGTAATGGATAAAAAAAGACCAAAAGGAGGTCGACAGCGAAAATGAAAGCGTGGAAAAAAAAACAAACAAGAAGACTACCCACAATGTCCCATTCTACAACTTGACTAAAAGTTTGGTAATCACGGGCACCACCTTTTCTTAAAGATTGAAGCAGACCTGTACCCAAAAAAAAAAAAAAAGAAGCAGACCTTATCTTTAGTCGAATAACATAGTCCCCCACCACATAACACAAAAGTAGAGTTAACAACGTAAATTCAAGAAAATTTATATTGTAAAAACGAGCTCTGATCCCGCCACCCACGTGCTCCTTTAGTACGACACCCCTTTTATATATTTATTAATAATTCATAAGTTCATATAAAGATGAGAGGTGAATTGTTCTTTAAATTTAATTTATATTTTCTTATAAATTTAATAATTTAAATATATTCTATACAATAATATATATTTTTTCATAAAAAATTTATAAATTAGTACCAAAGTAATATTAATTTAGAATAAAAAATTTTAAAAAAATTTAATATCACTTAAATTATTATTTTTTAACTATTTGATATTTTTATATAAAATGTGTATCATACACAAATTGTTTAATTTATAAAAAAATTTAATTTTAATTAATTATACTATTATAGTATAAAAATAATAATTATTTAAAAAATAAATATTTTTAATCAAATTTTTTTAATAATTAATAATATAAAATTAAATGATAATGTAAATTTTTTTATTAATAATAAATTAAAATTAAATTATTTATAAAATAAAATAGTATATAGAAAAATTTCTTTTAGCAGTGGCATGACTGAAAATTTAAATCACCAATGCCATTTGCCATAGCAATTATTAAAGATGAGTTTTGGTGAGCATTTATTCCAGTCAAATAAATTTTTAAATATTTAAATAAATTTTTATTTATTTATTTATTTTATTTATTTTAATGTTTATATTATTTTTTAAATATAATTTTAACTTTTAAATATAATTTTTTCTTCAAAGAGCCGATTAATTTAAAATAATTATTTGTATTTTTTAAATTAAATATAATTATTTTTTAAATATAAACTACTTTATTCTAATTTATTTATTATAAAAATTAAAGTTATACAATCAAATTGATTTAAAATAAAGTTTAGGTACTCTAATCCTAACACACTCAATGGAAACGGACGAGACATTCATTGCCATTTGTCTCTCCATAAATAGAGGGTAGTTGTCTGCCCAGTCTCGCGGCAGCAACACGCTCTGAGCTCAATTATCGGTGAGAGAAAAATGAGCTCTCTTCGTCTCACAGTGGCAGCTCTGTGTGCTGTGCAGTGGTTGTGCTTGGAGCACTACCCTTCTCAGATGCGCAGCTTGATCCCTCGTTTTACAGGGATACCTGTCCCAAGGTGCACTCACTTGTACGTGAAGTCATTAGGAACGTTTCTAAGTCCGATCCACGCATGCTTGCCAGTCTCGTCAGGCTTCACTTCCATGACTGTTTTGTTCAGGTATCTATGCTTATGTACATATATATGCTTGGTTGTTCTTCATCACGTACCTTAAGTTTGCAGCGGTGATCAACTCTTTTTTTTCTTTTCAGTTTAAAGCCGTTCTTTCCTATTTCACTTACTCGAAACTTGCCTTCAATCCAAAGATTGGAATGTTTCTGCAGACTATTTTTGCTATTAGATAATTATAATGCACGAGTTCGTGCAGGAGGGGCAGGAGTTAGTCAAATAAATCTCATTACTCCATTAATTTCCACCTTATCTCACGTCAAACTAAAACTAAAAGCAGTTTGAAGTGTCGCAATTTTCTATTGGGAACTGACTCGTTGTCATATCATTGAGAAATGAAGTCTCACTTTTAGCTCGTGCTGAGAGGGGACACCAAACAATTAATTAAGTTGATTATGGGATCCATGCTTGTGACAGGGCTGTGACGCATCAATTTTGCTGAACGACACTGCTACGATTGTGAGCGAACAAGGAGCCTTCGCAAATAACAACTCAATAAGGGGTTTGGATGTGGTCAACCAGATCAAGACAGCGGTGGAAAAGGCTTGTCCCAACACAGTTTCTTGTGCTGATATTCTTACTCTTGCGGCTGAAATAGCTTCCGTTCTGGTATGCGTCGCATCCTATGTTTAAATAAATTTCTTTTAAAATGTTAAATTTCTTTACTTTTTCGTTTACAATAAATACTAATTAATAAAGAAAAACTTTAAGACAAAAACATTCGTGTTATAAATATAAAGTTATTTATGTATTTTTATATAATATTTTAAAATTTTAAAATAATTAATTTATAATATCATGTCAGAAATTTTATGATCAATTGGTTAACACTTAAGTAAGAATTTGATTTTTATTATTTTTATTTTTATAATTAAAATAAATTTTAATATGTAATAAGATAAGCTTTAGTGTTATCCATGCTTCAAAGGTCAAAGGACTCGTAAGTGAGATAGTATGTTATAAATATAAAATTATTTATATATTTTTATATAATAATAGGTTTTTAGGATGAATAATTAATGACACGCAACAATATGTGTGAAAAAAAAAATACATAACAATATGCTAAAATAGCCTGTTTGTTTTAGTTGTCGGTAAAAGCAACAGACGTTTATCCACAGCCGTGGGCAAGTTTGCGTTTGCATTTGTCAGTAAAACAAACAGAAAAGACAAAAATATTTTCTTTCTCTATATTTTTTCTAGTATATTTTAGAAATTTTGTCAAATTTAAATTTTGACTCACACAAAGAAAGGAAATTTTCTTCTTAAAAATCACCTTCCTTTGATCTTTTGTTTAATCCTTTTTGTTTTTTCAGTCTCTTCCATTAATATATTTTTAGGTCAATTTTATGGTATCACTATCCCCTGCAACTGAGAACTGAGAACAGAGAACAGAGGGAAAAAAAATGATCTTGAAGAATAGTTAAACTAATCATTCGCAAGGATATGACTACGTTCCTCATACGGATGTTAACTCAAAAGTCATATAATTAAGTTGTCAGCCATCATTGAAAATTAACTATTACTTTCTTCATAGGGTGTTAACACAGTCTAAGTTGTCAGCTATATCTCATGTTACAACTATTGGCAGGCTCATGGTCCTGATTGGAAAGTTCCATTGGGAAGAAGGGATAGTTTAACAGCAAACCGAACCCTTGCTAATCAAAATCTTCCAGGTCCCACCTCCACCCTAGCTCAACTTAAATCCTCATTTGCTAGGCAAGGCCTCAACTCTACTGATCTGGTTGCACTCTCAGGTATATGTCAAACTTAATTTGACGTTTCATGAATTCTCTTTAATCTAAATGGATGTGTATGTAAATATATCATATAATATGATCTTCATTTAATTTTCAGGTGCTCATCTCATACATTTGGCAGAGCTCGCTGCAGTTTCATCCTTGACCGATTATACAATTTCAGCAACACTGGCAATCCTGATCCAACTCTCAACACAACTTACTTAAAAACACTGCGTGCAACATGCCCCCGGAATGGACCTGCGACTAACCTCGCCAACTTCGACCCAACCACTCCTGACACATTCGACAAGAACTACTATTCCAATCTTCAGATTCTGAATGGCCTGCTTCAGAGTGACCAAGAGCTCTTTTCCACTAGCGGGGCAGATACCGTAGGCATCGTCAACAGCTTCAGTAGTGACCAAACTGTTTTCTTTGACAACTTCAAGGCGTCAATGATAAAGATGGGTAACATTGGCGTGCTAACGGGGTCGCGAGGAGAAATCCGAAAACATTGTAATTTTGTTAATGGGAATTCTGCTGGACTGGCTACTCTGGCCTCCAAAGAATCATCAGAAGACGGCACGGTTAGCTCAATCTAAATAAATTAACAACACTTTCACCGGAAATGCAGAGATTTCAGGCTACTAATAAAGAAGCTATCTAAGGCACATACGTGTCGTGTGCCTATGACATTTGTACTGTACGGTACTGTGTTTGTATGATCTGATATATTTCGTGTACTTGAGAATTCTGGGTCATGTGATGTTCATAAATAATCAAGGGAATTCTAAGATACCCCAGTTGCTGTGGACGAACTATAACCACTAATTTAATTTCTGTCACTAGCAACTATGATCTCTGATTGCTCCTTTATTTTCAAGCAATATAGCCGGTGCTAATGAAGGTGAGTTTAAATTATTTCAGCCACAAAAGAATAGATAATTAGTTAATTACAATCATATATAGCAATATGCACATTTCATTTTGGGATAATTACTATCTATTGCAATCTTGTCATTTTTGTAATATTTAAAAATAATTCATGTAAATTATCAAAAATACTCCTGTTCTATCTTCTTCCTCCTCTTAACACAGTTTGAATGTCTCTCTGGATGCCTTTCAAAAACCATGGTTGTGATTCAGTCTTCAGAAGCTTATCTCTTATCGCCGATTCTACTAATGTTTTAAACCTTAAATAAGAACTATGTTTCTTATCTTATAAGCATTGCTGCAAATTGCAAGTTAATATACTGTCCTGGTCATGAGCAATGTTACACTCAGTGGATAAATTATAACTTCTGTTATTCATAGTGCATAGATTTTTAGGCAAAATTTAAACTCTTAAGTAAATGATAGTGATAATTGCTTTTTGGTGTTTGATAGAAGATTTCTCGGGTGACAAAAATGGTGGGTACTGCAATTTTTTCCCACACAATTTTAGGAATAGCATTGAATAGCTAAAAGTAACCAAAGTGGTCCTGTAGTGGTAGTTACTAGTTACAGCACAGTTGGAGAACATGCAACAGCAACAAAAATGAGGGATTCAGATCATATGGTGAAACAACAAATGGTGAGAAGTGAAAAATGGCCTCTGCGTGGAAAGACGTCGTGCAAACAGGGGCGAAGCAATGCAGAGTTTTCAAAGGATAAATTTTGATTTTGTTCTCTTCCTAAATGGCCAATTGCAGATTGCTTGCTGGGTACAGATTAATAGTGGAAATGATTGGAGGAGGAAATTTATCATAAGTTTTTTTATATTTAAAAATCTTATTAAAAAAATAACTGAATAAAAACTTTTAAGTAATTATCGATTGATAAATATAATATGAATCATATATGAATTTCATCATGATGTATAAATATATATAAAAAAAAAGACACGAGTTTTATCATGATGTATAAATATAAAAAAGCATAAAAAATAAAACTTATTAACGTCTTGTTTTCTTTCTTTTTTTTATTTTTTTTAAACTGTTCCCCTTCTTAGTGTTCTCTTGGCATTAATAAATATAATATAAATCACATACGAGTTTCACCATGATGTATAAATATATATTAAAAAAAAAAAGAAGTCATGAGTTTCATCATGATATATAAATTTCATCGTGATGTATAAATATATATAAAAAAAAGCCACAAATTTCATCATGATGTACAAATATAAAAAAAAAAGCATAAAAAAATAAAACTTATTAACTTCTCATTTTCTTTTTTTCAATTTTTTTGAATTCACTTTCCTTCTTAGTATCTCCTTCGCATTGATAAATATAATATGAATCATATACGGGATTCATCATGATATATAAATACATATAAAAAAAAGAAGTCAACAGTTTCATCATGATGTATAAATATAAAAAACAAAGGCCTCTAACATTTTTCTTTGTGTGTGTGAATAAACTTTAGTATAAAATCAAGGCAACCGTAGATAGGTTCTGCCTAGGGAAAAATATTGTAAACAAACACTTTTTTTTTTTTCTTCTCTGCTTCATTTTCTATCCAAAAATTCTGAGTCCTAATAAACTTTTACAAATTTTTAAATATAGTTAAAATGAAAAGTATTAGCAAACCACTTCAAATACATGTGGTATCATGTAAGTTAAATATATAAAAATTGATAAGATTTGTGGCATATAATAATTGGTAAATGATATGTGAATATTATTATAAGTTTTTATTGAAACTTATAATTACATAGGTATGTTGCCCTTAAAATAGAAAAACATTCCTCCCTCTTTAACATATATGGTCAGATTGGTGTGGAGATAAAAATAATAGTGAAAATTTTATAAATAAATTTTATATATAATTTTATATACAAAATTTATTGATGAATTTTTTATTTTCATATATGTTTAAAGGAAGAAATTTTTCCAACTCTGATATATATCACTATTTCTCTCTTGTCTTTTCAATAGTATTGTTTCCCATTTCTTTTTCAAAGCGATGTTTGTTCATATAGAATATTTTGACCGATTTTGATTGCATAACAGCGTGTGCCTCTATAAATTAAAGACCAAATACAAGGAGATTGTCCTGCTTCTTATCTTGACTAGTTGAGAAGGTAACCCTTAATTCTTTTAAATGTATTAAACCACGTGAAAAGTATGTCCTTTTTTTATCAGAGGAAGAGAAGGTAATCTTAAGATCGTTCAAAAAAAAAAATTAATTTCATTTGATGCGAAAGTTAGCATTAGACTCTTACCGTAAAAGAAAAAAAATTAGAGAATTTAAATCAAACAGACAAAATATTATAACGTTAAGTGCAATAATCTTAAATATATACACCTCGCCTAGGTGTCTTATTATTGCTGTATAAAAGGTATATAGCATGATTATTTCTCTTTTATTGTCTCTTGCATTTTAAGTGGAGTAAAAAAGAATATATGTTTTGCTGTTTCGACATATGATAATATTTTAAAAGATTAATTTTTTATTTAATGAGTAAGAAGATATTTTAAAAAATTAAAAAACAAAAAGAAACATTCGTTAGATAGTAGAAGATTTGCTGTGAGACAAGCGACATGAAAGCATATGATGCCTTATGTAATACCCACAATCAGCGACCATTCTAGAAACAAATACACACAAATATTCAAGCAAAAAACAATATTATGAACTTATATTGAAATCAGGAGCTGGGTAAATATTAAATATTCCTAAACTTCATTATAAAGTCAAACCAACCCATAGATACATATTTTGTTGAAACTTTCTTTTGTTAAATTCAAAACTTTTTCACACCGCCGCTTAATTGGTTTGATTTTAGACCTACATATGGAGTAAGATACGAGCTCCCGGGCCCTAAAAGTCTATAGATTTAGGTTGAACCCTAAGAATGCTTGAGACAATTAATCTGTATTAAATTTTCATATCAGCCTGTGGGTTATAGCATACATGGTTCTAGATATTCTTCGCACCAAAAGAAGTTTGGTTGTACAAGTTCGATGTATGAAGCAAGCAATTTTACCACATCCATGTCCCTTTCTACATGCAAAAGGTCAGCAACTAGGGTGACAAACAAGACCAGCAAAAGTAAAAGTAATGTCTAAAATATGTGCATTAATTAAAAATGAGTCTTTAATTTGCTTATATTTATGCTTCATTTGTTTTATCAGTATAACCTAAAAACGCAGGAGAAATAAACCTTTTCTTCTTTAAAAAAATGTCGGTTTAGATGTATTGAAAATCGTGCAACGCACGTTTTGCGTTAAAAATTATCTAAAACAAACATGAAAGTAATTTTAACGAGTAAATTTTTATTTTTATTTTTTAAAAATAAAAGTATTATTATTTTAATTTTTTTAAAAAAATTATTAATTTAATTTTTAAATTTAAAAAATATCATCAAAACTATTTTTCATGTACCTACAAAGGTTAAATTGATAAAATTTTAATAATTAAGAGACTAAATTAATAATAATTTTATATAATTAAAGTATTAAATTGATGATATTTTTTAATTATTTAAAAATTAAATTAAAATTAATATTTTTAAAAGATTAAAATAATAATATTTTTAAAATTTAAAAACTAAATTAATAATAAATTTATTAAAAAATTAAAATAATAATATTTATATTTTTTAAAAAATAAAATAAAAATTTACTCTAATTTTAACTTAATAAATATTGCACTCACGTTCAAAATAAATTCTTGGAAGTAAGAATAATATCTCTTCAGCTGCGAGCTTCCTAATTTGACTATTCAAAATTCATGTTCATTGGTCATATACACGCTGGCTGTCGGTGCCCATTTCACAGTACAAATGAAGGGCCTTTTTCGAAGCCAGAGATAATGCTCCAAGGCTCTATATCCCCAATAGACAAGACATTGCAGCTAGTGGTCCGTGGATCAGTTTCTGCCTCCTGCAAGTCTTTAGTATTAATGTATCATAGCAAGATCAGGCTTTTTTGGGATATTTTTGAAAGTTAAATATAACTAGCTAATTGTTAATAAAAATTTCAAAATTTATCGTTTTAAAATTATATAAATTATTATTCTTTTATATATTATGTATAAGAGTGTGCAAATAAGTTTTGATCCATGAATTAGGCTATTTATCCCGGTAAATAAAGTGGAATAAGTTATATTTTTTACATTAATGTAAACTTTGAGTCTCAAACTTGCGGAAATCTCAATTCACGTGAACTAGAATCAGGGCGGGTCATACCGATCGATTCACTTTAACATCTCTAGTTATTTGTATTTTATAAGAATTTCAGCTATTAACATCTTATCAATGATACTAGTATTTACTCAGCACTTTACCTTTACTATAAATAACCTTTCTTTTTTTTAATCTTGAGTAAAATAAAAGAAGAAGAAAAAAGCATGAGTTAAGAATAGGCGTGAGACAGACTCGAACAGTTTAACCCATTCTGGGTAAAAACCAGCCTGTTTATTTCTGGTTTTAAATTGGTTAAAGGAAGCAACATTGGAACAAATAATGGGTACCAAAAGGAAGTCAATACTCAAGATGAATGCGTTGAAAAAAATAAGATAGAAAAGTCTATACTCAATGAGAGTGTCCCACGTTACATAACTTGATATACAAGCTATGTACGCACGGCACAGCTTACTTTTTTTTTTCCACAACAGCACAGCTTACTTTAAAGTTATTTAAAGTAGACCTCATCTTTTGTTCAATAACGTATACCCCCACCACGTCAGAAGAATTCTTCAATAAACTGATTGTAAAAAGTCATGAGATTCTTTTTACAAAAAAATTTATAAATTAACCAATGCAAGAGCAAATATAAAGTTAAAATAAAACAATTTCAAAGAGAATATAATATCACTTTCACCATCACTCTTTAACGATTTAATGTTTCTTCATATAAAATGTATTACGCACAAACTGTTTAATTTATAAACTAAATTGACTAAGTATATACAAAAATACCTCTTTTAACAGTGACATGACTGAAAATTTCCACGGGCACCAACTGCGAAACCCTTAGATGGAGGGACTTGGCATTCATTGCTATTTCCCTATAAATACAGGCTCCTTGTCTGCCCAGTCACGCAACAGCGACACGCTCAGAACTCAAATATCAGAGACAGAAAAATGAGCTGTCTTGGGGTCGCAGTGAGAGCTCTGTGCTGCATTGTGGTTGTGCTTGGAGGCTTACCCTTCTCAGAAGCACAGCTAGATCCCTCGTTTTACAATAATACATGTCCAAATGTGCATTCCATAGTAAGTGATGTGCTTACTAATGTCTCAGCATCAGATCCCCGCATGCTTGCCAGTCTCGTCAGGCTTCACTTCCATGACTGTTTTGTTCAGGTATCTATGCTTTTATATATATACTTGGTTTTCATCACGTACCTTAAGTTTGCAGTGGTGATCAACTCCTATTTTCTTTTCATTTTAAAGCCATTCTTTCCTGTTTCAATTACTCGAGAACACAACCCATTTTGCCATCAATCCAAAGATTGGAATGTTTCCACAAACTTTGTTTGCTGATGGGTTACTTTCCCTTGCTCTCTATACGAGTTAATTAGTGAAATAAATCTCATTACTCCATTAATTTCCACCTTATCTCATGTCAAAGTAAAACTAAAGCACTTTGGAATGTCGAAAATTTATATTTTGAACTGAAAAATTGTTATCAGAGAGAAATGAAGTCTTAATTTTAGCTCATATATATATGCAGTTGCTGCGAGTGGACATCAAACAATTAAGTTGATTATCTGATCCATGCTTCTTATAGGGCTGTGACGGATCAATTTTGTTGAACGACACTGCTACGATAGTGAGCGAACAAGGAGCTGTCCCAAATAACAACTCAATAAGGGGTTTGGATGTGGTCAACCAGATCAAGACAGCGGTGGAAAATGCTTGTCCCAACACAGTTTCTTGTGCTGATATTCTTGCTCTTGCAGCTGAAGTATCTTCTCGTCTGGTATGCGTCCCATCCCATGCTTAAATAAATTTCTTTTAAATGTTGAATTCCATTAGTTTTTCGTTTACAAAAAATACTAATTAATAAAGAAAAACTTTAAGAGTTGATTACACCAAATATTCGTACAATGACTTCGTAAAGAAAAAAATGTGTGAATAAAAAAAACATATTACCTTTTGACCTGCTGGTTTTACTTGTGGGTACATGTGGAAAAAATTTAATTTCCGTTTGTGTTTGTCTCACAAGAATAACAATCAAACAAACAAAAACTATTTTCTTTTTGTATATTTTTTCTTGTATTTTTTACAATTTGTCAACTTTGAATTATAACTCACATAAGAAAGGAAATTTTCATCTCAAAAATCACCTTCCTTTGATCTTATGTTTATTCATATTTTGAAAATTTCTTCCATTGATATATTTAGGTCAATTTTATGGTCTTCCCTAAACCTAAGCTCATAGATTAATTCACTATTTAAGAAGAAAGAGAAAATAAAAATGAGCTTGAAAATTTAGTTAAAACAAATCACTAGCAAAAGGGATGTTAACTCAAAAGTCTAATTAAGTTATCAGCC
The DNA here is from genome assembly GCA_019955255.1 of Castanospermum australe. NCBI lineage: Eukaryota > Viridiplantae > Streptophyta > Magnoliopsida > Fabales > Fabaceae > Castanospermum > Castanospermum australe. The sequence continues at coordinate 1,029,697 of NSJW01000802.1, forward strand.
ATCATTGAAAATTAACTACTACTTTCTTCGTAGGAAATTCACTAATATAAGTCTAAGTTGTCGGCTACATGCATGTTTAAACAGAGTTGCCATTTTATACGAAAGAATTTTTACTAAGTTTTAGAATGACTAGTCAAAACGTGTGGGACAGCACAATTACCCTCATTTGACGTTGAAAAATTATTGGCAGGCTGGTGGTCCTGATTGGGAAGTTCCATTGGGAAGAAGGGATAGTTTAACGGCAAACCAAACCCTTGCTAATCTAAATCTTCCAGGTCCCAACTTCACCCTAGATCAACTTAATTCCTCATTTGCTAATCAAGGCCTCAACACTACTGATTTAGTTGCACTCTCAGGTATATATCAAACTTAATTTGACGTCTCATGAATTCTCTTTAATCAAAATGGATGAGTATATAAGTGCATCATATAATATGCTTCATTAAATTTTCAGGTGGTCATACAATTGGCAGAGCTCAATGCAGATTTTTTTCTGACCGATTATACAATTTCAGCGGCCCTGGCAATCCTGATACAACTCTCAACACTACTTACTTACAAACACTGCAAGCAATATGCCCCCAGAATGGACCTGGGACTACCCTCGCCAACTTGGATCCAACCACACCTGATACATTCGATAAGAACTACTACTGCAATCTTCTGATTGGGAATGGCTTGCTTCGGAGTGACCAAGAGCTGTTTTCCACGAGTGGTGCTGATACCATTGCCGTCGTCAACAACTTCTGCAGTGACCAAACTGTTTTCTTTGATAACTTCAAGGCGTCAATGATAAAAATGGGTAATATTGGAGTGCTTACGGGATCGCAAGGAGAAATCCGAACACAGTGCAATTTTGTTAATGGGAATAGTTCTGCTGGACTGGCAACTCTGGCCTCCAAAGAATCATCAGAAGATGGCATGGTTAGCTCAATCTAAATAAATTATATAACAATGGCTATGATGGAAATGCTGAGGTTAAAGGCAACTAATAAAGAAGCTATCTATAGGCACATACATGTCGTGTGTACCTATATGGTGGATGGTTGATGACATTTGTACTCTGTGGCTACCTTTACTGTGAATTGTAAGACTATATATATTTGCTATATTTCCTATATTATGAGAAGTCTGATTCTTGTGATGATAGTAAATAAGTAAGGATGTATTTGGAATTATAAAAATTAAAATTAAAATTAAAAATTAATTTAATTAAAATTTATAAGGTTTTTAAAAAAATTTAAATTATATTAATTTAAATTTTATAAATTTTTAAATAAAAAATTTAATTTATAAATAAATTTAAATATCAAAATTTATCATTCTAAAAATACTGTAAGAAAACTCTAAGATATAATACCCTAGTAGCAGTGGACGAACTATAGCCATTAATAATTTTTGTCACTGGCAATTGTGATCTCTGATTGCTCTTTATTTTTCAGCCAAATATAGCCAGTGTTAAATGAAGCTGAAATTTAAATTACTATTTTCGGCCACAAAAGAATAGATAATTACAATCATATATGGCAATATGTACATTTCATTTTGGGATAATTGTGAAGCCGAAAAAGTTGGTAACGAATCAATTGGGTTCTACTTACTGTCTGCGATTCCAGCATATATATGTTGAAAATTTTCGCTCTTGTAAACATCAAACAAACTGCTTCAGGCTGAAGGGGTTTCGGAAGGGTTTGGATTTAAGCAATTAATTGACTATGGACGAATAAATTAAAGGCGTCAAAACGGGGAGGATGATGCGCAAGCAATCTTTTAAGCCATGCGTTGACGATAGCATCCATGGGCCAACAGGTCAAGTTGAGGCTCCAATTAACTACAGCCTTTTTAAGGCTAAATAATGCAAATACTCATTTTATTTTATGTTAAAATTTTTTTAATTATAAAAAAAAATTAAAAGCAACAAGAATCCAACTCTTGTTCAATTACAGAGGCTAGATTACTTGGTTATAAAGGTTTTGAAAATATGTGTTAAGCAGTGACGTCAATAGTGACTAAGACTAAAATTTAGTGGGTCACAAAAGATATACAAAATATTAAAAATTACTACACATTTTGGTTAAATTAGTAAGCTTACCCATGCCATGCACATGAAATTTTTTTAAAAAAAATATGAGAATAATAAATACAAAAAACTGAAAAAAATAGAAAAGTAAAAAATTAGAGAAAAGGTATTGTTAAATAGAAATAAGATAGATTATAACATCTACTTTATTTATAATACAATTATTATTTATTAGAGTCAAGTATTATTTTTTCACATGACAAAATCAAACTTTATAAGTCAAATTCAATTAACACTTCTTTTTTTAAATATTGTAATAGATTGGAATTATATAACGTGCTAAAATATAATAACTCCTTATTAATTGTTGAATTAATTATATTTAATTTTTCCACTTTATTCTCAAATAATTGTGTAAAAATTATAAAATAGAAAATAAATATTTCGAAAATCAAAATAGTACAGAAGTAGACAAGCCTAGATATTTTGCATAGCTTTAATCGCTTTAATAACTCCCATCCATTATTGGACTTGATCTCTTGGGACTACGGGTGCATGTATGTCAAGACTACATAATTTTCCTTGGTATAAATGAGCAATATAGTACGCCATTGTAAAAGATAACAAGTCCATTCATGGTTGTTGGCTCAAATTAATTTTAGGATTGAATTGATCTGAGGTAGACATTCACTAATTGCAATGTATCTTCTTTGAGTTGTAGAGCAACATCCCACCTCTAAATTTTTTTTCTTATATATATATATATATATATATATATTCATGTGGTGCATGTACACTAGAAACTTCCACATTAATGTGGTCCATGTCAACGTTCTTCATAGGGATGTTTACTCAAAGTCTAATTAAGTTGTCAGCTATCTATGAAAATTAACTACTTCATAGCATGTTAACACAAAGTCTAAGTTGCAGTTACATATTTAAGACTAAATTGGCTTTTATTTTATCCGTCTTGAAATGTTACATCTGTCGGCAGACTGGTGGTCCTGATTGGCAAGTTCCTTTGGGAAGAAGGGATAGTTTAACGGCAAACCAAACCCTTGCTAATCAAAATCTTCCAGCTCCCACTCTCACCCTAGAACAACTTAAATCCTCATTAGCTAATCAAGGCCTCAACACTACTGATTTAGTTGCACTCTCAGGTATATATCAAACTTAATTTGACGTCTCATGAATTCTCTTTAATCTAAATGGATGAGTATATAAATATATCATATAATATGCTTCATTTAATTTTCAGGTGCTCATACATTTGGTAGAGCTCAATGCAGATTTTTCTCTTCCCGATTATACAATTTCAACAGCACTGGCATTCCTGATCCAACTCTCAACACAACTTACTTACAAACACTGCAAGCAATTTGCCCCCAGAATGGATCTGGGTCTACCCTCACCAACTTGGACCCAACCACTCCTGATACATTCGACAACAACTACTACACCAATCTTCTGATTGAGAATGGCTTGCTTCAGACTGACCAAGAGCTGTTTTCCACTAGTGGTGCAGATACCATTGCCATCGTCAACAACTTCAGCAGTGACCAAACTGTTTTCTTCGATAACTTTAAGGCGTCGATGATAAAAATGGGTAATATTGGAGTTCTTACGGGATCGCAAGGAGAAATCCGAACACAGTGCAACTTTGTTAATGGGAATAATTCTACTGGACTGGCCACTATGGCCTCCAAAGAATCATCAGAAGATGGCAAGGTTAGCTCAATCTAAATAAATTAACAATGGCCATGCTGGAACTGCTGAGATTAAAGGCAACTAATAAAGAAGCTATCCATAGGCACATACATGTCATCTGCCGATGGTGGATTGTGATGACATTTTACTCTATGGCTACCTTTTACTGTGTTTGTAAGATCTGATATGTTTTCTATATTCTGAATCTGAGTCAGGTGATGTTCATACATAATTAAGGGAATTCTAAGATACCCCACTTGCCGTGGACGAACTATAACCACTAATTTAATTTCTGTCACTAGCAATTATGATCTGTGATTGCTCTTTTATTTTCAACCAATATAGCCGGTGTTAATGAAGCGGAGTTTAAATTATTTCAGCCACAAAAGAATAGATAATTTGTTAATTACAATCATATATGGCGATATGCACTTTTCATTTTGGGATAATTACTATCTATTGCAATCTTGTCATTTTTGTTAAAATTAAATAATATTTAAAAATAATTCATGTAAACTATCAAAAATACCCGGCCCGTTATATCTTCTTCCTTCTCTAACACTCTGCTTTTCTCTCTGGGTGCCGTTAGCCATGGTTGTGATTCAGAAGCTTGTCACGGATACTAATTCTAATGTTTTAAACCTTAAATAAGAACTATGATTCTTATGACCATTGCTATATATTCTTATAACGTTAAATATTTTTTACATTTAAGTTAATTCTTTCTAAATTAGAAAATACATTTTGCCCATATTTAGATCAACCCTAAGGTTCAGCCTATTGGTGCCAAAATGGGCTGAAAATATGGTTCAGCCACTCAATGAAATAACGTTCGATGGACCAAATAGAGGTGGTCTAATCCTTTTCTTTTTTTATAGGCTTTACAAATAATATAAATTATCTATGTGACTAATATCAAATTAAATCCTATTTTGCTACGTTAGGCAACTTAAGAAATGCAATAGCTGGAATACACAAGGAGGCAGGGAGTGGTGATGGATTTAAATATAAAATTACTATAATAATTAATATGAAGTTGAATTGAATCAATTTAATACAATTAAAGCAAAGTATCAACAAAACCACTTTCTACAAGAATACAAGCGATATCCGATAGAAGCTGCCTATATAATAATAAATAGTGCCCCAACTGTTGGACTACTTCTCTCTTGACTTTATTAACATGACAATGTACATTTGTATATTATTGTTTAATACAGCAATCATAAATATACTGGCTCTATTTTGATTCCTTATTGAAGATTAATGAAGAATTGATCAATATTGTAATATGAACCCTACTAGTATCATCATGATCATGTATAAATGAAAAGGCCTCTAGCATTCTTCTTTCTCCTTATATATATTCTATCGATTCATCTTTTACATATAGTTAGAAATTAACTTGGCATTCAACTCTACTCAAACGTTTATAGATGTGCATTTGTGCAGAGACACACAAACGACATGAAATTCTATGATGTGAAATATAAAAATAAAATAAAAAAATTTTACCGGGACAACAGAAAGGAGGACCATTTTAAACACAAATATACACCTATTAAAACAACACATGATTATACACGATTTTTTTTAGAAAATTTATCCTGAATTATCATATAAATTAAACCTGTGAAGCTAAGTGGTTGGTATTTTAGATATTTTTTTAAAAATAATAATTTAGAAAATTGAGAGAGAAATAAATTTGAAGGTTAAAGATAAATCTTTTTATTTTCAATTTTATAAAAATATTGTAACAAAACTTTTCATTCTTTTTTATATAATTAATAAGGAATCAACTCTAGATTACTCTCTGTTATTTTCGACAGTACTGTCTCAAATTAGAGACTCCCCCAATGTGTAATATCTATAAATCAAATGGTCAAATTAATATAATCTTAAATATATAGACCTAATTACCGTTTGATTATAAATTAATATGGAACCCAGGTGTCTTATTATTGCTGTATAATATCTAGCATCTTATATATATTTGTCTCGTGCATCTTAAGTGGAGTCAGAAACATGTCATTTGGAGTAGTTAGACCAGCAGTCATACCTGCCTTATGTAATAAATTTGGGCAGACAACAGTGAACGACCAGTTTAAAAACAAATATTCAAGCAAAAAAAAAAACAATATGAACTTATATTGAGATCAGGATCTGGGTAAATATACCTAGACTTGATTATAAAGTCAAACCAACCATATATAAATACTTATTTTGTGCATACTAATCTTATTTAAACTTTTTCTTTGTCAAATTCAGAAACTTAAATTCACACTGGACACTTGGTTTGATATTTTGGACCTTCGGAGTAAAATATGAGCCACCGGGAATAAAGGGAGAGAGGAGAATATGGGGTGATTGAGTGCTAAGCAAATAATTGTGGGTTATAAATATTTATAATATTTGTAGTAGGAAATTGTTTGAGTTATGAGAAAGAGAATATGAGAAGCTGTGGAGTTCTATACATAAGGATTGATAGAGATGCAATGGACAGCGATGAAAGAATTGTGAAATAGAGGAAATTGAGAGAATTGCTGTTGCCATTAGTGGATATATATCCATGTTGACACGTTAAGTCCTGTATGTTATTGTTTTTCCTAATAAGTTTTTATAAAAAGCTTGTGAAAGTGATCTAGTTTTCCTAACTGGGAAAGTTTGAGACAATTAATATATATGTAATAAAATGTCATATCAGTTTGTGGGGCATAGCATATATATGGTTCTGGATATTCTTCGTACCAAAAGAAGTTTAGTTGTCCAAGTTAGATGCATGAAATATGAAGCAAGCATTTCTCTACCACATGATGTCCTTTCTACTAGCAGAAGGCCAGCAACTTGGCTAACAAACAAGCCCGACAAAATTAAGTAGGTTTCTTTTCATCCTCGTTGATCTTGATCCTCATAAATTTTTGCTTCTTCCAGACGTAAAAGTAATGTCTAAATACATTCCTTATTCTTATTTTTATACTTTGTAAAAAATAAATAATATAATATAATTAATATTATTTATTTTTATATAATTTAAATAAAAATAATAAAAAATATAATATTTAATCAAAATAATTTTATATAATTTTATAATAAAAATATATAAAGATTAAATTATATTTTTATATAATTAAAATTAAATAAAATATTTTAACTGAATAAATTATTATTTAATATCTTATTTATATATATAAATGTAAATAATATTAATTATATATATTATTATTTTTATATACAGTATGTTAATAGAACCTTAATTAAATTAAATAAATAATATAATTCCAGAAAAAATGTTTGTATACGAACTTTTACTTATATTTAAGTGTTTTAATTTAATAAATACAAAATTGAAATGATATAATTATATAATAAAAATCCAATGTAAGAATATCTCTTTGGGCGCAAGCTTCTTAATTTGACTATTCAACATTGATGTTGTTTGATTCATAAAAGATACTTGCTATGAATGACCGAGCCACAGTACAAAATGAAGAGTCTTCTTCGAAGTCAGAAATATTCCTTAAAGGCTCTACGTTCCTACCAGCCAAGACATTGCAGAATCGATGGATCAGTTTCTGCCTCCTTCCAAGTCTTTATTATTTATACATCGTAGCGAGATTTGGCATCTTCAAGATATTTGAAAAAGTAAAATATAAATAGCTACTTATTAAAAAAAATTCAAAATTTATCTTTTTTCAATTATATACGCTATTTATAGAGGTATGGAAATATGAGCTTTGGTCCATGAACTAATATATTTTACCCGTTAAATAAGATGAGTTAAGCTATAGTTTTGACAATCCATTCAATATATATGTAATTTTTTTTTCTTACTTACAAAATTCTCGAAAGTTTCAATTCACGAGAATTTGAGTTGAGGTGAGTTTACCAATGATACTTACTAAAGACTCTACTATAAGCAACTTTTTTTTTATATTGGGTAAAACAAAAGGAAAAAAAGTCACGACGACTTGTACGTGAGATTATGCTTTTTTTTTTAGAAAGCATGTATAGATAGGCGTGAAAAAAGATGTTAGGTTAACATCTATTTTGTATCCTTTATAAATATATATATTTTAAAATTTTATGTTTTAAAAATCAATTTTATTAATTAAATTTCTTAAATTATAAACTCACTATAATTTTATCCTTATAAAAATTAAATTAATAAAATTAAAAGATATAAAAAAATAAAATTTATAAGTGACTTAAAATTTAAAAAATTAAAATAATAAAATTAATTTCTAAAATATAAAATTGATAAGTAATATATCTTTTAAGAATTAAAAATAAATTTTACTCAAGAGATTTTATAACTTATTCTAATGGATAAAAAGATATTTATGGGTTCGGTTAAGTTGAGCTTGACTTAATTTAAATTAGACCTAATATTTTGACAGTGCTAATTTTCTTGGCCTTGAACCCGACTCTAAACCCAAACAAACTCCATCATACTTAGGTCTGTATGTAGCTTGTACAGAACTAGTTAATTTGAAATTTGAATGTAATTTATATTTTAACATGTATAATTAATAAATTAAATCATAAAACTTTAATCATTAGACGTAAAAAACTTAAAATAATTTTTTTTAATATATAAATTATAATATGATAATATTTATGTGAATCTAAATAATAAATATGAGATAATATTTTAAAAAATAAATATTGTATAACTTCAAGTTAAATTGAGTTAACATAAATGGTGGTTCGAACCTAATTTGTATACAAAGTCTAATATTATAAAAAATTAAATCTTACATGATTCGATTAACTCAGGTTCGACCGAACCATCATATTGGATTGAGTCTTAAACACCCAAAGACATGTTTATTTCTGGTTTTAAAAATGGTTAAAGGAAACAACGTCGGAACAAATAATGGGTAGAGAAAGGAGCAAAAGGAAGTCAATAATGAAAATGAAAGCATGGAAAAATGAAAAAAGGAAATTCAATACACAACTTGATATAAAAGCTTGGTGCGTACAGGCTCGGCGTGCCGTAAATTTTAAAAGCAGACCTTATCTTTTGTTGAATAGCATAGTCCCGCACATAACACAAACACAAAAGCAGAGTTAGTACGTAACGTAAATTCCAAGAAATTATATTTTAATTAAAAACAATTCTTAATCCCGCCGCCCATGCGTTGCTTCAGTAGGAAACCCTATTTATATATTTATAATAATTTATAAAGTCATAAAAAGCTGAGAGGGGAAATTTTGTTTAAATTTAATTTATGTCTTTTATAAATTTAATAATTTAAATGTCCTTCTATTAATAAGATTTATATTCCTTTTCAGAAAAAAAATGTATAACTAGTGAAAAAATAAACACTAAAATAGAAATAAAGCGATATTAATGGATATAAAATCAGAATCAAACAGTTATAAGTTAGTTGCGCAGCTTGCGCTCTTGCTCTTTAACACTCTAATGTTTTTTTTAATATAAAAAGTATTGCACATAAACTGTTTAATTTTAAAATAAATATAAACAGATTGAAGAGATTTTTTCCGTACTCTTCCTCTTTATTTTGTGTTAAAATATAATAGGTTAGTTTATAATTTTTTTAATTATTATTGATTTCTTTATTTATTTAATAAATCATATTTGTTTTATTAAACATTTTATTATAAAATTTTAAATTTCAAAAAAAATTTTATAAAAAAATTACGAAAAATTAGAAAAAAAATGTTAGAAAAAGTTATCAAATGGTAGAAAGAAAAATTGTGAATTTATACTCTCAAAAACTCTGTCAAGCTCAAATTTATATTCTTCTTAATGAGATTTTAATTTTTGAGTTATTTTTAAGGTTTTTTTAATACTATTTTTTGTTCAAAGAGATAATTCTTTATTTAGATTTATTTTAAATAAAAAAAATTTTGTGTATAAAATTATAAATAATGATAAAAAATTTAATTTTTTTATTATTATCAAAAAATTAAACAAAAAATAAATCAATAATTTTATGCTTTATTGTAAGGTACCGGTACCCAATTTATATGGATACCGGAGAAATCTCCAGAAACTGTCCGTTTGGTTTAGATATCTTTCAACGCGAACGCGCGTTTCACAAAAGGAAGAAAAAGCCTCGTTCCTGCCATGTGAAGGCTGAAAGTCAAGTAACGTTAAGAATAAGCCGAAACGAAGAGGCACGGTACTAAAATTTCTCTTCTGAAAGCGGCATGACTGAAAATTCGAACCACCAAAGGCAATTGCAAACCGTTAAGTGCATTAATCCTTGCCATTTGTCTCTCTATAAATAGAGGCTCATTACCTGCCGACTCTGGCAGCAGCAACACGCTCTGAACTCAAATATCAGAGACAGAAAAAATGAGCTCTCTTCGTCTCATAGTGACGGCTGTGTGCTGCCTAGTGGTTGTGCTTGCAGGATTACCCCCTCCTCAGATGCGCAGCTAGATCCCTCGTTTTACAATAATACATGTCCAAATGTGCATTCCATAGTAAGTGATGTGCTTACTAATGTCTCAGCATCGGATCCCCGCATGCTTGCCAGTCTCGTCAGGCTTCACTTCCATGACTGTTTTGTTCAGGTAGCTATGTTTATATATACTGGTTGTTGTTCATCACGTACCTTAAGTTTGGAGTGTGATCAACTCTTCTATTTCTTTTAATTAATTTAAAGATCATATCTCAAAGTAAAAAGTAAAGCAGTTTGGAGTGTCGAAAATTTCTATTGGGAGCTAATAAGATGTGAAATCAGAGAGACGTGAAGTCTTATTTTTTAGCTCATGGTATCTAGTTGCTGAGAGTGAAGAGCACCAAATAAGTTATATTCTATCCATGCTTTGTGACAGGGCTGCGACGGATCAATTTTGTTGAACAACACTGCTACGATTGTGAGCGAGCAACAAGCTGCGCCAAATAACAACTCAATACGGGGTTTGGATGTGGTCAACCAGATCAAGACTGCGGTGGAAAATGCTTGTCCCAACACGGTTTCTTGTGCTGACATTCTTGCTCTTGCAGCTGAAATATCTTCTGTTCTGGTAATGACAAAAATATCCATAGCAATCAGATGTGGAAAAAAATAAATCACATCTCTCAGCTTGTGTAAAGTAAAATAAAGAAAGGAAAATCCTTCCTAAAAATCACTTTTTAAAAAAAAATAATCTATGTCTAATATTTTTTTTTAAAAAACTTCTTCCATTGATATATTTCTACGTCAATTTCATGGTATCCCCTAAAGGTGTGCTCATAGATTAATTCACTATTGGCAGGCTCGTGGTCCTGTTTGGGAAGTTCCATTGGGAAGAAGGGATAGTTTAACAGCAAACCGAACCCTTGCTATTGAAAATCTTCCACGTCCCACCTTCACCCTAGATGAACTTAAATCCTCATTTGCTAAGCAAGGCCTCAACTCTACTGATTTAGTTGCACTCTCAGGTATATATCAAACTTAATTTGACGTCTCATTGAATTCTCTTTAATCTAAATGGATGAGTATATAAATATATCATATAATATGCTTCATTTAATTTTCAGGTGCTCATACATTTTGGTAGAGCTCAATGCATTTCTTTCTCTCACCGATTATACTTCAGCAACTCTGGCAATCCTGATCCAACTCTCAACACTTACTCTTACCACACTGCAAGCAATTTGTCCCCAGAATGGTTCTGGGTCTACTACCCTCACCAACTTGGACCCAACCACTCCTGATACATTCGACAACAACTACTACACCAATCTTCTGATTGAAATGGCTTGCTTCAGACTGACCAAGAGCTGTTTAACACTAGTGGTGCAGATACCATTGCCATCGTCACAACTTCAGCAGTGACCAAACTGTTTTCTTCGATAACTTTAAGCGTCGATGATAAAAATGGTAATATTGGAGTTCTTACGGGATCGCAAGGAGAAATCCGAACACAGTGCAACTTTTTAATGGAATAATTCTACTGGACTGGCCACTATGGCCTCCAAAGAATCATCAGAAGATAGCAAGGTTAGCTCAATCTGAATAAATTATATAACAATGGCTATGATGGAAATACTGAGATTAAAGGCAACTAATAAAGAAGCGATCTATAGGCACATACATGTCATGTGTACCTATATGGTGGATGGTTGATGACATTTGTCCTCTGTGGCTACCTTTACTGTGATGTAAGACTATATATATTTGATATTTCCCAATATATGAGAATCTGATTCTTGTGAGACTGTAAAAACTAAGAATGCGTTTAATTAAAAATTAATTTAAATTTAAAAATTGACTTATAAATTTATAAAATTTTAAATTTTTAAATCATATTATTTATATTTTATAATTTTTTAAAAAAATTTAATTTATAAATAAAATTAAATATCAAAATTTATCATTCTAAACACACTGTAAGAAAACTCTAAGATATAATGCCCTAGTAGCAGTGGACGAACTATAGCCATGAACAATTTTTGTCACTAGCAATTATGATCTCTGATTGCTCTTTATTTTTCAGCCAAATATAGCCATGTAATGAAGCTGAATTTAAATTACTATTTTCGGCCACAAAAGCATAGGTAATTACAATCATATGTGGCAATATATACATTTCATTTTGGTATAATTGTGAAGCCGAAAAAGTTGGTAAAGAATTAATTGGGTTCTACTTACAGTCTGCGATTCCAGCATATATATGTTGAAAATTTTCCCTCTTGTAAACATGAAACAAACTGCTTCAGGCTGAAGGGGTTTCGGAAGGGATTGGATTTAAGCAATTAATTGACTATGGACGAAGAAATTAAAGGTGCCAAAACGGGGGGGATGATGTGCAAACAATCGTTTAAGCCATGCGTTGACGATAGCATCCATGGGCCAACCGTTCAAGTTGAGGCTCCAATTAACTACGGCCTTTTAAGCCTAAATAATGCACATACTTATTTTATTTTATGTTAAATTTTTTTTTTAATTATAAATTTTTTTTTAAAAGCAACAAGAATCCAACTCTTGTTCAATTACAGAGGCTAGATACTTGGTTATAAAGGTTTTGAAAATATGTGTTAAGCAGTGACGTACAATAGTGAAACTAAGACTAAAATTTAGTGGGTCACAAATGATATATAAAATATTAAAAATTACTACACATTTTGGTTAAATTAGTAAGCTTAACCATGCCATGCACATCTTTTTAAAAAAATATGAGAATAATAAATATAAAAAACTGAAAAAAAATAGAAAAGTAAAAAAAATTAGAGGAAAGGTATTGTTAAATAGAAATAAGAAATAAAATAACAGAAAAAACAAGATTTTTAGAAGATCAATTAAAAGGTATGCCTCATACACATTTTCCTTTTGAGAATTTAAAATTATGCCCAAGACAGTAAATATATTATAACATCTATTTTATTTATAATATAATTATTATTTATTAGAGTCAGATGTTAATTTTTTTCACATGACAAAATCAAACTTTATATGTCAAATTCAATTAACACTTCTTTTTTAAATATTGTAATAGATTAGAATTATATAACGTGTCTAAAAATATAATAACTCCTTATTAATTGTGAATTAATTATATTTAATTTTTCCACTTTATTCTCAATAATTGTGTAAAAATTATAAAATAGAAAATAAATATTTCGAAATCAAAATAGTACAGAAGTAGACAAGCCTAGATATTTTGCATAGCTTTTAATCGCTTTAATAACTCCCATCCATAATTGGACTTGATCTCTTGGGACTACTGGTGCATGTATGTCAAGACTACATAATTTTCCCTGGTATAAATGAGCAATATAGTACGCCATTGCAAAAGATAACAAGTCCACTCATGGTTGTTGGCTCAAATTAATTTTAGGACTGAATTGATCTGAGGTAGACATTCACTAATTGCAATGTCTCTTCTTTGAGTTGTAGAGCAACATCCCACCTCTAAATTTTTTTTTTAATATATATATATATATATATATTCATGTGGTGCATGTACACTAGAAACTTCTACATTATGTGTCCATGTCAAGACTACATAATTTTCCTTGGTATAAATGAGCATATAGTACGCATTGTAAAAGAAACAATTCCACTCATGGTTGTTGACTCAAATTAATTTTAGGATGAATTGATTCTGAGGTAGACATTCACTAATTGCAATGTAATTTCTTTGAGTTGTAGAGCAACATCCCACCTCTAATTTTTTTTTCTTATATATATTCATGTGGTGCATGTACACTAGAAACTTCTACATTAATGTGTCCGATCTATCATATCAACACACTACTAAAACATAGAAACTTATAACTGAGCAATATATATCAGCAAACATAGGCCCAAAGGTTCTTACGCTGGTATAATATAAAAATAATCTTCTAACTTGAAATATGGGTTCAATCTATTATTGTTCTATATTTGAAGAGGGACTTCGGACCCAGTGGGCTGTATTAGAAAATTGTTGTGTTTGAAGGACAATCCCTCTTGTATCAATTGAACAAACCAGACAGCAAGAAGTTGAACAAGTCTCACGTGTCTCCTTTATTCCCAATCACATAAATGTTGTAGAACAAAATCTTCCCAATATTTTGCGCTACTAAGTAGTGAATTCTGTTCCAAGCCACACAAACCAAGGTCCTCGTTAGAATATTCATCATTCTGATTCTCTTCCCAACTAACTTCATCCTCACTCATGTATCCAGTATTTTACAGTTATAGAAATTGGCATTCTACAACATAAAAAGGCATACGAAAAGGGATCAGAAAACTACAACCTAAATGCAGAAGCTAATTATATTTATTAGGACCATATTTTTGTTATAACTCACATAAGAAAGGAAATTTTCTTCCTAAAAATCACCCTTTTTTTTTTCTCATGTTTAATATTTTTTTAAAATTTTCTTCCATTGATATATATTTTTTCAGGTCAATTTGATGGTATCCCCTAAACCTATGCTCATAATTTAACTCACGATTTGAGAACAGAGAAACAAAAAAGAGCCTAAAGAATTAGTTAAAATTGATCATTCCCACGGATATAACTACATTCTTCGTAGCGATGTTCTCTCAAATTAAAGTTTAATTAAGTTGTCAGCCATCATTGGAAATTAACTACTACGTTCTTCTTCATAGGAAGTTAACTGAGTCTAGGTTGTCAGTTATATGTTTAAACAGAGTAGCTATTTTCTACGAAAGAATTTTTACCTAGTTGGTCAAAACGCGGGACAGCACAGTAACCTTCATTTCACCTTTTCATTGCATTCAGAAAAATTTATTAAAAAAAAAAAACCATGAATAGATACTTGATAGATTGGTGAAGCATTTCGTATGATTTATCATATTTGTCATATTTAAAACTTTGTTTTTATTTTTATCAGTAATATTACAACCATTGGCAGGCTGGTGGTCCTGATTGGAAAGTTCCATGGGGAAGAAGGGATAGTTTAACAGCAAATCTAACCCTTGCTAATCAAAATCTTCCAGGTCCCACCTTCACCCTAGCTCAACTTAAAGCCTCATTTGCTGCTCAAGGCCTCAACTCTACTGATCTAGTTGCACTCTCAGGCACATATCAAACTTTGACGTTTCATCAGGAATTCTCTTTAATCAAAATGGCAGCACACCATGGATGAGTATGTATATCATATACTATGCTTCATTTAATTTTCAGATGCTCACACAATTGGCAGAGCTCAATGCAGATTTTTCAATGATCGATTATACAATTTCAGTGGCGCTGGCAATCCTGATCCATCTCTCAACACAACTTACTTACAAACACTGCAAGCATTATGCCCCCAGAGTGGAGCTGGGTCTACCCTCGCCAAGTTGGACCCAACCACTCCTGATACATTCCACAACAAGTACCACTCCAGTCTTCTGATTGAGAATGGCTTGCTTCAGAGTGACTTGGAGCTGTTTTCCACGAGTGGTGCAGATACCATTGTCATCGTCAACAGCTTCAGCAGTGACCAAACTGTTTTCTTTGATAACTTCAAAGGCGTCAATGATAAAAATGGGTAATATTGGAGTGCTTACGGGATCGCAAGGAGAAATCCGAACACAGTGCAATTTTGTTAATGGGAATAATTCTGCTGGACTGGATACTCTGGCCTCCAAAGAATCATCAGAAGACGGCATGGTCAGCTCATTCTAAATAAATTAGCAGCACTACACTGGAAATGCAGACATTGAAGGCTGCTAATAAAGAAGCTATCTACAGGCACATACTTATGTACCTGTTTGCTGGATCGTGATGAATTATATTTAATTTTTTCACTTTATTCTTAATAAGTGTGTAAAAATTCATAAAATAGAAAATAAATATTTTGAAAGCGAAATAGAGTACAAAAGTAGACAAACCTAGATATTTTTCATAGGTTTTAATCGCCTTAACTCCTTTCCATAGTTGGCCTCACCTCTTTGGACCACTGGTACATGTCTTATATCAACAATACTACATAATTTTCCTTGGTATAAATGAGCAAGATAACATTGACTTTATAAGAAAGAAATGTTATTATCTTTAAATCTTGTTGATGCCAATTAACCAAACCAAAACACCCTTTGTCATCACCACTTGGGATTTTGAGATCATCTTCCCTAGTTAGAGCATCTTTTATTATGTCAAGCCCCCCATTCAGCTAAGATATTTTGTGTGGTATATTCTTTACTTCCAGTATATCGTGGTGCATGTACACTAGAAACTTTTACATGAATGTGTCCGATCTATTACATCAACACAGTCCTAAAACATAGAAACTTATAACTGGGCAATATCAGCAAACATAAGACGAAAGGTTCTTACAGTGAGATAATACAAAAATAATCTTCTAACTTGAAATATGGGGGATCAATCTATTGTTGTTCTATATTTGAAGAGGGACTTCCGATCCAGTGGGCTGAATTAGAATATTGTTGTGTTTGAAGGACAATCCCTATTTTATGCATTGTACAAACTAGAGAGCAAGAAGTTGAACAAGTGTCATGTGTCTCCTTTATTCCCAATCACATAAATGTTGTAGAACAAAATCTTCCCAATAATTTGCACTACTAAGTAGTGAATTCTGTTCCAAGCCACACAAACCAAGGTCCTCATCAGATTCATCGTTCTGATTCTCTTCCTAGCTAACTTCATCCTCACTCATGTATCCAGCATTTTAGTGCCGTAGAATTTGGCATTTTACAACATAAAAAGGCATATGAAAAGGGATCAGAAAACTAACAACCTAAATGCAAAAACTAATTATATAAATTAGGAGCATATTTTTGTTCTGGCACTGAATATAATATGTTGATACTTCTACCACAATTCAGAAAGAAATAAACCTGAAGAAAAATCTACTAGGAGAAAATCTGATAATGGACATGCACACATCTAGTAAATCCCAAGAATACATGAATTGAAAACGAAGACATCATATTTCAATTTTGCTGTTCCTCACGATGTTATGTACATACAAAAAAATGAGGCCTAAAGAAAAATCACTGCCCTAGTGCTCTGCAACATTATGCCACAAAACAGTTTGAAGTCTCACCCGGAACTTTAATCACAAGTTCATTAATAGGGAAGTCTTAAAAATGTCACGAATTCATCAAAGCACAGCAGACATAACATGACTGATTTGAGCAGAAATGCGCAGACTCGTTAGTATGCAACCACATTCTGTAGCCTCAACCAAAATAGTGAAAATACAGCCCCTGTTTTCATTGACGAAGTATAACAGCCATGTTTTCATTACTCTCGTGGGATCTTAGGCTATGTAATGCAATTGTTGATTTTGCATCAGATTATATGAACCGTGCTATTCACAAAATATAAACCCCCTAATATTTACGTGAACAAACACTTTCCAAGAGTAAACCCCCTAACACTCAACATATTTCTTGAATCATAAGACAAACCTAGCCTCAATCCAGGTATGAAACAAGCCATTGGGCTGAATGAGGGATTTGGGCCTGATGGGCCTGCTCGCGGTATAATTATTGACGTAATTAAAATGTAAAACTCGTTTCAGAAGTAACTCCATTTCATCACAATTCAATAACGCATGTAATGTTACTGCAACAATAGCTCCTCGCCATTCAAATATTGAATTTTACGCCCACCAAACGCAGTTAGAGGAAAATTAATAGTTACCAAACTACAATAAAAGACTTGATTTTTGTCTGATAAATTTGCCACAAATTGAGCAAATTTAGCCAGAAATTATGTATTTCCTACGGCTTATTGACAAATTCAAATTCATGTAACAAGAGTTTTAATTTTTTGAAAAATATAGATACAAAATTTTGAACCTATGACTTCCTTTAAACTATCAAAACTTCTCACCATTAACTTTTTTCTATGACTTGTAACAAAAAGCTTTACAAGCATGTAATATTTATGACTATTCATTCCAAAGAACTTGTCCTCACATATGTCTACGCATCTTCTTGAAATTAAGGCAGTTTCAACTGCTTTATTCATTTGCAAATTGCTATCATTTTATTCTTACTGATAAAGCAAAGTTAACTTTAATTTGGTTTCATTACTTTTCCATTGGCCAATCCAACAAGTTTCAAATCCGTATTCTTTCAAATCCATCATTGCTTTAACATTGGCTTTCATTATACTCTTGATGTCGATGAAAGTATCAAAGACATTATCGAACACATTCTTTCTTATACGCAAGACATCTTGGTTATGCCAAATCAAATATTAACTAGATAAATTGCACAGATATTACACATATGTTGGCCAAACTTATTAGGTGCTTAATTTGACTTTTGAAAGAATAAATGGGATAAATATGGAAAATATAGTGGCCTTGATCCTAACGTTTACTTTGAAAAAATTTATGAACATAACATCAAAATTTATAAATGAACTTCATAATAAAAGTATAATTCTAATCATTTATTTATTGATAACTGTTTCTTAATAATTATTATTATTATAATGTGATTGGATTTCTGTTTTTTTTTTTTTTGTAGGATTAAGTCCAAAGAAGGAAGATAAATGTCTAGACAATCATACTTTCTTAAAATCATAAACACTCATCACTACTGACTAGAAAACCACATACATGTTACATATCCATGCAATTTTTTGACCATTATCTAATATGGTAAGGTTAACTATCTCACCACCGTAAGTAAAAATAGAAAAAGAGCAAGCTACCTGGAGTTAAACAGAAGTCAATGTGCACAAGGCATTTATATAGTTAGCACTAACAACATCAGGAGAACATTATATTACTGGTATTACATTGTTGTGCAGCACCAACATTTTGGATCGCACCATATTTTGATTGGCTTGCTCCAATGACTACCTGTTTAAGAATATGTTTTCCTTGGGAATGCATCAAAGCATGGACAACACTCATGGTCCCATCTTTTGTCACTGATAGTTGTTGTTCATAGACCTAAAGATTAGTGAGAGGTGTAGCACTATAGCTATTTCCAGGCCGCTTAAGGCTTAATTCCCCAAATTGTTAAAGAAATTAAGAACACTTGCAGGAAGCATTCTATGGGAAGAGACTGTGGTGCAAAGCATCTACATTGAAAACTCAGAACCACTTTCTCAATGTTGCCATGTATGTAAATATTGTCTACCAGAAAGATAACATTGAACTTGTGCTTTCTTCAAATCTTTTTTGAGTCTCGAGCTCTTGTTTTCTTCCCTTTGCTGAAGAATTCCAACATAAAAAATCTGTTTGGAACTAGAAAAACGCTTATTCGAAACAAAGATTGAAACATTTCAATCCTTTAATGAATTGCATCGAAATTGAGAAGTGGGATTAAGATATCCTCCCCGTCAGTCGCCTCACAATCATTAGTTATGATCCATCATATGCTTGGCAGGTCGACACCTTTTTGTCCCAATATGATTAACCTCCATGGTTCTCAAAAGTGCTCCTGGGTCATCCACAAAATCCATCTACGAATTAGAGGGGAAAAAAAATTTATTAACCATTTCATTATCCCTTTGTTTCAACTTAATCAAAAGTTATGCCAATTGATGCAGTTCCTAAATCCGGTATAATACACCAAAAAATATAAGTATCATTTCCCCATCCCCATTTCTCAAACAGCAATCATAGGCTAAGAAAATATGCAATAGCCACAAATTAAAAAAAATAAAAAGGGAAAATGATGTTTAAGTTACCAACTGCAGCCAGATATAAAGATAGCGTATGTTCTTTCTATAAAGCCGATCAAGCTCGAAGGTGTTGGCGCTTTTCTGCAAGAACCTAGGTAGCTTTTTCTTGAGGTGTCAAGAGGCAGAGTATCCTTCATCTTTAGGATCCCTCTAAAGACACAAAGGTTGCAAATAACCAAGTGTGCAAGCATGAAATCGAGGAAAAAAGAGAGAGAGAGAGATAGAGAGAGAGAGAGAGAAGTAAGGCGTACCGGAGCCAAGGAAGATGGTCTTTCCCATTGAAGGTTTTGATGTCTGAGATTAAGGAAGATAAGAGCTCATCATTGGCCATTTTAGAATAGGATCTGCAGTGGCGGTGGTCGTCATTGTGATGGTGTCAACAATGGACTTGATTTGAACTTTGAGTTATCTGCAGTTAGGCATTGCTCAAGAGAGAGATGCCATAGTTGAGAATTTGTAAAGGGAAGATTGTGTTCTCATAGAGGTTGCAAGGCAAGTAGGTTGAAAAGGCTATCACATCTGGTCTCTCTAAAAGCCTTATTATACATATTGCAGATGAATTGGTTGTCATATAAGGGAGTTGAAGAGAAATAGAGCGAAAGGACAGCAAAGGTAGATTAATTGAAACGGAGGCTGCAGGGATAAGAATAAATTCGTCATTTATTAAAGAAAAATAAATGTGAAAAATCAAGAAGTGGTTACATGAACCTAAAGAGAAGAGAGAGCATCATTGACTGTTGTCATGTGGCTGAGAAGTGATTAAGTTAAAGCTTGAGGAAAAATTCTAATGTACTCTTAGAGTACTACACTCGAGGGCTGAGATTTATCTTAAATTTTATTATTTAATTTTTTATATTCAATCCACCACCTAAATAGTTATGCTATCCAGGTGTTATAATTTTAGTAGATTGGGTGTAGTCTTCTTGGAACACATAAGAACTTCTCAGGCTTAAGAGCTTGACATTATGATGAGGTGGCTCTAAGGAAACAATTCAGAATGATTTGAAGTGGCAATTTCAAAAGCTTTGGCGACATGAGGTGGCAACGCTATTAATGCATTTTGTAATGTGAAATGGCAACTTGTTTATTCATTGATCTGAGAATGGTTTATATACAACAGATGAAGGACAGAGGAACTATGTGAAATATCAGTACATGATACTAACTGTATAACAGAAAAAAACTAACTAGCTAACAATTTACACATGTGAGTAATTCTGAATGATACATATTCCCCCCCCCCCCTGGCGGCAAGCTGTGGAGTGTAAATGTCTAACAATCCCAACTTGGAATGAATGTGTTGAAATGATGAAGTTGGTAATGGTTTGGTAAAAATATCTGCAAGCTGATTTGCTGAAGAAACTGGAAGCAAATGAATTAAACCTGCTTGTAATTTTTCTCTGACTAGATGACAATCTATCTCTATATGTTTGGTTCTTTCATGGAATATTGGATTGGCTGCAATGTGCCTTGTTGATTGATTATCGCAATACAAAAGAGCTGGCTCACTGAATGGAAACTGAAGATCATTTAATAGGTACTTCAGCCATTGTATTACACATGATGTTGTTGCCATGGCACAGTATTCTGCCTCTGAAGATGATATAAAAACAGTGCCTCGCTTCTTTGATTTCCAAGACACAAGTGAATCTCCCAAATAAATGCAAAAACCAGTGACAGAACGTCTCATGGATGGACAACCTGCCCAATCTGAATCAGTGAAGGCCGTCAGTCGAAAATCTGATGTGGATGGCAAAAATATTCCTTGACCTGGAGACCCTTTGATGTATCTCAATATGCAAGTTGCTGCCCTGTAATGAATCAGCAATGGCTTGGACATATGCTGACTTAACTGCTGCACAGCATAAGTGATGTCTGGCCTAGTTGTTGTTAAGTACAACAACCTTCCTATCAATCTTCTATATCCAGGAATATCATCATAAGTTTCTGTGGTTTGCAGCTGCAGATTTATTTTGCTGTCCATTGGTGTTTTTACTGGTTTGGAACCTAGTAAACCAGCATCAGATAACAATTCTAGTATATATTTCCTCTGTGAAATGACTATGCCTTTGTTTGACCTAGCAATCTCAAGTCCCAAGAAATACTTTAAGTCTCCAATGTCCTTGATTTTGAAGGAATCATCAAGAAGTTTTGATACTATCAATCTCGGATATATAATTGCCTGCCAAGATTATATCATCTACATACACAAGTAAGGCTGTAAACAAACTTTCTTTGCTTTTTAACAAAAAGTGAATAATCAGCTTTGGACTGTTGATAACCAGAACTTATGAGAGCAGTGCTAAGCTTGGAAAACCACTGCCTGCTAGCTTTTTTGAGACCATATAAAGACTTAGCTTGCATACTTGATTTGGCTTTGGAGGCTTGACTCCTTGTGGAACAACCATGTAAACATATTCATCAAGGTCACCATGTAAAAATGCATTGTTCACATCTAATTGCTTGATGTACCAATGCTTAGCCGAAGCAATTGATAAAAGGATTCTAATGGTTGTCATCTTTGCCACTGGTGAAAAAGTATCAAAATAGTCCAAGCCTTCTGTTTGAGTATGCCCTTTCGCAATTAACCTTGCTTTATATCTCTCTATGGACCCATCATATTTATGCTTAATTTTGTGTACCCATTTGCAGCCAATGGGTTGCTTTCCTGGTGGTAGGTCTGTGAAAATCCAAGTTTTGTTCAAATCTAGAGCAGCTATCTCTTGAGTCATAGCTTGTTGCCAACACTCAGACTTTATAGCTTGTGAGTATGACTTAGGTTCATTAGGCTCAGAAGATATAGACATGATGAAGTATTTGTGAGGTGATGACAGATTATGATATGACAAAACAGAGATTGGATATGGAGTGCTTGAAAGGTTACCTGCATGCTGACGATGACTTGGCTCTGAGGTTGATGATGCCGGGCTGCAATGATAATGCCTTAAGTAATCTGGAGGTTTTCTGATTCTGTTTGAATGCCTTACAGGCAGTAATGCAGGTATTAAGTCATTTTGGGAGTGACACTGTTCTGCAGTTTGTACTTGTATTTGTGGCACATCTGGTATACTGGTATATGGTGCTGCAGCTTGTGTTTCTCTGGTTTGTGGTATTCTGTTTGGGTTTATGGTTGATGAAAAAATATCATCATCTGGTAAAGACTCAAATGAAGGCAAAATACAAGGTGAACTATTATTGTCACTGATGTTATTGTGTTTAAATGGAAAGATGGATTCATAGAATATAACATGTCTGGATAAGAATATTTCCCTGCTATTTAGATCAAGTAGGATAAAACCATTTGTGCCATGTCTATATCCAAGGAATACACATTTTCGTGCTCTAGAATCAAACTTTAGCCTATGTGCAGCTCTAGTGGAAGCAAAACACAGTGAACCGAAAACTCTCAAGTCCACAAAATTAGGTGGTTGACTACGTAAAACTTCATATGGTGTTTTGTTGTGCAAAAAAGGAGTAGGAAGTCTGTTGATTAAAAAAACTGAATGTGCAATTGCATATGGCCAAAAATTCTTCGGCAAGTTTGATTGGAAGAGCAAAGACCTAGCTACATTCAATATGTGTTGATGTTTTCTTTCCACCACTGCATTTTGCTGTGGTGTTTCAACACAAGTTCTTTGATGTATGATTCCTCTAAATTCATAGAAATTATGCAGATCAAATTCCTGTCCATTATCACTTCTTACCTTTTTAACTTTGACATTAAATTGTGTTTCCACTGAGACTATAAAGGCTTGAAGATGTGTCTTTGCTTCAGATTTCTGTTTCAGTAAATATATCCATGTGTACCTAGATGGCCATCTACTATACTAAGAAAATACCTATGCCCATTAATAGCTGTAGTTGAGTAAGGTCCCCAAATGTCTGCATGAATTAAATCAAAACAATTGTCACTGGCAGTAGTGCTGTGAGGAAAAGGTAATTTTATTTGCTTGGCAAAATGACGTATCACAAATGTTATTTGTATTACGAGAGATTGAAGGAAAATTCTTATTCAGTACATGTATTCTACTGTTTGAGGGGTGACCCAAACGATAGTGCACAAATCAAAACTATTTACAAGACTTGAGTTTGAACTTGAATCTACGGTTAATGCTCTAGCAAGGTTGGTATGAACAGATTTGTAGGACGAAGTTGGCATTATCGAAGTGTATAGGCCATCCTCAATCTCAGCTATACCAATCATCTTCGAATTGCATGTATCCTGGATCAAACACTTTGAATTACAAAACATTAGCTGACAATTTAAAGATGTTAACCGTGTGACTGAAATGAGATTGAACTTAAATTGTGGAATATAAGGGACATCAGACAAGAACAATTTATCTGATAAATGCACTGAACCAGAATAAAGTGCTTTACCATTCGGGAGTTTCACCATAATTGGATTTATCCTTTTTTTAAGCAGTAAAATATTCTTAGAATGACAAATGTGGTCTGTGGCCCCAGTATCTACAATCCAATTAGATGCAGCTGATATACTAGAAACATTAAGAGATATACCTGAGGTTGACACTGATTGATGTTCTGAGTTTTGGGTACTAAGGAAATTAACAGAATGTGTGGTTTGGTTTGATCTATTGTCTGAATGTTGAATCAAACTTAGAACCTTTCGATACTGATCAGAAGTGAACGAAAAACTTGAACCTTGTTGACTTCTCACATCAGGAAGGAAATCAGATGGCTTATCAGTCTCATTCTTCTGTGACATCATGCTGTTAGCAGCAGAAACTTGGTTCTTAAACTTGAACCCTGGTGGAAAATCCATGTTTCCTGTAACAAGTTTCCACGGTGTGATTTGTCTTTCCACAATAAGTGCAAAGTTTGCTTGCAGTTGAGGTCTGTCCTCTCCCTCTACCAGCCTGCCCATTTCGGCCATAACCTCTGCCATATGAAGGCTTTCTGAAATCGGAATTGCCAACCATCAAAACCTTATTGTCAAGATCATTAGACACCATCCCATTCATTCTTCTCTCTTCTTGAATTGCCATAGAAAAAGCCTTACTAAGAGTTGGCAAAGGATCCATCAACAATATCTGTGACTTTACATTATTAAAACTATCATTCAAACCTTTTGCAAACCTAATCACATAATCATTCTTTCTATACTTTTTGACAGTAAGTATAGAAATACAAGTTCTGCCTACAAGGAATCGCACAATTACAATTAGGAATAGGACGAAAATTTTCTAACTCCTCCCACAACACCTTTAATGCAGTAAAATACTGTGATACAGATTTTTCACCTTGCTTATGGCTGAAAATCTCTTCTTGCAGATCAGAAATTCTAACCACATCTCCTTGAGAAAATCTATCTGAGATCAGTCCAAACTTCTGCAGCATTTTCGATCCATATGATACTCTGGGCTATATCAGAAGAAACAGAACGCAAGATCCATGACATAACCAAAGTGTTACACCTATGCCATGCATCATACAAGGGATCTTCTTCACCTGGAGCTGAAATCGAGCCATCAACAAACTTTATCTTATTCTTGGTTCGCAGAGCCATTCTCATTGCCCGTGGCCAAGAATAGTAATTGGTCTCTGTCAATGCACCTAAAACTATCATCGAGGCTGGATTCTCACTTGGGTGGATGTAGTATGGAGTGGAAGGAACTTGCGAAAAATCAGTGGAAGAAACATTAGGAAGATTTTGTGCAGCAGTGGCATCATCCATGAACACATCATCCACCATGGAAGAAAATGAAAGAAGGTCCAAGACAGCGGAAGCAGAGCTCTCAGAGAGAGAGAGCTCTGATACCATAATGCATTTTGTAATGTGAAATGGCAACTTGTTTATTCATTGATCTGAGAATGGTTTATATACAGCAGATGAAGAACAGAGGAACTACTGTGAAATATCAGTACATGAGACTAACTGGATAACAGAAAAAAACTAACTAGCTAACAATTTACACATGTGAGTAATTCTGAATAATACATATTCTCTGTTAGCTATAATGCGCGCTTCAGAATTTATATATATATATATATATAATAGATTTTCTATATTACAATTTTGTTAGTATTTTTTTAATTATTTTGAAAATTCAATTTTCTTGTTCAAATACTTAATCATCAGTAAATCTGAGAGGATGCTGTAATTTCTCAACTCTATTCTTGATGGGTAAGAACTTACAATATCAATCGAACCATATATTTATGCCCATTTGTTTCTATTGGACACTCCATATAACAAGCACGTACGTGTTAATTTTTAGTTATACTTCACCCTAATAACATCTCAAAATAGATAAAATGTATATATATTAAAACGTGTACTAAATGAGAGTTTTACATGTTGAATCGTGCAATGACATATTGAAACTTGAAAGCTTTCGCAAAACATTCATATGCATGTAACACAAAAACAAGAGGGAGAAAATAATACTATTAATTAAACATAATAATTAATTTTGTTCTAATTTATATTTATTTATATATTTATAATTATTAATTCATTAACTAAATATTTGGATTGTTTAATCTTTGATATATACTTCCAAAGTTGAAATTAAAAAAATAGTCATTTCTTTTGTCCCGAATAAAAAAAATTTCAATATTAAAAGTGAATATTTTCATCACTCAATATAATTGAATATTATTCTTTTAATATACAAAAATATAAAATAATTTATGAAATTACAATAATTTTTTAATAAATCCTTATATATATATATATATATTCGAATATTATAAATATATTAGAAAGTAATTTTGATTCAAACACTCTCTTAATTTATTTTTATTTATTATTAAATAAATTAAACATTAAAGAGCCTTCATAATGTGAGAGTTCAAATGACTTGTTAAAATATATTACCGAGAAGAATGATTTTAATATTATAAATAAGATTAGTCTCACACTAAAATTTTATTTGATATATTATATAAATAAAATAATATAATATAATTAATATTATTTAATTTAAATAAGATATTAAATAATAATTTATTTAATAAAAATATTTTTATTTAACTTTAAATATATAAAATTATATAAAATAAAATAATTTAATTTTTATTTATTTTAAAATTAATATTAAATAAAATTATTTTAATTAAAAATTATATTATTTAATATCTTATCTAAATATTATATAAAAATAAATAATATTAATAATAATAGAATATACATTACTTATATAATATATCAAAAGAAACCAAGATTTGAGGATACTGTACAAGGACCAAGAATCGACCATGTTTATATAAATTCAGACCGGCCTAATCAATCAAATTAGTTAGTCGGTGAACCAGTATCTGGACCGGATTCTACTGGTGGCGCTGGTCCAGATTTTGATATCCATTCAAACGACACTCTTAAACCCTAGTTACCTGTCTGTCTGGTTCTCCTCTCTAAACCCTACACAGCACACAGCACTCCCATCTCTCTCTCTCCATCTGTGCTTCGTAACATTCAATCATGGGGAGCAAGAATCGTAAGAAGAAAGGGCACGACCCGTTTTTTGGTAACGAATCCAGAAAACGAAGGAAAGCTAACGACGAAGTTGATGACGCCGAGATAGAAAGCGACGAGGAGGAAGATGGGTTCTTTGCCGGCGATGGGGACCCAGAAGAGGATGCTGACGAAGAAGAAACTGGGGCTGAGGCGAGGAAGAGAATTGCGGAGGATTATTTGAGAATGGTTCGGGAAATTGCGCGGAAAGAGAAGGAAGAAGAAGAAGAAGAAGGAGAGAGCGAAGGAGATGATGAAAAGGAAGGTGGAAGGGACTCCCTTATAGCACAGAAATTGATAAAGGAGCAGCAAGAGGAGAGTGGCCGGGTTCGGAGATCGATTGCTTCCAGGTTTGATCGAATTTGGTTACATTACAATCCAGCAATTGCTTGTCTTTGGATTTTGATTTCGTCGAATTTTTATTACTGCATTTAACAAGTGAAAATGGTGTAATGGGATTCGTTTTGGTTTCTCTCTTCTTTCCTTTTTCTTTCTAGTTGATGTACTCTATTTATGTAAATATGCCCAGATACCAGGACATGCGTATTTTCTAAAATTTATATTATGGGGAGGGGAGTTAGAGGTAGAGGGCCTGTAAAAATCTTTTTTTTTTTTGGCTTTAAATTTTGAGATTAATTGTTCTTAATAGGGTGAGGATCCGAAAGTATGAAGTCAAACAGAATGGAATTATAATATTCTATACTCAGGCATCTTATAAGTTTGCATTTGCATTATAGCCTAGGGACTTGTTGCTATGATTCTTTTGCTATTTGATGTAATGGATTGGTTCCAATTTCTTTATAAGTTTGTTTTTCCTTTTCCAGTTGAAGTAATCTAATTATTAAACATCCCCAGATACTGAGACATATGTACTTTGTAAAGCTTAGTTTAGGGGGAGAAGTGGAAATCCTTACACATGACAGGATTCTCATTTGTTTGTGATTACATACTAGCCTAACCTACAGACTTGTGTCTTTCATGCTTATGATATTTGTTGGATGTACTCTAGGGTGCAACAACCAGAGACTAGTGGTGAATTTCAAGTGTTAGTGAAGCACCGGCATTCTGTTACTGCTGTGGCTCTATCTGAGGATGACTCAAAGGGTTTTTCAGCTTCCAAGGATGGAACCATTATGCACTGGGATGTAAATAGTGGGAAAAGTGAAAGGTATAAATGGCCTAGTGATATAGTACTGAGGTCTCATGGTGTGAAAGAACCACAAGGTCGAGCTACAAAGCACAGTAAACATGTATTAGCATTGGCTGTAAGTTCTGATGGTCGGTATTTGTCAACTGGAGGTCTTGACCGCCATGTTCATCTATGGGATACCCGTACAAGAGAGCATATTCAGGTAGCTCTTCGTTCTTTGAATCATATAATATGTCAACTGTTCAAGTTTTAGCCAAAAAAAAAAAAAAGAATCTTTTAAATTGTCTGCAATTGGCAAAAAGTGGCTGGCATATTCAAAATGTTCCAATTTTTGGAAAATCATTACAGCTCTTGGTGCAATGAGAAGGGTAGTTATCTACTGTTTGTATGGACCAATCCAATGATGGAAAACCAAGGGAAATGTGTACCTTGCTACTTGTCTGGTGACATACTGTCTTAAATAAGTTCATATCTCACCACTATTATTATTTGTGCTGCCCTATCAAAATGCTTAGACTATTCATCACGAATTTTGTGTTTTAGTGAATATTGAGTTGATTTGGATGTACACAAGATCTTTACATGTTGATTGACAAAGTGAAACCTAAACTAATTGCCTTACTTTAATTTGCATTTTCTTGTTACCACAACACACTTAGCATTTGCAAAATCATAGACCTCTTGATAACAAAAGTTTTAGCATCTTAGACTGTTTAGTTGTGACTCACTTATTCTTTGCTTTTAATTATGTCTTTTGTCTTTTACAGGCTTTTCCAGGTCATAGAGGCCCTGTTTCTTGTCTGACTTTTAGGCAAGGAACCTCAGAGCTTTTTTCTGGTTCATTTGATCGAACAATTAAGATATGGAATGCTGAAGACAGAACCTACATGAATACTCTATTTGGTCACCAAAGTGAAGTATTAAGTATTGATTGCTTACGTAAAGAAAGGGTACTAACAGTTGGACGAGATCGTAGCATGCAGTTGTTTAAGGTAATCT
Organism: Castanospermum australe; assembly: GCA_019955255.1. NCBI lineage: Eukaryota > Viridiplantae > Streptophyta > Magnoliopsida > Fabales > Fabaceae > Castanospermum > Castanospermum australe. The sequence goes on from NSJW01000802.1 coordinate 1,059,124, forward strand.
GATTCTATTCATGAATGCTGTGTTCACATTGCTTATTGAACATAAAAACATGTGTCACCACATTCAACCTTGATTTTTAGCAGAGTTGGCCCGGAGACGGCATGCATTCTGATTCTTTTCCATTTATTTGCCTCAAAGCCTCGATCCTGAAAAGGAAATATAAAGAATCAAAAGAGATCTCAAGGAAGTTTTATAGAATCTGAATGCAGATGTTTTTCTTTGCACACATCTTTTATAGTTACAGTTGGATAATTTGCCTATGATCCAACTCCTTGTATGTTAGATGCTCCTTACTTTCTCTTACTGTTGCTCTGTTCTTTTGCTTTCTATCTTTAAGTGTGGAAAATTTTCAAGTGATTGAGGGGCAATATTTTGATCAGCCAAGGATGGTTTCTTGGGCCTTCTCCTTTTATTTATTTTTTCTTCAATATTCTGATTGTGTGATGTGTCTTAACACCAATTATTAATGCTCTCTAATTTAGGTTCATGAAGAGTCACGTCTTGTATTTCGTGCTCCCGCATCTTCCTTAGAATGCTGTTGTTTTGTTAATAATGATGAACTGTTGTCTGGTTCGGATGATGGAAGCATTGAGCTTTGGAGCATAATGCGTAAGAAGCCTGTTTACATTTTGAGAAATGCTCATACTTTACTGACGGAAAGCATGAAATCTGACCAAAAGGATACTGGAAGAATCCCCAACGGTAACTTAGGTAAACCATTAAAACCCTTAAAATATTATGTTCATATAATTATCGTTGTAAGTCAAATGTCTGTGAAATATTAATGGTTCCTTCAATTCTTCTTTAAATTAATTTATCCTGGACTGGAGGAAACGACTTTTAATATCTGCAGCTGCAGCAAAAGAATTTTTTGCCTGCTTTTCTGAAAATGTTGTTTGATTTCCTCTATGTTCCTGTAATCATTTACTCCTTAAATGTTATCCATGAGAGGACAAATCAGATGATACTCTCGCTGTTGGCTTAACTACTTCAACTTTTACAATATGAATGTGTGAATTTGTAGTACTTATTTAGCCTTATCTAAGGATCCTAAAGTGATACCATTATCTTCACTCTCTGCAGGAAATGGTTACCACAATCGCGAGAATCATCATTGTTCGTCAGTATTTTCATGGGTCAGTGCAGTCACTGTTTGTAGAAATAGTGACCTTGCTGCATCTGGGGCTGGCAATGGTTCTGTTCGATTATGGGGAATTGAAAGTGAAACCAAGGACATTAAATCTCTTTATGATGTACCATTGGTAAGTAAAAGAAATAGCAACAATATTACTGAGTTACCTTTTTCCTAGATAAATTTTGTTTAGATGTTGAATATAGCCTCTTTAACTCTCATCATTTATTAAATAACTATCTCCCCTTCGCCACAAAGGCTACTTTTTGCAATATAACATGAAGTTTGCTTGAAGAATAGAGCGTACAGAACATAGAAAACCTGCTTCCTCTGTATATTTACAAGTTTGTACATAGAATTCATAGTTTTATATGATAGATTAAGTATTACGTGTGAAATTAAAGTACCAAAAATTTTTATTGTTCATATCTTCATATTTGCATTTTTGCTGAGTTTGATTTGCAGCTGGAAAAACCACTATGACTCTTATTTGGCACTTAATTAAACCTTTCGCAACACAGGTTGGGTTTGTGAATTCCTTGGCTTTTGCAAAATCGGCAGAATTCCTGGTTACTGGAGTTGGGCAGGTGAACTTTTGCTCAAACTTTTTTCTTCTGCTTATGATACTATACTCTTTGTTCTTTGATATACTTTTCACTGAAATTGCTATGAAACACTGAATATTTTTGTCATTGACAGCAAATCTATCTGAGTTTTTCAACTTTGACTTAAAATGTTTAGCTGTTAAGGATATAGTATAGTAATTAGGAAAGTTGTATGGGGTTAAGTGATTAGTTACTAGTAGTACATCCAAAGTGAAGGGTATAAGAGTAATTGTGAAGTCCCAGTATTAGTATAATTTGAGGTATAGGGTATGCTTATGTATAATATGACTCTTTCTGAGTAATTAGTGAATTTATTTGTTCTCTTACTCTCTCACATCTCCTTTGTTTTCCCTTTCTCTCCCTAGAGCTATCTTGTTTCCAACATTATTTATAAAAAGTAGCTGACTTACTGACAAGTTACTATTTGTTAGCTTGTGAGGCTTCTCTCATGTTAAGTGATTAAACCAAAATGATTTACAAGATTAAATATCTCAACTTCAGATTTGGCTGTTAATGTGACTAAAGGCTGGAACCCAAAATGAGGATAACCACAATAGTAGATGCACCTTAAAAAAATTTAGTCTATGAAGGCTAATTTCACTGCTTTGTCTTCTGGTATAGGCTTAAGTATATGACATAGACTAGTATTACTATTATCTAGAAAAGAGCTGGCTGCGAACTTGGAAGAGATTAAAATTGTTGAAAGAAAGCTCGGTTGATTCTTTCAAGTATATGGCAACACCGCTTATATAATTGGATAATGGATATTATTTACACTTTTAGATTGCATCATATTTTACCAGAATATGATTAAGCTATTATCAGGTTGGGGATTGTAAGCCAGTACATAGTTCTCTAGCTCATAACAACTGACAATAAAATTTTAGACTCTTGCTTTTAAACTTCAGCTCAAGCTAAGTCATTTGAGTCACCTAAGCTTGAGTAGCTTGACTCGACCACAGATCTGCAGGTGATCAGATCTGGTCAAGTTATGGGCTATGCCTCATATATTGAAGCCAAGATGCTTGCAAACTGATCCAAGAATTATCTTTGCTATAATCATTAACTGTTTTCGGTTGGTTGAGTTGGCCCTGAACATAGATGAGTATTGTTTTCTGCTATATGGAAAATGAGTCTTAAAGAGTTTATTTTGATAGAAATGTAAGTCTTGGCAATAAATCACATCTGTTACTGTAATTTCCATCTTGGTCCTTGTCTAATGGAGTATGAAGTACAAGTGATCGGCTATTGGGAAAGGAATTTTAGGATGTGGAACCACATCATCTTTGTATGAATTAAGGATTTATCATAATTAGGGTATTCACTAGTAGCTTGTTTGCTTAGGGCTTTCCAATAAATTAGCATCTTTATTAAATGAGGATACCTTGTTTAATATTAGGATTCTTGGCTATCTGGTTTGGGTATGACTAAGTTGCTTTGTATTTTTGGTTCTTAATCTATGTCTTGGCATTGGAATTACCGTTGAATTGTTTCTGCTCTCTCTTTATCTCTTCCAGGCTTCCCTTCCTTCCCTCCCCCCTCCTCCCTTGTCTCTCCCACCAAAATTCTCTTATCCCTACCGGCTACCATTCTGTTTGTCTTACCTCTTTCTTCTTAACCTATTGATTTTGTATATCACTGCCTCCATTACTCTGTTTTACAATGAACTGATTATATTACTACTGTATTAGAATTGGTGGTTTATTCTTCTAACATTAAGATGTGTTTGCCTACAGGAACCGCGTCTGGGAAGGTGGGGACGTAGCCCTGATGCTCAGAATGGAGTTTCAATTCATCGTCTTAAGTTGTCATGAGATGAGGCAATGATGATTGTACCTCTTCAATTTTGACTTGTACCAAATGCAACATTGAGTTGAAAGATGTCTGTCGGTGAGCCTAATTATATGTATTGATTACATTTATCTCTTTTCCCTTTTTAAAAGCTATCATCTTAGTGCACGTTTGTATAAGATTTTGGACACCTGAAATGTCATTCGCACAGTGAAAATGGCACTAAAAGTGCGAACTTGTTTGGGTGAAACCGCCCACAATTGATTTTAACCCCCATGACCTCGTCGAGAGGAAGTGATTCTCTGGTGAAAAACAATTGAACTGCGTTGGGCAACTTGTTTTAAGTTACCATTAATATTTATAAAAATTATTTTAATGAGAATCAGTTAGTGACTGTTTGTTTTAACTTTTGCCATCTTTAAATTTTCCTCCAAAAATTTTACTTTTCTCTTTATGTAAAGCTTCATGCATACACAGTTCATGTCATTTTATCCGATTGTCACGTATCTCATCTTAATTATTTTCTCTAATTGTTATTTATGTTTTGTGAAATTATTATTATTGAAAAACTTAAATTTAATTTTTTTTTAAGATATTCATCTTTTATTTTTATTCTTGCTTTTACTGTTGCTACCTACTTAATAAGTTGCCTTCTTTTTTATAATTTCTCGTGTTACAGTGCTTGATAATAAATTTTATCCTAAACTTGCAATAATTTGAAGACTGTATACTAGTTTGTGTTGAAAGAAAGGGAGTTTGTGGCTGGTAGAATCAATTTCTTTTAAAGCTAGAGTTTTCAAGCTCTTGAGTTCATCAAAATTAATTTCTCACATAAAATATAAATTTACTATATTTTCATAATTCAATGATTAGTTTGTGTCTCAACGTTTTCATGTCTTCTTTAATAATGTAATGCCTTGGAAAGAAAATGGGTTATGCATCTATTAGTACCACATTTATGCGTGGCTGTCTAACATTCAATCCCATCCTTCCTAAGTCTAGAAAATATGATAGAAAGTGTTGTTGAGAAGTCAAAAATCATTAGCTGAAGTAACACCAAAATTTTGATCGAATCCCACTCAAACTGTTTTATTCACACTTAAGCCAATACCTCTCTCCAGTCCAGGTCTCAAACTTCTTTTATAATTAACGATGAAGTTATTGAGACAACTCAAATATTATAATTTAACAGAGTTTGAAATAAATTTCAAAAGACATAATCAGTCAAAGGAATGAAAGCAAATAAATCTATACAGTAACGACAAATGGCATAATCGTGTTTAATGTCTCACTTCTTGTATCAACCTCACATTTAGACTTGTCATATTATACCCAACCCACAAATTTTCATCTCTGGCTAGCTCTTACAGTTGATGAACCCTCTTTGAAGTTAGGTCAATTTGCCTTTTGTCCAACAGTGATAGCTTCATAGCATTGAGTTTATTTGAGGACATGTTCATCCCAAGGTCAATTCCTACCCAGACTGCTTTGTCTACACTTTAGTATATCTTCTTCCTTTTCATGAGATCTTATACTTTTTTCTTGAAAAAAAAAAATCTTTTTCATTGTAGTCAGTTTTCTAAAAATTTCATATTCCTTTAGCCATTAAATTAAAATCAAGATTAATGCTACACAGTAGAAAAAATGACAAAATCATAATTCACTTAAATTTATGGGTAATTGTTGGATAAATAAAATACTAAAAACTACTAATCCTTCCAAAAGCCATTAATATGCCAACTCAATCTAGCAAACATTCTATCAAATAATATTTTGACTATTTGGCATTTCCCTATAATCAATGGACCAAGACTAGTATAAGAGCTGTACTATACAGTTAACCGATATATGGTCTCTGTTGATCACATGCTTAAAATTATATAGATTTCTTAACGTTAACCGATAGTTAATACAAGATTTATTTAGGTAGTAAAGGACTCAGCATGAGAGGAAACAAAAATCTCATTCAAAGTAGAAAGAAATCAACATATATTTTTTTTATTGTTATTCTGATATACTGCACAGAAGTCCTTTCAGGCTAAAGACAGTATATAATTTGCATATAGATACACATTCGTTAAGCATCAATAGCGTGTGCTGCCTATTGCATATTCAATTAAGCCTAAGAAATACAGGCGCTGACGCCAGAACTGATCACTTTACCTTTTCATGCTGAGAATAATACTTTGATGACGACGTGAAACACCTCATTTTCAACACCCACTCTTCAAACCAAAAAAAAAAAACCATAAATAAATATTCGCCAATGCGTGGCAATTGAGGGTAACTCGTATTGAATCTAATATAGTCTACTTTGAGTTGATCTGGAAGAAACTCATACAACATACTTGAAGAGATCAGTAAAGTTTCAGAACCCGATGGGTCAAAGTACATAAAATTGAAACAAATCTTATTCCTGTGAGAACTCATAATTACAAAACATCCCTCCTCCACCCTCCTTTTTTTGTTCTCTCTTTCTCATTTTCGGCACGCTTTCTGAAGTGCAAATCCATATCAGCAATTACATCGAGCTTCGGAATGCTAAAGATCCATGTAACCTGAGCTTGAGTTAGCCAGCCTTGGGTAAGGAACTTCCCTTCCTAGAAAATCATATACGGTTACTTGAAGTGAATGAATAAGTCAGGCAAGTAACTCATTTTCATACCTAAACATTTGGACCAAAAAGACGTATTTATATGAACAGTTAAACATGAAAAGGTGAAAACTCAGTAGCACCTAATTGGACAGGCTATATATTGATGATATGAACAAGTGAATAATTCAGTACCACCTAACAGCATGAGCTAAACACTCATTGAACACTGAATTTCTTGCTTCAGAAGTAGGTGGGAATAAAAAATCAATATTCCTAGTAAAATAAATGTGCAGAGGTCCTAAATACTCTTGCCCAGCCAAACTCCAGAATGTATCTTCCCACCTGGTTAATGTTGCAGTTAGCCACCCAAGCCAATTCACAAGAATTTACATTAGCTACTCGAATCTTCGACTCCTTTTTTGTCATCTGTTGTGTCCTTGTTACTGTCTCCTCCAACTTCAGCCAATGCCCCATCGACAGAAGTGGATGCACACGTACTTGGATTTTCACTTCCTGTTTGTGTTGGCTCAGAGGTTTTAATGCTTGGGTTCTCGTTGAGAGATGCTGGTGGTTCAGCAGCCATCTGTTCATCCTTTGTTAATGCAACACTGGATGACGGAGATGGTTCAGCTGCATCAGGATCATTATTCCCTGATTCTGTCTCAAGTTCTCCGTTGGGAAGAACATCAGAAGGGTCACTGGCATCTGAAGACTCCCTCCATTCAACCCACTCAACTGGTTTATCAGTTCCACCATGTTCTAATTTTGGTCCTGCTTCAGGAGAAGATGTTGCAGTGTCGGCCAAGTCCTCATCTTCACCAGCAATAACATTATCATCTCCACTGCCATTGATAGCACCCTCCTCAGCATTAGGTGACGGAGAAGGAAGGGAGCCAGTTGAGCGTTCATTGGATACTCTATCTCTATCTTCCTCAAAAGCAAACCAGTTGGAATTTGTGAAGAGAGACCCACTGTATGTGCCAGGGCAAATTTAAGGTATATGTCAAAAGCCAATGTAAAAGTAAGAGACTTTTATACCAGACACCAGGCATGACATTACAATTCGGAGTAGAAAATTGATACACGAATGATAAGCAAGGGCACGCCACTTACCTTTCATGGTCATCTCCCAACCGCAAAGAAGATATAACAACTTCAGCAGATTCATCATCAAAATAGACATCCTGCCAGATAGATATATACATATATCAGACGCTTTATTGTGAATTGTGCTCATGCATTTTCACAGTCAAAACTCCAGAAAAATATCAGAAGTGAATGGAATTGCTACATTAGATAACCACGAGAACACTTGCTGTGATTGCACAGACTTTGATGAAAGCACCATCTAAAAGATAAAGAATCTATAAATCAATTATCAAATGAAGGGTTGTACATAACCCATAAACTATATTGCTGATATTTCAATTCAAAAGAAACAGGGAGACAAGTGATGCAGTTCTTGTTGCATAACTACTGATTAAACGTCTATGGATGAAGTTGATAAAGGCAAAAGATCTTTTGAAGCCTGGGTAAAAGCCACATGGTTGAAGCAAGGAACATGTTACATGCAACTAGAATTTATATTTCTACAAATAGTGATCCAATGTCACACACAAGTGTGCTTCACAATTGCTAAGAGGCATCAGACAACATATTAAATTAAAAGGAGTAATATTATCTGAATGGATATTTTATCCTGAACGCGCACACTTGCTCTCATTGTCTGGGTTTTAAAATAAATTTCTACAAACGGGGCAGGGCTCAAAATTGGTCCCTCCACAAATGCAACCCTCCCCCCAAAATGAAAACCAGGGTGTCAAATGCAGGTTAAATAAAATCATTTGATTATATTAACACCAAAAATCAAATGTGTAAACATAACATCAAAGTAAAAAAATGAAAGAATGATCCTTAATCCTCTAATTAATTCCATTTGTTTCCCATCTCCCCTCTCTCTTATGCTCGATTTTAAACATTGACACCAGACACCCTCAATTTCCCTTTTCTCAGAAATAAAAAGGCTAATTCTATAGTATGTCATTCCTTTCGTAATTTATCCACTTCCATAACTAAAGGTTCAATTAACACTTCTCTTCTTCCTAGTTCCCTTCTGATTTAGACTATCCACTATGATTATGAATATCTCAATGGCTAATATTCAAGCAATGACAGCAAACTACAAGAAAATGATTTTGTAGAAAAGATATTCAACCAAAAGAATTCACTAGTAACAAAAAATAATAATAATAAATAAGAGCTTAAATTCTCTTAACCCACTTGAGTAAAAGTTAGAAAGTTACTATATCGAAGCTGCACAATAATTCAGGAATCTGTCCCAAAAGGTTATAAGCTTCAATGAAAAGGGAAGGTCTTAACCAAGGTCACAAGATATGGAGACCGGAATATCACAAATCTATGCTAAGATATTTATTCACAACATACTAGTCAGGTGTACCCGATATACTAATGAGGCAACTAAATTGTATGCGATCACAATACTCTTTCCATCTTAGTAAATTTGTTTACATGTGAAAAATTTATCCGAGCATTAACTTCAACAAAATCATTTCACCCCAATTCCAAGACTCCAAATTGACATTAAGAGGAAAGTAAAAACTATACCTCATCATCTCGTTCAAGAGAGCCGTGACCCTGAAATACAAATATATAGGTCAGGAAACATCAACCAGTGACTAAAATTACAAAATGACACAAAAATATGATAAGCAGTAGTATCAAACAAATAGTGAAAAAAATTGGACCATAATCAGAAACAGTTAAGACAACCTAAAATTAGCATCAGGAATTTATCCTTCTATAATAAAATAAAGAATAGTTGTGAAGTCATGAGGAAAGTAATACCCAATCACTAAGCTCCTGAAGAAAAATGTGAGAAAAGCTCAAATTGGCTATCTGTTGGACAAAATTTTAGCCGAAGCATCGACAATTTGGCCTAAATAGTAACAGTTGGAGTTATAGAACTTGAGAACAGATTGTATTAACTGCAGGTAAGTAACAGAATTCCTACAAAAGCACCTGAGCCCAAGCAAACTCCAAAAAACGCAGGATTTTTTCACTCTACTCTGATTTGTTTAGGATGGTGAGGATAAGACTGGTGCAAAATCACTTTCTGATAGAGTTGTAGGTGGTCTTTGCTACCTAACAGAAAAGATTTCAGATATTATCTTTTAGGTCTTCTTGAACCCAAAACTGAGCCATTCCATTTTCAGTTAAATCTGCTGACACTATGACACTCCATATAATCCATCTTTGTAGGTATTTGAGGCCATTTTGAAGAAAAATACTTTAAAGCCTTTACAGGCAACAACAATAACACCACATAAGAATCAATTCCAGTTGAGGTTGATAAAGTGAACCTTCAACACTAAATAGAAATTTCCAGAAGTTTCTGTTTTTCCATTCCAACCTATCAAAAAGGACATTATGAAATGCACATACAGCAGCAGACAGACAGGTGCTCCCTAAAGATATGTACCTCTTCAATGTCTTCATTATTGTAAATGCCATAACGGAAGGCCTGACTTAAGTTATTTGCTAAGGCTGCAACATCATAGTCCCGATCCTGATAATCATCCTCGTCACTATCCCTAGTCCTGTCATGCAACGTTGTCGGTCTCCTGTAACAATCAATTGATTTAAAGTCATTAGAAGAGTCTCTTAAAACAGGGGTTGTGTGAACTGTGAGGGGGGGGGGAAGAGAGAGTAAGTAGTACACGAAACCACATGCTATGACCCACACTGAAGCTGCCCATTAAAGAGGTATGACCCACACTGAAGCTGCCTCAAATATTCATTAACCCGAACAATTATAAGAAAAGTTTTCAAAAACAAATCAAATTTGTAAAATTGGTTAATTCCTTATAGATCAAGGTTCAGAAAAAAAAAAAAAAAAAAAAAAAACTGGCAGTAAATGCACTACTTCACACAATTTGAAGGTCAGAACCCTCCAACAATAAACATTTCAAAGTTCCCAGAATATAAGAGCAAAACTTTGAGTGAAGGGAGAGAATATTAATTAAGATGCACATTTTGTATGGTCTCACTGTTCGTTGGAATCAATGTATACTTCTGGTGTCTCAGTTGGGATCACTGGCACCATTTGACACAGGACAGAAGTGCAAAGGGGATAAAAAAGGGGGGACTGGATATTGTGTAGCAGAAAACGAAAGAATTCTGGATTTTTCCAGAAAATAAGGAAAAAGCTTGGAATTAAGTGAACTTTAATTCTATCATCATTACCTTAAAATTACCAAAAATATCCCACTAAAATCCCTAACATTCACTTCAGGAGTTACATGAAAAATCATAAAATCAATATATAATTATAGTTGACCCCCCTTTGTCCTGCATCATGATCCCAAAGTAAAAACTCTTGCATCAATAACTTCATTAGGAAAGATCATGATGGTTAGTCAATGTTGTTTGTGTAAGAATAAGGAAACAATATATCATTCCTCAGTTCCAATATCTGTTTTAGAAGAAGGCTTTATTAGAAGAGAAAAATACAAGAAGGAATCATCCTACAACCGAACAAAAGCACAAAACGCAGAAGACAAAAAGTACATCAGCTCAACATTTCAATTATCCCTCTGCAAGACAAGAAATCCCCCAAAAAATCCCAATCGGCAGAAACCTACAGAGATGCCAAAAAGACAATCCAATCCTAAAAAGATGGGCAGGTAAAAACTTTGCTTGAAAATTCTTGCATTCTGTTGTTACAACACTATTTAACTTGTTTTCTGGAGCTCAATGTTCGCTTTGTTCAGTGATTGCTGCTCTATGCCTCTAACAGAAACATGTAATGCTAATCGGAGAAGGTCAAGGCATAGTAATAACAACTTAGGATGTTCTATCAGTTGCTATCATGTTATGTTCATGGCTAAAGAAAACTGAATGTATTTTCACTGAGTGAAATCTCCAAAGAAGCTCATAAGGATTTCTATTGACCAGGAAAGCTAAGCTGAGGGTTTCCACTTTCCAGTATCCTAAGACTAAACAGGTAAGGGGAAAAAGTCCTGTGTTTTCTCTTGCATTTTGACATGGGCAGTGGCTGGGGAAGGGTGTTGACACAGAAAAAGAGAAGGGAGGCAGTTAAAGTTTGTAATGTGGTATGTAACTGCAATCCCACAATTTCAAGGAGATAAGAGTGCATCCCCTAGAGTCCCATTTATGGCAGAGCTTTATACTTCAACAAGAACTTGCTAATTCTAAAATGCAAGGTATAATTCAAAGAGAACTGCAAATTTTAATTTTTCAGCTCATTCAGACACTGCCGATGCATATCAACCATTGGGTAGAAAGAAAATGCTACAGTTAAGAAATAAAACATACCCACACGCCCATTGATAGACATTTTCCACAGCATTTCGCTTTGATAGGACATTCATGTACCAATCTGTCCATTCACTATTTCCCTGTCAATTATAAAATTTGAAAATGAACCTAAAGATTATGCACTTAGCTTTCAACATTCAATTTGTGCAATTAAATACTAAAACAGCAGGCAATCACTTACTGAAAAAATAGAGACACTAAACAGTACAGCAATACAAGTTTAAACACTCAAAAATCCTACCACAAAAATTGCTGGGGACATAATAACAGACCTGCAGATGTTCCTGAACCACACTGTTGTTATTCCCTAGCTGGACAAGTTTGTTAGATATACGGGTTAAGTGTCCTATACTTCCTATCCTGGGCGACGATTTACCCTCAGCAGGTGCTGTTGGCTGCATAAAAATTTTTAAAGTCAAATTGGAACATTAAAATATTTATTCATCCCAAAAGATAGACTGTACAATAGTATCAAAACTTTCAGAGAGACAAAAACAAATTCATTCATGGCAATAATAAATTCTTGAAAAACACAGATCATGTACCTTGTTTGTATCAGCTTCCAATGTGAAATGTTTTTCTGCTTGAATAATTTTCCCAACAAGATCACACTCACGGAGAAGATGTTCTACAAGAGAAGAATTCTTGCTCTCCAAGCATGATACTATAATATTTTCCACGTGGTGATGTAGAAAGTTATTGTATGGGTACCTAAAACATTCAAACACTGCATTAATGCATGAAATCAAATCAATATGTCACAAGATAACAGAAATGCTAAACTTACTCAAATAACAAGTCTATAATTCTTTGTACTGCTCCAAGATCAATCAATTTCTTCTCAGCAGCTTCACTACCAACAGTTACTAAGACTGATATAAACTCTACAATCTGAAAGAACATGTGTTCAATTAATATCAAGGCAAAGCTGCAATATTACATTTCAACACCTAAAATCATGAATAATGAACACATTAAAAAGTCAATTGCAAAGGTATTATTGACAGAAAATGTTCAAAACTCAACTACCAATTACCATCAGACTCAAATAGTCAAATGCAATAAGTCCAAATATTAGTTTACCTTTAAACGATGTTTTCCAAGAGGTGGCTGTAACTTGCCAAAAGTAGTTAGCAAGAGACTTTCCGCAGAAGAAACACCTAAAAGCTTGAGCAGATCACCTGCAGAATAAGAGCCTAATCAGCGTCTGTTTTCTCCAGTAGAAACTGTAAATAAAATTACAAAAACACCCACAAGGAGTCAAGATGTAATGTCACATAAGTATGAATTTAGCTAATGGAAACAAATCCGCTCATTACAAGATGGTATGAAACTCGCTATCCAGTACAACATGAATTTTACATGTTAGAGCTAGTAATAACTCCTCAGTGGCATGGGACTTCCTATCTAATTGAAAAAAATGCAATTTATTTAAATAGTTTACTTCTTAATGGAGTACAAAATTAAAAAAATGATTACAACTATGCACACACACATATATAAATATAATCTTACTCAGCACAATTTATATGCTTCGGGCCAACAAAAAAACAACAAATAATATTACAAAATAGATCTGTTAACCAACCAAGCCCAAGGAAAATTTTCCCTGGTTATCAATAAATCTTTAAAAAATGAAAGCCCAGGTAGAAATACAAACAAAAGGAGAAAGGAAAAATCACCCAGAAAAATTGGAAATTCTCCCACTAGGCCTAACCTCACCAGCAGAAAAAAAGGGTTACCACTTTCAGATTAATAAGGGCTAGTTTGTGACAAGAACAAAGTCATATGAAGAAGAAGAAGAAAAAAAAAAAGGAGGAAATTAAAAAAAGAGATTAAACCACCATAAAATGCATATGAAGATGAAAGTTAACTTCACATTTTGTTCATTAATCAATCATAGTATACATATTGAAGTCAACTACAACCCTAGAATGTATATTATATACCAATTTGAGGAAATTTGGTACCATAAATGGGAAAACAATTCTGATAGTATTGTAAAGTGAGTTAATCCAAAGATCATACCAAGCATCAGCAATCGGCCTCAATCATATTGCTTTGATAATGTTTAGTAGGAAGAAAAAGAACAATAAACCATATAGATTTCGGGACCCATAAATGTTGGAAAACAATATTCCACGAGGTAATATGGTCAGTATTACTAATGTTTTAAGATTTGTAGGCTCTTGATATGTTCCATTTTTTTTTTATTTCTTGCGAACTGTTTCATAGTAAAATTGGTAAGTTTTGAGGTTCAGGATGATAGCAATCTCTGCCAAGGCAGTAGCATTGTAAATAGTCTATAGACATATTAAAGTAATTCATTCAAACCAATGGTACAAGGTTTAGAAAAACTCAGCATCAATGAACAAGGTTTAGTAATTCAATTTTGCTCATTTTGGTCCATGATTGTAAATTAAGATGCGTAAGGAGGGGAAAAAAAAAGCCTCTCCTCAAAAGCCTAGCAAGTAAAATGGTTCAGACAAAAAATTTTCCAGTTGATGCTCTCAAGAATTGAGTTGCCACTTGCAATGCAAAGACAGCTGGTCAGTGCACAGAGTAGTCCCTCTTGTCCATTACCAGAATCACAATGATGGACCAAAGAGAATAAAATTGAATTACATAGACTGAAGGACACAGAAAGCGATATGGTTTCATGAAAAACATAAATATAACTATAAAGAAAATTTTAATTCATCATAAAAGGAATATAAGGAAAGGTATAACATCCGTTTTCAAGTAATGCAAAGGTCATACAAAAGCGGCACCAGAAAACATCTTCAAAACAGTAATATCAGGATTTAGATACTGACACAATTGAATGTCCTTCAATTCAAATTCTTTTTCACCACCCTAATTGGATTTATTTTATAAAGGAAGAAATATTGAGGCAAGAAAAAAGGAATACAGTAGAAGATGAGGATAAGTAATCCTCCTTAAGACTTAACCGAGGCACAAAGAAGAAATATAGAAGAGGCACAAAGAAGAAATATAGAAGAGACAAACATGTTGAAAAAATAGAGCTCTCCAATTCCTTCACATATATGCCAGAGAAACCCCTTTAAAGACACCGTTTAAGGAGCACCAATTTAAGGCCAAAAAGACAATCTTGTCTCAAAGCAGAGTTCTTGGCTGAAAAGAATTCTTAAGGATATGAGCATCTTGCTCAAGCCAAATACTCCAAAGAAGAAGTGTAGATAGCACATTCTATAGAGACTTTTCCTCCTTTGTCCTACCAAAGCAAAGCCCCTGAAGTAGATCAAATGAAATCCAATCCAGATTTAGACGGCACACCCAGCATTCACCAAACACATCAGATAATCTTATTCCAGATGGATCTAACCATAAGGCAGAGTAGAAAAAGGTTGGCAATGTTTAAGTGCTAGAGACACAGATTACACATGTCAGGTGAGTATCACTAGTATTATTGAGAGCCAGTGTCCAAATGACAAACTTGACATTGGAAGAAGCTTTGGATTTCCAAAAGAGGTTTATCAAGGCAAAATCTCTGTATTCGTTGAGTGGGTCCAAAAATATAAGAAGGATTTACACAAACATCCAGCAGAGAAATCAGGGTTCCACACAGTTCCATCAAAATTAAGGGCAGTGCAAGTAATCTAGAATCACCAAGAGACATTGCAGCTCTGTAGCTTCGCTATCATTCAGATTCCTACAGAAACAGAGATTCAGGCATTGTTGGCATTCTGAGTGGTATAGAAGTCTTGGATAGGCGCATGATGAAGAGGGAACAGCCTCTCTAATTGGATTTAATTCTTTGATCACACCATTCACTCTTGCTTTTGAAGAGGGAGCAGGTTTCACTAATAAACAAAAATAATTGCTGGCTAGTCTTTGACCAAAAATAAATTGTGCTTATCCCATTTTACGTGTCTCGCTTGACTTCATGCAATATAGAAAGTCTCTTAAACTGGTTTAAAAGACATCACATCACTCCAAGGAAACAAGAATACAATAGGGCAGCCCAATCCCTTTGCAAATTGGATATGGAAAACACCCTTGAAACAACCATAGGCAGAGCACCACTGAGAAGCTAAACATAACCCTATCTTTGTTTGCAATCTCTCTTGCTGATAAATTATTTTTTATTTGTTGTCTACTCTTGCTGCTATTGTATGTGCTCTAAGAGTCTACAATAGGTCATTAAAAAAAAAAAAATAGAGTCATGTTGTTTGGAACTATTGTGAAATATGAGTTATTTGACTTTAAAATGTCAATATGCAGATATTTTTAATGTTTTATTATGTGAAAAAAGTATTTTATGTTATTTTTATTAACTAATCATGAATCTTATGATTCAGGATACGTTTCAATTCACTATTCGGAAAATAGGCCTTCCAATTCGCGATTCGATTCACAATTTGATAACCATGTAGCAGAATATATTCACTGCTCACATTACACACAAAGGACTTAGAAACCTGAATCAAGACAGACTGAAGGACTGACAACTGAAAAGATATAAACGCAAATTAGTAATTACTTCCAGAAGTATAAGCAAAGTTGCTCATAACCTTAAGAAGTAATTTTGAAAGTGAGAGGTCAAAAGGTTGAAGTACGCAAACTTCTATAACCGGTTAATTGAGGATCAAGGTCAAAGGAGAAAATCTTACCTAGGCTTTCTAGCATGCCTTCAACAGTCTCAGGATTTGCAGTTACAGTGGATCCACTTGTCGTTTGCCGGTTGTATGCATGATAGGCTCCAAAAGTAAGTCTCCTAGGGTCTAGCAAAGATATGCATACAGATAAAGAGTTAACAAGAACAGATTTTGGCCGAGAGTCTTCCAGAGCATGCCGAAATAATCTTCCTATAAAGCTGCAAATAGAAGATGATACAAGATATATGTCAAAGAAGAAAACGATGTATGGACTTTAAGTCATAGAAAACAAAAGTAGGATAGCATTCATAACAACAAAAAACAAGTTTTGGAACAAGTTTACCTTGGGCTAGAGATTTTGGCAGAAAGCCCTGCTGGAGCAAATCGTGTTATAGCACACAGTGTTTCTGCTGCATTAGCATGCACTTCTGGAGAATCCTGTAATATCCACACCAAAGGAATGTACAGTCAAAGTGAAAAATTCCACTATTCTCTGTCATAACAGAGGTAAAGACAACAAACTATCCTTAACATATGAGCATTCTGATCCAAACAAATACACCAAATCAATAAAAACCACTAAAACTAATCGTAAGAACAACCCCAAACACTGACACACATTCACGAAAAAATCATCTGTCTCCTGTATACAAGGTTTAGATGTATCACAAATATGCTCTGTCATGAAATTCTAAATGATTTCTTGCACTCAATCTAAAGATTTTCTGCATGCTTTCATAGTAGCTGATCCCTGCATATTTTATATATTTGCAATTTTAAATAATACTTCCTTCATACTTAGTTCAAACCTCAGGTTTTTTTATGAAATTCATGTTATTCATAAAAAAGAATTGCTATTAACCACATGAGGAATATAGACCCCAAATGAAGAAAAACATGATGAGGGCATAACTTCATCATTCCATAATAGAAACAGTTAATATAACTCGAAAAGGGCACTGTTATTGACTATTATAAACTATTGAAAATGGGCAATGGCAAGTGAAACTTCCTCGAAAATTATATGTTCAATCTGAGCATTGAAAATTATATAGCATCAATGCGAAAATATTCATATCTGTAATCTACTTATTGGCATCATATATCAACTTTAGAATATTACATTTTATTAATCAAAATTCCAGTAACACATCTTTAAATTTATACATATTAACATATCCCACGATCATGTCCATATTTTTATAGATCTTAAGGAAACTGATACTACTTACTGAAGTACTGAGCTTGTCCAAAATCATCTCAAGCACATCAGTGTCTTCTATCCATTGCATTGCATCCACATGGTTTACATAAATATGCTCATCAGCACCAATCAAGCGTATCAAAACCTGTTTTTTAGAAGAGAAAAATGACCACTAAAATTACAAAAAATATATATACACACAAATACTTTACAGAATAAAAAGAGGAACAGAAATTCAGTTAACAATGGAAGTAAATAATTTTATGATTTAAAAATATTCATTCCAATGCAGGTGTTGTCAAAACGGGTCAACCCGCCCTAAGCCATCACACCTTGGGTCAGCCTTAAACAAGGCAGGGCGGATTGGCCCGTTTTGACTTGGTGAGTGAGAAAGCCAACCCACCCCACCTAAGGTGGGTTGGCAGGTTAGGCAGATCTATCCACCTAAAATTTAAAAAAAAAATGCATAAATTAATAATATTTCACTTGATAATCCAACAATATATCACACAATAATCAGAGTAAGTAAAATAAACTCATTTTACTAGGAAACTAAGATAGAAACACAAAATAAACATTAAACAACATTAAGTCCATAAGTTGTCCATAACTTCATAAGTTGTGATACAATTAAAAAGACATCTATATCTAACATAGGTAAAATGCAAGATAACAACATTAAATCCACAAAATCAGCCATTTGGTCTTTTAATAGTTCCTTGACCGACAGGTTGAACCCGCCCCAGCCCACCTTAATCCACAGAGGTCAAGCAAGGCAGGTCAAAACCGACCCGCTCTAAAAATCTGCTTATTTCCTTAAACTGACCAACCAAAATATAAGGGTTATACAGGTCAACTTTTGACATCTCTAAGATGTATTAGCAATAAATATAAGTAAAACAAAATATTTTGAACATGCAGCAAACTGAAGAGAAAGCTTAACCAATGAGTCCAACATTTAAAACAAGAAATAGATGTTGCCAAAAACCAACCTCCATGATAGATGTAATTCCAATCAAGTCAACTAGTTTCTTCACAATTTCCTGGTGAGCCTGGATAAGCCAGAAGAACAACATATCAGCCAGCTGATAATTGCAACTCAACAGATGCATAACACAACATTGAAAATAAGCAGTCAATCAGTCCATTACTAGTTTATTTAACACTAGAAGGACAAGAGAAATGGAGAAACTACTGGTAATGTGCTGATTCATTATCACTCTTCTGGAAGGACAAGTCTTCCTCAATTTAAACACACCATCATACTCCAACAACTGGCATTTTCAAGGTCTCAATCATATTCTATTTGATATATTCTCAGCTAGTGCAATAATTTTGATAACATCCCTCATAAACAAATGGAACTACATTACCAGTTCTCAAGATAGTTCATTTAACTGTCATTACCAAAGGTTTTCACCATGGAATTCCATTTCTAAACTATCATGCTCCAGAATGCCAATACCAATGTCTCCTTTGATATTGATTCTTTATACTTGGATGAGTAGGATGTATTCTACCAGGCCAGAAGACACTTCAATCTTATTACAGTAAGGAACTAAATTAAATTTAACCAACCATAATCCCACAACTCTTAAAGTGCAACACAAACAGAATCATTTCAGTCGTGGGGTATCAGTTACATCATTTCAACAAAACAAACAACGTATTGGAATTGGATGGATCTTGACCGTGTTATAAAGACCACCCATCAAATTAAAGAATCAAAAGCAAGCCAGTATTAACAAATACTAGACAATAAAAAATGAGAAAGACTAAAAGAACAGAGCAATTTTCCAGAAGACTAATGATACGAACCTTGGAAGAACCACACCCCAAAAGCTAGCTATTGAGGTGGGAGAGCCCAAAGCCATATAAACCCCACATTAGAATCCCATACTTCCGATGTAGGACTCAAGTCCCATACCTTGCAATTGGGTCATATAACATTCCACCACGCTCTGCAATCTCGGCGCCCACGCGGGCTGGCTGTGCACTAGCCCTTTTTTGACTAGTCTCGGGCGAACACTGCAATGCCGGCGTCACCACCCGCGCCGCTCGTTTGCAACCGAGAGACATGGTGGAAGGCTCTGATACCAATTGATACGAACCTTGGGAGAACCACACCCCAAAAGCTAGCTATTGAGGTGGGAGAACCCAAGGCCATATAAACCCCACATCAGAATCCCATACTTCCGATGTGGGACTCAAGTCCCATACCTTGCAATTGGATCATAACAACTAAGAACACCACAATGGACAAATCTATAGAAAGTTTGTATACTCTTACCAATCACTAAAACTTGAAATGCACAATCCTCACTAAAACTGTGAATGGAGATGGAGTTTCAATCTTACATTTTTCACTTCCTAGTTGCATTCACAACTAGAAAGTCCACATTACTATTCAGAACAAGTTTTAATAATTATCTGTAGAGAAAATGGTATATTATGCAGAATTACAACACACTGTAGGACATCACATATTCACATATCATGGAATGCAAAGTTCAGACCTTAACATTTTGAACTTTGTAATCAATGTCAGATAGTTTACATTATATAATATAATACATTCTCAAAAGGGGACAATAATGAAAAACTGATAGTTTTCAGACCAACTGATTGATTGGCATATTTAAATGAAAATGTGTCATGTTCTGCAATAGTCATTTGCAAACAGCAGTTCAATGTGATAACCACATGCCATGGTAAGAAAGATGTTTGTGTATGACATAAAATTAAAAGTTGTGGACTTACTTGAACATATTGCATGAAAGGAACTGTCTTGCGTAACAACAGGCATACAACTACCTAGCACCACCAGAACTCAAGAAATATAAGGGCCACATTTATTTGTAAAAGGAACTAAAAAAAGGAAAAACAATTAATTAAAAAGAGAAGGAAAGAAAATTAAACAGAATGCTAAGTTCTCATTACAAAAGGTAAAGGTATTGGTCAACTAAACCATAATTAGTAGTGAAGTCACAAATACTTACGGAACCAGAAAGTATACGTAACTCGAGAGTCAAGGGGGTTACTTATGGGCAAGCTCAATTCTGCCCACACCAAAAGCATTTCTACAGCATAACCAAACATGCAGTAAACTTCAAATCTGAATATATCAATACCTTGCTAAAATATCCAGCTAGTAGGTTACTATGGGAGTGATTTGGCTCCAAAAAGGAGAACAACAAATTCATCACCTGCCAAGAAGAAATGCAGTCAGCTCTTCATAAAAATATTACAAGTAAAAAAGGTTTAGAAGTTCCGATGTCTTACTTCCTCATCCTCTACGAGAGTTTTGAGTATGCTATCAACTTCACAGGTAAATACCTCACAAGCAATAAAAGGAAACCTGTTACAGAATAATAGCAATAACATTTTCACGGCAAATATCCAGCTAAACAGAAACTTAAGTCAGTCTCCAATTTGAGCAACCTACTTGAAAGTTCGCTTCTTTTCAGTATCCTCAGGTGCTTCTTCAACAATGTATCGTACCAACTGTTCAACCTGTGCTCTTCCACACAAACTGCAACAGACAACACAAAACTTCATTGAGTGCCAAATGAATTAGAAGACTAGTATAACTACCCAATCACAGAATACTAAAAGACCACAGTTGAAAGAAACCAATAAGAGAATAATTTATCCCAAACACGACTATGTATTAATATCCAAGCTAAAGGAAAATATAACTAAAAACCTATCAAAAAAATATAACCAAGGGAGCAGAAAAAGATATTGTAGAGTTTACTAGATTAAATATTACAATTTTCCACCAAGAGGCAATTATTAAAGTATGAAGGAAACCCCTCACCCTTCCTTAATTACAATTAATAAAGATTCAAGTGCAATTATTAAAACTGCAGTATGAATATTTATTAAAAAATTGGCTTAAATAAGTTTTTGGTCTTTATATTTTCACTCTGTGCACATATTAGGCCTTACTTTTTAAATTTTTTTTTTTCATTTTAGTCCCTCAATTTTTGAATTGCATACAATGTTGACCTTATTGTGATCTTTCATCCATATTATTTTGTTAAATAGTGACGTGTCACGTTGAAATTTTGTTATATAGTGATGTATCAAATGGCTATTGATGTGGTAGGTTTCTTAGATGGAAAAAATTTTAATAGCACATGCTACTATTTAATAGAATAATTTGGATGGAAAATCACTATAAGGACAACATTGCATGTAATGGTAAATTGAAGGGCAAATTGAAAAAGTAAGGACTAAAGGTATCAGAGTAAAAGTATAGGGACTAAAACTTAATCAAGCCTTAAAAATATTTTAATTCTCTGCTTCAATCAGGAAAAAATTAAGTGTCAACCTATGCATCCATAAAATATTCTAGAAAAAAAGTATGAAGCAATTTGATTTACATCTTTAGGAGATTAACATTAGACTAGGAGCAAGACTAAAGAGGCAATACCTCACCCTTCCTTACAATTAATAAAGACTAAAGTGCAATTATTAAAACTGCAGTAGGAATATTGAATGCATATTTAAAAAATTATAATTATGAATTTAAATGCAGGAAACAAATTGCAATTTTCTAATAAAATTGTACTTCCACCCTTTTCTTTCTACTAAATTCTTTTTCTATTCAAAAAAACAAATTGCAATTAATATGGTTTACAAAGGGGGGAACCTCGTAAACTGAGCTGCCCATTTTTTTTACATTAGTATGGGTACACTATAAGAGGCAGCCCCTCACCCTTCCTTTACTCTCCTGATCCAGAGTGGATTGTACACGAAAGCATGTAAATAAGTATTACCTGTAGGATGAGGTTTTTCACAGTTGTTATGATTAAAGCAGGTAAAATGAGCATAATCTTTAATTCATTATCTGCAACCCAACTGACGATTTCAAGATATGATTCAAAACGCAAATTGGTGTATTTCTTGTTTAACATACCATGTTAGGAGAACTCACAAATCAACAAAATGGAAACTCAAACCTACAATTTTTTTTCCTACCAATAAAGAAATAGAGGCAAAAGCCCAATTTGTAAAAAGACGGGTGCACTTTAGTGATTTCAAGCAAGTCTCTCCATGATGTCACCCTTAAACACTATCATGAAGTCAAAAGCATTTATGCATAAGCTCAGTTCTTAAACTAGTCTCATGAATAATATTATAATTCACCTCATGGGGATTGTTTCTTCAAAACACAAACACATAACAGGTGAAGCAACTAAAATATGCACCATAATCACTTCTGATTAAAAAAAAAAAAGTACATCTGTGATAGCAGAAATGAGAAGAGCATTACAAATTTATAAGGCGACTATTAAGAGCTTTGCATTCTTGAATAATTTCATCCTCATCAAGTAGTTCCTCCAAAGTAAAATTCTCCCTATCCAAAATGGTCTCCACCTGCAATTTAAATACACCAAATAAACAGTAAATAAAATCACTCCACCAATAGGCATCTGAATTTCATTTTAAGAGTTCAATCAAATAAATATAATGCAATTCTAGCCCCCAAATAAACAGGTAATAAATATAATCCAAATTATACCCTAGAATTTTTAGTTGCAAAATAAAAGTTCCATGCAGTTTACCTGGCATAAATAAGATACTAGTTTGATATATCTCATCTGGCAATCAAACACAACAAATGACTTGATTTACAATAGCCAAAAGCAGAATTACCGATCCTTCCCCATTCATAATAGCATTTTAACACTGGGGATTGCCCCTTCTCGCCCCACCACATGTACACTAGTATTATTCACAAGCATTCATTTCACATAGTTGGATCATTGAGGCAGCTTCTAATATTACAGTTACATATACGATTGATTCTACCTCCATTTAACACAAAAGCCCTAACTTTCACTCTACTCACACTTCATGTTTCCAATTATCTTTCTGTTTTTTTTTTCATTTGTCCTTCACTCATCTTTCTTGACACCTCTATCTATTTGCATTTTCACACTAACACCTAGCAAGCATTTAGCAAACGCTGTCCAAAATAATTTAAATAAACAACATAGAAAAAACAATAAATATGGCTTCTAGTCCTACTGGACCACCACAAGGGACATGCTCACATGTGTGTGCATAAAGATTCATCAGCTTTGCTGGGTTTTTTTTTTTAATTTTCTGGTTCTCTAATGTATTTTTCTTTTTCTATTTTGGAGATATCTATCTTATTCTCCTTATAGATGCACTTTCCCTCTTTTTTTTCTAATAAACTTACTTTTACAAAAAAAAAAAATGCTTAAATTTATCAACATTACCAAGAAGAGAGATCATAATTTGGAATATCAAAGAAAATGTCAGAAATGCATAAGGTACTTGTGACACCAACCCCTTCTCAGAAATTCCAAAGAAGGTATTACAGTTTTTTATAAAGGAATATTTCGTTAAACAGAAAGGAGAAGAAGTACGTCTGGCAGAGGATAAGAAATCCTCTTAACTAGAAATAAAAAAGAACAGTAAGCCAAAGTGACTTAAAAATGCAACAAAGTAGCCCAATCTCTTTGCATATCAGCGATTAAAAACAAATCCCTCAAGCAACAATAAGCACAGCACCAAAGTGAGGCCAAAAAAAAAAAATCCTATCCCATAACGTGTAAGAGAAATAGACACCCTTAAATATGTGGGCATTTCTCCCCAACCAAATACACCATATAACCACATAGACAAAGCAACGCCATAAAATCTTAGCCTACTTATGCTGCAAAAACCATTAAAACACATCATGAGAAAATGTTCCAAGGTGACAGGGCAGACCCATTGTTCTGATAGAGACAAGGAAAACCTCTAAGAAAGGAATATAATATTCCCCACCTAAATGTCCTCCCAAAACTTGAAACAAGAACCAGGAAGTTATAACATTTAAGACTTGAGATAATATACAGATTATTCCTAAAATCAAAGTTATTGACAATAAATGAAAGCTCTTCATTTTTATAATTTGATCCTATTTCTAGACAATTGAAAATTGTTACCAACATAGATCATGTAAATATAAGTGCCATTTATCTACCACAAACAGGACAAATCGTAGGCCCTCCACCCTGCTCATTTGATGATTTATATACTCCTCAGTCTACATTACTAATCTTGATAAAACATTTTCAAAATCATTCAAAATAAATATCAGCCAACAACAATCTTATACTCTCATTACTATATCTAGATTATGAAAATTTCCAAGTACAAAGATTCTCCCAGAGTCCTACTTAAGGATAGACTTGATATGACAGTAACTACAAACTGGCCAAAATATCAAAAACCATCACTGTATATTCAAGCAAAGATTTTACACCAATTAAAAATATCCGATTCGAGAATAAATAAGTTATCTATTATAACCAGAAAAAGAATATAAAATTTCTACATAAGAAAGAATTATTAAATACAATTGTTCTTGGCAATATTAGTGTCAAGTACAGGTACCGTCAGTATTATAAAGTAAGAACTTATATCTCATCTCAGTAATAAAACTAGAAGGGCCTCACTGCAAGACAAAAAAAAATTACCTGGGTGCAATTAGTATAAGAAGTCAACTCTTCCATATGATCACTCATGTAAGAAGAAAACCATACTGTTATTTGTTAAGTATTAATAATTGAGAAGCTCACATTCTATTTTCAGTTTATGTCCTACTCTACTAAATCAAGTCGTATGAAGCTAAAGTACCTCAACAACATCCCCAACTTTGAAGTTCATCAACTAACCAATAGAATAAGAGTGATCAATGAAATAAAGGATGAAAATGCAATATTAATGTCCAATATCAAGAAATTCATTTAACAGAGGTACAAGTCACAAGTCCACAAAAATTGAATGCCAGAGAGAAGAAGATAAGTTTCTGTCTAGTTTCTTCTTTTTTTTTTCAAGTCTCAAAACTGCAACCAAAACAATTATTGAGTTTCAGTTGTGAGGAATTATTATCAAATTCCCCAGCTCTCCCAAATCACATCCCAAAAAAAAAAAAAACACCGCCAATTAAAATTGCGTCTTTTTCCATTTGACACTGAACAAATTAATTATAAAAAATCAACAGACGCAACTCGTTGTAATGTTCCGATCAGTTCGATTCTGATATTAGCAAAGTAGAATTCCATTTATTCAAATCAGTAATTCAGTATCTTAGGGTCCATAGAACGGAAGGAATCAAAATGAAAATTCTTCACCATGCCACATTCTCCCAGGAAACAAAAGGAAAATCAAAGCCCAGCAAAACACCGCGTGAAGAAAACAACCGGACCGCAACCACCACCAATAACATTAAAAGAAAGAAGAATGGCTCCCAAAACTCACAGGAGACGCCGTAGACAACCCAGCCATGCGCCAAAACATGTTGAATTCTCGTAGCGAAAAAACGAGGACGGATCTGGCAAGGCAGAAACCCTAGCGCCTCAGCCCCAAATCGAAAGCGACGAATGATTGGGCGGGTAATCGGAGGGGAAACCCTAGAATCGGAAACGGTGAGACGGAGATGGAATCGAGAGGGAGAGAGAAACCAAAACCACCTTCAATCGCGGGAGGAAGACTGTTCACAGCAAGCGAATAGCACTAGAAGAACCATCATCTCAAATATATATTTTATTTCTGAATTTATTTTCCGCACGTTACTTATTTATTTATTTAAGGCAAAAATCGACTGAAAAAAAAAATCTTGTTTATTTTTTAGAAAATTAAGGAATAAGTTGTCGAAGAATATTGTAAGAATTGTGTATATGTACATTTAAATTAATTTATTTTATATTTTAAAAATTTAATGAAATTTTAATTTTAATAGTAATATTAACTTTTTAAAAAAATAAAATAATTTAAATATACAGCAACAAATTTATTGTTGTAATTATTGAAAGGAAATATTTATGTAATAACTTATGCATATTATATATTTTAAAAAACAGGAGGAACTAAATGATACTATTTTTGGCTGCTCCTTCAACGTTGGAGAATCATTGTCCACTTGCTAAGTAGCATTCAACGTGTCTTCAATTTTTTGATCACCTTTTTTTCATAAAATTTCTTTTTTCTTAATCTAATTTTTATTTTTTATTTAAATTTTGCAATCATATGCTAGCTAGGGAAAAACTTTAAGCTCCAAGTTGATCTCTTACACTCGCAGCATTTATTGCCCGGTAATCAGTTCAATATCTTATTGTATTATATCGAATGTATATTTTATCATAAAATAAATTTTGTCTTAATTTTTGAGAAAAAAAAAAACATTGATCTTGTATAATATTAAGAGTTTTGTTAACATGTAGAGCACAGGTCAAAGATTGAAAAATAATATTTATTATTTTATATTAAATAATTTTAATTATTTAAAATAATAATAACAGTGTCTTAAACTTTTAAAGTATTAAATATTTATATTTTTTACTTAATAATTTTTATTTTTAATTTCTTAATATGTGCTCTTATAAGTATATATTAAAGATACATATTGACAAAACCTAATATTAGTTGTGTTGAATATATCAACATCATTAACATTTCAAATGAAAACTACTTTGGAATTTTAAACATTTTATATATATAGTAGCCTAAACCTAAAAATTGACGTTGTTTAGATGAACATTTTTTTCCACAGATATTTCATGCAATTTTCATATAAGTAAGTTTGAGATAGTTCGGATTAGAGAAATATGTTCTTACCTATTTGTAGGTGGGGATTTCACTACTCTAAATTACAAAAAAAATGTCTAACTGAATAAAGAACTGATTGATTTTCAATTGAATATACTTAAGTTTGATTCAATTAATTAAGAGTTCCGAATTTATTTTTTGCAAATAAAAATATGGTTCATGAATGGGTTTATTACATAATGGTCCATTTAAAAGTGCGGGCATTAATTATGTTTTTATATTAATTTATTTTATTTATATAAAAACTTATAATTGAAATGTTTAAAGTAAAACTTTTAAGAAAATAATATAAAATAAATTAATTCAAACATACATTAAAACTAGCCAATAACATATTTTGTCCCTTAATTTTTCTTTTATTTAAAAAATATACAAATTTCTCTAATAAATTTGTTATTTTTATAAATTTTAGAATTCTTCTCCAAACATGATAAGAGAAAAAGAGAGAGATATACGGAAAAAGTGTCATATGTTTTTTAAAAAAATCCTCTAGTGCTAAATCGCTTTTATTTTTATTTTTATTTTTATTTTTATGTTTTAAAAGAAAAAATGGTTTTCTTTATTTAAAATCTATTTTTAACACGAAATTATTACGCTGAGAAAAGAGAAGGAAAATTAATTAAAAACAAAGTGGAAGAGAAAAGACAAAATTTGAGATGTTGAGCTTCAATAGTACATCGACTCTTTTAGGAAAGCTTCAATAAGATATTTGAGACAAAAGGTGGTTTGGTTTGGTTGTAATATTCAAACACTTCCCCAGTTTAGATTTACAAAAAGCGAAGTATATATCCTTTTATTAAAGTGATAAAATAAGAGAGCGAGGTATTCAGGTGAGATTGTAAAGGTTTGAGACTCAAACACAAAAATGAGATATTTTAGAAGTGTGGGAAGTTTCAACTATTGTAAATTTTTTTAAACACTCGTTTAAATTTGGAGTTTTAATGAAAAATCTCTTATGTAGTATCTTGAGTATTAAATGTAAATATCAAGATATAACACGATTATGATAAATTGTTTGAGTTTATTTTTATTTTTATGACCAAAATGTGGTTGACTTAGTGGAAAGAGACTGCACATGAATCTTATTTGTAATGTCAGTATTCGAATATTGAAATATATATAATAGTAATTACAGCTAAAATTACTTTAGTAATTTTTTTCTTAGTATAATAATAAATTAAATATTTAAGTATTTTTATACTATCATCCAATCACAGTTTAACAAGTGTTTGACATTTTAGGTAGTTGTGATCTTACTTAAATTTTTTTAAATGATTTGACAATTCATGATTACATAATAATGAAAATTTTTTACAGTAAATGTCCATTCGATAATTTTCGTAATATTTTTCATGTGAAATGATTCCTCTCAAATAGTATCCCTCTTTGTTCTTTTCTCTTCAGTTCATTTAAAACTTGCTGATAACTTTGTCTTTATTCTCTCTCTGTTAAGTACTTGTCTCAGTTGTTTTAATTTACTTTGTTGTTCTTGCTTATTTTAAACAGTCATTATCAGAGCTAAATGGAGGTGGGTACAAGTGAATATATTTAAAGTAATCTCTTAATATGTTTAAATAGAAGATAAAAATCCTTAAGTTTAAGTTGATAGGTTGGATATTTCATTAAATTTAAGCTTGGTAGAGAGTTATTGGTACACTTGTGTCTTCTTAATTAATAGTTAGTTCAACTTACATGACAAAGAAACCCACACACAAACACTCTTCCCCTATTGGGTCCCATTAATACCTTATAAGTAATCTTACTCTTGACTTCAAACTAGGTCTAATTGTCAAGAATACCCTCTTTGCACTACAAAATCCAAATGGCTTCTACTTCATGTGGTAGCTACGAATAAGCTAGGCACCAAATTCTTATCCCACGCCAAGCCACTTGTAGCGACAAAGTCCACTCCCTTAGCATTTTCCAAAAGTCGGGAATGGACAAGGCATGTAGCCTTGAATGTCCAAAGGATTGGCGACAATGGATACTTCCAAATTCTAGTAAATTGACCCACCACTCACCTGTTTCAACAAATCCCATGGCACTTCCTTTTTATTAAACTTCTCCCAGTGAAAGAACTGGATTTGAACACAATGCAACATATATGAAATTACTTTGATATATTTTTGCTTATAGGATTAAAATAGCGTGAAGTTAAAAAAAATATTAATTATACTAATATTCCATTAAGTCTGACTTAATTACACGCAACACTCTTTTCATTTAAGAGATGATAATGCTTTCTTTAAATAAAAGTGTTAGCTTTATTACAAAAATTGTATAAAATGTTAGGTTTACCATTCGAATTAAAACACACATTAGCATGGTTTAGAGTTTGAGACTACTTCCTCAAAGTTGTTCCTTATTAGTTTTATCTTCTTTGTATAGAGAGAAACCTTTTGGATCATATTTGTCCCTGTAGAGGGCAAAAGAATTTGGAACAAACATTATGCAAAACAAATTGGATTCATAAACTTTAAAATCTATATGTCCTTCCTATAAACAACCTTAACTTCTTCATCATTCAACCAAAATTTTTCTTTAGAAATGAAACTTTTTTTTCTTATAAGAACAAAATAAAAAGGGAATTACTTAACTCTATTGATCATCTTTTGGCTCGTTATCATCGATATTGAACATCAATATTGTATATTTAAATTTTCTAACACTTCATGAAAAATTAACTCCTTTTATATTCAATTCAATGAACTTATCAAGGTTGATGAAATCATTACTATTGACGTTTACATCTTATAAGATGATAGGTTGGCCTAGACTTTTCATTATAAATTCAAGTTCAAGCAAGAAGCTCTTGCAATTATTATTGATGTCGAATTTAAAAAAAATTTGCTCAAGTTTAGCTAAATTAAGCATAGTGACATAATATAGATTCTTGTTGCGGTTGAAAAGGAATTTGAAACTCACAATTTTTATTTGAAGGGAAGTAAAAAAAGAAAACAAAAATTGGGAAGAATATGATTGTTATTGTTATTGAATTGGAAAAATGAAAAGATTAAATCTCGTGTACACGACTAACACATAATAAATTTCGTGTAAATTTTTTTTTTTTTTGTAAATAAAGTATAGACAGGTAACTTAGCACCCCGTGCTTCGATCGGTCCTTTTGGAGAGGTCTCCGTGTCACATCCACCTCGCAATGGATGAGGAAGCCGAGTAAAAAAAAAAAAAAAAAGCACCGCAAACGGAAGCCTGTCTACAAACTTTTGGGTCCAGGGCTTAGGTTGGGTTTTGCTCCTCCGCCATTTCACTCTCTCTCTCTCTCTCTCTGCCTCTCTTTCCAATCCCAAACCCTTTTCCCTCCGTTCCTGATTCCTCTGCAAAACAGCTTCAATCCAATTTCAAATTGCAGCTCAGATACTACAATTTCTTCTCTTTTTTCTCTTTGTATTCATGCTTGTTACTTCTCTTCCTTGTAAACTCCAAAAATGACCTGAGAAATGCATCGAGGCCTCACCATCTTTGCCCACCGACTCCTCACAAACCCCAATCGTCTACGGACACTCACCACCGCTACTTTCCTCTACACTCACCAACCCAGTTACAGTTATAGGAAACCCTCGTCCAATGGTGGCACCAGCCATCGCCTGCTTTCCTTCACTCCCCTGCCCCGGCGTGGACCTGATCCCGACGACCCGTCCACCCTGATGAAGGAAGATGGGGTCTCCGTCTGCTGTCAGATGTGGATTGAGAATTTCCGTGACCCTGACAGGGTAGTGACCAACCTGACCCCGTTTCTTCGTCGTTTTGAATTGTGGGTCTTGGCTTACCAGAAGGTTTGCGCCGATGAGATGGGTGCTTATATGCCCCGGAGTGCCATTCAAAGGTCAGCACTTGAAGACTTGTTGGCGCTTCGAAATGCTGTTCTTGATGATAGGTTCAAATGGGGGGCTCGGTTGCAGTTCTTCATCAAATCTCCCAAGGATAAGACGGATTACCAGTCCTTGTCGAAGAGGAAGATTAAAGCAATTTTAACCACTACGCAGCCTGCCCCTTTCCAAGACAAAATTGTTCAGGAGGTTTTGTTGATGATTCTGGAGCCAATTTATGAAGCTCGGTTTTCGCAGAAGTCTTATGCGTTTAGGCCCAGAAGGACTGCACACACGGTGTTGAGGGTAATTCGGAGGAATTTTGCGGGCTATTTGTGGTATATAAAGGGTGATTTGAGTACGGTTTTGGATGGGATGAAGGTGGGGTTGGTGATAAATGCTTTAATGAGAGATGTGAGGGATAAAAAGATTGTTGATCTTGTGAAAGCGGCATTGGTAACACCGGTTATCACAAGTAAAGTAGATGATGGGGAGAAGAAGAAAAAGAAGAAGAGGAAGTATCAGAAGAAGAGGGTTTTGGCTGAGGACGAGCCTAAGCCTGATCCCTATTGGTTAGATACATTTTTCGGATTTGCTCCTGAGGAGGCAGAGAAAATTCCTAATTGGGGGCACTGTGGGATTCTGAGTCCCCTTTTGGCCAATATTTGTTTGGATGAGTTGGACCGATGGATGGAAGGGAAAATTACGGAGTTTTATCTTCCATCGAAGAGTGATGTTATATGGAATAGGCCTGAAGGGGAAGCAGAGCAGGGAAACACATCTTGGCCAGAGTTTGTGCCTACAAGTGGACCTGATAAAACTCGGAAGATGGATTATATACGATATGGAGGTCATATCTTAATTGGTGTTCGAGGCCCTAGGGCAGATGCAGCAACACTGAGAAAGCAATTGATTGAGTTTTGTGATCGGAGGTTTATGCTCAAGCTTGATAATGAGAGCCTTCCCATAGAACATATAACTAAAGGTATAATGTTTCTTGATCATGTGCTATGCAGGAGGGTTGTCTATCCAACTCTCAGATACACTGCAACTGGTGGTAAGATTATAAGTGAAAAGGGTGTAGGAACCCTTTTGTCAGTCACAGCAAGCTTAAAACAATGCATTAAGCAATTTAGAAAGTTGAACTTTCTGAAGGGAGATAGGGATCCAGATCCCCAGCCTTGCTTCAGAATGTTTCATGCCACTCAAGCTCATACCAATGCTCAAATGAACAAGTTTTTGTCAACCATGGTTGAATGGTACAGGTATGCAGACAATAGGAAGAAGATTGTGAACTTTTGCTCTTACATCATAAGAGGCTCACTTGCAAAGCTATATGCTGCAAAATACAAGCTTCGTTCACGTGCAAAAGTATACAAGATTGGTTCCCGTAACCTGAGCCGTCCACTGAAGGAGAAAAAAGGGCAGTCTCCTGAGTACCATAATTTACTGAGGATGGGTCTTGTCGAATCAATTGATGGGCTCCAGTATACAAGGATGTCTCTTGTACCTGAGGCAGATTACACCCCATTCCCTAGTAATTGGAGACCTGATCATGAAAAGTCATTGCTAGAATATATAAAACTGGGGGATCCAAAGACTTTGGAGGAGCAACAGAGTTGCATCGGGCAACAAGGTCTTGTTTCTCCTCAGGATTACATTTCCATGCTTGTTTGGAATTACAAAAGGAATTCTCTTCTGTTGGACCATCTCTCCTCAGTAAAGAGCAATGAAAGCATTATAGGAAATCAGCATTTTCTGGTTGGCTCAAACCAGGACAACGATGACTACATAAGCAAAGAGGAAGAAAATGATGGAAGGATGAATGCAGCACAAATGTAACAAAAGGTTTTGTAATATGCGCTCACAAAGCAATACTTTTTGTATGTGGTCTTTGAATAGGATCTTTCGAGATATTTTGGATCCGTTGAAAATTTGAGATTTTGGTTTTTCATTTAATTCCCTTACCTGTGCAGGTGGTGTTAACCTATTATACTTAATCTTTAGGTGGTAACACCACTTTGTCCCTCTTCTTTTTCTTCCCTTCCTTCCTGCTTTGGTTGCCTTCTAACATGAAGTGTTAGTTAAATTCTTTGAAATGTGAACAGTGATAATGTTATATTCTATTTGTATCATGTGATTCATGATTCATAGGCTAAGTATTTCAAAAGTTTCATAAATTTTACTGCTCTTTGCAATCTTTGGTAAAATTTAACCCGTTGCATAAGTTGGAGCATAATAATATCATGCTGCTAATATAGCATATACACAAGGATTTTTGCTTCAGTTTCAAGCTCATTTGGTACTGTGATGGTCTTCTTTCCTCTTTTGTTGAGTTCCTTTTAATATAATATCTTCTGGCATATATTCTCTTGTTAAGCTTGTCATTTTAAATTTTTGATAGAGTAGTTACTACCACCACCACCAACAATAACCAAGGCTTAATCCCACTGAGTGGGGTTGACTAGATGGATTTTTGTATGCCGTTGTACTTGATCCGGTATCATTGATTCATGAAGCCCCATGTACCCTAAATCCTTCTAAAACACGTAGAATGAATTTGTGTCAGTTTTACTACTTTATCCTCGTTACTAGCCTTTCCCTCCTCCTTGATCCAGCACTAGCTATCTCCCTCAATCCTTCTCCATTCTTTATTTTCATTTGGTTTATGGTAGTTTCTATTTTAAATATTGTCCAATATTCAGTAGTGTATGTGGGTCAGTATCTTGGGTACTCTTTAATTTCCAGGTGCTGGTTGAGATTCTTGAAAACAGGATGCATGCATGCATGTATTTCTTAAAGTGTGTGTGAGTTTGTTCCCCCCCCCCCCCACCCACCCCTTCTCTATTGGTTTTCCTGTTAACAGTTTACTTGTCAGTGGTTTATGTCTTCAATTAATTGTTTTGTCAGGTTAGCCTTGCCATGTTTAAAATTCTGTTTCAGTCAATTAGGAACTTCTGTTAACTGTTTGCAGAGATGAAGAACCTACTAGTATATTATCAGACAATTAATAATGAATTATAACTTGATAAGTAAGTTTTCCTTTATGGGGTTAACTATAAACTACCTGCTCAAGAGCCACTAAATAAAATTTACTTCATAAAGGTCATTCATCAAGCTTAGGCTGTGTTGTAGCAGAATTCAGAAGGATATGGAGTGGATGGAGAGATGAAATATTGGGCTTTGGATGCGAAGAGAAACAGTAGGTATCAGAGACATTTTCCTTGCCAAAACATTGGCTAAGCTAACCATGAAGGAGTTTGGATTTTGTCCTAATCAATGTTAAGACAAATAAATTGCTTGTGCAAGGTTATGTGAATTGAGCATTTGAGCTTATCAACATGTCTTCCTTCTCCCTACTCTCTTACTACTTTTGATATTTCTGATTGGTTATTGATTTTGATTGCATACTTTTTGAGCTTTACAACTAGAGCTGTCAAGTGGGTTGAACCTTTGTTGTAGGCTTAAGCATGTCTACTTACTTAACCAATAAAAAAATAATTAAATTATGTTAATATTATCCACTAATTTGAAAAACAAAATTTTGAAATTCATAAAACTAACGAAATTTACAATTGTTGGCTTCTTTAACCCCACCTAAAAATCTATTCTATATTCTTTTTAATTTTAATAAGGGTGGGCTAACTTGATGGGCAAAGCTGCAGGTTAAGGAGCAGGCCAAAATTACCCGCTTTTAAATGGTTTATAATTCTATCGACCCAACAACCTGATAGATTGAACCCATTTTGAAAGTTAGAACATGTAGACAAATTATCCTTCATGTAGAGCTGGACTTTTTACTGAATTGAAATGCATGTGATTTACTCTTAGTTTTCTAAGAAATGTGTCAATATTTACTGCCTTTTGTAGATATTTGAATTCCTTAAAACAATCCTAAGTCTAAGTGCACTACTTGGAAGTTGGATCTAATTTTACTCAATTGCTTGTAGTCCTTACAAGGGATGTAACTGAAGAGTTCTTTCATGCAGGCATCTCACTAAGGCAAAATATTGGGATCTCTACCCTGCTTGTGAGTTGTGAACACTGGGCTAAGATAAAGGTAGCAATCTAAGCACTTCAAATCATGGAAAATAATTCCACAAGGTGTTTTGACCTGCTATATCACAGGAAGGAGCATGCAGCTTTCTATGCAACACCATTAAAGCACTTTCCTTGTGGATGCATACAATAAGGCAAGAAGGAATAACTTATAAAATTTTTCTAAATTAGTTATTTGTTCATATGTACTTGTCCCAATTTTTTAATTAGTTTCAGGCTGGCCTGCTGTGGGCTAGGCCAATGTTCGGCCAGGCCAAGATTGGCTCGGCCATCTAATTGCCGGTCCAGCCCAGCCCTATGGGGCTATTGGCTGCGTGGGCCAGTCTGCTGGCCCAAACACCTTTTTTTTAAATCAAAATTTATAATTCCATTATGTAGTTTAGAGGTTTATCTTAGTTAATTTCAATTTCTTGATTGCATAAAATGCAAAGCACAGAGGCAAAGACTGATTGGTGATGCCTTGAGTAATCAAAGGGCCTATTGACACATTTAAATATTCAAATAAACTGGTAAAATTGTATTTGAGTATGGAGATTGGGACTATTATATTCCGCACATATAGATTCTGAAAATTAGTTGATGTCTCTTTGGTGTGCTGTTATTTGTAATGGCATATAATAAACCTGACAAATATAGATTATGTTGTCAAGAAGGTTGCTCTTCTGAATTTGAAATGCATGCTTACTTACCCCTTTAATGTAAAGTCCAACCTAGGTGCTTTCTATTTGCTAGTGTTTAATATTATATTATCAAAATCATCAAATCACAGCATTAGTTAGTGTTAGACCCCCCATTACCTGAGTGTACACTAGATAAAAAAAAAAAAAAAAAGGGAGGGGGACTGCAGAGACTTAAGGCACGTGTATATTGAGAGTTAGTGGGAATAACAGTCCCTGTGATAACAGAAGGCCTGCATGGCAAGAAAAGAGAGAGAGACAAAACTGATTCTATCAGAGGAGAGTGGGATAAAGGTGAGAGGGGGGCAAGAATTGAGTGGAATTTTTTTTTTTGTTTTCTTTCCTTTCTTTCTGGGTACTAGCTAGTAGCTACTGAACTAGAGAGGTGTGAGAGGACCTTCTGTTGTACAGACCTGTATCTGTTAATGATATCATATCAATATCTGTAACAGTAGTGAGGGATTTTCAGTAGTGAATTTAATAATGCACTACCTGATTATCAATTAGCAACTCAAAAACCAAACAAGACCAATAAAACAAGTATCAACTACCAACTATCAAGTGGTGCAAGTCTACATACTGTATCCCTCCTCAGTCGACTTCATCTGAAATAATGACATTTGAATCTGGCTTAGATAGATTAAGGTCATCAACTTAGCTTGTCTCCTCAATCACATTTGCAAATCCATCTACATATTAACATATACAATTAAGGTTAAAATAAACAATTATTCCTTATAGTTTCACCCTATTTGGATTTTAGTCCTTATAGTTTTTTTTTTGTATATCGATCCCTATAATTTCACTCATTTAGATTTTGGTCCTTATTAGTAAGGTATCTGTCATTATATTTTCTACTTATTTGGATTTTAGTCCTTATAGTTTCTATCAATAAGATATTGATCTCTATTTCTTATAAAGAATTGATTCCTATAGGTTTCAATTATTAAGGTATTAGTCCCTGAGGGACCAAAATCCAAATGAATGAAACTATAGGAAGCAACATCCAAAGAAAAAACTATAGGGACCAAAATCTAAATTAAGTGAAACTATAGGGACTAATTATTTATTTTAACTTACAATTAAATATAACTAATGTTAATAAATAATAATAGTAACTATTAACTAAGGAACAAGATGAGAAAAACCAATTGTTTAAATTAAAGAAATTGCAAAAAAAAAAAATTTATGCCTAGGTGAGAACCCAAGTAACCAATTGTGAGCGCATGTGAGAGCTTAAAAATTTTTGGAAAGCATATAACATCTATACATGCTGGCCTGGGTTGGGAAATGACACTCCTAAAGAAAAAGGAGTATAAGAAAATCTGCTATCAATGTACTTTTATAGATTGATCACTTGTGAATATAATCCCCAGTATTGATGCATCTAGGCAGGTAGGGAACTTCTTCTTCCTTCGTCAGGTTTATTATCTGTCATTGGAATATGTATTTAAGATTTTATCCTTGACTTGATCTTAGTCTTAGAATAGCTTGTTTTAAAAATGTACAAATTAATAGAGGATATCAGCTTCTAAATAAGTGACCTTGGGTTCTTGGAGATCCACATATGATTCTGAAAAACTCAACCTTCTATTTCACAGTTACTATATGCTCCAAAGGCTTAATTCTATACATTAGTGAATCTGCTAGTGTGCCTTCTGGATCAGTTGCTACTTTCTAGCGGGCTTATCTTTTAGTGTGTTTTATGCATCCTATGCTTCCTTGGTATGTCACTTAAAGTCATGGATGGAGACCATTGCTGAGATTTGAGAAACTGAAGGAGGACAACAGAAAGTATCTTCTCAAAAAGTTGTCACCCTTGAGTGAGACTACCTATAAGATGCCTGCAAAGACATTCACAATTTATGTATATACGGAAAACAAAAATGTCTTTCCCAAACTTTGTTGTATTTACCTTTTCGTTGCTATGAAAATGATGTTTAATATGTCTGAAGCCACCAAAGGCAACACTCAACAGTATGTAGGTTTTGATATATTTGATATTCTCATGCAAGTGAAACCCTTTTAGCAGCTTTTATTTGATGTTATTAAAATACTTCAGAAATATTTCCATAGTTATTGCTAAAGGCAATATAAATCTTAAGATTTATGCCACATTTACAAAATGCTGCTAAAAGTACCTTTGGTGGCAGCATTTCTCTAATATCGTTAACTATAAATTCTGCTGTATTGTAAATGCATGTCCTGTTGTGGAGCATTCTAACGTTTTATGTTACTTTTGTGAGTTTAACTAAAGGATTGACAATTTGAAAACATCATCTGCAAATTAACTGTTCTTGTATGTTGTTCCATTTTCATGTAATCCACATACGGTTATGTTATACTTCTTCCTTTCTATGGTCCTGATCTTCTGTAGATGTTGATTTTGAGGTCAAGTCTTTTTTTATGAAGGATCTTCCCATCTTAGCACTAAACAACTGATCTGAGGTGCCCACGAACTGTAACTTGAGGATTTGTATGAAATTAGGGTGAATCTCGGAAAAGATGACTTGGGTTTATGAGTAATCTGAATATGATAAGCGAATTGAGTCTACAGAAATCAAAGTAAATTAGACAGAGATATGGAGAAGCAGTAATAGGCATCACACGTCTTGTTGACTAGGGTTGCTCTGAAATAATTCTCATTCACTGCGTGTGAAATATTATATAGTGGCGTCCAACTGCCCAGTTGGGCATTCTGGTGCTGTGAACGACTAGGTAAGCACTCCTTGCACATATTTGGGCACGTCTACACTACCATGTGTTTCTCTCTTCCTGCAGTTCTTCGACGTTGTGAGCATGAAAGGCAAAATTAATTTCAGAGTTAAGTGATTTTTTTTATTCTTGTTTGATCATTTCATGCCTCTAACACAGTACTACTTAATCTTGTTCTGTACAACAAATTCACTTGGCTCTCGAATCAGCGAGAAATATTTACAAGTAAACAAAAACTCTGTTTCTTTAAAAAAAAAAAAGGTGCTGAAGAACAAACCCTATTGGAAGAGATTGAACTGTGATCAGAAATTTTGTACTTGTCACTTTTTTTTTTCTAATTTGTAATTGAGTCAACCAAATTAAACTGTCTAACGGCTTTGCTTGCAGCCATGGCTAAGGCCAAATTTAAAAGAAACTAAAATATGGTGTATTCACAAATTATGTGGAGTATAGACAGTTGAACTATGGCCGGCAGTATTGACCCCAAATTTAGATCAAATGAAGCATCCCAGTGAAAGAAAACAATGGCAACCCAACCTGGTGAACATTTTGTTTTATTCTCTTGAATTATTGGGATTATATAGAGAGAGTGCGGAGATTTGAACCTTTGATGCCAGATTAGATGTGGACTGGTTCACCTGGCATTGGCCCCGTCCAGAGGACGTGGAGTAGGAGGCACAGGGGTTCAAGCCACCCCTTCCCCAGCACAAATAATCTTTGATCTACAAACCAACTACCCCAAATCCTTCACCACTTAGTTCACTCCTTGTAGTTTTCATATCGCTAATTGTCTAATAGTCATTAGAACAAAGTCTGATTAGGGAGGGAGGGAATGAGCTCAAATTACTAGTTCATGAACAATAATAATGTCATAATACAATGAATTGGGGAAAATAAATAAGACTAGGCTGGGGAGTATCTCAAGTTAGTTCTCTAGCCGCACGCTTCGATAATCTCCCAACATAAATTGTGCTTAACCTATCAAAGTGAACAAACAATCATTTGTATTCTACATGTATAGAAGTGTATCAAACACAAAATTATTCTGTTTCTGTAACTCGAATAAAATAATCAGCTTCATTTTACCTGAAGTAACAATCACAACCATACCTGTTAAATATAAGTTGATGATTAATGTCATCATAATGGTAACTATACAAGCCCTTACACCGACAGCAGCTGAGGTTGACCTGGGAATATCATTGATAGCTTCATAAGTAATTATAATACAAGGAAAGTCTTCTTGTCAAATGAAAA
Organism: Castanospermum australe; assembly: GCA_019955255.1. NCBI lineage: Eukaryota > Viridiplantae > Streptophyta > Magnoliopsida > Fabales > Fabaceae > Castanospermum > Castanospermum australe. Next base: position 1,098,597 of record NSJW01000802.1, read on the forward strand.
GTAGCCATTGACCAATGGCATTGAAAAAGTTAGTTATACTAAATGAAGAGTAATTATAATATGAAACTCTTCAAAAGAATATTAGAATTAATTCCATTGTCTTGTTTAATTGATGTTATATTCTCTTTTTTCTTTCGGAAATCTTGTTTTATTAGAATAGTCATTGACCAGTAATACCATGCTAAAATGGGATCCTAGCACAGCTGGAGTTTGAGAGAACAAGTGATAACTTGTTCCTTACATTCTTCATGCACTAAACAATTCTCTAATAAAGTGATTGCAATAAATGATCATAACCCAAGTGGAAGGCAAATCTAGACTAAAGTTAATGGCATCAGCCATTGACTAAAAAGTGCAGCATGTTTAGTTTCCAAAGAAGGACCTGAACAGAAAGCTCTTGATAAAACGGAGTTGGAAGCAGGGAGAACTAAAGCACAATGGAGACAGCATAGATCAATTTTTTTGTTGGCCCTGAGCATAGATCAATTAACATAACAAAACTTTCATAATCAAAATGAAATTACCTTTCTACGAGGTCCTTGACAGACTCGGTTGTGAGTCCAAAATCAAAAGGAAAAAGTGGATCATAGTGAGGATCCCCAATATTCATTGGGAGTTGATCTACAGATTTGAACCATGTCCTTGGAAGCTTACCACTGAAACCATAGTCACCAAAAAGGACATCTGTCACACCTTGGCCCTCAGTGCCTGGTAACCAAGCTGCCACTAACGCATCTATGGAGGAAACATATGGCTCAATCACAATAGGTCTGCCAGAAATGATGACAACCACGCACTTAATAGTCCCACAGACGTCACTGATGACACTTGGGCCAGGATCCACCATTGTAAGTGTCATGCTGTCCCCAGCAGTCTCAGCATAAGGAGGCTCGCCAACAACAACAATGGCATATTCAAAGTTGTTGGACTTGACAAAATCACTATCAGGGGTCTCACGATAGACAATTTCTGTGCTCGGATCAACTGCTGATTTTATGGCACTGAGAATAGTTGTTCCTGTCAATGGAAAGAAAACTTGTCACTTCATTTCTATTATAGGTTGTTCCTTTTGTCTTGAAACAAAAAAAAAAAGAAAAAAGGAGAGGGCAGTGGGGGTAGGAATGATATAGACGTCACCAATTTCAATTAAACTGTGACTGAAGTAAAGAAGCAGAAAATTCTTACTTTTGGCTGGAGTGCATACGCCTATGATGCAGTTTATATTACTAAAACTTTCTTCTTTTTTTTATTTGTTTTGTCCACATAAAAGGTGCAGAGCAGTTACTAAAACAGGAATATAAACTGCCAAGATGTTATAGACAGGTTATTGGGTACAAATAACTGAGAAATGATCCAAGCAACTAAAGACTTGAAGCATAGCTGCTAAATTCATGCAACTACCTACTATTATTTATTTGAAAATATGCATCTAAAGTTTAATGCATATTTATAGCAATGACTAGTACCCCTGCATTGCTGGATATTACTATATAATTTGGATAACTTCAAATAAACAATGCTCATTTACTTCTTCTCTCACATATCAAAATCAATTAATAATTTAGTACATCCTGAGCCCAGAATCTCATATGCTGCCATAGACCAAGACCCCAACTTGCCATGCATGTCTGAGAGTAACTTACCTCTTGTGTCATTGTCGCCACTGAATCCTTGCCAATTAATTGTCCACCCACCACATTGGTAACCCAAATTATCAGCATGAGTACCAGCAACTAGGAGTTTTGTGGCTTTCTTTGGAAGGGGCAGAAGTGGAGCACTTCCATTTTTCCCATTCTTAAGCAGCACTAGAGATTTTCTCACAGCTTCCCTTGCTAGGTCCCTGTGTTCCTACTTAAACAACACAATCTTATCTCTCATGACTCTCAACGTCTCAATTATGCTAGGACATTATTGTAAATTATGGGCTACAAGGAATGCCACTAAAGTTGCATATCACTTTTGTCCTTAAACCATTTGGAGAAATCAGATAAAGCCAATGCAGAAGGTATATTGACAAAGAATGTCATTATATTCAGTTAGTTTCTTAATAAAAGTAAGTTTCAAGAAAGTTCTTTGCAAAACTGTTGTCAACTGAAAATATGCAGAAGTTGATCATCTGAGATGGGTTGAACATTAAGAATCCCAATTGGAAGGTCTTCATTTCACACCCTATCTGACATGGTTAGGTGGGTTTTGCAGCAAGAAAGATGATTATCCATGATATGTAACCTAAGATCTAGCAGATCCCCAGTTAACTTTTGAATAACAAAAACCACAAGGATTGCAACCTAACCTGAATATCAATACAGCCCATATGCAAAGTAACTTAAATTTGCAAGAACAGATCTTCCATGAAATTGTCTTGAGAAGAACAGATTCATCAAATATGCTGTTTTCTATAAAATGAACTAGAACATCATTTTATATTATTCTGATTTAACTTAATAGCTAATCAAGTTCATTACCCAAATTATCCACTTTAAGAATGATTTGAATGACTCACCTGGCTTCCAAGCTCGTTGACTGAGCTCAAATCAGCTAGAGGAGTCTCAAAAAGACCCAGGGTGAACTTGACAAGCAAAATTCTCTGCACGGCATCATCAATACGCTCCATTGGAATGATATTGTTCTTGACCAAGAGTGTGAGATCCTGAATGAACTCGATGTATTTGTAGGGGACCATCACCTGTAACAATAGTCAACCGCATGAAAGACTGAGTTCTATAACCTTACAAGTCAGTAACGATTACATTTTTCCACCAGCTACACCCAAGCAGATATTTTATTCTCTCCAGTCCTGCAGGCAATTTGAGCAGAAAGAACAAACTAACCATATCAACACCAGCTTCAATGGCGGCCTGGACAGAGTATGAGTAATTTGAATCTGGTGGTGATGTGATTCTGTCAATACCTTCCCAATCTGAGATGACAAATCCCTGCCAAATAAGTGAAGAAATTTTTTTTGTTAGCATGCACAATGCAAACCATGGTGCTTAAAATTGGGAGCTAACAATGGCATAAAGACAAGCCGTACAACAATGCAACATCAGATTGTTATACTCTTGAGCAATACTTGATAATATCATAATATGGTTCAAATAGCACTATCAGAAGAGCAACACCAATTGCAACGCATGTTACATGGACTTCTCAAGTACATTGAGGATTTATGATAATAAATAGGATATACTTTCAATTGGGAAGATGGCAAGCAGCTAAATAAAGTAAGCTATCCATGTCTTTAGGTCTTAATCTTTGGCAGTATATATGGACACAACATTCCTACAGAAAACTATGGATACAATACCTTCCTCCTTTTCAATTTTTGGGAGTGGGGAGGCAGTGGTTTGGAAAATATAAGATCTTTAAACACCTTTTAGACATTTTTTTGAACACATGTGGGATATTCACTAGATGATTTTCATATATTGGATGATTTTTCATGCTTATCCATGTTCATGTCATGTGTAGCATTCCAGCCATCCCTGGATCTGTCTTTCATGAAAGATAGACAACATGACAGTTAAACAAGTGAGAAACATTACTGTATTAGAAAGCTTTTGGTAGCAGCTTGCATTGCATAAAAACTCTACCTTAACATTTATTACGTACATGAAAAAAAGAATACAAAATAACCAATCACCTTAAACTTAAGGGTGCCCTTGAGGAAGCCAGTGACTAGATCACGATTTGTATGCATCTTTATCCCATTCCAGCTGGAGTATGAAACCATGACTGTAGAAACCCCCTTGATGATGGAATCAGAAAAGGCAGGCATATGAATGCTAAGCAATCCATGCCAGTCAATCACTGTGTTGTTCTCATCAATTCCCTTGGTTGTACCACCATCTCCAACGAAGTGCTTAGCACAAGCTGCTACCTTTGTCCTACAAGAAATTTAAAGACCTAATGAAGGATAGAAGGACAAAATGAATCTTTGATGCATCAGTAATCACATAAAGCACAAGTCAATCATGTAATTGTGATTCTCTTTTTCTTGTTCATTTATTGTCGCAACTTAATAATTGTGATTGATGTTAATAATAATTGATTGACAAGTATCCCTAGGTGGACTGTGGTTGATCTGAAGTGTTTTCCTCCAAGTTAACCAGACTATGATTAAGACAAACATCTTAAACCGACCTTCTACGAAGCATAGACACAACATGGGGCACGGATACGACATGACACTAACACGAGGATACGGATAATTTTAAAAATTATAGGACACACCACGGCTAAGATACATAATATAAAATTAATATAAAATTAACATAAAAACAGAAATCTTAAAGATATGTGTAAGATAAAAATACAAATCTTAACACAAACATTTATGCTTAAAATAGAAGCATTACTATATAGTCATTTATAACTTTGATCCTATTAAAAAAAAAAAAATCAGCATTTGTCATTGTAGACATGATAAAAGATTATCATTTATCTAATTCTTACCATATCACACTTATATTGGCACAAATTTGAAAAAAATAGTGTAAAGAAAAAAATTTATAATAAAGACTAGAAATGTCCTAAGTGTCCGAGGAATATCTGACATGAATACGTGTTCGACACGGATACGGCAACCTTTTTTATGTGTCCATGCTTCTTAGCTGACCTTATTAACCAAAGAAAATTGAAATTATAAATCAGTTTCCATTAAATCCTGACCACTTGGTTACCAGAATGATAGATCATTTGCATACAACATATCAATAAGTTGCAGATACAGAGGAAAAGTGCTACGATTTTCAACACTTTAGTTAAAAAGTATAAGAATCTTTCAAATATAAATTCTATTAAACAAAATTTATAAGTTACTTACTTACATTACTGATATAAGAGCACTAAAGATCCATGAACTATATATGCCAAACTATATCATCTTTCTGGGGGGTGGAAAACCAGCAGATTAGACATCAAAATCTATACAACATGGTCTCTGGAGTAAATTATATGAAATGTGTACATAAAACACCATAAGAAAATAATGAAATGCATTCTTCTTTCTAAAAAGGTTTTACTATCATTAATTTCATACTTGCCACCAACATATGGTAATCCCTTCCTGTAATTGGCAGGGATGTCCCCTTGAAGACCAGGTATGATTGCTGTCATTTGTTGCACAATTTTAGGATCCTCGCTGTAGCTTTCATAACATCGACCCCATCTTGGATCTCTACAAACCTATAAATAATCTTTCAGGAATAATCAGAAAAATTATGAAGAAAAAAATGCACACATTTGACAACCTCAAATCTGTCTAACAAGAATATTTCTACTGTTTGTCATTAGACTCTTCATCCTATTTACCGCAATGCATGGAGCAAAAACATAATGAATCCCTGTAGCTCTGACTTCAAGAGCAGTAGCAGCACCAATTCTTTGTGCCAGGTCAGGATCCCTGTTCATCACAGATTATTAGAACAGAACAAACGGTGGGTGCATCCATAAAGCATACCTGCAACCTAAGGTACCACTATAACACCATTAAGATCATCTAAATTTTAAACCTACAGAATTGACAGAACAATTTATACAACTCCCTTCTCACCCAAGTATATTGCAGGCTAAATATAATAACGGCCAACAGCAAATTTGTTTTAGTCGTATCATTCATATATATCATACTTTAAATCTAGCAACAGCTGCACAAGCATGATAGTTTTGTTCAATAAAGCAAAACTTTGAAGTGGGTCAGGTGAAAAAGAATCTTGAGCAATGCAAATTTTCAAACATCGATCATATGAAAATTGAATTACCAAATGTTGTCCTGTGCCAACAAATAAATGATCAGAAATCTCAACTTGCCTGGTAGCTCCAAGCCCAATATTATGGGGAAATATGGTGGCATTATAGACATTATTGTGTCCATGAACAGCATCAATCCCATAAATCATTGGGATGCCCAATCGACTAGCCAGAGACCCTTTCTGAAATTCATTTATCATATTCACCCAATCTTCAGCACTAGCCCTTGGAAGTGGTTCACTACCTCCACCACTCAATACACTCCCTGCACACATAAAAAAGAACCCGTAATTTATAATGTTCTCTTAATAATATGACATCATTTCCTTCAGTTTCCTATTCTTAATTCAAGTTTTTGTCAATTTCTAATTCCTGGCTCCCTTCAAATACCTAATTTGTATTTATAATGATCTTATGAAATTTGTAAAAAGATGCAAAAACCTATCAGACATTAATAAGCACAAACAGATACAAGCACAAACAAATAGGAAGACATATGAGCAACATAGTATGAGAGAGAAAGAAGCCAAATGGAAGTACAACTGTACAAGGCGAAGAAAATGGCACAAAAGTGGCAAATTTCCCACTTTCTCTGGGATCCCTTCCCTGTCACCACAATCATATGTCCTTATGCCTATGAGTCCGTTGACACATACTTTAGCATTCATATTACAATATGTTCATACAGTAAGTTTAAAATTTAAATTAAATGTAGATTACATTAAATTACCATTTAGAAAGAGAAAACGTGCAAAAGAAATTATCATATTTAATTTAATGAATTAAATATAGCAGGACTGAGGATGAATGCAGTAATGAGGTCGGCCTCAAGGTAATCAGCACCTAAGTTGGGATTTACCATGAAGCCCAAGTATGATATAATGAATGAAAATGAATTAAGTATGTTTGCAGGGCAGAATTACAAAGAATAAGTTCCCTCAACATACGTGAATGGAAACATGACAAAGGAAAGGATCCCAGAAGAAGTGTCGCACAGAGATTGAAAGATGGGATACTCATCACCACTAAAAGAAATAGCTAAAAAGATTCATCAGACTTGCAATCAATTCAAAAGCAATGTGGGTCAATAGAAAAGCATGACAGAAAACTAAAAGATGGATTATAAATTGGTTATTGCCTGGATGTGTAAGCGCATATTTAATTTAAACGAGTTTGGATTCTTTCATTTTCCTTAAAAACATGACACATAGATACACAAATTTTCCTGTGAAAGGACCCACCATTGGCAGAGCATAAGTAGTTTGTGTATTTCTCTATTTATAACACGAGACTGTCACCTTCCTTAGGAAAAGATTACCCAAATCCAATTCAAGCCCTCTTAACTGGGAAGAAAAGAGAAGCTTGTGAATGGGGTTCTTAGTTCTTACCAATGAAGTCGGTTTTCATCAGCTCGGCATTGGCAACACTCCTATCAATTTGAACCATTTGACCAATCTTCTCCTCCAGAGTCATTCGACTCAGCAAGTCTTTAACCCGAGTTGCAACGGGTTGCTTTGGGTCTTTGTATTTCAGATACTCTATTTGGGCTTCTCCAGTTGATGCCAACCAACAACACAACCACAAAATTCCCAACCAATGAACCAATGCCCTAGACATCTTGAATTTCCCAGCTCTTGCTTCACCTGCAGAATTGGGAAGAAGATAACACACCCAATGAAGATTTAACTTTGGATTTATATCCCACTTAGTTTCTAAGAAAATGAAAGAGCAGTAAAAGAAAAGCATATCCAATGGAATGGGGTTCAAGAAAACTAAACCCCATTACTTGAATCCGCAGTTCTATTTTTCTTTTTTTTTTTAAAAAGGAAATGTGAAAAGGGGTACAAAGAAAAAGCACTCTTTTTTTGCAGCAGACAACAATTTTTCACAGCAGCCAAACAGACACTGAAGTTAAGGAATCAAAACAAGCGATAACAGCACAGTTCAAGTCAAGTTGGTGTGGGGGAAGATGTGTGTGTCACAGAGAGAAAAAAAAAAAAGGAAGAGGAAGAGAGGGCTCACAATCACAAGGCAAGCAAAAATGGAGACTTTAGGAGCTGCTGTTTCCAAAAGGAAGCACTTTGGATCCTTTATGGGTGATAGGAATAGGTGGCAGTGGCAGATAGTGGGGAAGCAGAATGGCGTAGGCAATGCATAGCGGTGGGAGACACTTGCCACTGTTTGCTCTGCCTTGGGCGGTTTTTTTGTGTGTGGAGGTTTCCTATGAAAACGTGGTAAAGCCAACAAGTGCGTGGGTAAGTAACTATACAAAAAAAAAAAAAAAAAAAACTGATTATTTTTTTTTGGCAGAAATAGTGAAATAGAAATATGAAAGAAGAATATGGCTGAATAATGTTTATAAGGTTTCATATAATATTTTTTGGTTAGAGTAAAAAAAAAATTAAATGAGAAAGATGAAAAGACATCAAAGGAAAGATTCCTTATTCTATAATAGGATATATACGATTTATATATAGTTTTTATATCATGTTTTTATTAATATATAAGGAAAATTTTGGACTTTTATTTTGTGATTTAAAGATAAATGAAAAGGAAGATCATTCATATCACATGTCTAAAAAAATTACATATCATATATCAATAAAAAAATTATTGACAACAAGAATCAAATTTAAATATTATGTGCAAAAAATTTTGATATTAATTTTAGTTAATTCTAATAAGTAAATTTAAGTTAAATAGTTAAAGAACCTTAATTATTCTAACATTTCTTTTCTCTTTAAATAAACAAATATGAAGCACGCAATGTATGAATAGTATTTATTGCAATTTATCTTCTATTCTATTATATAAAGAGATATTGTTTCTTTTTTATCTCTATTTTTTATTTTTTAAAAAAATAATAATATAAATTAAAACATAAATTATAACAAGGATAAAATTATAAAATTATATTTATTTTTAAAATAGTTTCATTCTCACTCTTCATTAACTGCTCTTCAATACTATTTTCTAAATTGCTTATTTTTATTTTATTTTTTGATACATCTAACAAGTTTCTTAAAAACAAACTCATTGGATATAATAGAACAAAAAATGGTTCAAAAAATAAAGAATAAAATAAAAATCAATTAGTACAGATAATTTAATAAAATATAAAAGTTAAAATTTATTAACTGTTTAAACAAATATACTATTGATTAATTATTGTGCTTTTTGAGTTTGAATAAATTTATTTAATCAATTAAAATAAAAAGTATAAATTGAGAGGCACATTACTCATATATAATTATTTTATAAATTAGTTAGTTACAATTTCATTGCACTTATAAATTAATTAATTAAATAAAAATAACTTTCTAAAGGAGTGAGATGTGTTTGAAACTAATTATAATTCATAATGTACAGTTTATAGTTTTATCTTTTTTTAAATGTGTTTAAATCTATAATAATAGCATTTTTTTTAAAAAAGCTGCATACTAAATTGGAAAATCTCCTTTTTTGTAGTATAGGTTAGTCATAATTTTTTAAGTTTTTGAAATTTATTTAAATAAAAATCAACACATTTATATATATTTTAAATTATTTAAATCATAATTTAAAACTGCTTTTATATAAAAAGAATCTGACTACTGATAATATTAGTTTTATTTATATTGCATTAGTGTTTAATATGTTTATCTATAAATCATGAAGAGAAATTTCAAGAAGTGAAATATCTTAAAATAATAGTTTAATTTAGATTGTTTAGATTGATTTAGTGTTTAATATATTTATTTCAAAATAATAAGAAAAATAAGAAGTGAGATTCAAGAATCATCAATGATAATGTTTATTAAATTGAAGTTAATTTAACTTAATTTGATGTTTGGTCTCCGTATATTAGGCAAACAATAATGCTATATATTATGAAAGATGTTTACAAGAGCAAGTACGGATCATATAAGCAGTTATTTCATTTTATAATTCACTTCGCTTTTTTTTATATTCATTTCGCTTCTTCAACGTTCAGTCTAGCCACATCATTCATATCCTAATTTCGTAAAAACTTTTAAATTATTTAACATTTTTCTTAAGTAAACTTATCTTAAAAGTCAAATATTATAGTTTTTTTTTTCGGTACAAAGTAAAATATTATAGTTAGTGGATAGTTATTGTGCTTTTTACAAATAAATAAAGTAAATTAATTACTAAGTGGATATGCACGTACTTATTTAAAATTAAAATTTTAAATTTTTACATAAACATAAAATATAAAATGGATTATCACATATTATCGCCAGTAATACTATATTGAAATTTTTAAATTTTAAACTGAATAGTTATATCTATGATTATTGGTCTTTATTTCCAAATAGAATTATAAATTGAATTATCTTTTTATTGTTAAAATTTTAATAATAGTGTAAAAACGTCGCTCTGTGCAGTGTGTATAAAAATGTCACGTCTGTTAAGATATTTAAATTTTAAAGTCATGATCGTAACTTGCATCGGTAACTCTTATTCAATTTTTTTGTTTTTTTGTTTTTGTTGAAATAAAGTCTCATAACAAGGTGGACCTATGACGGAGAGTTAAAAGAAGAAAATGAAAAAAGAGATATTTATTGTAAGTTTTTTTTGTTTAAAGGTTTTATAAAAAAATGAGAATTTTTAATTAATTCTTTAAAATTCTTTGTTATTAATTTTTATAAATATTTTAAAATTTTATTAATTTAAAAGATTTTAAAAAATTTAAAAAATTAAAAAATTATTAATTAATTTTTTATTTTTATTCATATCTTTTTTATCATTCTTTTAACTATTTTTTCATTTTCTTCTTACTCTTAAACATAGCCTAACTGACTTAAAGGAAAAGAGAAAACCAAACACAGTGGACAGGAGCAATGGTGGGGATCCAACCCTTCACTCCATGTACTAAGCCAATGTCCCTATCATCTGGCTAAAGTCTCGGGTGCTATTCAATTTTGTGTCTACTTTCACCATTGGGAAGATTAATGTCACTATTTTAGCATATAGTTTGGTCATACTTTTATTTATTGTTTGATCTGAATTTCCAATCTTAGTTCTAAATTCAAACCTAAAAAAAAAAAAAAAAGAGAATATTGGGTCAATAAATATTGAACCATTTGTAAACGCACGTGAGAGGAAAACTGACATGAGTGTTACTAGGTCACCAGCAATGCTGGTATACAATGGAATGCACAAGAATGAATCTTGGAATACAAAGTTGTGCAGCATTGTAAATACAAAGTTGTATAGGGAGTATTTTTCTGTAGAAGTGTCTGCATATTATATTAATATTATATAAATATATCACTACCAAATATAAGAAAAAGAAAATAGAGGAGAGAGAATTTGAATACATTCAATTATTACTTTTTTGAAAGAAAAAATCCAAGTAATAAGACAAGAATCAAGAATGATTTTTTTTCAAAAAGAAAAATAATTATAGAAAGACTTGAATGAATTGTTCAAAGAAATATGATAGTTAGATTATAGTCAAATGACTGGGTGGCTTTACAACTGTGCTTAAAAGTTTTCTGGTTTTGGCTTAGTAGGCCTAAAAGTTGTTTGGCTGTGTACTGTGTAGCACCGAAAGCTTCATTTCAAAGACAAACAGATTCGGAAAAAAGGCATATTCCTTAACAAAAGCCATATTTTGCCAAAAGAATAAAAAAGTAAAGATATGGATATGAATATGAGTCCTGTGGTAAAGATATGGATTGCAATTGCGGTACCATGTTCGAAGGTTATTAGAGCATGCAAAGAATGACTTGGTTAATGAAAAAATGGCTAGCTTTTCTGTTGACATTTTAAAATAAGAGAATCAGATTCACCCACTTTGTATACATTGCTATATTTAATCATTTTGTTTAATAAATATATGGCAAAAGTTCTCCCCTTTTAGTCCTTAGTTTGGTTGCAGTTTATTTTGATGGATTCGTAAATAATAACAAGAAATTGAAAAATAAAGAGGTGCAAATGAGAAAAGGGCAGATGATATATATGTTTGGTAGGAAAGAAATGGAAGAAAGAAGAAAGAAAACAGGATATGACTGATGTATTTTGACTTATCTCATGTCAAAATTTCTTCTTCTTACTTTATTTTTTTTTTCCAAATTTTTTTCTACCAAACATTGTATTTTGTAAATAACTAGTAGAAAGAAGGTAAAGGGACTATATATAATGGGCTAGACAAATAGAAATGCTTGTGTGTAGCGAGATATCTCAGTGAAACTTCCTCTAAAAATTGATTTGATTAATGCCTTTTTCTTTACCAAGTGATTTCACCATAGAAACAGTAGCGATTAAGGGTAACCTTCAACCACTGAGTTGACCAATGCAACATTACAAGTTTAATTCATTTGTTCTCTCTCTCTTTCTGCATTACCTTGAAAATTTTGCAGAAATCTCAAAGACAGGGCATGCGTTATTAATTTCTTTAATTTGCATGACAGTCACTACTATTGTATATTTGTATATAATTAGGACTTCACTTAACATCTCATGTCATGTGGCTTGGAAGGATCCATTGCTTCAACAAATGAAAGCAACAGAAAGGATATTTGATTGAGGAGGATAGGTAGTAGGAGTTCTAGCTTCTATAGACTAAGTTCCTTGAATTTACTTCTATTTTTTCAAAGTTGTGATTTCACTTATTTGTGGTTATGCTCTGACTTATTAACATTATGTGTTGCTGGTTGCAATGTTTGTCTGAGAGCATGCAGCTTTGTCCTTGACATCTCTTTTTCCTTCCCAGTATGATCCCATGGCCTCTGAGCAGCTTTGCCCTTGATTTCTCTTTTCCTTCCTTCACTAAGAAAATAGTTCCTTTGGTTGGACTAAATTATTGAGCTTACCTCTCCTTTATCACAACTCAGGGTTGATACTGAAGTTCTTTATCCAATCAGTTGCATGGTTCAACATTTAAAACATCATTATCAGCACATGAATTTATAATGGGAAACAAACATAGGCCGGTCTAGTAGCCAAAACAAGCATTGGTGAGCATGAAAGAAACAAAAAGATGCCATTCTTTTCTGATACATATTCAAATTTTAGAATAGAGAGCATATTGAAACACTACTATTAATACACCAATAATGTGACGTAATGCTTAACAAAGTAATTAACATTTGGCAACAAGAAAATGGGACAAGAGGGTCAAAGACTCATGGCACCGGTAATATGGTACTGCATTTTTCACAAAATTGAAGGAGAATCAAAGCTCTAATTCATTGAAATATCTTACTTGTAACCAGCTACAAACGAAGAAAAAAACATCAAACTCAAAAATGAACAACTTAACAAATGAAGACTAGAAAATAAACCTAATTAAAAAAGAACATAGTTAAAAAATGTTTTATTTTATATTTTTGCTTCGAATTGAACGATGATGTAACGACAGAAAGAAGCCAAGAAATTTTGTAAAAGGAGAAAGATTGACGAATTTTGTAGAGTGACTAACCCATATATTCATGGTAATTTGATCAATTTAGCAATAAGATTAAGCTCTCTACATATTTTTTTTCTTTGGTCTTGAGCTCTCTACTTAAGAATCAGAAAATCGAATGGGTAAATACATACAGGAATAGTTTAAATACAGATGGCTCCTATATTAAAAGCACAGGCTTAGCTTCCTGTGGGGGTCTAATTCGTGACTGGATGGGCAATTTCATTGAAGGTTTCTCTTGCAACTTAGGTTCCTGCTCAATAACCCATGTTGAACTTTGGGGTATTCTGCATGGTCTCCGTGCTGCTCTTTCAATGCACATATATCAGGAGATTGTAGAATTTGATTCCCTCAGCGCCATGCATCTCATCAACAATGGTTGTAACCGTGGACATCAGTGCTTCTCTCTGGTGGAGGAAATTCGTACATGGGCTAATTCTGCAGCTTTGGTGGTTCGTTGGCATCATACCTACAGTGAGGCTAATGCTTCTACAGACTCCTTAGCTAAACAGGGCCTTAATATGCCCTTGGGTCTTCACTTCTTTGACCATGCTCCTGCTTTCATGTCCCTGCTCTTTCTTTCCGATGTTTCTGGTGTTTCTTTACACCGTGTTATTAATAGTTAGTTTTTGTGTTTTGGGTCTTTGACCCCGTTTGCTCATCAGAAAAAAAATAAAAAATACTGGAATAAGTTAACGCATAGCTTGGGAAATTATGATTTGATGAATGATGGGAAACTTCTAAAAACTTGCAACTAAGGCTGTAATTTCGGGTCAGCCTTAATCGCTCCGGTTAGCACTAATTTATGTTTTGTTCGGCTAAGTCCAAATTTTGTTTGGGCCTGTATTTGATTAGTCCAACTGTATGCTATAAAAGCCACAAGCTGTCATTTCGACAGCTTGAAATATTTGAGCTGGTTCTCAGCCTGTTCGGCCCATTATTTTTCACAATTATGCTTGTATTTATCATATATAAAAAGTAAAAGAAGACAAAAAAAAAAAAGAAGTAAAAGTTGGAGCAGGCGTGATTTTATGGCATTAGTGTTGTCTTAACCTCTCCCATACTTAGAATCGATTTTTACCGAGAAATAAATCCCAATCCCCCACCCTAACTAAAAAAGAGTAAAAAAGATGATAGAATTTATTCAAAATTTAGTTATATTTAAGTGTTGTTGTTTCACAAGATAAAATTATACGAACCATTTATTCATTCAATGCTCAATAATAATACTAACTTACTCATATTGAGTTTTAGTTTTTCTTAAGTACTTGGAAAAAAGAAGGAAATATATAAAATAATAAAGGATCGAATTTTTGATATAGTAATAAGATCAATTTTTAATATTTGAATATATTTATTTAGTTGTCCTTGTCCAGCCGCAATCTATAGATAAAAATTTATTATTTTTAACCAATGTTATTAAAATTGAATTTGATAGTGAATTAGTAAAATTTTTTGTTTAGCTTTAATCAATTTAACTGCTTAAATTGTTTAGTAGAATAGAATAATATTATAAAATTAATTTACAACTCAAATGTGGTTAGCGTAATAGAAGTGAACTACGTTTCTAAGCGAGTCTTACTTATAATGTTAGAAGTTTGACGATTCACCAGTTTGAGGAGGGATCAATTACTTACACACAATCTTTACCCACTAGATGTACAGTGAGAAAAAAAAAATCATTTTTTTAATTTTTTTTTTAAAAAAATTTAATTAAAAATTATTTTAATCATAAAATAAATTAATCTAAATAATCATAATTAAAATTTGACATCAGTCATTTTAACAAACTCATTAAGGATACCAATTACTATCCAATTCACTGAAGAAGTGTAAAAGAATAATATCGCATGTTTACAACCAAAAAAACAAGTTTTTCATCCACTCTTACCCAACAGTTTGGATATTTATGGTGGGCATAATAAACTGAAATAGAATAGGTTTAGATATTTACTTTGGATGAAATAAAATAAAATAAAATATAATATGATAGAATAAAATAATGTAAAATAAAATAAAGTTACTGTAATATTATTTATATATTTAATAATAAAATAAAAAAATTTATTTCATTATTTAAAAATTCTAACGAAATTAATAAAAATAAATAAAATAATAAAATATATTAATTTATTTCACCTTTTATCTCCTGATTTAAAAAAAAATAAAAATATAAAATATAATTAATTAAAATAAAATTCACCCACTTCCATTCCATTTTATCTTATTTTTAAAGACATTCCGTTGCCATCGATCCAAAGAAACCCTTAATCCAAGATGTTCAGCATTTTCGTATTATTATCCAGTCAAAAAGCCGAAGCGTGTTAGAACTCCAATTCAAGTTTCATCACGAATTGGAGTTATCAAGGATTGGAAATACTTCAAAATCCTTGTTTCACTCAATCACTAACTGTAACAGTGGCTCTTGCATTGTGTTGGGTTTGGGGATCTACGTATACTGATCTAGAAAGAACCAGAGAAGCTCGGAGATTGAAACTCTGCTTGGGGTTTCCAGAATCTCAAGGCTTTGAATTCGAATTCCAACTTGATTGAACGTCCAAATGTTGGGTGGTCTGTACGGAGACCTTCCTCCACCCTCTTCCGCTGAAGATGACAAACCCCCCACCACCAACACCGTCTGGTCTTCCACCACCAAGATGGCCCCCGCCGCCCTCCGCAAGCCCCCCTCCCTATTCGCTCCTACTCAGACTGTCCTCAGATCCCACGCCAAACCCAAAACACTCATCTCTCCGGTGCCATCTGCGGCGGCGGTGGCAACCTTGCCGGCGGTGCCAGACGACGTGCCGCAGCCGGCTCTCGTGGGTGTCCCCTCGACGGTGATGGAGGAGTATGACCCGGCTCGGCCCAACGACTACGAGGACTACCGGAGGGAGAGGAAGAGGAAGGCTAGGGAGGCAGAGATGATGAGGGAGCTGGAGCGAAGGCGCCAGGAGGAGGAAGAGAGAGAGAAGAGGGAGAGAGAGGAGCGAGAGAGGGAAAGAGACAGGGAATATGGGGATTCTTCCAGATTGAATATTTCTGGAGAGGAGGCATGGAGGAGGCGTGCGGCCATGAGTGGGGCGGCGCCGAGGTCGCCGTCTCCGCCGAGTAACGGAGATGGGTTCAGTATTGGGAAGTCAGAAACGGGCGGGTTGGGCCTCGGTGCGGGTGGGCAAATGACTGCGGCGCAAAGAATGATGGCAAAGATGGGATGGAAGGAGGGGCAAGGGCTTGGGAAGCAGGAGCAAGGAATCACCACTCCTTTGATGGCCAAGAAAACAGATAGACGTGCTGGAGTTATTGTCAATGCCAGTGACAATAAACCCGAGAAGAAAGTGAAGAGTGTGAACTTCAACGGGACGCCTACAAGGGTGCTCCTGCTTAGGAACATGGTATGCATATTTTGACTTCCTGCTGCATTTAGATGTTAAGTGCTCGAAAGTGAAAGTGGTGTCATCAGATGCTGCTTGTAGATTCATTTGTGCTGATTTCATTTGAGTACTTATGCTCCTTGATAATGTTAGAAATTTCCTGAATCTTATGAATGATAGGGTCATATTTTATCTGACATGTATGGATAACTTATGACTTATGAGCTTATTCCATAGCTATTGTTGATAAGTATTTGCGTGCATTGTTGTGATTCTTGTGAAGGATGGCGTAAAGTGTTTCAATTAACCAGTCTTGTACTAACTATTTGTCATCATGTTATATTTTTCTGTTCTGCATGCTATGGAATTTCAATTCAAAATTGGCACCAGCTAATTTGTTCTTTTGCATCTGACGAGGCCTTCGCATGTTATGGCTTGTTGATCAATGGAAATGATATTAATTATCTATGCTTTTGACTTTGATATAATGAGCTATGATGAGCTTGTATCACTCAACTTATAATAAAAAGGAACAGATCAAACGTTTTACTCGATTTTAATTTTACTATTAGTCTGTTTTATCAGTTTGAAATTATCTTTTAATTAGTAATAGTTTTTGGCAGCACCTTCAGCTTGGTTTTTGAGGAATGAGGATTCTAAATATCCTACCTTTGCTATTTGTTGATGTCTCTGAGATTTAACATGCAAGTTGCAGCACCAACAATTGTTGCCAAACATTGTCAATGTAGTGGATAAAGGTCATACAAAATGGGTCCTTTTGTTATTTCATCTGCACAATCTATAGGCTATCCTTTGCCTAGCCATCACATATGGTGTTTCTATAAGGCCTATTTTGCTAATATTGTCAAGCTAGTTTCATGACCATGTTCGTGTTGCTGTTTTTCATCATGTATATCTTGTACTCGGAACTCTCTGAGTTAGGTAATTGTTGCTGGTTTTCCTTTTGTTGTACTTAGTAATAGCCATATATAATTGGTTGTTCGTGGAATGAAAGCTCAAGTTAAGGGCACAAATTTCACATAATTTAGGATCAGCTAAAAGATGCTTGGTAGGAATAATATTTATTTTCAGATTGAAATTCTTTGGAAGTTTCTTATACTTGGATATTCTGGCATAACATGCAGTCTAATTTATTGGTGTATTCTTTCTGTAGGTTATAAATCTATGATATAAGTAATTTTAAATTTGAATTTTGATTATTGAAAGATTTGAGAGAACAGAATAGGAATTTTATGCCTCTGTGCTTCTCCACTGTCTATTGGGCTTCTATTGTGGCGAAAGCAATTACTTGAATGAGAATATATAGTCTGCACTCCTTGAGCAGACCCAATTCAATTTCTTTCTTGCCTCTTTGGAGTCTCAAATCCTGTGATATCATATGTTTTTGAGCCCTAATGACCATGTTTTCTATAAGCCCTAAAAGAAGCACATGTTAGCTAGTTCTCTGGAAATTGTGCACGAGTTTTAGTCTCATGCAACCAAATAGAAACTAGTGGAAACTCTATTTAATCTTAGGCATTATTATCTAGTCTTTCCTTTGAAAGTTGAGATTTATTTCCAGAGTATAAAAGCCTTTTTTAACATAATGCCTTTTGCCTTTGCCGCTCATTTCTCTTGGTTTTGTTTTGTTTGAAGGAGATTGGGGAGGTGCATAATCGTTCTGTCTTTTTCTTCCCTATAATCTACTTGATGTGTCAATCAATTGAAAGACTTTGCCATTGATTGGAGAAAGAGTACTAACAATCTTAGAGAGGTCAAATAAATCCCAAATCATGAAATTATCCATGTTTATGTACACAAATACCTTCTTTACAATTTTATGGCTTAGTTAAGAAGGAAAGGCATGTAGGCAAACATCATTCTTTGTTATAACAGAAAGCATGCTTCTTTCGTACATGACCAGTTTACGTTCTTTGTTTTGTAGTTCGAGTTGATAATCATGTAGAGGTCTGTTGCTTACTACCTTAAGTGTTGGATCATCAGGGATTCACTGTTCATTATATATTTAGCTTGGGTTAATTTGCTGATTAATTAGCTTGGTGCATCTTGGTTAATCCCTTTCTCCTCCCAGTGGAGATGGATAAGTTGTTTCTCAAGTGCCTTGTTCTTACAGTATTATGATGTGTTTTTGCAACTTGCAACCATCATTTTCCATTTTATATTTCTTGATTTTGGATGAATATGGAGTTTATTGGAAATGGGGGAAACTTATGTACTTTGAATGTTCCGAATGTTATCCACTTTTCTTACTAAGCAACCATTATTAACACCAAAATGTGGGTAGAATGACATCCTAATGTGATGGTTCTCCTAACTTGTGCGCTAGAGCTTTCTTTTGAAATAACTTTTGTTGCCTCATGATGCAATGTAGGATATTATGTATTAAAAGCTAAATGAATGTCTTTTTTTAGGTGGGAAGGGTGCAGGTTTTTGTCATTAATAATTTGAAGTAATTGAAATTATGTTAGTTGCCTTTTCATAATTTGTAGTACCAAAATTCATTGTTTCATTCTTTAGGAAAGTTTATGGTGATTCCTTGATAAAGGCTCAAGTTACTTTTGGCTTTGTGCGTGCACTGAAATGGTTGATAGAAGACATGCTGACTTGCTTCATTGTCTGTTCTGTTGTAAACTGTTTGGGCACTGTGTGGTAATCATAGTGTGCAAACAGATAAGTTGTTTCCTCTTTTGCTCATTACAAGTTGTGAGATCTGATTACAAAGAAACAAATCAGATTGAAGTGTTTTTAACATGTTTTTGTTTGGTTTTTTTGATAAATAGAAGAGATTTTATTAGAAAGAAGAGAGTGTACAAGAAGAGGGGAGAATAATCCGTTCTCCCAAACAAAAAAAGAAAGAATATACTGGTGTAATTATCTAGAGGGAGTTATGAAAAATGAACGAAAATATGAAAGCTGAAATTATCGTCTTGTAGCTATCTGGATTGCATTTGTTTTATCAGTAGAGTTGTGTAACTTAACTGTGACCACGATGGGGTATAAAATTTTCCTTGAAAGATTATATGGACAAAAAATTGGAATGCTGCACATTATTCTGTTTCTCTCTTCTTGTGGATTGCTTACTGTTATATGTAATTGACGCAGTAGCTTTGGTTTCCATCACGAGTCTTAACTATTCATAAGAGACCCAAGAGAGTCCACGTTTGTATCCTGGGACTGTAGTTGGTCATCTATATGAAGGTCATTTCGGGATTTTTTTGTATGTGACTATATATACACACATGCACACAGCACACTTATGTGTGCATATCTGCATTCTTTGATGTCTCATCATCTAATCTATGCCATTAAAGGCTCAACGGTGATTGCGTTAGTTCATCCTAAAATGTTTTTGGTGTCCTTGTTTAATTGATTAATGATTATATATGACACGGTTTTCGTTTTCTTGTTGAAGGTGGGTCCTGGCGAGGTAGATGATGAGCTGGAAGAGGAGGTAGCATCAGAATGTGCCAAGTATGGGACAGTAATTCGGGTTCTGATATTTGAGATAACGGAGCCAAATTTCCCCACCGATGAAGCAGTAAGAATCTTTGTTCAGTTTGAGAGATCGGAAGAAACAACAAAAGCGCTTGTTGACCTTGATGGCCGGTACTTTGGAGGCAGAGTGGTGCGTGCCTCATTTTATGACGAGGATAGGTTCGGTAAGAATGAGTTGGCTCCAATGCCAGGAGAAATTCCTGGCTACACCTGAAAGAACAGAGCGCCAATTCTGTTCTATAAGTTGTCCTTAGTGATTGCCCTCGAAGACATGAAATTGGAGTTTATAGTTGAGCATTGTTGTAATCTGGGTTCAAGCTTGGTCCAAGATGTGTTCGTAACATAGACAAAGGGTTGTATTGACATCAAATGAACAGTGAAAGTTCCTTCTCACAGCTAATGATCCAAATTCTTAAGTTAAATTACAGTTTAGCTTTATGTGGTTTGATTTGAAATCACTTTGCCCTTCTTTGGCACAAAAGTTGATACTTCATCACATAGATATTTTTTTTTTTCCATTCATTTTTTAATGGCAAGACACATCCCCAAAATTTTCACAAATTTCTAACCTCTTTCTTCTGAGACCTTCAATTCCAAGACCTCTCTTCCAATTCTGAATGCCTCCAAAGAAGCCTAGCCCTTATGCATCTTCTAACAAGAAATCCAATTCAAACACATTTCTTCATGGGGGTTTAGGCTGTGATTTGTCTGATTAGGATGTTAGTCTTTGATATAACCTCATCCGAGATCGAATCCCACATCCCCTCCCCAAATACCCCCCCCCCCCCGAAGACCAAAAAAAAAAAAACACATTTCTTCATGCGCCGAAAAAATGTCGAGTTACTAAGTTCTGTCCTTAAAATGTGAAGATAAAGAGATGGGATATCATTTTGACGACGCCGTTCCGCAGCTGACATTCACTTGTGCTCTTAAAAGCGGTGCAGGGGCAGTGCTGACGGCCCCACCACCGTGCTCTGATTGGGCATGTTCGCACCTTCCAAACGCAACGCTTCCCCTTGCCGCTCCCCATTCCTCATCGCCATCGCCATTGCCATCGCCGAGCACTCTGCATTACCTCTCGATGGGGCTTCAACGGTGACCTCTCGGCATGTGTACAAGGGAACATAGATGGGTTGATGACAACCATTGAAGCCCTCCTCAGAGCAATGCAACGAAGAAGACCCACCATTGATGCTATCACTCGCGGGGTCTCCAACGCAGACGCGGCCGTGAGGCAACGCCGTCGTTGGGCACTTTCCTTCCCCACCGATCACTGCGCTGCTGGTGAATGTTGGATTGGTGCTTTTCTTAGCAGCGCCACATAGAGGACAGCTATTCAAAACCTTTGAAGCTCAAAACGAACAAATTAAAATCCATAAAGTGATCAAAGAACCCCACAGAACGTACTCGGTTGGAGCATTGACAAAAAAGAAAAAGAGAAAGAAGAGTACTACACAACGAAGTGCGCCATGTTTTTTAAAGTTTGGTTTTTTAGGAGAAAAAAAGGTTAAAAGAAGGCCATAGAATGTACCCAGTTCGAGATTCAAAAGCAGAGACAAAGAAAAGAAAAGAAAAGGACATAAATAACGGAGCAAAACTATGCTGCCGTGCTCTGTACTGCTTGGTTCCCGAGAAGAAAATTTTTGCAGATGGTGAAAATGCAGTAGTTCATCAAAGAGCCATGAATGGAGAATGGTAAATAAATGAGTATAGAAAGCCGTAAAGTGGGGTACCTTGGAACGATAGGTGGTGCCATCAGGCTCGATGACCCAGCCAGCCTCCTTGGCGAGTTCACGGAGGACCTCGTTAATGTCAGCACGACGAGAGAGACGGTAGCCGCCATGCTTCCTCAAGCCATGGAAGATGTTGGTGGTGATAGCCCTTCTCTGCCTCTCCCTCATCTTCGTCTTCTCCCTCTCACTCCTCTTTCCTCCTCCGGAACCTTCCTTCATCTCTCCGTTTCTGTTTCTGTTTCGTTGAGAGTGAAACATCCATTGTTTGAGGTTATTCACTTATTTGTGCTCAGGGGACAAACGGATATAGAAGTGGCCACGTGGATAGGAGAGGGAATGGAGGGATGAGATCGGAGGGGTGGTACCGGGTGTGGGTTTCTGCATGAGTGAGAGAAGGTGTAGGAGTGAGGATTGCATGAGTTGTAGCGTTGGTTGCAGAGAGAAGCACGTGAGGGTCACGCGTTGCAGTAATGGTCCCTTCAACATTGGAGAAGAGAAGAGGAGAATTTTTCGTAGCAAGAATGGAGAATGGTTGATGATGACACAGGACAGCAAGAAGATTCAGCTCTGCCATTGTTGGCGGGCGGCACAGAACAGAGCAGAGCCATGATGAGATGAGGGTGGCTGACTGATTGGGATTACCTCAGCCTCTCACTCTCACACTCACACTCCATGCCCTTCAACCTCAATACCAAGACCAAGGCTGTTTGGTATGTGTCACTACTATTTATCCAATTCTTTACTTTAAAATTGTACCCAATCTCAATCAAACTAGTTTGCTTAATTTTTTGTTTATTTTAAGAATAATAACTATAGTTATTTAACATTTTAACCATTATTTTCAACTCACTTCATCCATAATGATTTTATAAGCATATATTAAAATTTGTGAATGAAAATATCTTTCCATAACTTAGAGAATCATATCTAAAGGGTATCAAATAAAAAAATGTACAACCAATACCATCCTTAATTATTTGGTACGATCTATATAGGTGTTTTACTACTAGATTCAAGTTTAGATAGTTATATCTAATTGTAATTTTTAATAACATAATAATGATAAATATTGCATGATTTTTTTTTTGCAACAATAATATATCAATAATTAAGAAATTATTAACGATAATTTTTCTTGAATTTAAAATTTTCTCAATATTCGTAATTCATATGACATGGTCAAATCTCATATCATAACAAATGTTTTTTTTTCTTATTAGACATCCTGGTATCCTTTTACTATGAGATTAATTCTCATTCAAGGTAGTGAGACTCTCTCTTTTCACAAAGTATTCTTTAACAAAATTAAACTCTAACATTGTATGTAAATTTTGTCTCACTAAGACCATTGTTGTCAAAATCATATTAAACCGAACAGCTTGACCATGAATTGGACACTCAATTAGTTATGATTTAGTTTCATAACTGAATTTATGATCAAACTAATTTTAACTTATCAAAACTATTTGAACCAGTCAGTTAAATTGCTTGAACTGAACAATTATTAATTTTTTATTTTTAAAAAAATTCAAAATTATTTACATTTTATGATCTTTTTTAATAAATTTTATATTATTGTACATGAATTATTTTTGTTTTTGGTTTCATATATAGTACATATGCTAGTTCAAGTAGCACCAGCCTCATTATCTAAGAAAAAGACTCAACTTTTAATGAAATCACTAAATGTTAAGAATTCAAGTTTAAGGGAGAACTCAACCCAAAAGACTGGCTTAATACATAGAAAAGCTCTTGAATTTAAGTATCTTAAGTGGTCAATCTAAATTCTCAATGTAACACCTAACGTCCCTCCATAATGTCAGAGTACTCAAGCAATGTCATATAAATAACTATTTTTTATAGTTAAGAACTAAATAAATATTAGAGACCTAATAAGGTCACAATAGTAATGCGGCCTAGCACTAGGTTTTCACTTTTCATAGCTAATCAGTATCCTAATCCTTAACAGATGCAAATTCTCATAAAGTATTAATTATAATCTTATTGAAAATTTATTCACAAGAAGAGGTGACAAGATATATATGCAACTAGAAGATCCCTCCCAAGCATATAAATAAGGACCAAGTCCCATATATACATGTAACGTATAGAAAAATATTGTAATATTCAGGCTTGTGTTCTTTCAAAACAAATTTGTATTAACTTGTAATTGTATACCTTACATTTCATATGCACTAAAAAACATATCTTGCATAGGCTAGCGATAGTCGAAGATAATATACACATGTAAAGCTTTGATTTTTGTAGTTTGTCTCATAATCTCGTATCTACTGTAGTTGGAACGCTGGATCCTGATTCAAGTGCTGAAACTAGAGGGCAGCTCTTATATATGGTTCATGCTGAATATGGGGTCTTTACAACCAGCGTAATGCAATGTTAGTTTTCTTTTCTCTTTGTAGGCCACTTGGTTGTCACCCTGATAGATGAATATACACTATTTTATTGAAATGACAATTAGAATGAGAAAGAGGACTTGAAACAAGAAACCACCCAATCCAAGTGAGCTTTGTTTTTGTCTTCAAAATTTGATGATTTTTTTTTTCTTCTTTTTGCTTCACATGTGACATATCTAGAAAGCCCGAAATGAATTACTCTTCCAAGCTAATTAGCCTTTCCATGCATGGATCAACGCACAATTGCTTTACACACATCCTGCCATGTCTGAAGTCTAACTCTCGAGATCAACCCTCCTTGAAATTTATTAGCTGGAATTAATAATCCTCCTGCATTATGCTTTGTGAAACTTATAATTCATGGAGCTTTTTATTTGTTGGTTGGAACCCTAAACTCTCCCGTCAGACATCCCCCCAACTTCTCCAAATGTTTGATCATGCATGTTGAAGCGAAGTAAATGCTGCTAGCGGAAAGCAAATTTTGCAGCTGATCACCACCTTTGTAAAAAGACAGCTAAAGAACCATCAAATATTTTTTTTGTTTTTTGGATCGTATGCAACTATCTCTAGAAGTGTTCTTGAATTGGGACAGAGAAGAAGGACGAATGCACTAAACGCAGCCATCTTTTGGTTCATTTGTTTTTGCCTAATATTTTGATATGTTTGCAAAGTTATGGACTCTATTATAAGTAAATAGCTTTATTTACTCATGTAATTTATATGTTTCCGTACGTAGTAGTGTGGCCAAATTTCAAAAAGGTTTGATGAAAGACGACATATCAGAGCTCTCGTGGTCGTGGCCACCTTAATTAGTTGTTGTCATGTACTTGTGTTATTGGATGAGTTATCTTCTTGTCCTTTAAAGAGGGTGCATTCTATATAACACAGGTGCGTCCAATTAAAGTCCCATTATCCCAGCACAACGTTGGCTTGGTCTCTTTCCAAGGGAATGAGTGATGATATATGTTACGAATAGTTTTTTACGAAACTATTCACGAATTGAGTTATTTAGGGTTATTCAGGCAGTTATATCTTTTTCTTCAATTAACTGCTTCATCAAAAACAAAACCTATCCAATCTCATTTAGCAAAACGCAAAACAAACTCAGCATAATCCATCCTTTCATGCGTCGTTCTACGATACTGAATTCGTAGGAAATAGTATTTTTCCCAAGGGAATAGATAATAGATGTTGATGCTAAATTTTTTGTTTTTCTGGATATCAGTATTATATTAGTCTGGTAAACTCTCGAACATTTAACGGTAGTAACACCTTCTTTTTTAAGAGCTAATATTTGTTAATTAAAGGGAGGACAATTTGAACCCAGTTCTTCACTATTGATGGCAAGTGAGAAACAATTGTTCAAGTGGATGTAGCAACATCGATCCATTTGATAAAAAGAGTGTATATTTTGCCACTTTTGTTTAATTAACTTTTATTTGATATTTTAAAATATCATTTTTCTTTTCTCTTTAGTTAAACAGTACTTTTCTATTGTCACTCCTTTATTTATTTACTTATCTACAATATATTTGTTCTTCGTGAACAACTTTTTATCTTACTTTTTTTTTCTTTTTTATAAAAGCACATTAAATTCTTTTTTTTTTACGTAAAATTAAAATATGCTTAATGCTAAATATAGCTTGCTATATAAAAAAACATATGAAACATGAAATTTTATAGAATAAAAGATTACCATATAAGTCATTATTCTATGTATATATATTTTTAAAAAAATATGCATATAAATATAACAAGAGATTAGTGTTTGATTAGGAATAAAAAGGATATTTTAAAAATAACAATTAAAAGATAATTAAATAGTAGTGGCTTTAGATAATTAGAAATGACATTAAACTCATAAACTTAATTTAGATTCTTTTTATTTAATCCAAAAGCCTCTTTATTTTTTCTTTTCTTATTTTTACATTTTTTTAAAAAATTTAAAAAAATGTTTTAGAATAGTTTACTTATATTAAGTAATTAAAACTAAATCTAGAGGAGGGACTTAATCTTAGAGCTTGTTTATTTAGTATTCAAAACACGTTACCAGCGCTGCTTTAATTTGGAAGAAGGAACATTTTCTTGCTGAAAGTCTGAAACAAAAAGTGCATGGAACAGTGTACTAACAGACATTGGTGTTGGCACGAAATGGAAATAAATAAGTACTTAGTTAATGCAAAAGTTGACTCGAATATACTCTAACTTACAAACCAAAAATATTATGAGTTTGTTGTTTAAGTTGGCAAAGAATAAGTGGTAGTAGCATCTACATGGGAGGCATTCGTGTTGTTGTTGTTGACAAGCAAATGTCGAAGTGAGTCACTTACAACATAAATTGACTACCACTGCGTTTGCTGGCTATTACTGTTTCTTCTATATTCATCAAATTGAATCTTGACAATGTGATATGTTGGAGATAATTTGATGATTTGAACATTGGCCCCAGTTTTCACTATTGAAATAATTATTAGCCTACACATTTTGTCCAAACATTCGAAAACCATTTTTGTTTTACTTAATGCGTGTTTGTTCAAAAACAAATTAATAAAAAGATACAGGTTATACATGTAATTAAACTAACATAATAAAAACTATTTTACATAATAACCAACATTCTTTTCTCACTAATTTCCTTACTTTTTTCTTTTTTTTTTGGTGAAATGCATATTTGAATTTATTTAACTAATTATAATATTTAAAAATTTTATTGATGACTTGGCAGTTCTAGTTTATACTGTCACATTATTTGAAACAAGAATTTTGCTACAAGTTTTGGATCATTTAGCATTACTCTAATCAATTGATACAAAAGAATAATATAGAATTAATCAATCAGTATTACTAGTGGATGTTGACATGGTAAGAGAGAGTTTAACATTTTTCAAGTATTCACCAAGTTCAACATAGAAAATGTACGTATTTGAATTGGCCTGGGAAAAATATTAATGAGCAAATCCACAAATCTTTTATTGCAATTAAAAACGAATCCACAGGCTGTGACCACAAGTATAACTAAACAAATCCTCATAGTAAGAAGCTTAAAAGATGTTTTTGTCCATATAATCATAATTTCTCAAACAATAAGTCATAAGCAAATTTAGATTTTATAAAATCATCAAATGTTGACGATTGGTATAAAGACATTTTTTTCCATGAGACTAATAAGTTAAAACGGTTATATGACTTAAAACCTGTGAGCTTATTCTGAACCTTAATTAAATTTCATAGTTTCATGAAAGACATTTATGTTATATATACATTTAGTTTAATTTTGATTATATTCTATATTAATTTTATGTATTATATATATATAATTTAAAGAAAGAGAAATTTATCCCATTTTAAAGTTAGAAAGCTACAATAAAGACTTACAATAATTCTTATATATTATCAACTAATGAAAAGTTCTATCAATAATCAAATCTTAAACTTTAGGAATACACGGCTTAATCCTATCAGTTGAGTTAATTCTCGTTAATTGAAAGTAGTTGTCATATTTTAATATGTTTTTATTATATTCTCATTTTATTTTTATTTTACAGAGAATTATCATTTATACATCAAACATGATTTTAATGTTATTTGAATCATGATTTGTGCGTGTGTGTGTATATATATATATAGTGAACTACTGTCTACTAGGAAGAGCGCCTGCTCTAAATGGAGCTCGTAACTAATTTTCGAAATGATGAATTATAAAATTCTACTTATGAAGAAAAAAACAACAAAAAATTGAATTAAAAGAGTTCCATTAGATTAAGTTTACTCATTTGACTAGCAGAGTACCATTTTTTTTAGTAAAATCGAGAAAAGTTCCTTCTCTATTTTATTTTTATTAGTTGGCCAGCCACCTTAAATTTTCCACTTTTATGTGCCAAAAAAAATGAATTTCCATTTCTGTTATTTTAAAACCGCATAAAAAAAAATCCACTCTTTTTAGTCTCCCACCTTATCATTTATGCTGGCAGGCATCTTAATCAGCTTTATATCAAGTCTTAACTTGCATTTTTTTATTAAAAAAAATTAAATATCCAGATTCCAGTACTTCTTTTGGCTGTGATCTGTTTTCAATGTGACAACTTTTTATAGTCACTTGTTTTATTATTAATTACTCGTAGACACTTTTATGTGAACCTTTTAATAATTTTTTTTTTACATAAACTTTTAAAGAAAATACTATGAAATTAGAATTTTTTTACAGAATTTTTAATTGTTAACTTTTTATAAATAAATAATTCTTATCATTTAATTTTATTTAATAATTCTCATTAATTTTAATTATTTTTTTAATTACGCAGCGCTACTCAACTTTTTACTAATTTATTTACTCCGATATTATTAATTTGACCTAAAGTAAGTGGTTCAATAGTTCATTGAAACTGTTACTAGTTTTTCGCACTGCAGAAAATCTGCAATTTGCATGGTAACTTGTAAGCATTATATAGAATAACTAGGTAGGTAAGCAAATTTTCGTTGTAAGCAAATTTGCAATTTGCATCTTCGTACACCATTTTCCTTTCCACTCCCCCAAACATATTAGACGTAATTTTTTAAATTATGATAGAAAATTTTAAATTTTAAATTTACTATAAGTTATATAAATCTTTCAAAACCTGGAACGAATTAAAATAATAGTTGTGCAGCATAAAATAATATAAAAATTTAAAAAGTAAATTTTAAAATTTAAATATTTTTGAGAGATCAGTCATGACTCTGAAAGCTTAATTATTTTTTAATTGTGAGATAACTTTAAATTTTTTTGAGAGGGCCATACTTAATTTTAACCTAAATCTGCTGATATTATCTACAATTTTAACCTATATGATATTAAATCAAATTAGTTTAAAATTTTATCTACAACCCACATTCATAAAAAAAAATAATTTAAAATGAAATTCAAGATAACTTGCGAAAGTTTTAAAACCGAGACAATTTTTTATATAATTAAGTTACCAATTTTAATTTAAACAATTGAATCTAATTTTAGCTCACCAAACACGCATTTTAAGAGCGGTATGTTAATAGCAATAGTCCTATGTAGAAGATACACCTCTCTATTAATTTCCATAGAATTATTATCAATAAATAATCAACAAGGCAAGAGTAATTATTTTGAGTATAATGTACGGATCGAGACATTTGATCTCTCCTCTAAAAATATCCTTTTTCTATAGAGATCTCACTTTTGCAAAACCATTTTTTGCAAACAGCACCAAAGGAGGAAGTTAAGGAAATGGCATCAAATGTTTCAACCGATCGAAAACTTGTAATATTCTTGGCAATGGCTTTGATCATAAACAAAACAAAACAAAAAAACAAAATAAAACACTCTTTTAATAATTATACAAAAACTGCCGACATTCCCTCTGCACACAAGATTGCAAAAACTAGCTAGCACACATGGTTTTGTTGAGAGAGAGAGAGAGAGAGAGAGAGAGACAACTCGGCATCATCACTCACCACAAGAAGTCCTTCCTCCAGTTCACTCCGTCGTTGCTGAAGTAGAACCCGTCCTGCGTCACCATCCAAGAGCACATCCTGAGAGGGCCGCAACGGTCCGTGTCCCTGGAAGCCCTGAACGCGTCGAAACTCTTCCTGGTGTGGTCCCATTTCATGGTGCACTTCATGCGGTTGCTGCTCCAGAACTTGAGCCTCATCTTCCAGCTGAAGTCGTCATGCTCCTGCAGCGCGCGTCCCCCCAGATCCGCCTCCTCCGAAGAGCACCAGATGACCAGAGGCACCGACGAGTTGTCCGTGAACCCGTTGATCACCCGCACATAGTAGTCGTGGCTCCCCAACAGATACTGTGCTCTCTGCACTGTGCCCATCACTATGATAATGGAGGAAGATAGGCCCACTATCACCAAAATGCTCACTGCAAATCTCATGGTTCTGTGCCAGCAATCAGCCTCTCTTCTGCTTCTGATATGCAAATTACTCTTATGGACCAACCCAACCCTGGCCTTTATGTGGTTTATCTATGGCAGTACAGATGGAACAGAGTATTGGCTGGTTGGTGAACTTTATTTGAATCATATATTATTCCATATATAAAGTTAACCTGGGATTTAAATCTTCTTGTTCCTTAATTAAATATTTACAACTCAGTTTAAAAATAATTAAAATTAATGTTAATTAATATACATATTTTTTTATTAATTTATTAACACTTAATTAAAAGAATAGAATTATAAATAAAAAAAAGAGAAGATTTGAGACCGTCTATCTTATCATATATTAGTTTTTGTTCTCTGATATGCCTCAATCATATCATTCTGTGTGATCTTTTCCTTTATTGGCACTTTATTGTATAGGTATATATCCTATTTAAAGCACTTCTATGCAAAATCATGCCTCTTTATATCCTAGGATTGCTTTTTATTTTCTTTTTATAAGATCGTATTTTTTTTATTTATTGGTGAAATTCAAAATTTTACATAAATAATTCATTTCATTTTACTTTTGATTCATGCATGTAAAGTTAAGGACAGGAAAAATTATAAATTCTAAGACTAGAGTATGTCATAAGTGTCAATGGAAATTTATTATGATACTTACATTTATTTTTTACGTTATAGTAAATATCTTAAATTTTTTATTGAAGTAAAATTATATGATAAAATAGTTAATTTTTCAAATTGATCAAAATTTTAATTGATTTTAACTTTCTATTTGTATAAAATTTAAATTTAAATTTAGTTTAATTTTAAGTAATGTGGTTTGATAAATCTATCGATCAATTTTATAAAAAATTTTAGATAAAAACAAAAGGTTCTAGCCCTTGTATATCCTACGATTTGGATCCTCTATATCCTCCGTACTATTTTGTTTAACACATGGTGTTAGTGTTGTGTTTATTTTTTATTAAAATAAAATTGTATGATATCAAGTTATGAGGTTTCTTTGTTTACTGTGAAGTTATGAGTCAAATGAGAGAATCCAAATAAAAAGGGGAAAAAAAAGAGTTAGATATGAATAGAAAGAAAGAAGCCCTTTTTTATTAATAGAAACAAAATATGATTAATTTGTCTAAAAATCATAACACCAAATCATTTTAAAAATTACTTTATCAAGTCAAATCTCTCTTCAACTTCTTTTATGTAGGGATGGCCAAAATCTCTGCTACTTAGAGATTTTCGGATATTACCTACAATGAGGGTGGGAGCCAATAACTCATTTAATAAATACGAGTGTGGGATAGGGATTATACTATCCGCTGTGTGAATACTAGTAAAATATATTTTACAATGACTTTTTTTTATAAATGAATTCATAATGATAAAAATTATTAAAAAAAATTTATATCATTCAAGTAATAAGCATTTATATGAATTAATTATTATAAAATATAATTAAACTTAATATGTTATTTGTGATAAATTATATTAATTTTATAAGTCTTTTAAATTATGAGACAAAGTTGTGATATGTAAGTGATGCTAAATTTTATATATTTATATTTTTTTAATTTGTGATTTTTTAAATTTTATTTTAAATTATTAAATAATTGCAAGTACCTACTTCCTTATAGAGATTAAATTTTTAAAATTGATTTGAAAATACCTTTACTATTAAAAAAAAATCATTATAGCTACCATTTACCTGGCTTCTGAAAATTCAACCGGAAACTGGACTACTGGCCGGTCCGGTCCAGCCTTGTGACCGGTTCAAAGTTCCAAATTAACAAAATGACTACGGGAGGTCTCGAACACGGGTTCGTGTGAACAGCGGACAACAACTTTGCCACTGAACCAGAAATGTTTTTCAGTAGAAGAATGGCTTTATTATATATTTAATATAAATTAGGTACTTCCAAGTTCCAACAAAAGATTTTTTAATCCGAACTTAGAGATAAAAGGTAAGATAAAATAAATATTACCACTGTTAATATTTATAATATATGGATTATAAATTATAAATTATATTTATTTTAGTTAATTTGTATGCTATATTGTTATGTAAATTAATGTTGTGTTACTTACATGAGTATAATATTTTTTTTATTTTATGACACTATTTTTTTTATGTTTCAAATAATTTTATTATTAATTTATATTATATTTTTTTATAATTTTTATTTATTTTATTAATATAAATATATTTATATTTGTATAAAAATATAAATATATATTTAATTATATTCCGGTTCGATCACGGTTCGACCACGGTTGAACCATTAAACCTTGAATCAGTACCTCGACCGGTTCAATGACCAGTTCAGTTTTCAGAACCTTGCGTTTAAGCATGATGATATTTTTATGTAGAGTGAGCTAGTAAACATGTATAAGTGATTAAGTGGAGATGTTGAGATTGATATCGCTTGATCTGGTTGATATGAACATATGGAATTTATTTATGTTCGATATGTATTTTTTAATAAAAATTAAAGAAATTGATAAGTTACTCTAAAATAAAGACAATACTCCCAGATTGGTAGTCTAATGTTAAGGACACCCTCCCTCAATTTCTCCTTTCTCTTCCCCCTTAAGTCTTACTAGGGGGCCTACGAGAGTGTCCATCCCTATGTCTCGTCAACTCCTCGGACTTCTCCTAAACAAAAAAAAAAAATGTAATTAATAAATACCTACTAATATATATATATATATATATATATATATATATATATATATATATATATATATATATATATATAAATATCATTTTAGGCTCTATTCGGTATAAATAAATTATATAATATAATTAATATTATTTATTTTTATATAATGTTTAAATAAAATACTGAATAATAACTTATTTTGTTAAAATAATTTTATTTAACTTTAACTGTATAAGATTGTAGAAGATAAAATAATTTAGTTCATATTTGTTATACGATTAAAAATAAATAAAATTATTTTAATCAAATATTATACTATCCAGTGTCTTACTTAAACATTTTATAAATATATATAATATTAATTATATTATACTATCAATTCTTTATATAATGAATTAAGTTTTTATCAAGGAGACTAAAATACGGTGTGATATTATAAGTCAAGTTTTATTTTGTCTTTTTTGTCATGCATAAATTAAGAAATGTTTATTAATAATATTATTTCAATTAAAACAAATGTAATATAAAAATTAAACCTCTACTAATTAATTTTAAAATAAAATTTAGACCATTAAATATTTAAATATATTACTTCATATGACACGAACAAGTTTCCATAGCTTGAACTTGATCGCGGTTTAATTCTGGACACATGAGCCTATAGGCCAATTAAGCTCCCATCACCACAATCCACGATTACTTGTCTCACTCTTTTTCTTTTTTGTCAAATTTGTTCTCTGATTCAAGGGGAAAAAAAATCGTCTGAAGACCAAGAAGAAAGTTAAAAAAAAATCGTCTTGATTAATAGGAGTTCATTGATCTGGGCCTACCCGAGATACCGTATTGTTGTTATTAGCGTGGCTGCAATCGAAGCCCATGAGCCCAACCCAACGTTGGTTTGGTTTCTTCCTATGCAAATTGGATGAGGTTCTTCTTTTTTTCTTTTTGGGTAAATTTTAAGAAAAACCTCCTCAACTTTATTTTATATGTATTGTTTTCTCTCAAAATTACAATTTACCTCCGCAATCTATTTAAATGTACAAATCCAGACTTTCATCTAAGTACCATTAAACGTGCCCTAATTAAGATTTGTCACAAAAATACAACAAATTTTCCCCTATAAATTTTTTGATTACTTACCTTTATGTACTATTGAATTATGTTAAAGATATTATGACAAAAGGGGTTGAATTAGAAATTCAAATAGATTATAGAGAAAACTTAAACCAATTAAAACTTTAAGAAACGACGTACATATTATAAAAAGTAAAGTCAAAAGGGAGACTTTTTAATTTACCCATTTTATTTATTTTTCTTTTTCTTTTTCTTCCTCTTGTTAAGTTTCCTAATCAATTCTAAATTCGCCATTCAATGCTCGTCAATTGGAATTTGGAAAATATCATCGTATAGGTATTTCTATACACCGTCAATTAGTTTTATTTATTAAAAAAATTTTAAGAAACAAAAATTGAAAAGTATTATTTCTATACATGGACACATATTACAGCAAGCAAGGCACTAAAGGAGCTTTTGGAGCATATGAAGATTTAGAAAGAATGGATAAGGAAAACCCTGATTTGTGCAATCTATATGGAGCTAGAATTGGTCCTGGTGCTTGAGTTTGTTCTTTTTTTTCTGCCACGAGATAACATAATTTTTTTTTAATTTATCAGAGTATCCTCTACTCTGCCCTAGTCATTGTCAACCTGAACAAATTAAGTTTGTAAAGGGCCCAAAATCATGTAATTAGCACCCAAAGTCAAACGACCTGTGTCCCTTTGTCGAACGACCTGTGTCCCTTTGTCGTTTTCGGAAACCATTGCTTGATGTTGTTTTAACCTTATGGGTACCACTTTATTCACAAGCTCAACGTTATTCTCTCAAACTTTTAATGAGAGATCGTGATTGTATCAAAATGTAGCTTTTTGTTCGTGAAATATTATTTTTGTGGATGAAAGTGGATGTTTGCGCTTTCTACCTGCGTTTCAAAGCTAAACAAAAGGAAAAAGAAACACTTTTCTTTTTATCATTGTCACAAATGTGAGATATAAAAGGTACGAAAATTATAATTTAATTTTTAAGAGTAGTATCTTATAAAAAATATTATATTATTATTATTATTATTTATTTAAAAAAATTAAATTTATGAAATATTTTAAATAAATTAAATATTATAAAAATACTATTGATTTAAAAAAAAAATATGAGATCTAAAATGTGATGTGAGGAGGAGAAAGTTGAATCTAAAATGGCAATGGTTACGCCAATCTCGTGAAGGCCATATTAGCATAAACAAAATAAAGACAAGAAAGAAATCAAAATAAGAACAAGTTCGTATAATATTTGTCATGGATCAAAATTAAAAGACAAATTTTATAATAACCAAAATTTGTATACTGTAGGGAAGCTTAAACTCTCCCAAGAGGCCAAGAATACTTTATTTATTTATAATTTTTAATACCTATATTTAATAAATATGTGAAATATTTTTTAAACATTATTATGAGAATCATTATGACGAGTTAAGAAATTCATTATAATCTACCAAGTTTACTTGAGAAGCTCAGGCAACGTGCTCTGAAGATTTTAAAGAAGGTTCATAAATAAACTTGATTCTGAATCTCCAAACCACACATACACACACACGTCCGTATCATATAAATCTGTTGAGTATTAATTATGAGTAGGCAAATTAAAGATTGCAGAGAAAGTGTGCCGCTATCCTGCAAGTTGCAGCTTGAAAAGCGTTGCGCAGTGCAATCGATGCTGTTTATTTTCCATTCAGTGCAACGAAGAACCTCTGAGAGGTAAATGCATCGAGTGTAAACTCATGGACTTGCTATAACCACCAAGTCGATTTGTTCCAACACAAAATCTCAAAAATAATTAATACAAAAACAAGAAGATAAAATTGTATACTCCGTTTACTTTTATTTGCTATATAAATTTTTTTATTTAAAAAATTTGTTATTTAAAAATATTAATTAATTTTTTTAACTTTACTCTCATATTTTAATAAAAAAAAATTAGTGAAGTAAGTAAAATTAAGAATAAAAAATATTAATAAAATAAAAAAAATAATTTAATCATATTGAATTATATTTCTTTATAATTAAGATTATTTAATAATTTTTAAATTTTTATATAATTATTTTAAATGACAGATAAAAGTAAACAAAAGGAGTAGAGTTTTGTTAACGTATGTTTTTAAGGCCATATTTGGATTAATAGTATGAGATAAAAATGAATAGAATGATAAAAGATACTATTATTTAGTTTTTAAAAATAAGATAGAATAAAAAAAATTAGGTTATTTCATTCATTTTATTTTACTCCATACTTCCATTTTTGTTCTTTTTTAAATCGGGGAGTAAGATATAGAATCAACTAATAATTTTTATTATTTTATTTATTTTTATTAGTTTTTATTAGAGTTTTTAAATAATAAAATAAAAATTTTATTTTTATTCTATTATTAAATATCTAAATAATAGTATAAAAATTATATTTCACTTATCATTAAATATCTAAATAAATCATAAGACACATATTAAAAAATAAAAATAATATTTATTTTTATTTATTAAATCATTTTAAGTATTCTCTTGCATGAAAGACACAAGGATTAAGCAAACTATGACAAATTTTAATTATGATTTTTTTTATTAAATCTTCCTTACTCAATTTATAATAATTAATTATTTCACACCACTATTTTATATTATTTTATTAATTTTTTAATTACTCTATTAATTATTACATATCATTATCATAAGGATAGAATTAGAACATAAATAATTAATATTATTTTAATTTTTAAGAAAAACACTTAATATTAACTAAGAAATTTATATCAAAAAACCATTTTTTTTAAATTGAAAAGAATATTTAAAAAGAAAGTGTTAAAAGTGTTTTAAATTTTAAATATTTTTATTTTTAATATTTTAACTTAAACCGAATTTCATAATACATGAGTAAATGATATGTTGTTGGAAGGTTTTAAAGCTGATTTTTTTGTCTTTTCAATTTTCCGTCATCATCATCGTGGTTCAGAAACAAAACAAACAAATTAGAGACAAACACAAAAGATCGCCCACAATGATTTCTCTCCGCAGATTTTCAACCAAGGCGGAAAATGCCTAAAGCCCCTGGTCCCTCGCGACCCAGTCCACAAGACCAGCAAGAAAACAAATCCCAAAGTCTCGGTCAACCAGTTTCTCAAAATTAAACACTCTAAAATTCACAGACCATGATAGTCTACCACCCTATTCCACCACTCCTTTTTCCCCCTCTGCCTCTTCAATTTGGTTCTGCTAAAATCTTAAAAAACCTGCAAGGCTGCAACAGAAAGATATGTTTTTTTCTGCGATCAGAAAGGAAGCCCCCACCCTATGCACCACTCGGACAGATACCCACCGAGCGCATCACAAAGCCTAGGTGACATAACAACAAAAACCCTATAGGCGCGCTTTCCTTGGATTTTGAAAAGCTGAAGATCTTTGGCACTTTAACACGTTGAGGAACCAAACAGTGCCCAAAAGCACGCTTATTCAGAATCTTTAATTCAAACACAGTAAAGATAAAAAAAGAAATTTAATTTTCTTCTCATTGTAAAATCTAAATGGAGTAGAGAGAGAGAGAGAGAGAGAAACTGAGAAAGTGTGTTTGTGTGTGCATCAGTGCATGCGAAGCGTGAGACACACATATGATAACTGCTATAAACAAAAGTGGAAAGCGAAGGGTCTCCACTGGGAACACAGATAAATACTCTTTCATCTTTTTCTCTGCACTGCACTCACCCGCAAATAGAGATAGAGGGGTATCATGGTAATTAAGTAATTGATTATTAATACTTCTTTTAATTATATATATATATATATATAAAAGATTAATAACAATAATATGTATTTGTATTTAGTGTTATTGATGATTTTTAGTTAATAATAAAATGAAACGTGGAATATGTAGATATAGAGAAAAAGGAGAAGACAGCATAATAGCAAAGAAAGAAATTATGGCGATTTGTGAAAGGGAAGGAGGGAGAATGGGGATAGGGCACGAGGCTCGAAAACACAGGGCCTTTCGCACTCAAACTTTAAAAACGCCTCGAATTTCAAACTCTGAAAACGAAATCTTAAAGGGTGCCAAAATAAATACTCCACCGTCCTTATATTATAACATTATTAAAATTATTATATTTTTGTGGAATGTGCGATGCATCACATCATCATCATGCATGAGCATGATGATAGTTCGTGCATGGCATGTGCGTGTGGGGGGGGGGGGGGGCATACGTATTCGTACTGTGGGGTTCATTGTCCTATACGATTGAGCTGATCAACCCGTGGTGGGGCGCACTCCAAGTACATATTCTTTTTCTCTTTGAATTTTTTTTTTGGCGGTGGCTAAAATTGTGAATGTTTAGGGCTCTGAGGAGAAAATGTTTGGGATTGAAATTAATAAAAAAATCAATAAAACAAAAATGAATAAGAATCCTTCTCTCTTTTTTTTTTTTGCCCTAACAAGAATGAATCACTCAGGAAGAAATGAAAAAAAAAAGACAAGGTTTACCAGTACTTTATTCTAAATAAATCACTATATAAATGGTCAAAATCTATTAATACTTATTTAAAATGTCTTAATTTAAGAATATTTAAAATGGAATGATTTTGTAAATTATAGTAAAAAGTTAAAAAAAATTTCAATATAACACATAAAATAAATTAAAGAAATATTTAAATTGTTTCAAAAGAATTTCATATAATTAATAAATAAATTTGCCTCAGTTTGAAATACACAATAAATGCAATAATTTTGGTGAAGATTTCCATGGCAGGAAAGAGCCAGTTTGAATTGGCAACAAACAACAGCAACCCTCACAATGTCAACAAAAAAGGAATGCAAATAAAGAGACAAATATAGGCACCACCCAGTGGGGGCCGCGGTCCTTACCCGATTGTCTCCCCTGCAGTGCACACTGCAGCACCAAAACGAGGTCGTATTGGTGGGTGCAATTATTGAAAATAATAAAAATGATGAAGAAATTGGTGGGAGCAGAGAGGCAGAGGAGCAGCAGGGGTGCAAGGGATAAGGTCAGCATTTTGACAGACCTGTGAGGGACGAACTGAAACGATGTCGTCAGCCCTTGACCACATATATTGTACTCTGTTCTGTAAGGATGATTCCGTGGGCCCCACATCTCTCTATCCCCAGTGTAACTCTGCACAGTCCATGACCATGACCATGAGAGAGAGAGAGAGAGAGAGAGAGAGGCGCTCCTCAAAGGCTCAAACTCAAACAAGTGTGCTATGCATCTGCTTCTTTTTCCTCTTTGTATATTTATTTCTTTTCTTTTAAAGCACTCATCTTTTGCATGCTGCCATCGAGCACTGATGCCCCCTTTTGCACAATATGAAAACAGATATGCAGATATTATAATAGTTAAAAGGGTCACCTTGTCTTCATTTTCTTTTTAAAGTCACTCAGAAACCAACCATATTGGACACCGTTTTCTTTAATTAGACACATAAGTTATGATTAAGCTGATTGATTCCATTTCTCATTGAATTCCAAACGCCTTATCATTGCCTCTAGAAAGCACTGCTCCACCCCAATTATAATTAGACTTAATTTATTCATGTCTAATTAATTTCAGAACACTAAGTTTGTTCTTTAGAGCCTGTAACAGCTAGCTAGTGTATATGCTATATAACAAAGACATGATCCGTGATATGCTCCTCCCTTTAGTCTCGCTCCCTATCAAATGCTTGGTCCAAGGGAGAAGGGATATTTTGTACAGATCACAGCATCATGATCACTTGCGAGTTGTTACAACTAACCTCTTTTCTGATAAAGGATTCTGACCATAATCAACCACCTTATTAGTATGAATAACCTTTCCCTCAACCTCTTTACTTTCAGCCAAACTTTGATGCTTGGTTCTTGTCAGCATCTTGGCCAGACTCAAGAGCTCAACACGTGGTGCCCTAGATATTTTCTTTCTCTCCCCTAGTTGAGCTGGTAGGTGTAGTAGCTGCCACCGTTTTTGTTAATTTATTTATCAGTTGCTTGTCTATCCTTATCGTGCAGAAAACTCTCCTCCCTGACTGATAAACCAGGAAGCTTTCTGAGCAGCAACTTTACTTTGATTTGGTTCTTCTTCACGACATTAGAAAGGCCCCATGTTTAACATTTGGGAAGGCTCACATCACAATCTCTCTGCCATTGTTTAAGTATCTTTGCATAAAGCTCTACCACCCCATCTTGGAAGTCATCATGCATCCTCATATCCTACACGACTAGAGAGAGACGTCCAAATCTTCATCTTCTTTCTTCCACCTACCCTTCGTTGTTAATGGACAG
Source organism: Castanospermum australe (assembly GCA_019955255.1). Lineage (NCBI taxonomy): Eukaryota > Viridiplantae > Streptophyta > Magnoliopsida > Fabales > Fabaceae > Castanospermum > Castanospermum australe. The sequence continues at coordinate 1,138,718 of NSJW01000802.1, forward strand.
CTCCATCCTAGTCGGGATGATTATGTCTGCCATGACGCAAAAAGATTTATCTTGATCAACGAATGGGGAGAACGCCACTCTTGCCCAGAAACCCTAGCACATCCCTATCCCTTTGGCATGGCTGAGAGAGCACCTCTATGGTTATTAAAATTATCAAAATGTTATTTACCTACCAAAATTCCTACATCATTTTTACACTAATTAATTGGTATTTGATTACTACTTTCTTTAACTAATATATACACGTATTTAATTACAAAATTAGACATAACTATCATGTATAAAAATAGTGTACAAATATAAAAATTCTTAACATTATGGATTTCTTTTTTCTTTTCTGGGCATGATAGCGTGTTTACATTATTCGTTTAAGTAAGTTGAATTATTTATCACATAAAAAATTAATATCATGCCTATCATAACCACAGCACTGAATGAATTTGAAATTAAATAATTGTTGTTTTCAATTTGGATTTTGAAACTGTTATTTAGCTTAAATTTAGGAAGATAGTCAGAATTACTTTGGCCAAAAAGAGACCTGTTCTCATTTATAAAATCAAGAGAAATTTCGAAGATATAAATTTAAATTTTAATGTAACCAATGATATTTATTGGTTGTAATTTTTTTTAAATATTGTATAACTTTGAAAGAGACAGTTGTTAGGAGAGTATTATAATTGCAACCGTATTCGAAACGTTAGTTTTATAACAATGTCTATAAAAATATTTTAATCAAAGATAAAAAAAAGTAAACACTTTCATATTAAAAAAGTAAAATTTTCACACCATCCTAATCATATTATATCCTAGCCAGTTAGCCAACGTTAATATTTACTGATAGTTATCAGAGATACAATGCCTACACTTTTCTGACGAAGATAATGCAATTTTTATTACTTAATCATTAAAAGCACTGAACAAAATAGATTTTTATCAAGTCAAGAACAAAAATCATGAGGGAAAACAAAACATAAGCATCCCAGACTATCACCCTACCCCACTATTGCTCAGACTTACCCTCGGTTACGGGTTGAGTTACTCTCTTCTGTAGGATAAGACCAATCCCTTATTGTATCATTATTATGCACCTTGATTCAGATGCAGGGTCAAACTTGTAATATCATGACATGACACCTCAATCTTAAAATTAAAAGCGGGGTGAGTTGAATTACATTCAATATGTGCCACAGATTTTTGGCTCTATTAGGTTAACGTTCATGGTTACCACCATGTCACTGTTAAGAAAAATAGTTTCTAATCCTCCAAAATTTAGTGAACTAGTCCGTTGCATCTAATTTCTTGGAGATTCAATCATCTCTTTTCTGTCTCCATGAATTTCTGCATTTTTCTTGCAGCCTCATCGTGAAGACAACCATGAAAAAAGCTCAGCGACAGACTGACAGCCGTATGCTGTCAAATGGCCCCAAGATGACCTTGTAGCTAAGCATAACAAAACAAAGCTCCAAAATATTTTATTCACAGAGAAAAACTAAACGGTTCATAATTTTTTCATCTGACAAGTACTCATGTAGACACGACCATTCAAACGTAGATGTAATGCCTCTCAAATAACTAAAGTCTTCCTCTCAATAAATTTTTGAAGACTCTTCGTTGGCAGCGGCACACTTTGGCTTCGAGTTCCAAGTCCTCTCTTAATCCTACTCGTGAATCAACCACACACACCTTGACATGGAAAACAAAATCTCAGCGTTGCCCATAGGTTCATATTACTTGTCAGAAAAAATAACCGAATAGTAACAGACTGAACGTGGTCAAAATACTCAGCTCAACCGAAAAACGAGCAATTCTACAAGACTACACATATGCCAGGAAACAGAGTCCCGCGCGAAAAGTCACTTAGCTTATCTCCACAAAATCATAGATCCAAATCCATAGCAATAAATTACTAAATAATTAGTTATAAAACATTCCTTCCTCAGAACTCATCTTCTGTTAAAAAGGTTGAACCAAGGGGCACTTGCTTTGGAGGCAAGGAAAACACCATGATAACCTTGTGGATTGTGGAAGAAAAACAATGACATATGCTGCGGCCTCTGGCATCACTAATCAAAAAGCCCCCAAAGAAGTAAACTAAAACACATCAGAAACGATACCCTACCATAGTCAGAACAAGGGCAGCTACCCATATACATGAATTCACTTCACCAGTTCAAAGTTATTTTTTCAAGTTCTTAGTTAATGTTGGAACCAAAATTATCAAGTCAGGAGGGATTCACCAAATTAATAAGGAATTCAATATGAAACATAAAGCAAAGCTAAATAGCATATATAAACATAAGTTCATGAAATCCTGACATTAGTACATTATAGTATCTGTAATTAAGTACTCAATAGATATAATAAGTATCTTAACAATGGTTTCCCCCATCAGACAAAAGACCAGTTCATGAACATGAAGGCCAGGCAGTGATTGGAGTCATCATCATTGAGAACTTTCCATGCAACGGCCTGCTCATAGGACACTGGCCGATTCATACTGGATACACATATTCCTGCCGGCAGATATGCAAATCCCTGAAAATAAAGGAGAAATATTGCCGATGCCGCATAAGATAGGCAGTAATAATGGCTCAAACAAAACAATTAACAAATAGAAAGATTCAAGCCACTTTGAAGTAAAATAGGACCTAGAATCCAATTTTCTATTTGAAACTGCACAAAATCATCAAATTTTTAACAATTTCCACACATTTTGTATACTAGATTTTTCGGTGTTAACACAAAAAACAATTCGTGTCTGTGCATCTGTTTCATACAATCCAGTTATAACTCATTCCTAGGGCTTTAACAAATTTTCAAGCTCCAGAAAACCAAGTGTATTTTACTAGTTATCACCTGTTGCATTATCTTGGAGAACTCAGAGCAAAGAATCTTCCTGCCAGCTTCATCAAGAACTTTATCAAGCATTATATCTTGAAGGGCAACGAGAGTAGTTTCAAGCATGTCAAGTCCAGCCTGGTTTGCGAAGGTGAACACTGGAGATGCCTGCAATAAATTTGGTGGTAAATAGAATACTCAACGGAGGTTGCCAGGCAGGCAAAATACAGGCACTTTCTGAAGAAAACATATGCCAGACTATCAACAATGCCCCCAGACAACTAATTTTCAGATTCAGCTAAATAGAGATGCATAAAGTTAAAAGAGAAACACAAGTGATTACATTTGTTTTAACAGAACAGCACATGATTGCATCTGAATGGTGCCAAAGTTGCTTCAAGATTGCATCACCAGCTATGGACTCAACTCTAAAAAGCTCTGCACCGGTGTGGATCCTGAAACAAACATTATCTGCTATCAGACCAGACACAAGAAATAATTCCTTAAAATTTATCTTCCATTTCAGGTCAAATTAGTTTCAATTATCTAGAATTTATGGTTGCAGAAACACACCTGAAATTTCTCATTATTATCAACTAATTATGGATTATGCTGCTAATTATCAACTCATCTACAAATAATTACAAATTTCTAACAGCACTTTAACTACTTACAAACACTTACTCAACACAAGAAAACCAAACCCTTGAGAAAGCTAAACCATCCTCAGTAAAATAATAGATTTGCAGTCAAAATTAATAGAAGACAAACCTGTAGCTTCTACAGATCCATCGTGCTAAAGTAAGAGCCTCCGGCGAACCAGGAAGAGACTTTGGCCCCAGCTGGGTACTGAGCCGAGAGGGAGCAATTGCCATGGCAACCCTCTGAACAGATCCCACAACACTACGCACATACTGGCGAGCCATAGCAGCCACATTGTCCCGCAAATGGTTCTCAAAGGTAAATTGGAATGCAATAGTAAGGACTGACCTAAGATTGTAGCTATTCAAATCAGCTTCACCAGCTGGACGAGTATTACCAGTTCCTACTTCAAGTGTTGATGCCAAATCCAATGTCCTAGTTGCTGCTGGACCATCCTGGGATGCAAAGGAAACCAAAGTAAGGAATCTTGTTAATCACCACATGACCATATGCACTAGCATCTGTAAGAAAGGCTTAGGATTAGCTAGCCCAAATAACTTCCTAGAACTTAATGAATTCAAAATGGATACTGATTTTCACTCAATTGAACTGTCTGCACAAAAGAAATTACAGAAAGAAGCCTCATAACAACTTTCTATCTACCAAACACATAATACTCTGATGATCTGGGAGGCTAAGATTGCTTTTAGACCCTCACATTAAAGACAAACTAAAGCAGTCAAAATGCCAAATAAACAGAAGGGATTCAACAATAGTTTCATTAGCAAGTTCCTTCAAAACCATGCAAGTTAATGAGAAATGTCACTTAACTGTTTTAGGATCCAATGGTATGACACGAAAACCAGAAGGCAGTAAGAGAGCATCATCCGCAAATGATTCATCAATAGGTGCAAACACAAGTTGCGCACACGCCCCAATTGCATTTTCATCAATTCCGCTGCATAACTGCCACATCAAAATGTATAACAGAAAGGTTAAAAAAAAAATCACACAGAACAAGTTATAACTTCCTGCTTAGATAAAATAAGCTGACAGATGGCCTAGACATACACATAATATTACCTGCAGTAGATACATATCACGTGCCAAAGCCACATCTTCAGGAGAAAATGCATGACCCTCTATACGAACTACCTCCAAGAACTGCACCATTGCAGTGGGTGCGAGTTAGTATATAGTACAGGAATACAGAACGAAGGTCATCAGAGAGTTGAGAAGATTAATACCTCCTCATGCTCAATAGTATGAGCAAGAGGTAAAATGACCTGGCTGCTGGGGAAGCCACCAGGTCTTGCACAAGGAACTGCATAGGGACTGGCCTTAAGACATGCAGCAGAGTATGCATCAACCCCATAATCAGCCCACTCTGAACGATGCTCCCTCAAAAAACGAACAAGCAAAGCAGGAGGAACATTCTGCATACCACCATGGTATAATTAAGAGGTAAACATACTGAAAATCCAGAAGATGCTTAGCAAGTTGGGACTTGGGATCACAAGGAGGAATAGTTCAAGGAATTGATAACTATTATACTAGAGTTACTTTAGACACAAATGATAATTGGCACATTCTGTTTGCTTAGTAAGAGCACCTGCAGCAGCATTGATGCCTTGGCGCACAGGACCCCACCTCCAAAGGATGGGAACATTGAACTATTGTAATGGGAACCCAAAAATTTGTTGGGAGATGAGTTTATGGCTATAGTCACATCTTCCACTCCATCATTACCCATCAGTGACCAACCATCATCCACAAACCCATTCACAGCATCGTTGAACCCCCTAACATTAAAATTTTAGTAAAATTATTGGTCAGTAAGGATGATGAAGAGATTATGAATGGCTTGAATTTTGGCAAGAATCTGAATAATTGATCAATCAACTTTGACTTAGTTACATCAAATGTAATACACCCAGTCAATAATTCATTGATTCTGGACACCATGCATGGTAGCGCCTTACCTGCAAAGTCTCTGACTAAATGTCCGCAAGACAGCAGGCTGGCGTCCGCCACCATACTGAATTTCTCCACTTGATTCTTGTGCAATCTGTCTTATATGTTGCAAGGCCTGTACAGTATATTTAAAAGGTTAATTAACAAATTTTGCAATGGTCAAACAAGTAACCCGTGTAACTTGTAAATAATCTTACAGCAATAGTCAATTTCTGAGCCAAAATTTTTGATGATTCATAGAGGGGCCTCAGTACTTCAGGAACACTCCAAACCTGCATGCAATAACATTGTTAAGATACTGAGGACAAGGTTCAAAGATACTAAAATTCTAAAAATGATTTGAATTGTATCAAAATCCTTACATCTAAATCAACATGATCAACAATGTGAATAATGGATCCACCACCCTCACAGGGTCTAATTAGATAGCCGCTAGGAAGCATTTCAGCTCTTATGAAGCTTGAAGCAGGGGGCCCTGTGGGGCCACCAGTTGAAGAAGTCAATGATCTCTCACATATCTGCAAGCATGGTTTCAATATGTTAAAATTGTTTTACAACCTTGAGGAAAGGTTCATTCAATATTCTGCAATGTATTGGCATAGAACACATCCAATATTACCATATTCATAAGCCATCCCTATAAACTACAGCTTCAATGTTTCACAACAGTTCCAATAACAAACAAAACCAAAATACACAATGTATGCATAGGAAGGAGGTAAACTTAAACCAAAAGAAACCATGGAAGTCTAATGGCAGATTGTTTCTGTTTACAAGAGAAAATATATGCAGAATAGATTTTCCTTATTAAGAGAGAGAGATTGATTTGCAAGGACCTGCCCAAGAAAAGGCCATTTTCAGTAAAGTCATTTTTGTCAGGACAACTGTTTGCAAAGAAATAGTTCACATCCTGAATCAAGAAAAACACAATAGGCAAGATTCTGCTCAGTACCACAAGACTTCCATCTTCCAAACTGGTAGTGTATCTTAGTGTCCAGAAGTCACGTGCTGCTGCCAATGTTGTAGGTGCATAGGTCTGATGAAATCAAATTTTACATATCAGCAAAACAACTGAGGAAGTAAGTAGAAATTTAATTTAAACAGCATTTTAACTTCTTTTGTAGATTAAAATAACTACTAGACCTGCATGTACATGAGCTCTATTGTGCCCCCATTCCCTGCGGGGACTATGCTCAACACATCAAGGCATCGGCAGTCCCGATACCATGATGGCCGATCTTTAAGAATCTCGGCAACCTGAGATGAATAGAGATAATTATATAAAAAAAAGCATGGTTTATAGTTCAGCAAGGAGGCAACGAACCAACGTCAGGTTAGCCACATACCTTTGTGGGCTCTAGACTCACAAGACCACAGGCTCGTGCTGCTACCCCACTACAGTTGCGAGAAACAGCAACGATTCCAATCGAATCCGGACCAGGCTACATAATGTAGAAAAGGAAAAAAATAAAATAAAAGAAATAAATGAATGAAAGTTCACATACAAATATACAGTACATACAAGCAATAACCATTACAAATTATTGACTGGGCCATACCTTCATCCCAATCATCTGTACCCAGTCGACAGCAGTTCCAGTAGCCTTGGAAAGGAACTCTGCCAGGGTCTCCTCGGCTATGGCGAGAAGACTGGCAAAATAAAGAATCAGGGGCTTGTGAAAACATTAAAATAATGCATATTGGATAGATTTGTTTGCAAAAATGGCGTCACTTACCCAGCTGGGTTGTTGGCATCCCGCTGGGGATGCTGAGGTGTTGGGTTTTGCTGATGATGCTGACCACTCATTACCACAGACTCACAGCTATTGTCTGTAGTAGTAGCAGATGCCTGTTCAGAAACCCAAAGGATGAGATTCTTCAAATAACAAATACATATATATAACATGGTGCACACATAAACATTCAGAATCAAAAAAAGCAATCAAATGAAGTGAGAGGGTCTTACAGTCTGTATTTGGTTTTTCATATATCCATTTTCATAAACCAAATGTGAGACCTGCTTCTGCAGACGGTCATTCTCTTCCATTAACAGCTTATTCATCGCAGTCAGCTTCCTATTCACTGTCTGCAGACGAGAAGCTTCCTTCCTCTGCTTTTCTCGACATCTACAGAAGAAGTTGGGCAATGTATTATTTAAAAAAAATACAAGGAAACAATGTTGAAGCCTATATCAAGAAACTACATCTCCACGATGAAAGCATGCCAAGTAGAGTGAACCATCTTTCCTTTCCATTTTTATCACTAAATGGTATGATATAAATCATTCATTTCCTTCTTTACATACTTAGGAAGGAACAAACACACTGGATAGTGATAAACAAGAAATTAAAATAATCCATGAATCGACTACAGCTTCTCAAGAGAACCAACAATGATTGGAGAAATACAAAACAAAATCATTCTATTACACTAACGAATATTAACAAAAAGTTTAGCATTCTTCCCCATTTACGTTTCTCACACCAAACTTAACGAATCAGGATATCTTGTTACCAGACCAAAAATTTGTTTTTCCATAGGTAAAATGTTCGAAACATGATATATCTATTTACGTTTATATTTAATAAATATATAAAATATTAACTCAGCCACAAGAAGAGAGAAGTGTGTTTGAATAAACATTAGAGAGTAAAACAAAAACCAATTTCTTTCTTCACCTGTGCATCGAGTGAGAAATATAACAAACAAGCGGAGTCACAGAAGAAATTAGTTAAAGAAACGATTTTAAATTAAAAAATGAAAAGTGTTAGGCTTTTCAGTTCTGCAACCTTGCATTATTCAGGACTTTACCTGCGATTCTGAAACCATACTTTGATCTGTTTCGGTTCAATATTAGAAAGGATGGGGCACTCCCTAATGAGCTGTTGCCTTCTCAGAGAACTGGGCTTTGGGCATTCTGCATACACCCTCTCCAAAGCGTCCACCTGCTCAGGTGTATACCTCACATACTTGCTGGAATCCATCTGATTGTTGGATGAATCTTTGTGCATAGAGAGCGCCATAACACCCACCAAAGAAGACCCACCCAGAAAGGCCAAAAAGCAGCAACCCAGAAAATGTCTAAAGGCTCTACGGCTGAAGAATGAAAATGGGATTGAGAAAGGAACTAGTTTGGTTCTTCTTCTTCGTTGTTGTTGTTGTTGTTAGTCTCGGGCAGGCTCTCTTCTCCAAGAGAGCCTCCACTCTCCTTCATTAGACGACGCTGAATTCCCTCAAAATCCAAGTTGGGAGAGGGCTTGCAGGGCGTTACTGTGGTCTTTATCTTGGACACCAATCTCGAGAGAGAGGGAGAGAGAACCCACCCACAGAAAGAGATGGAACGAGGGCCAGAGCAGAGGAAGAGAGTATGTGTGGGTATTTATGTATTGTCTTTGTATATAATATAACATATAAGGAGGAAAAAACCAAACAGAAAAAAACAAAGAGCCAATGGCAAAATGAAAGGCCAAGGTGGCTCCTACGTTTAAATTTATTCATTATTTATTATTTTATTGTATTTGGTTACTGGGTTTTTTCTGCAAAACCACTTTCTCTCTCTTTCACTGTGTGATGCGAAAATGAAAAGCAACAAAATATAACAAGAGAGGAATAAATGAGGGGACAGCACAAGAGCGCAACAGATACGGTTTTTGACGAATGGGTTTTCCTGTTAATCGTTACCTCTCTGTCTCTGTCTCTTTCTCTCTCTCTCTGTTGTGTGCAGGAAAAAGATACAGCAGGCACAGTACATCTTCTCTCTCCATGAACTCATGCCTCAAATTCAATATTATTGATTGATGTGTCATGCATGCACGGGAGATGATGCTTTTGGAGGATGGCATGCGATGCATGCATGTATGATACAGATGGATGGATGAGAGAGAGAGAGAGAGAGAGAGAGAGAGAGAGAGAGAGAGAGGGACAAACATTTGCCGTGCCGGGCGTAAAGGTTGCAGCTTGGCCGGATTTGAACGTATTATCTTGCCTTTACCTTTATCTTTTTTTTTAATTATTTTAACGTAATTAAATTGACCGTACCTGAGGTCGATATTTATTATATAAATAAATTATACCTGACATCTTTTAATTTTTAATTATGTATAAATTAAATTTTAATATTTATAAAAATATAAATAATATCTTAAATTTTATTATTTGTATAAAAGATATTTTTTGTTAATAAAATTATTAATTTTAATAAATTTGTTATATGATTTATATATGATACTATAAAAATAATTAAATATTAAATATTATATTATATAATTTTTTAAATTTTTTATTTTTTTATCAGCATTAAATTTTTTTTATTTTTATATCAATTTATTTTAAATAAACAACTAAAATTTACTTAATTCAGTCCAACATACAAATGTTAATATATAAAAAAATAAAATAAAATAAAATTAAAAAATCTCCCTTTTAGTTAGAATGATGATTAGGTATCAATATATTTTTATAATACAAAAGTTTGTTTTTATTAATAAAAAAATTTTCCTTTTAAAACACGATTATATGTGGTCCAATATTATTTGAAAATTAATGGTAAACACATATATATTTACTTGCCTTAGTTTTTTATTTTTGAATTAACTTAATTACATGGAGAACTTAATATATGTGATAAAAAAATCACCCGTCCACATATTAATTTTTTTTAACTGTAAACTCCTAATGTATATAAATATTTCTTTTTTATAAATTCAGTTACCTTGATAAAAAAAACAAAAATAGGTAATTAAATACATGATTTTTGGTGAATAGAGTACATCAATTTCAGCTAAGAGTAACGAGTGTGGTTGAATTGCCTCTCATTTCATATAATAATTAAGAAAATTAATTTATAAAATGCATTGATGCGTGCCTTTTTTGTTAATCTTAAAATAAAGATGTAAATAAATTTCTCACTAAAATAATTTGGTGTGTAGTATGTGTTCTTTGTAAGAAAATTAAATTTTTATTTTCTTTAATTATTTTTGTGATGTCACATGCAAGTCATGTGACAAATTTATTATAGTTAATAATTTTACTAATAGAATGTATTTTTTACACAAATAATTAAGTTAAAAGGGTGATTTGTACTTTTGTAAATCTTAAGATTTAATATGCACATAGACTAAAATTAAAAGATATAAGATGCTATTTACCCTTATTATATTAATATATTGCTTATTTATTAAATTATATTGTTTTATTTATAATCAAATAGTAATATAAAAATTATATATAAAATAAAATAAATAATCATATATTTTTTTAAAAAATATATAAGGTGCAAAAATAATATATAAAATAAACAATGTAAAAATAATTTTTTAATTAAAAAATGTTAAATGTAATAAGTTTTCCTTATTTAATATGGACAAGAAATTAAAAAAAATTAGATTTTTTTGGTGGTAAAATACATTTAAAATTGGAAACAGAACCATATTTATTATGTCATATAAATACTTTAGAACTAAGGTAAATAATTAAATATAAATTTAAATATTATTTTTTATTTTTTTATTATATTTTAATTAAATATTAAAAAATTAATAAAAAAATATCTCTTAATTAATAAAAATTATTTATTTAAGACAGGAATAAAATTTATAAGGATAATAAAAAATTTCAGTTCGATAAAAATTGATAGCTAAGAAAACAATTGTTCCTTTACCAATAAATATATATATATATATATATATATATATATATAAATTTAAAATAATTTTGAAAAAGAATTACCTAATTTGAGAAAACTTTATCATAAAAACACTAATATCCTTGCTCCCTTAAATTCTTTTTAATTCTTTCATAAAAAAAAGAATTTAGTAAAACAAGGGGACAAGTGTTATGCAAGTATAAAGTATTATTCCACCACTTTGTCAACAACCAGAATCTGTCACGTGAATCTGACACTCAAACACTAAAGAAATTGTTAATGTACTGTTAAATAATATATTTAATAATCTAATTAATATATTTAAATTAAATTGATATGTTACTATGAAAATACATAAAAATTTATCCAAAGACCAGCACTAAGATCTTCTAGCACTATCAAGAGTCGCCGGAAGCGGACTTTACTTATGACAGGAGGAGTTATGACGTACACACAATTTTTAAAAACTTATAAAAATATATGAAAAAAATTATATGATTCGCAGAAAATGAATATAGAAATTATATGCTTTTTAGCTTTTATTTCTTTAATTTTTTTATATTATTTGTATTGAGTTGTTATAAATGAATGTTGTGCTTTTTTGCTCTTATATAATTGTGTATATTCATTTTGAGAGAAGGTCATCAAGTTTTTTTCTTCAATTTTATTTTTTTTATTTTTTTGTTGTGAAGACAATAGGTCAATAACTGTTATATCTCACATTAAATAGAATAAGAGAGTTAATGTAATATTTAAATTATGAGATATTTCTATTTATTAGGCTAATTTTTTAAAATAGACTCCTATATTGAGTAGTATAGGACTTAGAGATTGAATTAAGGTATAGTCTGTCTCAGCTTCTATAAAATTAGAAGCTCAATGTGATATATAAATCATGAAATACTTTTATTCAAATACCTTAGTCTTTACATAAATTGTTGTTTGAAAAAGATTATATTTATCATTTTTTTTTTGGTCTTACTCTTTACATTTAATATAGTATTCATTTTTGCCTTCAAACTTTTTTTTCAAGCCCCCACTGAGAATTGCACAGGTCAATGGAAGGTGAGATCTCTCGATTCTTTGCACATTCCAATTTTCAGTCTCTCTGAAGCATAACTTATCTCTTTAGAGAGCATCATCGATGTTAATCTTTGAACAAACCACTTGACTGAACTCGACTTTGAATTCTAGACGATCATAATACATCAACAGGATGCAAGTCACTCGCAAACTTTTTATTTAAAATCAAATATAGTGAGCCATGATCAAATTATATATGTATTTAAAAATTATATAAATATCATTATTCTAGTCAAAACTACTATAAATAATTGAAAAAACATGCTTTGAAAGACACTCTTGTGCTCTTAATTTGCATTTTCTAATGATGTACTCTTTGTAAAGAATTCAAATCGTCTAAACTGACATACTTTTTTTTTTTATTTATGTGTTTAAATTTTATCAAAATCTCGATAGTCATTAATTTTATACTTTTTTTTAAAGTGCACATCTTATCCTTAATTAAAATGATGATGCATTAATTATGTCTATTGCAGAAAAAAAAAAGTCAGCCACAAATCCCACATAGCTGAATCATAAGTAAATCCAAGTGGTGTCACCAAAAATCTTCTATTACTATTGGGATTTATTGATTGATCACGATTAATTGGATCAAGAGAAATAAATGAGCCACTTTACGTTTGATTAGTTATAATTTGAATGCTGAAAGCAGGGTCTCAAGTGCTATGAACTTGATTAATTAAAACAGTTAAGATTAATTGAATCATATTGAATAAATTTCAGACAAAGTCAGCGAAAAGAACTCAGAAATGTTACACTTGTACGTATTTTATGACGATATAAAGGCGGCTTCTGAATTGCATGCATGCATCCATTGATGATTCTAAGTTTACTAACATTGACTACTACCACAGCTGGTAGGGCAAAACGCACCTTCTCCAAGTGGGAGTTGAATTCATGGTTCCAAGATTTTGTTCACCGTAATGATTAAGAACGTTACCTGTATTGAATTTAAGTGTTTGATAAATTAAGTTACTCAATATGTAATGAAAACGACGATCGAGCTATAAAATATGCAGATTCCTTTTTCCTAAATTGATCATACTATGTTTTTTAGGTGTATTTGAGATCATGTTATGAATGCTCATAAAATTAGGAGAAATTACACTTACAGCCAATTTAAGCACATTTTACACCAAGATCTGTTTGCTTTTAATAAATAAATAGCCCCTAAGCGTTGAAAAATCGCATCAACTATATGTGGATTACAGATCACACTGCCTCGCTCAAGTGACATTGTCTGTAGGAAAATATCAAATATATTTGAATTTCAAAATTTCTCCTCATTTTGTTGATCCACATGATCGAGCAAAATACCCAAGATATTATCATTTCACTATAAAAAATGAAGAGGCAGTTCTATCAATCATGCATCTTAATTTTTTTCTTGCCCAAAATGTTACTTGAGGCTATGTGATTCGAATTTATATAGAATAAATGAAAAGAATTAATATATAATATGGAGTCTGTTAGTTAAATTCAAATAGTTTAAAATGAAATGAGGTGCATTTTGAATTAAGACAGATATGTTATTTGAATAATGGATTAGACTGCGTGGGAAGATGCAATTTTCTCTTAAAATTAATTAATATATGGTGAAAAATAAAATAGAGTACCTATTGAAAAAGTAATACCAAACTCACCTGTAATCCAACCCTGCCATATGTTATTGTGCTCTCTAGCTCCCATAATTAAGTCTATAACTATTCGGCTGATTCCAAATCATGCTACGCCAGGTTTAAAGTGGGAAGATAATAATTATTTCACTAAAAGTTAATTTGATGTCCCTTAAAATAAAAATGGAGATAAATAATTTATAGATTAGTTTTATGTAACAAATTTTATGCAAAACTAAATCCCTAATCACCCATAATATTCTAAAGGAATTTCTAACCTACCCTAGCTAAACAAAAACAAAATGAACATATAACATTTATGAAATGAAACTTTTTTTACAATAGAAAAATTGAAGAATTGATAGCCAGTACACCCAATTATTTCAATTATTGTATAGTGTACCCAGTAAAATATTGTATATATGTATGCCTACTTTTGTTAGGACAACCTCTAATGTTATAATTTCATGTGCTTTAATTTTTTTTCATCAGCGTGAAGTCACATAACTATGCTTATCGACGTTTAGGTGCCAAGTGGCGCATGCATGACAATATTCATATATAGAGTTTCCAATTTTTATAAAGTCGTAGTGATTAAGAAGAAGATAATCATGGGTAATGGCTTAAAGAACACTAGTGTATCCGAGTGTAGAATCCAAATGCTTTAATTACGATTAAGTGTTCAATAAGTCTTAGGCCTGCAAGCTAGCTAGAATCTGAACCCTAACACTCACCTTTGTCCACCAAGCACCAACCTCATCCCTTTTGGTGACAAATGAGAGTGCTTCCCACCTCTTTTCCTTTACTCATAAGGATCCAAGAGCGGGGAGAGAGAGAGAGAGAGACAGAAAGAGAGAGAGAGAGAGAGAGAGAGAGAGAGAGAGACAGAAAGATAATGCCTGAAAAAAGCAATTGACTTTTAGATATTCACAAGGTTGACATTTTACATTAGGGTTTCAACTTTCATATCTTCAAAGCATCCAAAGCTTGAGAACAAACACTCATTTAGGCTTTAGCTGGTTCCCTCTCTCACTCTCTCTGTGTGTATAAGACATCTACTGTTATATAATTAATGGGCTTATGATGGGGGCTCAAGGAGGAGTCAATGGCTGGCTGGCTATACACAGACTCACTTGTGTTTTCTTGTCTCCCCTTGCTATGTGTTATGATCATGGAGTCCCCCATTGCCTATAGCTTTCCTTCTGGAAGAGGAAGAGTTTTGGGACAGTGAGACCCCGCCAATGGGTCAGGTCCACTGAGCTTTGTTTTCCATATTACATTGCGTGATTTTGTTAATAAAAAAACATACAAAGGTGGAGGTCCCTTTCAATTCCTTCCAGTCCCATGCGGGGACCCAAAAGGGGTTTTTTTTTTCCTTGGTGGAGGAGTGATTACCCCTTTTCTTTACATGCACCAAAAGAGTGTCATAGACTCCCTCAGCTAGAAGACCCCACCCCCCACCTTTCTCACTCTAGAATTGTGTGCATGCCTTTGCTTCCATTTTACATCTCTCTCTCTCTCTCTCTCTCTCTCTCTCTCTCTCTCTCTCTCTCTCTTGTTTTCTTGAGGTGTCTTGGGGGTCCATGCATGATAAGAGGTGTTAAGGTAGCTACATAGGTGGAGAAAAGGAAGCCCGGTATGATAGGATGCTCATGTGAGTGAAAATCTAATGTCTTTGCAGCTAATTATGGCAAGATATCATTTATTAATCGTTATGATTAGCAGTGGTATTTAAGTATATACTATGAATTTAAATTGCTAATTATACTTTTAAAAGGGAAAAAGTGATCAAAAGAGAGGAAAGATTGCTATTGATACATAAGTAAGAGTCCCATGGATGTATTTATGTGACATTATATTATAATAAGTCCCCAACTTGGCTATCATGAGTCACCACCAATTGATATCCATGCATGCATTGATTCTTCCCTTTCAGATTATTTTAGTATACTATCAGGGTAGTGCAATTTGTGCTCCTTATACTCTGTCTGGATATTCTCATGCTTAAGTTGGTCGCATTATATGCGTTTAGTATTATCTTTATTTATTGTAAACCTTATTGCTTTTATTACTTTTTGCTTCTTATTAATATAAACTAATCAAGACTAGTGTCCTAATCTTTTTACCTTTTTGTATATCTAAGCTTAGTTTATGTACTTATTATTTAATTAAGATTGTAAGACTAAACATTTTTTTTATAAAGTAAGACTATACAAATTTATTTAGTGGTTAATTAACCAGGTAGTTAATCTTTAATTGGCGTTTGAGGCATGGTGCATATATAACTTATTTTTGAGCAAGTTTTTATCATAAATATGTCATTTGAATCCTTCGTTCATTATGTTTAGTACGTTAGAATATTGATTAATTCATTTATATTTTATGTTAAAATCGAACTCAAGGACTGGTTTAATGATTAATGAGTTGTGCTCTTTGCCTTTATTATTTGGATTTGAATTTTAGGTCAACATTTAGAAAAATTAAGTATCCTATATACACCAAGTTGATGTAGAATACTTAATTATCTCAATTGATGTAAATATTGATAATAAAAATACTCTTATCATACAACTTAAAAAAATTATATTAAGATGAATTAACATTGCTTTAATTGATATTGAAAACGTTATAAAATCAGTATTCTAGTTTACACCTTGACTTCACAAACACAGAAATGATCATCCTTCCCTAGAAAATGTGAGTGGCCACATGAATTAATATTTATTTTGTGTACTTATATATAAATTTATTAGTTATCATTACAATTTGATATATTAATCTTATATACCAAATACAATAGTATAATAAAATGAAATAAAATTTATTATCAAGTCAACTATATGTTAGAATAAGAATGATCATTCTATTTTAATTAATTATTTTATTTACTATTATTATTTTCATTTTGATTTCAGAAAAATCAAATGTGGTAAAGTATAAATTGTACGTCTAATTTGAGAAAGAGATTCATGTAAACTGTATGCAACCTGCAATCTTCCATGTTATTTGGGATAGCCCAAGGTTTAAGGATGGATTTTTTTTTAAACAAAAAAAAACTAAATCTTTGAGTACTGTTGCAATTGAATATTTTAAGAAGTCCTCCTAACAAGTAATTTATGTAAGATTTGAACTTTGGTCACAATTTGCTTAATACTACACTCAATATTTAATGGTGTTTCATGATAGAATCTGTCAAAGTTTAATTTTGATCTACTATTAGTGTAAAAAATTTTATATTATCAACTAATTATGTGTTGTCAAATTATTAAAAAAATTTAACTAATATAACTATTATTTAAAAAAATAAACACTTTTAATAATATAGTAACATATAGTTGGATAATAGTATAAAAAAATTTATACTGTTAGTAGATTAAAATTACATCCAATCTGCTATCAATACAATTTATAGAGAAGAGAAGCAAAAATGAAGCAAGATGAAAGATATTTAATTTTCCTTGTGTAGAAAAATTTTTAATTTTTTATTTATCAATGTAGACATTTGAATTAGTTTATTTTACACTTAAAAGAATCAATCAAAAGCTCTCAATATACAAATTTTTAAAATTAAAATAATCTAATATAAATACACACTCGACGTTGAAAAGAAAAATTGATAAATGAGATTATCAAAAACAACTTTCATTTTTCATATTTATTATGATATGAATGCATGTACAAGAAATTGAGAAAAGAATGGATGCAAAATATTTCTTTAATTTTATTATAAATATTATTATTTCCATCCCAAAATAAAATTAGAAAAATTTGTAGATTATGAATTTTGTTTTTGTAAAATAGTGACATTTATTATAAACTATTTAAACTTCTTTCCACTAACCTACCCCTAATGATTTGTAGATTGTGGAACATAAATAGTGGTTACTTATTTTTGTTCTTCAATTTCTAAAATTTCACTTACAAAAAGCAAAGATGCAATAAACGGGCCGTGGAGAAGAAAAAATCACTTATAAAACAATGCCGAAATCAAAATTTCTAAGCAGTCACTTTCCTTGCTTTTGTCTTAAAAAGTTTTCCATACATGCTCTTTTTAGTGCCAACAAAGTTTAATTTAAGAAAAACTTAATTTGTTATTCTGGTTAAAGGTTAACATGTTTTACTTGGAATTGTGGATGAAATTTTATATATTAACAACCATGTTTCACGGCAGACTTTGTTCATCTGAAAATAATTTTCGTGATGGAAAGGATTGTTGGAATGAAAGAATACACCAACGCCATAACCCCTTGTCATAGGGATACATGCTTTTCTTCAATACATAAAATTATGCGAGACATTACTCATATAATTATAAGTCAAGGATAGTATTTAAGTAAAATTCTTTATAAACTAATGATTATAAAATTTAAATTCTTGACATTGCAAGTAAAATTTATTTAAAATCACATTCCGTTACTACTAACCTTATCTTTCATATTTGTGCTGAATCCAAGAATCTAAATATGCCTACACATGAAATTTCACTCATTAACTTCTCGTAGGTGGGCCTAATGCTTGGGCTAAAAGAAAATCGTTCTTGAAATAAACTTGTTTGACATCAATAATTTAGCTTAGTATGTCTAAATCAAACAAATTAGTCATAATTAGGGTTCAAATCAAATCCTCTAGATGCAAATCTTTTTTTTTCCCTAAATGCTATTACCTATAAACTTTTTAATTCAAAGTTTGTTTTTGGTTTCATGACCATTTGAATACAAATTAATATGTTTAATTATTTGGAAGATTCATAGTTCAGTAGCCAATTAATTAATTAGTTGAAGTCAAGTCAAATATAGTGCCCGTGCCAGAAAGAACCTAACCTTTCTGGCTCATAATCTTCAGAAATTGGAACTAAATTAATCAGTAGCAAATTATGGAATTTGCTCATTATAGTGAACCAACAGAAACTGCTGCTATTTGAAGAATGGAAACTTAATCACGAGATATAAAAATAATGGGAAAGGAAAGGTTCAAAAAAAGTGTCAGAAAATTCCACCCCTTATCAATTCATATGTCAATAAAAGGTTATTAATATGAACTTTTTAGGTTCATTGTCGTTCAAATTCTGGCCTGCAAATGATTAACAAGTTGTTGAGGTCAAAAGCATTATTACATTTCTGAATAAGATTCCCAAACATGTTTTTATGTGTACTCACTTCTGGTAATTGCTCCTAACTTTGATTCTTGTCAATTTTCCAAATTTCGTTGTGGGCTAAAATTGCTGCAGAAATGTGGGTTAATTAATAAGAATGGCATTTGATAGAGGGAAAAAAAATGCGTTCAGGAGTGAGGTTTGATATCAAAAGAGTGGCATTTGGTAAAACGGAAAATGCATTTGATATATAAGGCAAAATGTAGCCATATTAACTCGTGAAGTATTAGTGTAATAAAAATGAGTTACATTTTTAAACATCAGACTTGCAGTTTAATTTTTGAAAGACATATATTACGGGAAGTGTCATACTATTATTATTTTCGACTTAAAAAATTAAATTTATTATTCTGTTCAAATAAATTGAACTCGATAAGAATATTCATAATTCATATAAAAAAATATAGCATTGTTATAAAATGTGTAAAAGATGACTCCAACATTTGACCCATGAATTAGCTATAACTTTTTTTTTTGTTATATTAAAAGTTGATATGACGATGTACTTAAATTTTTACTGTTTTAAACGTTTAATTAAGTAACAAAAATAGTTGCACTAAAAAAAGTTTCACACACACATAGATATATTTATATATATAGTCGGGTAAGCTTTAAGCATCATTATTAAGATAAGAATAGAATCAGAGGTGGACAAGGACAAATATGAAGGCCATGACTAAGAAATCTTCTCAATCCATAATCCAAAAGCTTCTGGTAAATAAAAAGGTCAAAAAATGAAGCACTTTTGCAGCAATAAGACAAATCCCAACAACGTTTAGAGTTTTAGCCAAAAAAGATGATTGCTGGGTAGACTCACGGGATCAGATAATGTAAAACAAAAGAAGCCAACAGTGCCCTTTTGAATTTTGACAGCACTCCAAATTCTTCCACTCCTTTGATATTGAAGATATATAATCAATCATGTTGATCGAATGGCTCATTGGCTGAAGGGTCAAATCAGTGAGTATGGTCAGCAATAGTGGGAACGAGTCACTTCTTTGACTTCATTTCCTTCAATACTTGTTTACGAGTAAAACCAAATACGTACATACATATCATTCGGTACGGTTGTGACAAAGGTCCCACTAATAAAATGACATGGGAACATCCTAAAACCTTAGCAAAACCAAGTCATCTAATAAAAGACTTAATGATAAGTGTAAATTTCTCTGTTTATAAATAAAATTCGTAAAAAGAGTTCAAATATCTGACCTATATAATACACATTAATCAAATATATAATTTAGTTCATTTTCATTGTCTACTTGTTAGTGTTCACTATAACTTAATACTTGTTAATATTTATTTTAACTTTAGTTTAGAACGTTATTGTAGTTATCCTATCTTGTTTGTTAGAGTAATAGACTTTCAAACGTCTTAGACTAAATCCCAAATATCCCTAAACCTTTGAATTTAATCCCAAATATATATATTTTCTAATTACTTGCATGAGCAGATTAAGATAATTATGATGGAGTCACGTAACCTCACAGTAAAGATGAGTAGATGAGTTACAATACAATCATTGGCGCTCATAAAAAGGCCTTTTTTTTAAAAAAATTTGAAAGAGCGCTCATAAAAAAGCTTTGTCCTTTTATTGATCAAGTAATACTTTGATATAGAAAATTGGTACGTTATAGTTTATGTTTCATTCGTACAGCAGGGAATAATTTTATCAGACTTAAAAGATAACTGTTGTATGGTCACTTCCATACGAATGAAGTAGAGATAATATATATTTAATTTTTTTATAAATGAAAATATATAATTTTAAATTCTGAAATAATTTTATTTATTATGAATTTTCAAAAATTAAATATGCCATTAATTCTAAATGTTAGATTTATTTTTGTTATTTTTATTTGTTAAAGACAGAGAAATTTTATTCAAACTGTTGATAATTAATAATCAGGCTCAAAATTAACTACAAAGCATAAAGAAGAAGTATCAGCTCAAAACATATCAATGATATCATGGACGACAGGGATAACAGAACAATCAAAATTGAAATTAATAAAGAAAATTAATTATAAGCCGCAAGACTTTAAAACAAATCTTCCAATACCTCAAATATATGATGTGGTGCAAAGACAGTTAACATTAATTAGAAGCACCACAGTTTTAAAGTATATTTGTTCGTTGAAAGTAAAATACTTCTAAGTAGAGCAAGTAAAATGCTTCATGCTCATGAGGGGTCGATATCTATCTTAATTTATTGAAATTAGCTGGAACAGTATTGCTTTCTCCATGTGGAATTGAGTATTAATTCCAAACTTTTGGGATTCAACTCGCCATTAATTAATTTCACACTAAATTGATTTTCAACATAATTTATTCTTAGGAACAAATATTACTTTAAGATTAGAAACAACACCTATATATGCCAATGGGGATTAACTCTTCTAATCGGCTTTCCGCTTGTGTCTCGTTGTAACTTGTATTTGCTTCTTAAATTTTTTCTTTAATGGGTTATCTATGAGTATTTTATAAGCGTTCAATAAACTTAGAAGCATGCTTTGACCATGAATTAAAAAGAGTTTTTTTTATAACCTAAATTTTTTTATATAAAAAAAAGAGAAAAACTGCAGCTATATTTGAATTTTAATGTGAATTAACTTTCTAATAAAATAGGCTAAAAAATCACTTAAAATTTATTGCCAAATACAATGAGTTAACACATTAGATTCTAGAACTGTACATGTCAATCCCTCAAAGGTAGTCAAAATTTGGTATATTACCATCTGATGAGAAAACCTGGCTACCACACTGTCCTGGCAGAATCTTGACAGTAAAAATGGTGCTTTTAGTTGCCAAAGTCTGTTGAACACTACAAAAGTCTCAAACAGAGAACCTACCACACCATGATGAAGTTTTCCACTCAACTGTGGTGTTCTTCCCCTCAAGAAGCCTCTTATTATCATGGGTTTGCCATTATCTTGAGATGCTGCTTCGAAAGCTATTGAAGAGACCAATCCATTGAAGCTCTCATGGACCTTAATTTGTAGAGATATAATGAAACCAAAAGATTTGTGATCATTCATAGAAGCACAGGTGCACAGCGCAAGGAGGAAAAAGCAATTCGTGGATAGAGCGTGCAAGGCATGAGTAGGTACGAAGGAGGAGCCCACGACGGAAGAAAGAAAGTAAAAACAAAGAAAAACCACACGAAAATATGAATTAGAGAGAGGGAAGGTAAGTTAAACCACAATCAAGGGACCTGGGTGAGAATCTATCTCAAAATCAAGAGGACCCAAAAAAAAAATTTGGTAACACTTGAGTTATGATTTGTGGAGTGGGAAATCAAGTTTTCACTTGTCGTGTTGCGTCTACTTAACTACTTAGAAAAGGGTATTGTTATGGTATCTTGAGTACTAATACTTAAAAAGATAATTTGTTAAATATTTATTAGGTGTTATTTTTTATAATAAAAGTTTAAAAAGTAAAATTAGCAATCAATTAATATTTAACAAATCAACTTGAGTATCGATACTTATGAAATGGAAGATAAGTATCAAAGTAATGTCCACTTGAAAGTGTCTTGTTTTATTATGTAATTAAGTTATTATTATACTTAAATTAATAAATACTATATTTTTAGTGTAAATTAAGGATATTCTTATAAAATTTATTGCATTTGAAATGCTTCATAAGTCTAATATTTCTAAACTAAAAGTGATAATAATATAATTCTTTCTATAAGATGCGACTCCAAATAATAAATACTATATTTAACAATAAATAACTAAGAATTTTTGTTTTACATATTTTAACATATTAAATTATTTATGCAAGTTATCGTGCAATGTGCTTAACATGAGTTAGCAACTAGTTAGTACTTAAGGTGTGTTTGAATTAAATTTTATAAATTTAATTTTGAATGAATTTAAAGCAAGAAATAATTATTTTAAATAAAATAAATTTTTTTTAAAATTATTTGTGAAATGATGCAAAAGTTAAAATAAAATAAGACAAAACATAAAACATTAATAAAATTATATTTAAACCTGCAAAAATCCGTTTAAATGTTTGAAATGCCTACTCAAACCTGACTTGCTAATAATGAGAACATAGCTTCCATTTGCATTATTCAATCAGAAACTCCTTTATTTTTTTTCTCGAAACCAGAAAGTATTTCCCATCTTATTTTATTTGTTTAACGAACAAAGGGCTTATAGCTTGTGCTTTAGGACAAGGGATTTGGGTTATCACCAGCCAAGACTATTTTAAGATAAGGGTGGTAATTGAATTTATTAATTAATAATTTTTTTAATTTAATTTAATTTATTTAATTATAATAATATATTTAATAAATTAAATGAATTAAATTAATTTTAATTAATAGATAATTAATGAATTAATTAAATATTTATTAGATTTAAAAAATAAAATGTATTTAAGTATATATGAAAATAGCCTAAATACATTTGATTGAGAATGGATAGATTGGATGTCTATTCATATCTAAAATTTAATCTAAAATTTGTCTAACACGTTTATTTATCACCCCTTCACTAAAGAGAGGAAAAATAAGATAAAATAAAATGTTCTTATTTTA
The DNA here is from genome assembly GCA_019955255.1 of Castanospermum australe. Lineage (NCBI taxonomy): Eukaryota > Viridiplantae > Streptophyta > Magnoliopsida > Fabales > Fabaceae > Castanospermum > Castanospermum australe. The sequence continues at coordinate 1,162,222 of NSJW01000802.1, forward strand.
TTTTGACCTTTATTTCTTAAAGTAAGCATACCCTCATAATTTTATATATACATTGGTCCGGAGGTGGGGTGGTTGGGGGGAGTCGATTCCATGGTAGGAGTCTATCAAGGCTAAGACTTACCATCATAATTTTATTGCGGGCTTGGCAAGCTTGTGCCACCCAGGTACGTTATGGGCCTAGCTAGTTTTTTGAGTAATTCTTTTTGATCGTCCGGTTGCATAGCATATGACCAAAATAGAAAGTCTCTAGGGTTGTAATGGTTGCATTACAAATGCAGCGACATAGAAAATGGCAATTGCGGAAACAAGAACACAGGAAATGCTGTTGCCAAAACAAAAAGACAGAAAAATGCTAAGAGCATCAATCGCTGCAAACAAATAACGCAATGCTTTACCTACAATTGCTATTTGACATTGCATTTTCAAGTTCCAATCCATATTTATCTTAAATATTAATTCTACTTTGTACTAATTTTAAATTAAAAGGACGAGAATGTAGTCTAAATATTCTAATTTTTAACGAGTTTGTACAAGTCTATTGATATACGTATTGATAGTATCAGATGATAATTTCATTGTTAATTTTTTTTAAACTGAAAATTGTGATTTTGGCAATAAAAATTGATAAACATGCAAGATGAGTTTCTATATCTTATGGCTTTTAAGTGTCAACATACAAGTTGTCATTAGTAACATAAGTTTAGGTTCCAACTTCCATAATAAGATGTAAGAAAATTTAAAACCCCACGTACAATCGTTTCATCATCCACGATGCAGCAAATGGGCAACCGTTTCAGAAGGCATATATATAAATAGCACAAACATTTCATAGCATTTGCATGCAGCATTAGGAGTGAATTACCAGGACTGAAAAATCCAAGTATCCAAACCAATCTCAGCTGGAACTCCTTCACCTTATGCTCCCAGTCGACAAAATTTAAAAGGACTGATACTAACATGGTCAAAAACTCACAGCCTATATGTTCTTCAACAGGATAGAACACGGTCCAACCTAATCATCATGACTGGGGATGTTGTCCAAGATCATGTTTATCAAATTGAGATTGATATTGAACTGTGATTTATCACCTGATGCCACCTCAATCTGTTAATTCTTATCTATCTTTAAATTCAAAATAAAGGGCCTCCACATCCTACTGTTATTCTGAATGCATGCAAATTTTTTCAACTAATGCAAGTGTGGCTGCAAGATTTGTGAAGGAGAAGATGCATGGGAATAGATCTTCGGACATATGCATACAACGTCAACACCAATATCAGCAAGAACCGCATGGACAGACAGAGGGCAGAACATAACATGCCTTCTGAATGCTAATATCTTATCAACTGATTCAGTTTCAGCAGGAGACTAATTGATTCAGTTTTAGCAGGAGAGTGATTAAGTGTCAATGTGCCGTTATACTATTTTTGCACTGTCAACCACAGCCTCCTCAACCGCATCAGTCAATAGAAGAACAACCAGGCACAAGACATTGTCAGCTGATCAAAGGATCAATTAATATAAACTTTCACTAGCAACCAAACTATACAAACACTGAATAATTATAATGTACCGTCAGATGTCGACCATAGGGTTGTGGGGCAGTTTAGGGAGCAAGCATGTTACTATAGTAAGAGTTTGAACACGTGGTAGACTGCTAGTGCCTTCAATAGAGAGAACAGCAAAAACTGCATAAAATATTCAAATTCTAAAATTCGAGGGAGCAGAAGAACTGAACGGTGAAGTATTTGGTTAAATGTCCCGAAGGGGATAAAAAAATGGCCCACTTGGAGTTGGACCCCAAGCCGTGACCCATCACTACTAATGCAAAGGGCCATTCTGATCAACAGGCATACCTCTAAATCCACCATAGTGGGCTTTGGACTACGGCCAAGTAATGGGCATTGGGCTGAAGGGTGAGTCTTAACTAGAAGGTGGGGTCTCATTCAGACCAAGGAACCTTACCTATATGATTGAAGAAAAGAAAGGAACTATAAAGCAAGTAAGAGCAGGAGAGGCTGGAGACATTGCGGTGTAGCACAAGGAAATGCAAAGTGAAGGTGCAGATGGTGACCATGCTCCAGATATCATCAAGGTATGTGGTGTGAAGAATGTCCTGCCCTCTTCACCAAACCCTACACGGCCCAACATCATTGAGGAACTTGCCCAAGATTTCCTTGGAATTGTTAAGGATGTTCATGAAGGAAAGGGAAGTGAGAGGCAGGTTACTACAGCTGCCAAATCTTACTGGTCAAAGAACATGGAGCTGGTTGTTGACAGTCATGGTAGAAGGGGGAAGATGCTAGGGCAAAGAGGGGTGAGTTCAGGATGGATTCCCTTTCAGCACTACTAGGCCAAGCCCATCTCATTGAAGAAAGGAAGTGGAACTCGTGAGGAATAGAATTGGGCTCGGACCAAGACAAGGGAACCCATCCAAGAGTGACCCAGCCCATTAAAACAACTGCAGTGGAAGCTAGGGCCATGACCCACTGCAATCTAGCGTTAAGCCAATAGTGAAGGGGACTTTGAAAGAGAAGACACCAAGCTCCATGTACAGAGACAAAGATCAGAAGCGTGAGATGCATGGAGCTAGAGCGAAGTACAAGCAAGTGTTTATTTCATATAAAAAAATATCTAATGGGGAGCTTCTGTCATCATATGGATTAGTCCCAAGGGAAAGTGCAATTCTGTGGAGTTGTCACTCCCTGTCACTCAAGGAAATCTAGTGGGTCTTATAAAAAGTTAGAACTCTTGAAGGAGTATGGATTATCAGTATCTCAGTGCTTTACTATACAGGAGGACCCAAAATATTAAAAAAAAAAAGTGCTTTACTATTCAGATTACTGGTTGCCCAGTGAAGTTAAAGGCATATGCTTAATCAGGAGTTAGTCCTTCGAGCACGAGGGGGCAATTTATATAAATGTCCGTTGCAGTAATTATCAACTCAGCGATTCCAGTCCTATGAGAAATACAAAAGAGGTTTCTAGGGAATTGAGAACTAAATCATTATGCTTCATGCAATGGGATGGGACCCTAGTGACCCTAGTGGGAGTTCCTTTAATTGTTACAGGACTTCCCCGGTCCTTCACTTTGAGGACAAGGAAGAACTTTTGGGGGAGAGTATTGATAGATATTAACCCATTACAAGAGTGCACTTTAGGAGTGGCAGGAAGGGAATTCTAATTATAACCATATGTCCATGTGGTAGATTGTGGATGGGCAGGAAAAGGATCAGTGAGTGGGACGATTTTAAGAGGGAAAGCATGAGAAAGGGGGGCATTCGGTTTTGAGAGGAAAGTTGGAATGGGAGGTTGCAGGTCCCTCCAAGTACCTGCTATATCCAATTTCGTTTCTGTTCTGTAGTTTTCTATAAAGAGAGGGTGAGATAGAGAGCTATACATGTATTCAAACCTTCCTCTTAGACTACTATCATATCAGAATAGGTAACAGAGAAGGACTTCTGTGAGTTAATTCAATAAAACAGAGGATTGACAGCTAGGTACCTAACATATATACTATGATAGATCTTTAAATTGCCCGAGGCCCAGGGTGGGGGGATATTTGATCACCTACACTTTGTTAACAAGTCAATAGAACCAGACAAACAGCAATAGCAGAAAAACTCATAGCAGAGCTAGTAAAAGAGACAAGGGCAGACCAAGACTTTACCATAGAAGACAATATCATTAATGGTCAACTATGTTGTCAAAATGCCATTGTTCCAGTTGTTGATTGGCTCTCTTAGCATAAGTAGAAGAAAGAAAATTAAAACAACTATTACAAAAGGAAGCCATCTTAAATACAGAACAACTATAACTTCTTCCACAAGGAGAGGAGAAAAAGCTACCAGAGACTAGGGACATGACAAAAACACATTTAGTTAGAACTGCAAAGAGCCAAAGAATTCAACTAGCACCTATAGCTGATTGTCAGTTTGTCACAGATCCAAACTGAAAGTAGTCCAAAATTAAAAATGCACAGGTTATTCATGCTTATACCTCTATGTTTCATCACCATGCCATGGCCCTTACCCTACAGGCATTAAGAAAGGCCTGCCACTAACACATAACTACCAAAGGAAGGAAGAATAATAGTAGTTGGTGTTTGAGTACATATCAAATGTAACAGGTAAGTATCCTGCATTATCTTGCCACAATTGATGAATTGCATCCTTGATAGAAAATACTAAATAGTAGACGGGAGGAGAGAAAAGCTAACTAGGTAATGATTTAAGTTATGTTCATAAAGGAACTAAAATGGGAATATATTATAAATAGGTCCAGAAAAGAAAATTTCAAACTAAATTCGATCATATGGTTCATGCAGTTGTCCACTACATTTTCATCAAATTACACTAAGCATCTTGGGCTATTCATATTTAGGTATTGGCCAGCTAAGTAGTCTAAGACGTAACTTGAAGCGGGGTTAAATATGCAACTAATAAACAAAAGTTCCAGAAGCAAAGCAAAAAGAATAACAGCATAATCTGAATGTTTAACATTAGTCAACTAATTGAAGCTAATGAAACAACTATGAATAAATTCCCTGTTGGTTCCATCCCAATTTCAGTACAATTTTTCAGGCACACAAAATGGACCCCAATATAGCAGGAGATCTAATAGTCTTGATGAAATAAATAACTCATTATTGAAGATAATACCAAAAATAAGCAACTGGATATGTTTAATTAATAATCTACTTCCTGAACTCGTACCACAAGCAAAAGAACAAAATTTAATAGATGGAATAATTCTCACCAGACTTAGGCCCAAAGTTTTTATAGATAGCCCTGGCAATTGGAAGAATAGCAAGAAAGGCAATCTGAAGTTGGTCTGAGCTACTTGTTCTCACAGTGATTTGTCCACTGCGCTTGTTGTTCAATCCAGCACGAACAGCCATCTTATAACTTCGTCCAATAGAAAATTGGGACTGAAAATTGGCGCCTAAAGCCAAGTCCCCTCTCCATTTCACCAGAGAAAGACCCAATGAAGACTGGTCCTGGCCAATTGGAAAATCTGCCTCTCTGAGCCGCACTTCTACATTAGTGCCATAAGCAGAATCACCTTGAGACCGCACAGTTCCAGTGCTGCCCACTAATACCAAACGTTTCCCCAGAGCTATCTGATCCTCAACTTTCACCCCTGCAGACACATTTTCACCCAAAAATGTCAGAGACACCCCAGCAGCAGTTTTATTCCTTTTGAAATTTTTGAATTTTGTCTCTCCTCGAAGAATGTATGCTAGCTGCTTTCCAATGTTTTGTATGTCAAAGCCTGCCATGGTAGATCCATTCTCTCCATGCTTTGCAGCAATTGAGGAATCCATGTGGATACTGAAGTCTTTCTTATCCTTTGTAAGCTGAACAGCAACAGCCGCTGGGAATTTATTGATAATGGCTAGACTGTGTTCAAGGTTTACACCATCATAACCACAATCATGGTCCCAACTATGCGTGTCTAGCACTGGCCTTGTCAGTAACTGGGAAGTTGGCTCTAAGAAACGGTATCTATAGGCTGGATTATCACTGTCAAAGGATGGTGGCAGGGCCATATCAGGTAATGGAACTGGCACAGCAGCTGGACTTCCATTTTCTAGATCATCTTCCTCCATGAAACCATAATCACTTACATCAGTTTTACCTTTCTTCTTCATCTCTCTCATCCTTCTCAACTCCTCTCTCCACTGCTTCTTCTGTAGAAGTTTCACCCGATAATCATACTCTTCAAAGTATGCTTTTCTCTGTTCTCTACTAAGCTTAGCAACCTGAGATTTCTTAAGAGGCTTAAATGGCAGGAGCTGGTCATATTCATCTTCATCTTCATCTAAATCAGAATCAGACAAGTCAGCCAACTCAATATCAGAATCACCATTGTCAACACCACCTTGATCGGAAGGGAGTTTTGGATGGGTACGTGACTGCAATAACCAAGATAACAAGTACGGAAGTGGCGGGGAGCGGACACGAAAACCAAACAGCTTGCGGTGGTCAACTGGTTCTTGAGTTTTCGAAAGGCTACCAGCTTCGGAGAGAATCTTCATTGAGTAGCATAAGAGCAACAACAGGGGTCTCCAAGTTTGACCATTAGGAAGCACCTTATGGCCATCTCTATTTTTTCGACAAGAAGGATGGTTTTCAACAAGAGAAACTGGATTCATTAAACTTGGATTCATAAGACGTAGGTCGCCAACAGCTTGTCCTATGGTTTGTTGAACTATATGAGATCGTTGAGCAACAAATACATCATAACTCAATGGGGAACCTGATGGACCATCTGGAGGAGCGGAGGCTGCATGGGTCAGAGTGACTACAGCATTTCGCCAGATTGATGGACCCAGGGCATTAGTAATTGATTTTAACAATGGCAGATCATTGAGATCCCTAGTTTGTGTGTCTAGACGATCCACGTAGAGGACAATATCAGGGGGGGATTTTTTTGTCAACTTCTTCACCATAGATAAGACTTTTCTATTGAAACTTTGTTCCATCGCAGAAGACTTGAGACCTGGTGTGTCAAAAATCCTTATCTCAACTCCATCAACCATCCCAACAATTTCTGTCACAGCAGTTGTGGCTGGACCATAAGCACCAATGCTGGTCTTTGTTTCCCCAAAAATTGAATTTATTGTAGCACTCTTGCCCACGCCTGTTTTCCCAAGAACCAGTATATTTAAAGAATAATTCAAATCATCGCTTCCCTCTGCTTCAAGCTGGTAAGCACTCTCCTTTGCAGCATCTAGGCTAAATATTTGACCAGTATGCCTCCCTGCAACAAGTGTAAATCGGTATAGCACCTGCGCTGCTATTGATTCTTCTGTAGTAAAACCCAGTCTCTGAACCAGTCTTAAGAATTTTACCCTGATTTGCTGCAATTTCTCCAGTTTCTTTTTTTCTTCTTCACTCAAATTGCTATCAGAATTGGTACCAGCTCTACTAACGGAAGGAGTGAAAAGATTAGCACGATTTGCTCCTGCTGCAGGTTTACCAGAATGAAGTGACGGTCCCAAACCAGCTGGGCGCTCAACAGAGAAAAGCCTTGAGCCATCTTGAGAGGTTATTGTGATACTGCCACCATCTTGTCCAGCACCTGTTGCTGCTTTCAAAAGAGCTGCCAAGGCAGTAGAATCAAACAGCTCCTTGCGATCTCCCTCATCATCAGTGTCCACTTCTTCATCTGAGTCAGTCACAATCTGACCATCATTTCTGTCAGAGAGACCCCTTGAAATCTCAGCACCAGAGTGAGAGCCAGCACCTGATTGCTGTTCCAGCTCCTCCAAGAACCGCTTGGCAGCTTCAGAGCTTCCGAAGATCATTCCTTCACCCTCCGCGTCTGACACTGAACCATCAATCTCTCTGTCACAAGGATGATGCTCTTCCCCATCATCCTCATCTGGCCTCATAGCTAGGCGCCAGGAAGAATTAAGATTTACATATTCAGAAGTAAAGGAGTCAGCATGGCTCCCAGTTTCCGCCTCATCAGCATGAGCCTCTATGTTTATGTCATCTTGTTCATCCTTCAGAGTGTGACTTGCAAATTCTAAAATTTCATCCTTCTGGAGAGGAGCAATTTCACTCTTCTGTCCCTTCTCTGTATGTCCAGCATCATCACCAGCTTCAGTGTCAACATTTTGATCACACTTAGCATCCCCATTTGCAAGATTCTCAAAAGCTTCTTCAGCATCCTGCTCAATTGGATCAAAACCATTATCCAGGCTCACGCCACGAGCTGGAGCCTCCACCCCTTTAATTTCAGAGTCCTCAACCTCCTCCTTGTCCCCAACAACAGCCACTCCAGCCGCCAACAAATTAACTTGTAGAGAGTCAACGAGGGAGTCTCCAGCACTTGTAAATTTGACATTATCATTTTCAACAGACTTATCGAATGCTGATTCTGCAATAGAAGAATCAGAACGGTCAGTTTCACCGGTCTGAGTGTTACCTCCTGTGCCCACTTCACCACCACCATCAGCTTCCGTCAGGATTGCCTGCTGCATATCATATGAAAGCTCATTGTTCTGCTGCTCTATGACAACCTCCTCACCCTTCAAGTCGTACGATTTCACCCCATTCTCCTCAGCAACAATTCCGTCAAATTTTCCACTCTCAGACCCCTTATCATCATCAGCACCAGAAGCCTCAACAAACTCCTCGTGGCTATCACCAAAACCTCTCTCCTTCACCACTTCACCGAAATTCGAGCTCTTTACGGACTCCGTATGCACCAAACCTTCCTTATCTTCCCAACTTGCAACACCAGGTCTCGAATTCTCCGCCGAACCCTCCCCATCCAAATCCAAATTACCACCACCGCCTTGCTCCAGTTTCGCGCCTCTCAGAATGTCGTCCTCTGAATCTCCATTAAAGGACTCGTCATCGTCGTCGTTGTCCACCGATACCTTAGCTATGGGAGTGAAAAACTCAGCAGGATTCACAAAAGGGGCATCAACAACACCCCCTTCCGTGAAATTCCCGTCTGGGTGCACCCGAATCGGCCTATCCGGGGCAGTCTCAAACTCCTCCTCACCGCTGACAAACCCATCATTGTCAGACCCGCCATCACCTCCATTGACACCAACACCAGTATTCTGGTCACCCTCAACGCCCACAGCGTGCTTATGTTCTACGGCAGAATTTTCAGAAGAAAAGGAAGAAGGAATAGAACCTGGTTGGCCTGAGACGTAGAAGGGAGCTTGTGGAGCAGAAGGGTCAGAGTCCATGGATGCAAAGCGCAGAGAGAATGAAGAAAAGCAACGAAAGATAAGATTTTTAGAGATGCAGAGCAACCAAACGCTGTGGGATAACCAAGAGAGAGAGCGGAGGAGCGAAGAGATAAGGTTGTAGGGAATCCCCTCTCAGCCGCACGGAGGGGGTTTAAAGCTTATGAAATGAAACCAGGGCTCTGGCTCTGGTGGGTTTTTTATTTTTTATTTTTTTTTTCTGGTGAACACAGAAGAGGATGCACAAACACTAATCCAACATTTTTTTTTCCTTTTCGTGTATTTATTGATTGTAATTTTAGGTGTTGTAACACCATATCCTTTTTCAAAACCCAATGCTTTAAAATATTAGTATTATAAAATAATTTAATTTAATACAAAAAAATAAAAAAATTAAAAGAATTTAATTTTAATCATAGAATATCTTTAAATTATTATTTAATTATTTATTATCATTTCATTAAAAAATAACTATAATAAAAATAAATTGACAAACAATTAATTAAGAATTTAATCTACCAATAAATACTGAGTGTAGTTGATAAATGAACTCTACTTTCAAAACTTTGAAAGTGTACTTGTTGAGAGGAACCAAAAATTAAGAATTTAATCTCATTTAATAACTATGACTAGTTATCGTTTTTGTTTGATAAATAAGTTTATATGTATTTTTTATTATTTAAATGATTTAAAATAATAGTAAATTAAGGATAAAAGATTTAGTGGTAAATCATTATTTTCAAACCTCGGCGCTATTGTAAAATTTTAAAGAAAAAAAAACCATTACTTTGATTTATAATCTAATCTATAAAAATTTTTAGTAAGCGGCAGAGTAAAGTATCATGAATTTATGATAAGTTCATCCTTAAAAAATAAAAAATAAAAAAATCCTCTACTTCTCAATCTTCTCTTCCTTGAATGTGCTTAAATTTAATCATCATATGTATCGGGTGCCAGAACTAAATTTGACATATCATAACTTTTTATTATAGTCTACATATAATGAATTTAGCTATTTTAAAATAAGAAGTTTATTTTAGAAGATAAAATAAAAAATATTAATCGTTAATTAAAAAATTAATAATTATAATTATAATAAAATATATATTTATATATAATAAATTATAACATTATTAAAATTTACATTTTTTAATTTTTTTTATCAGTTATCAATTCTTTTTATTTTATTCTCTTAAATCAATCCCCCATTTTAAATGACTCAAATTTACGTATCATAAAGACAACTTTTATGGTTAGTGCCTTTCTTGTAGCTTCTGAGTTAGTGAGTTACCAAAGAATTCACTCTAAGAGAGCGAGAGTCCTCTTCCCATGTCTTGATTCTTTCCACTTGTGGAAGTGTTGCCGCAAGGCAAAGTGATGTATGACATATACGATCCAACGGCCAAAAGTTATTGATTTTTCTCAGCTAGGGTTTCCCCTGGATTTGTCACACAAACTGGAAGAAGGTGCAGAATTTGCTTTATGTTTGGTAGTGGATAAAGGATAACGTAAAGGATGGGGTTTCTCACCAAGTTTTGTTTGCTTCTGGACACTATTTGTGTCTATCATTCCTCATCTCAATTGAAAGGTCAAAATTTGCTTCTTCATCTAAATTATCCTCAACATTGTAGAAAAATCTAAAACAGTTTGACAATCAATTAGAGATATTTTTAGTTAATGTATTATATACATTACTAAATTAATTTGCATAGCTGATAATGTGATCTCATGGTGTTTATTGCATGATTTGGTGACAAATTTCAAATGTGAATTTTGATACAACTTGTCCTCATCCTTTCGACATTGTCATCCCAAATTATTAATAAAATATATTTTATTAAAGAATGAAAATTGCTTTTTTTTTTTCCAGTAATAAAACTGTTTCAAAAATTACTTTTTAACACACGCAAAAATTTTCTTCTAAATTTACTCACTATTACACTCAATCAATTATACAATTAAAACTCACTAATTTTAGCTACAAAAAATTATTTTTCATAAATGGTGGAGTAAAATATGGACTTAATTATAATTTAATTTCATTTTACAAAAATTAGAATATTGTCCCCTAATGCGTATATTATATATCCATATCAGATTTAGCTCTTATAAATTCTAAAGTGAGGGATTTACTTTAGATAAAAAGTGAAAAGTTTTAATTGTTGATGAGAAAATTAACAGTTGTGATCATAACTAAATACATGCATATGTATAACAAATTATGATGTTAAAATTTACTTCTTTGATTTTTTAATCAATGGTTATAACTTTTTATTTTTTACTTTAAAGTAAACTTTTCACTTTAAAGGAACCAAATCCATTTATGTCTAAACACATAGTAAAATTAACTTTAGTATAATAAATGTTATTAGACATAATATATTAAATACTAATCAAATTCAAATGAAATTATTGTATTAAATGTTATTAGATAAAATATATTGAATACTAACATAATCATGATGAAATTATTATTATTAGATCTTACACTTTTAAATTTTCTCTTATAATTTTAAGATAAATATATTAAATAAATATAATAAATACTGTTAGATAAAGTATGTTGAATATTGACCCAATCAAAATAAAATTAATTTATTATCCCACCGTTCCTTTTTATCTGTCATTTTAGAGATAAAAAATCTTATTTCATTTTGTTTGTCATTTTAGTAAACTAAGAAAGTATTAATTTTTTTTTTAATTTTATCCTTAGTATTAATGAAGCGAGAGAATTATTAGAGTGGGTAATAATATTTTGAGTATTTTAATAAAAAAAGGTAATTTGGTCATATACAATTTGTTTTTCTTGTACATATAGTAAAATTTACTTGATTAGAATAAATGCTATTAGATATACATTGAACACTAATCCATAAGATGAAATTAATATAATAAATATTATTAGATAAGATACATTGAACACTAAACTAATCCAGCTTAAATTATTCCTTCTATCCACTTTTATCTGTAGTGTAAGAGAATTTTTATTATTAAAAAATACATGTTATATGAGAATATTAAAGAATTATTAATTAATTTTTTCAACTTTACCTGTATATTTTAATGAAAAGAATTAGTGAAATAAGTGAAATTAGAAAAGAGAAAAAATATTAATGAAGTGAGAGAAAAGAGAAATTTAGTAACATTGAACTATATTTTTTTTATAATTAAAACTATTTATTAGCTTTCTTAATTTTTATATAAAAACTTTAAATAATATATAAAAGTGAACAGAGGAAGGATAATTATCATATCTCACTCTCTAAAGTTTTTCTCATGACTACTAGATAAATACACTGAACATGATCCAAATGAAAACCACTTTCAACTATAGGAATATTGCTTGTATGATTTTCAAACTGTTGTAATTAAATATATTCATTAATTTGTCACTACATAAAAATTAAAACAAGATTAAATAACACTTTTTCTTTTTCATATAAATTTATGTCATGTCATATCTTCACATTAACAAACACTGGTAGTAACCCATGTCTTGTACAGATATTTTTAAAAATTTTAATCACAACGCATAAGTATTTTGCATATGATATTAATGATTTAATTTTTTTCTACGTATATTATAAGGTAACATTTGATTACATGAAATAATTTTATAGAAATGATAATGAGAGTAGAAAATGAATGTATATTAAAAAAATATTTTTAAAATTTTTATCTTTTTGTTTGCCATATTTTATTTGCTTTACTATTAAATCATGCTTTGCACATTTTTTTTTTCATATTTTCTCTATATCAAAATCCACATGAACTCCATAGAACATGCAACAAATAAATATAAAATAGAGTAATTGATTTTAGTATTGTATAATATGAACAGTTGGAACTAAATTTGGAAGAGACTTTCATTTCTAAAATATCAAAGTATCAAAAGTTAATTTTAGATTAATTTATAACAAAAAGTGTAATTGTATCCAATAATATACATTATCATCTATTTTTATATGTGATTTTTATAATAAAAATAATTTAAACTAATTTATATAAAGAATTGTTGCTAAAATGCCTTCCTTTAAATTCAATACATATGTGCCAACGTCTCCTCACTTATCTTCAACCTATAGTACTATTACTTAGCTTCAACCTAAACCAACACTACAAAATCCTAGCCATTCTTCCTTTGGTCTTGTAGCATCTTTGGATTTCTCGAAACAACAAACCTTCCAAAGGATTCAGTTCAATATTGAGAAAATCCTGATCAAGTCTATTAAATCAGCTTCCTTTTACTTCAAAGCCAACAGAAAGGCCAAGCCCAAAAAGCCCAAACAAAATAACCACATGGATCCCTCCCCTAGTTAGGATAATTAAATCAAAAGAAACAAAAAGGATAATTAGATCAAATGAGACATATTAGATCGTTGATATCAATTCACATGGCGCATTTAAAAACATTAATTAAGTAATCAAAGTAAAGGACACACCTCCTTAACCTTTAGGCCAACCCCTTTGGGTACAATTTTTTAAAATTCTTTTTGGCTACAATGGTGATCATAATTTTGCTTGACATTGAAAATGTGCTTTTATAATTTCAATGTGGCATTCATTTAAGATATAAATTGAAGATTTTCGGTAGAAATATATATATTTTTCACCTTGTGTTAGCCCTTGTATTATTGACCATTGAATTTTGCTTCGCTATTTGTTCAACAATCAATAACGGTGCTATCTGCACGAGTACCACAACAAAGGATACCAAAAGAATTTCCTCTATTAACCTAGTTGGATCTTTGCTTGCTCATGAAAAGATCCAGACTTTTTACCTTGGGTTTGGAAAAGTATTTAAACCTCTTGGCCAATTGTTTCACTACCCAAAAATTAAAAAAAAAAGATCCATTCATGATTCAACTTGAACAAGAAATGTAAACCTTTTCTTTCTATTAGCTCTTGTACGAAACACCTAGTGGTATTCACCAATCTTGGTTGAAACTTCTTTAACTTATCACCCTCTTCAACAACAATGAATCAAAGGACAAGTACAACAACAGCCAATCTAACTCTAACAAGCTAAATAAACATGATCCAACCAAACCATAATCTCTAATCTCTCCACAGTACCAAATACAAAGAAATGCCCACACAATAAAAATCTCACCTACCAGAGGCTAGAAAGGACCACAATGGGGAGAATATATTAAATCACTTCAATTTACATTTTACCTGCTTCATTTTGCAACCTCCATAACATATCTACTACACAAAACCTATACCTACGGGATTGTACAGACCCAGAATGAAGCAATAGTGAGATATCTGAGGCTGGTCTTGGTTGGAGATTGATCTCATGATATACAACAGATCCCCACAGTCTAAGGCATCATCATTTCTGTAGTTTTAGGATGTCCTATCTTAAGGTGCTAGATCATTTTTATCAGAATTGAGATTGATATTGGACTGCGAATTGTCATTTGATGCAGCCTCATTTTGTTGATTGTCATTTTTCTTTGAATTCAGAAACCGGCCTCCACATCCTCGTGCTCTTCTCAGCGCATGCAAATGTCGAGATTCATGCAGGTATGGCTGAAGATTTGTTTCAAGATCAAGTAAGTACATCCATAGAGGAGGAATGCAAGGATGGATGGGAGCATGCGAGTCAAATAAATCTATGGAGACACACGAAATCAATACCAACATCAAGAAGCTAGCAGCTTATTACATAACTTTCAGCTTAATAATAATTTTTTCTTGATCAACTTTTGGCATCATTAGAAAGAACCATAAGAACAGTCTGAACAGATTGGGAGCTTGATATACCTTTCGGTTCCTTATAGCTTTATTTTCTGATTCAGCTTTGGCACGGGACTGCCTACGTCTTAATATGCCATGATACTGTTTTGCATTGACAAACACAGGCTCTTCAACGGCATCAGTTGGTAAAGGAACACCAGCTTGTTGAATTCCCATTAACTGAAGATGGACCTAGCACAAGATATGGTTCAATAATCTGAGGATCAAAAGGTTTTCACAAGAAGCCACAATATTACAAACATCAACATTAAAAAATTAGAACAAACCATTGGCTGTCCACCATAGGGTTGTGGAGGATAAGGATGTGTATCATAAGGAGCAAAGATGCTTCTATAGTATGGATCTGGATATGGGTAAGCAGGTGGTGCCTTCAATTAGATAAGACAGCAGCAAAAGTCAGTAGAATGCATACAAAGTTCACGTTCTATAATAAGATGGGACAGAAAAACCAAAAGCAATGTTGCAAATAGATCAAACGGCCAAGAGTTGGGGGAGGCTATGGTAATTCAATCGCCTGACCAAGTCTGAAGAGCCACTTCTTACTTCTTTGATATCACATCAAGATAACAACTGGCCCAATTACTTGCTCAGGCAATCATTCATTAACCTTCAATTGCCAGGTCAAATAAATATGGTTACTTCAAAAAATAAACCTCAAATCACCAAACACAACCTCTAAGGAAACTCAAATTATTACAGCAAAACTTCAGATAGCAATGTAATTCATCATTATTTGTCAGAAGTCTTAAAGCCATCTCAGGCTAAATTAAGTGCGGATAAGAAAATCAGTTGTTAAAAACTTCAAAGAAAATTCCAGCATCGACAATCCCTTTCACATAAAAAAATTTTCAAATTAGTTCAAGACACATGGGGAAATTCCCACCTTCACAGCTCAGACAAGGAGAGCAAAGAGCTAACTCATTCATGAATTAGAGGAAAAATAAATCTGGGAAAACTATTTTCATCATGACTTGATAATATGCAGAATCAAATTGCTTCAATGACAAAATAACTACCAGGTATGTATATCTTTTTTGACTACAACATGCAAGACACGTTCGATGTATCGAATAGCTATGGCCAATACAAAACAAGACATTCTTAAGGATTTCTTAAATTAATTAAATATCAAGATCCCAGTTCAAATGCGAGCACTGAGGAAGTGATGTTCATACCATAGCGTGCCCAGTTCCAAGCTGTGGAGGTGTTGCATACTGAACATTCTGTGTACCAATACCTGGATGAGAAATTCCATTTGCAGATGAAGAGTGCATCTGTGATTCTGACTGCTGCTGCCCATCAGCTTTGTTATCTGGAGAAACATTTGTTACATAAGTTCAGATATTATTTTTGGGCTTTTTTTTTTTGGGGGAGGTGGGGGGAGATGGAACTAGCAAAATGCATAAGTTTAAGAAAAATACCGAACTCAGCTAAGAAAGAGAGCGTTTTACTCTACATGTACAACCAGCAGAAGCGAAGAAGCATCTATTGCAAATGGAACACAAGCTCCAGATTTATGTGAAGATTGTAAGTTTAAAAGAAACAGAGGTTGCTGTATATATTTAGTTTGAAAGAAACTGACAGAGAAAAAGAGATTGCCTTTGAAGAGAACTTTTCTGCCCAAATCTCTCTCAACTATTTAAAATGATGAGCTTTTATAATTTAATTCCTTTCTTCTTGTTTTTTATTTTCTTTTAGCATGAGGTGGGGCAGGAGGAAGGGTATGTCTTAGTGGCATAGGAGCTTGCGGATTCTTTTCTATCTTTTCTATGCACACTACTTTGGCTAAAACACAACTTCCTCAGCTGCATAACAGGAAGGTTTCAAACTCCTGTGCTTCTAAACAGATGACTTTCAGAATCTTTCTAAAATTAGACTGAAGGAGGGCCAATCAATAAATCAGTTGATAAAACAGAGATAGCATAAACAAAAGAGGAGAAAGAAAAAGAAGAGAGAGAAGGAAAAGAAACATCTAATTAATAATAAATTGCACCACATGAAATAGACAGAATGTAAAATTGGAAAAAAAAAAAAAATCACAGCACAAGATTTAGTTAGCTAAAGTATCCCAGGAAATCATCCAGTAAGAATTCTACAGCACAGGTAAAAGAAATTGCTGAGAAAAACTGAATTTGCAAATTTGCGAAGTACTACTATATGTAGACAGTAAAATATGTGTTATTATTTTGCTCAAGAAAAAAGGATTCTTAGTTTCTTATGAACACCATAGACTTTGCCTCACTCAAGGCCTTTATACGTTGTACATTCCTAGGTTTCTTCAGCTCTGCATTTGTAGAAACTAGAAAGCTTTATAACAAGCTCTTTTTCTTTGAGTCTTATCCTGTATTTCTGTCTTCCACCGCCACATTTCTTTATGCATAAGGGTATAACCCCACAATTCCCCTAACACCTTCTGAGCTATGTTATGTGTCCGAGTAGCTATGTCATTCCATTTAGAATTAATGTCCCCTACCATCTCCCAAGTAGCTTGTTCTAGCACCTCTTTCTTGAAAGAGATCATTTGGTTGCCTTATAGATTCACTACTTGATCTTCAAATCTCCACAGGTTTTCCACCTCATTTTATAATCCTTCATATGCACATCTAACATCATTAGCCTATGCTGGGTGGTTAAACACTCCCCAAGTATAACTTTGCAATCCCTACATCCTTTTTATTAATGCTTCTTATGAGGAAAAAAATCAATGTGTCCTCAAAAGCAAATCATAGGCTATTGAGAAGTACAAAATAGGCTTTCCCCCCTTGTTTCTTTCTCCAAATCCATAGCCCCCGTGGACCTCCTTGTAATTTTCTGCTTCTTTCCCAACATGTCCATTTAGATCCCTTCCAATAAGGATTTTTTCTCCTAGTGGGATGGCTTGATCATCTGAAAATCTAGTCCACATTGAGAGGCATACACTAAAAATATTTAGTGTTTCCTTCCTGTGAACCAGCTTCATGGCAATGATCCAATCACCTTAATTTCAGGTGAGGAACATAAGGGACCAAACCAAAAGTTTGTTAATATGGAAAAGGGGCATGAAGGAAAGGAGGTGGAGAGAGAAAAGCATAACAAACTGGCCAGCTGTCGCAGGGGGACTGGAGAGCATGAAGATTTGGGAATCATAGTAAAACATGGGGGTATTTGGGGGGAGAAACGTTACACAAGTAGGCAGAGAATTTTGAGGGTGAATTGGGTAGGCCTTAGGCCTTGGGAAGGAGACTGCTCTCTGCAGGCTCTGGTTATCTGTTTCCTTGTTTTCAATACATTTTCATGGTTGTTTATTTATCAGTTTCCAAAGGATTACCTCTGTTGTAAGGAGCAGGGCTTCCCTCTGTTTCATAAATAATATTCAGATTTCTATCTAGTTCTAACATTTTCACCACCACTTCATCCATAACAGAGTCATCCATAATGATACCCACTCTATTCCTTGTTCAATCTCTTTCTAAGAACCATAGCTTTTAACCTAAATCAAATAATCTACTCTTCTCTCACACCCATTTTGTTCCATGCAAATACAATATACTTATCCTTTTTTAATCATTGTGTCCACTATTTCCATAGCCTTTCCTGTAAAAGTTCCAATGTTCCAAGTTCATAACGTCAATCTCTTAGCATGCCAAGGTTTTTCACCACTCCTCCTTCGAGACCCTTGCATATTTTGTTCTACATCCAGGCCTCCAAGTAGATGTAGTGGCCTTGCTCATTTTTCACTGCATTGAATCCATGCAATGCTTCTCTTCTTAAGGACATCCAACACGGTAACCGTAGTTTACTTTGCACTACATCTGGGCACCCATGGAGATGAAGCTGCTTTTGCTTACTTTTCACTACATGCAGGCATGTAGCATGTCACTTCTAGGGAACACCCTAGTATTAGCACAATTACTTCATCTAGAATCCATGTGTAGGCACTAATTTCTGTTGAACAATTTTTTTTTCCATTAATGACCACATTAGACAAGAAAATGCAAAAGAGATTTTCCCGTAGATTGTTCACTAAACTTAGGAAATGAATGTAAACCACTTATTACAAATAAAAAACGTAGCATAGTATAACAAAAAAAAGGTAACATAAAATAATAAATTGCACCAAGGATTTTGTTTATGTAAATACCAGTGAGATCATGAGTAGAAGTCATGGTTTCCTGATTCACATGCAACACCGTGTCCAAATCTGGAAGCAGAACAATCATTGTTAACAGAATTCAAGAGTATTGCAGCTAAAGTATGCAGAGAAAACAGAGTAGGGGAAGAAGAAATGAAAAAAATTGCCAGAAGCTAATAGTCTATACAACAATAGTTCTTCAAATGAAAAAAATAAGTTATCAATTGGCTATACTATGTTAATATGTCCATACAACCAGAAAACAAAAATGAGAGACAAAAACTCATATCCAAGACAGAATGGAGATCATAAATAAGAGATGGAGGTAAGCAAAAACTTAATGGTAGAAGACAAATTTGATACTGATCAATAATGTCACAAAGTTTCTACAATTGTTGCCATTGTTCATTAGCTCTCTTAGCATAAGTAGAAGGAATAAAAATTAAAAATAAAACATAAGTACAGAACAACAACCTCAGAAAAAGGAACAAAAGCCACAGGGACATGCAGCGTACATCATTTCAGTTTTTAAAATTATTTTTAAATTATTAAATTGGAATATACTATTGTGGAAATGATAAAATTTCCAAAATTATAAATTTCCATTTAAAATAATGAAAAATGCTACTGAATAAGTCAAATCCATTAGCATGCATTCAAATGGTTTAAGAAGCATCTATTAATTATAGCTTTAAGAATAAGAATCCTCTAGACATATACTATACTTACCCACGTAAGTTCTGTCCCTCAATAATAATCAGTTCCTCCATGCACGTGTTATAATTTGTTGTCATGAGTTGAAAAGCGGGTTGAGGCGGCAAGCCCACAAACCACATCACTTTGATGTGTTGAGTAGACATAGCCGCATAATTAAAACTTAAGATAGAGAGTTGTCATCCATATGTTCTAAACTCTGACAATTTTGGGCAAATCACAATCAAATAAAGATAGACAGGAGGACAACAAACAATCGCAAAGATTGGAGGATAAAATAAGAAAATTGAAAGCCTCAGCTATGAATAGAGATGAGGCTATGAATAAGAGCATGGAATAAGAGGATAAAGGGAGAAAACTTATGCACACACACTTCTAAGCCAGCTTCAGCTTCTGGTCTCTCAAACCCACAGAAGGTAGATTCAGATTCTATTTTAGGGTTTTATCTTGGATTGCCAGGGCATATTCAGTTCAGACTTCAGATGATGTTATATGACTGAAGTACCCATTTAGATTAGATAACTATTGACTGTTGAGTGTTTTAAGTGAGGTTAATTTAGTATGATGCAGACACATCATCCGCATCACAGCCACATCATCCGCATCATGCAACCTGCCTCGCCTCAGGCCACCTGAGGTGGTGAGGCTCTTTACCACCTCACCTCAGCACCTAGGTGGCGGCATCAGCCACTTTTGACAACACATTTTGTTCCCAATGCCTAAAAATCATAAACAATTGTATCTATCCAACGAAACAAGGAAAATTTGCCACAATATTCTATATGCATAATAAAAATCGACATTCATTCCTCATAAAGAGTTTTAACCTGATAAAGAAAAATCGGTGCACAACTGTTCCCAATTTCAATACAACTAGGGAAAGAGAGAAGAGAACACCTGAATACCATTTTAAACAAGGGAATTCAACGAAATAAGCAGACTCAGGTTAAACATTAACCAAGCTGAGAATTTTAAATTTGCAAGCAAAACTAGTGACGGAATCACACTTGGTGTCTTTTTCTAACGTGGCAATTCTTAACCTTACAGCCAGAAGTTCAAAATCAAGAATTGCATACTAAAAAGAAGTTCACAACAAGCTCAATGAACAAGCACATTTTTTTTCCCTAATTACCTATCCGATTCGAACAACCACTAAAACTGAAATCTCACAAACGGTAAACGATAATTGAGAAAGGGATCGCCAAGAAGGAGCTGCCAAAGAATTAAAAATTCTCCCTTTTTTTTTATCTTCTTCGACCCAATCTTACTTGGGATAAGTTTGACACATAAATGGAGACAAAAGCAAAACAAGAATCAAACCCAAAAAGATGCCAAATTCGGCAAACTGGGTAGCTCAATTTCAGAGCATGCAAAGAAAAACTGACGAAAGAGAAGCAAAAAGTGGAGCAGAATCGAAATTTACCTTGAAGGGGGGGCAACTTTGTTGAACTAGTCTTCTTCTTCTTCTTGTTGTTGTGTTTGGAAAGGAAACGAAAAGGATGCAGTTTGTGAAACAGAGGAGAGAGAGAAGAGAGAGTGCAGAGAGAGTGAAGGAAAGAGAAAAGGCCCTCTTTTGTCTTACGACTGTGTCCTACTCCTACCTACGCTGCCACCTATCCAGACGACGCCCAGCCATTCGTGTATCCTTTCGATCGAAACACACCTTTACTCTTTTTATTTTTTTTCCTTTTTCTTTTTACCAAAATTCTTGAGTTTTACCGTGTCAAAAAATATTCTTGAGTTCTATTTTTTATTATATTATTAATGTATTTTTAAATATTTATTAATAATTTTAATAAAATTTTAATTTTAATTTAGTGTAAAAATTTTTAAAAATTAATTTTTTTAAATAATATATTAATAAGTGATTGAATGATAATATAATAAAATTTATTAATAATTAATTAAAATTAAATTCTTTTAATAAATTCTTAAACATTTATTAGGTGAAATTTTTTTCTCTTTTCATGCAAAAGTTTTATATAATTTCAAAAATTACCCAAACAAAATACAATTTCATGTTTAATTTCGTAATATAGAAATCCACCAGCGCTGATGGGCTAATAATTTGAATACAAATATAATAGAATAATATAATCTCAAATAACGTTTTGCATAAATAAATAAGATATTATATAATTTTTTGGTCATACAATAAAAGTATTTTTGAACCAACTTTCGTATCAATAATTTTCTAAAGATATTGGTTTATGTGTTATAAGATACTAGTGTACAGAAAATTTTACTTAAAATTACATATGCAAACTAGACCTGATATGAAGATTTGGTATTGTGAAATTTTCACTTAAAAGTTCATATGCAAACCACAGGACAGTACAATTCATTTTGATCTATTACGAAAATTTGGTTTGAATTGTGGATATGAAAATTCATCCCGAGATATAAAAACCCAATCGGTCCTTCATCAATTTAGGGTTTCTTTGGTTAAGTACAATTCAATTAATTAAGGTTGTTAAAAAAAAAAAAGCTCCATCAAACATATCGACTCGTTGATCCATTTGGGATATTATCATTATTATGAACGAAAAGTAAATTACAAACTAGGTATTGAGTCTTGCTTTAATTGACCTTACAAGAACTAGTAATTAATGCAAACTTCAAAGACATGCCGGAGAGGATTGATTAAAAATAAAACATACAAGAGAGGGACAGGAAGAGGGAGAGGAGACACTGAGAAATTTATAACATAATTTATCAAATTTTATACATATTAATGATTAAATAAAATATTTAAAACAGATAATATTTACTTAAAAATTTTTCAAAGGAGAGAGACAGGCAAAAAATGAAAAAAGAACACTTGTGAACCATGCACAATTAAACAATATGAAATATAAGGCTTAATCATACCAAGGAGACAATCAACATGCATATTAATTATTCATTCTATTTACTTTTATCTGTTATTTCAAGTTATTGCATAAGAATTAAAAAAATTATTAAATAGTTTCAATTGTAAAAAAATATAGTTTAATATGATTAAATTATTATTTCTCTTACTACATTAATATTTTCTTTTATTTTTAATTTCACTTACTTCATTAATTCTCTCTATTAAAAGATAAAAATAAAGTTAAAAAAAATTAATATTTTCTTAATATTCTCAAATAATAGATATTTTGAAACAATTTTTTTTTATACGGCAAATAAAAATGAACGAAAAGAATATATGAAAGTGAAGATAAAGACTAACAAAGTTATTCGTAAAAGAAAATTGATACACTTTTATCTGTTATTTAAAGTAATTACATAAGAATTAAAAAAACTATTAAATAACCTCAATTGTGTAAAGAAATATATTCAATATGACTAAATTACTATTTTTCTCACTTCATTAATATTTTTTCTTTATTAATTTTATTTATTTCAATAGTCCTTTCTCCATTAAAATATATGAATAAAATTAAAAAAATTAATTAATACTTCTTTAATACTCATTCCATTCACTTTTATATGTCGTTTAAGGCTTTTAAATAAGATTTAAAAAGTTATTAAATAGTTTCAATTGTAGAGAAATATAGTTTAAAATAATTAAATTATTATTTCTCTCACTTTATTAGTATTTTATCTTTTTTTTTAGTTTCACTTATTCCACTAATTTTTTTTTTATTAAAAAATAATGGTAACGTTAAAAAAATTAATTAATACTTCCTTAATATTATCAAATGACATATATGTTTAAATAAGAAAAAATTTCTTACATTGCAAATAAAAGTGAATGAAGATAATATTCTCTTACAAGATTCTCAGGAACAAAAGGATTTGAATTTAGCATTCAAAAAGCTTTGGTGTAGACACCTCATTTAGCTCCCTCTCTATTTTGAGATAAAATGATATAGAAAAACAAGGTATAGTGGCAATTCCAAAGGGATCACTCCACTTTAAGGTGTCTCCTTACGAAGGAAGTTACTAAAATTCAAAAACAAGTCCAAGATTTCGAGTTTAAAATGATTCCAAATATTTCCAAGAATCATTTAATCCTTAATCCAGTGCTCATTCACTGGATTGGGTAATTTGTATAAGGAATTATTAGGGATAAAATTATACATATCAAGCTTTGTCTAGATATAAAATTTGCAAAGTTATTTCTTAGTGTATGTTTAGTTTGAAGATAAAAATAGAGATGAAAAATTCATTAATAAGTTTTATATGAAAAAATATATAAATTTTTTTATAACTTTTCACCTTCATTTTTATCTTATACCAAATTGACTTTTGAATTGAATTTTAACACCCGGCTAAACCATTACTCAAAAGAAGGTTATTTTTCCTCCAAAACAAGTCCTATTGGTTCTGAATCTTTTTACACGATTAATTGGACTCTTCAATATTTTGTTTGATATAAAATTCTTGTCACATGGCTTGGATACATAAGGTTTGAATTACAACTTTCGAGTACCAAAGTAAGTATACCATATGAAATATACATTAACAACCATAGAAACGAGGCCTTACAACTCATACATCCATGTGACTTAAGAAAGTGGTGCCAATGGTAGTAGTAACCTTCAAGCTCAGCATCTTGAGACAAGTTTGCTGTATTCCAAGAACAATTCAGGGGGGCTTGCCACGACAACTTTTTTTTTTTTTGTAGAAAAAAGTTAAACCTTTTTGTATAATTAGTTCACACGGATCAAGGATTCTTCACCCTGCAAAACTCAGCTAACAAAAGGGCAAAGATCTAAATAGTGTAATAGGAGACCTCAGGGGTATTGAGAGGTTTTAGCTTAAAATGGATACTCACATATATAGCAATTTAAGTTTCAAGAGCTATATTCTTTCATTCCTCATAAGTTTCCAACAAATGCTATGAACATAACCCATTCATAGTTACACATAAAAAATTGATCATTGTATAAAATAACAGTTTGAGCCAAGAAATTAAACTTCCGACTATTGTCTGTTTGTTTTACTTATCCCTCAATGCAAATGCTCTTTCAGTCTTTTGTCAAAAATAAAAATTTATTGTTTTAAGGTAAAAGTAGTTCTCTAATACCCATTTGGGTTGGAAACTATCTAGAACAAACATTCTCAAGTTGGAAACTTGCAATAAATCCTGGGTTTTCGTCCAAATACAAATATCCAATCATTAGCTACTCCTATAGTTAGGAAAGCATATGAAAAAAAGAATAATTGCTTCAAAATTATAATTTTAATACTTTTTTTTTTATAACCAATGAGTATCTTGAACCAAATTCAATACGAACTTGACCCACGAGATTCAAGTAAAAGAAAAAATTTAGCCTAGTTTTGTAAAGGATTTCAGTTACAAGTTTCAAGCTCGTTGTCTAACTCTAGTGCCATTTCTCAGCTTTACGACTTTTTGTAAACACAAATTCTTTCAACAATTCGAATTAGACATGTGTAACCTCACGTCGAAATGTTTTATCCAAATTCATAAAATTGATAATTTTTCTCGTTAATTATCATATTTTTTTTTCTTTTTCTATGAGTTAGATGTCTAACAATTTTATCACTGTTAGCATTGGTCTACAGTCTACTAATGTCAACTAGAGTTGATTATGATAAGGCTTGTGTTAATTTTTCTTAAACCCTCGTTAAGATTACTCTTGCATTAAAATAAAGATTAAATTAATATTTTATTTTTAAAAAAATTTATTTAAAATTAATTTAATTTTTTAAAAATATATGACATTAAATTAATCGTTTAAAAATTTAAAATAATTTTAAAATAATTATTTAAAAATATGTGATATTAATTTTTTTAAAAAAATTTAAAATAATATTAAAATAATTTTTTAAATTTTTTATGTTATTTATTTTTAAAGATTAAATTAATGTAAAATATTTTTAACAAATTAAATTAATATTAAATAAATTTTTAAAAAATTAAAATAATAATTTAATATAAAATAAAATAGCACCTATCTCCTCCTTCACTTTTTTTTTTTTTTGACTTGTCCATCTCCTTAACTTATAATACAATACCAAAAAATTTTTTTAAAAAAATTGTTCTACTAATTAATCCCCCTATAGTATAAATTACAAACAAAAAATGGAATTAACTATTCCTAGTTGATCGGGGAGGCAAGGGAGTGAGTGAGTGAGTCTCCGAGGAGCCAAAGGGAAAATCCGACCTTTCCCAGTCTCCAAAGGACCAAACCCCATTTGGCAGTCAGCACCAGCCACCAAGCAGCTTGCCAGAATTGTGCATGATCTACCCCACTCCTCACCTTATATTACACCGTTAAAGCTCCTAACTTTCCAATCCCATCAGCGCCCCACATATTGCTAGATACAGCTTCTTGTTCTCGATCTCATGATGGCTCATTTGGCCGTGTCTCAGGTAAACCCACTCACTTCGTTTTCTCGACCTTGACACTCTCTTTGGCTAACCAGCAAACTTGGGTCACCCTAAATGGAACCAAATTTTTTACTTTCTTTTTCTCTCTATTTTCTATCTGGGTTTTTGAGAGGTGAATGAATACGTGTTTGTAGAGGGTCAAAGCTGAGGAATTTAACCAAAGTAGAACATGTAGAATGGAAACTGTGTTAGTACTCTCCTTTTTTTCATTTTCTTTTTCTTTTTTTGTTGGTTCTGTTGTGCGTTTCTCAGGTATCGATCAAAATTTAATTCACGGATTCTGAAAATTTTGTGGGTTTTGGCAGGTGGCTGTAACTGTTCCTCCTGTTGGCAGCGATTTGTCTCTCAGAAGATCTGCGTTTAAGGTTTGATATTTCTTCGGATTCGTTTTGTCTGTTTCGAAAGCTTTGTTCATCCCTCACTTAAGGATATAAAATAGTGATTGATTGTTTTATCATGTTACTCCTGCAAAGATATAGATCCAACTATCTCAACGATCTGTAGTTATGCTAGTTTTCTATGACTACTTTGATGTGGTATGGCTGTTAAAACCCATGAGGGAGCAATTACAGAGGTTGATGGGTGTTTATTTTGAAATGAGTTTAGAAGAAACTAGATTTTAGTATACACTTGATTTGGTTTATTTCTGCACCTGCAAGACTGTAATGAGTTGAAGAAATATCGGGCAATTTTTTTTTTTTGCCAAGAGAAGTTCTTGATATAGATGATCTTCTACTTAGAATTGGTGCAACTTTATATTTTTATATTAGAAATGTAGAAGTTTGGTCTATGAGGTATTTTGGTTTTCCAAGTGCAGTGGTGTTTTAACATTTGTGGCTTCTCTGCACACTCCTGTTTCCTTTATGGACATTAAATGTCTTAATTTCTGAGTTCTACATCTTGTTTTGTTTTATTATTTATTGATTTTCAAGCATGAAGCATCTAAGAATGATACTGCAGTTGTTGGAATAAGAGATTATGTTTTGAAATTAAGCTTCCTGTTTAGGTTATATAATTTATATTTCTAAAGAAAACTACTCATGTTGCAGGCATATAACATAAACTTTCGGGATAAATCATGGGCACCAGTCTTAACTTTAGACTTGAAAGCAGACAACTCCCATTTAAGAAATCGTCATGTGATATGCATGTCAGTGCAACAAGCAAGTGCAACCAAAGTTACTGTCTCTCCTTTAGAATTGGAAGATGCTGCAGAACCTCCATTAAACTTATACAAGCCTAAAGAACCCTATACAGCAACAATTGTTTCTGTTGAGAGGTTAGTTGGCCCAAAGGCTCCTGGGGAAACTTGTCATATTGTGATTGATCATGGTGGAAATGTTCCCTACTGGGAAGGACAGAGTTATGGTGTTATTCCGCCTGTAAGTGACTTTATTGATAGTCATTTTATGCTTTCACCCCTCATTCTTGCTGAGTGCTGAACATGAATCCATAATGCTTGATCTTTGGCTTCTTTTTGTAAATTAATTTGATGAAAGGACCTTATATTGGATATCTTACAATATCCAATTATGTGTCTTTCCCAGAGAAGTTTAATATTCTTGACCATTGGCAGAATTTAATCTGATTGCCCCCACCTTCCACCTTCAAACCTGATGGTGCCTTTGAGCTTATTAATTCATGTGGAATATGTTTTTTTTTCTTTCTTTTTGCTGGATGAGGTATGGGAGTTCTTACAATTCTGAAATGATTCCACAACTGATTAATAATACTGCACATTGGTGGCAGGGTGAAAATCCAAAGAAACCCGGGACTCCTCATAATGTTCGACTATATTCAATTGCTTCCACAAGGTATGGAGACTTTTTTGATGGCAAAACAGCCAGCTTGTGTGTGCGCCGTGCTGTTTATTTTGATCCTGAGACAGGAAAGGAAGATCCTTCCAAGAGTGGCATTTGCAGCAATTTTTTGTGTAACTCGAAGCCTGGAGACAAAATTCGGATCACAGGTAAGAGCAATCTCTTCTTACTCTGTCGAAGGTTGAGAGGATTTCTAATTTCTTGTGCAACTTCTGAAAATTCATATTCCAACAAATGTGTTGCCAGGTTTTCAATATCTAATATATTTGTACTTGCTGTCTTTCTCAGTTGTTTCTTGTTATTCCTGTTACCCTAGGTGTGCTCTACACACCTTAACCAGAAAGTGTGACAACCTTGCATAGGCTATGCCTCTTCAAAATAATGCCTGAATGCACTTTGATCTAGGAACTTCTTTAATAACTATAGGACACTTAGCTTGTTGACTGCTATTTGTTTGCAGGTTAAGCAATTGGAATTTATACTGTGAAAGGTGGATTTTGTAAGTGAAAGTATTAACTGACTTAAATGGGGAAATTGAGGCTATTTGATTTTGATATAAAGTTTCCTAATTTACATTATGAAAAATGGCTTGAGTTTGAAATTAGACAGACATGGTGGTTTGGTGTCCTTAAAATTTTCCAAACTCTGTAAAGTTTTCATGCCTGTATTCTAGTGAATCAGTTTTCACAATTTAATAGCTCTTCTTAAATTGTAACATTTGTTCTGTTGCTTAACATCAAACTCTAATCATCTGGAGCATGGTGATGAAAAGTGATGAAATAAATAAATAAAAAGTAGGTATGCACTAATTAATGCATATCCATATACATGAATTTGTGTTAGAAATGCTTGGTTCTGTGGTCCCTTTCACATATGCAGTTCAATGTAATTGTTATGCCCCTTTCAGATTTTGCCTTGTGTAGTTTCCACTTTCCATTGAACATAAGTGCCCTTCTACCTTTCCTCCTCAGATTTACCTTTCTTCCTTCTGCTTTGTGCAATAGTCTTTGGTTTGTCTAGCTCTAGTCATAGGAAGTTCCAACTTTGTTTATATCGTTATGTTTATTTGTTAATGCTGTGTGTGTGTGTGTGTGTGTGTGTGTGTGTGTGTTTTCTCACAAGATACACACACACAGATATATATGTCTGTGTGGATGACTGGGTGTGTATGTATGTATGTAACTACAGCTATACTATTATCTTAGCAATAATTGATATCTTTATATTTTACTTACAACTGATACTTGACTTGCAATCATTGTCAAGGATTTTACATTGTAAATGTTAGTGAAAACTTGCTTCTTATTGGCTGGGAATTAAGTCGTTTACCATTTTTTGGCAGGCCCCTCTGGGAAGATAATGCTTTTGCCAGAGGATGACCCAAACGCTACCCATATAATGATTGCCACTGGCACTGGTGTTGCTCCATTTAGAGGCTATCTCCGTCGAATGTTCATGGAATCAGTCTCTACATTCAAGTTTGGCGGGCTAGCATGGCTTTTCCTTGGTGTTGCCAATACTGATAGTCTTCTCTATGATGATGAATTCACCAAATACCTTAAGGATTATCCAAACAACTTTCGCTATGATCGGGCCCTTAGCCGCGAGCAAAAGAACAAGGATGGGGGCAAAATGTATGTTCAGGATAAGATTGAGGAATATGGTGATGAAATCTTTAAACTCCTGGATAATGGGGCACACATTTATTTCTGTGGCCTTAAAGGAATGATGCCTGGGATCCAAGAAACACTGAAGAGGGTTGCTGAAGAGAGGGGAGAAAATTGGGAGCAGAAACTTTCACAGCTTAAGAAGAACAAACAGTGGCACGTTGAAGTATACTGATATTCTGTAGTGCAGCATATTCTCCTGTGTCTGAAGAGAAATGCATGCATTTTGGTTAGCTGCTCTAGAGATTGTTTTAATCAATAGTCTTCACTTGGTAGTTTGAGTAGATGTACCTGTTCTGTCCTGGCAAATTACAGGGACACATTGTTTTCTTGATGGATACAGAATTGAGAAACTAAGTAATTGGTGGTGGTCGTGAAGATTCTCGAACCACTTTTCAATTGGGCCATTATGTAAGGGCAGAGACATGTTTTGTTTTGCCATTTTCTGAAGTATTATCTTAAGCAATAAGGATGGATTAGGTTCCTTTAAAGTGAGATCTCTCACTTTAGAGGGTAAAATGAGGATATATACTATATAGTCATTAATAAAAAAATTAATAATTAAGATTAAGATAATATATATATATATATATATATATTAGGTTCTTTTAAAGTGAGATCTCTCACTTTAGAGGGTAAAATGAGAATATATAGTCATTGATGAAAAAATTAATAGTTAAGATTAAGTTAAAATATATATATATATATATAATTATTAAAATTTATTTTATTAACTTTTTAATTAATATTTTTTATTTTATTCCCTAAAATGATAGTGACAGAAGTAGAAGAGCTAAATCCAATAAGGATTATCGCCCTCTGTAATTGCAGCAAGGCCCACAATAATGACATCTAAAAGTATAAAATTGTTTTGAGTGTTTGAGAAGCGTCATATATGAGCTCCTTTAAGGGCAAAATAATAATAGAAAAAAGCCAAAGCCTGTCAAATTACCCAAATCTTGGACTTTGAGGATTGTCAACATATTTTTAAATATCATTTTCAACATGTATATCACGAAAGATATATATTTTTTTAAATAACTTTTTTTATCAAGGTATCAATTTATCAACATGTTTAACTCTTTTTATCAAGGTATCAAATAACTCTTTTTATCAACATATCTAGTATACATACGTGCAAGATGATCAAGGCATCAAATTTTTTTTCTCTTGTCACGGTGCCAATTTATTTATTTGTTTGCTTAATTGAGTTTTTTATTTCTATATTTTTATTCTATGTTCATTTTAGTCTCTATTTTTTAATTTATTTATTTTAATCCCCCAATTTACTAATTACTTCAAATGTCATCCTTTGCTGATGTTCCAGTTAAACCATTCCACTAAACGTAGACATATCTCGTTAGAATTTTTTTTTTATCTATCGTCTTAACCAATTGTCCCGTTGCTAGTATCCTTTAGAAGCTGCTGGCTAAGCCTGCCAACCAAGTCAAGTTCTTCTCTTCAAATAAGCAGGATTGGAAGGAGATTTTTGATAGCTCCTTCAACAGACCTCTAAATCCTATTAGGACTATATTATCAAGTTTTCGGTGTTACTTGCAAGCTGATAAGCTGAAAATTGGGAAGATTAATCCAGAAGCTTCACGGATTAGGCACGTGGTTTAACGGCAATGTTATCGTCTTGAAGTCTCCGCGCCTGAGTTCAAATCCCCTTCCCTCTCTCTCAAAATTCCCCCGACCAAAAAAATAAAATCCAAAAGCTGAGAAGACTGGATGAAAGTAAATATTAGGATTGTCAAACGGATTAGCCTGTCACGTTTAAGCTTGTTTAAGCTTGCACGCAACGGTGCTGGTTCAACTAGTTGAGCTAAAATTGCTCATATTTAAATAAATTTATAAAAATTAACTTAACTGGTCTCACATAAACTCGAGAGTACCCTAAATGGATTAGCTCATCCTAACGTAACCTCTTTTTATTTTAAGTTTGTCTATTTTTTAATTATAAATTTAATAACCATTTAAACTCATACAATAATCAAAGTACTCAATTATTATATAATTTTAAATGTCAATTATCTCATCACTACCATAATCAAAACTTACAAACAAACTAAAATATAAACTGTACAGTCCAAAATTCAAAATTTCAAGTACAAACTAAATTTACAAATACTGAATTTAAACACTGTCCCAATTCTTCAAAGTGTGCCATCCAAGCCATTTATCTTAACAATTTCATGAATCATAAATAAAATATTAGAAATTCCTCATAAAATTATCGACAGTCTAAAGATTAAAGCAGTCATAAAAGCAAAAAGTCTTGCATTTGCCGAACTATTATTATTGAAGCAAGACTTTCATAATTAAAGCTCAAGGACCAAAATTCAGACTAGAGGCAACAACACTCCATTACCAGCTCCTTTGTCCAAGAACATCAAATTTGAGATTGAGAACAAATACCTAGGATAGATTAATGGCCTTGGGTGAAGGTTGATTTCTTTTGTTTTTAGAAAAGCATATAAACAAACAATTAATGGAGAATTAACAAATAACTACATAAAATAAACAATTAAACAACAATCATATAAATAAAGTAACATTAGACAAAGGAATTCTATAATTGTAAATGTTCTTGGCATTCATTTCTTGCTGCCATCAAAGCCTCTGGAGGATGAAGTGTCACTGCTATAACTTCCAAAATATCCTCTTGAAGTAAAGATTAGAGGTATCACAATACAAAGCACCTAGGTGCGATTAGCATTAATTAGAAAAAAATGGTTAAGGTTGGCTCGTTTAAGTCGCACAATAAATAAAACCATCTAAAATTATTTGTTGTTTGTGTGTATACGAGTCAGTAATATGAAAGCTCAGCTTGCATTATTTATGCGATTAAATGAATTGACCGGATGGATTAAACCTGTTTTAACAGCCCTAATACATACAAATAAGGATATTAAATTTGTAAACAATTCTATTGCTGTCGGTTGTGGAAATACCAGTGGGTCAATGATTTTACCAAAAGATTAGGACCTGCTATTGCTCTTATATGGCTGAGAGTTGGAAAGCTCTTGAAGGTCTCAAAGTTGGCGTGGAAGTTGGTCTTCAAAGAGAGCTCAACTTGGGGTGGACTCTTTTGACTCTACTTAGTGCATATTTAGAAATAATTTAATTTTAGGAAATAGTTTAATTTTAATAATTTTTTTTAAATTTTTTTTAAAATATTTTGATTATAAACTATTTTAATCATAAAATAAATTAATCTAAACACACACTTAGTATTATATATGTTTAGTTTGTTTTGTATTTTTATTTTCAGTTGATATGTTTTCATTTGTAATTATAAAAACACTACATTATTTTTATTTTATTTTCTATTTTTAAAACTTTGCTAAAGAAATACTGAAAACAAAAAATCGTTAATTTTATTATTTTCTTTACAAAATTTTAAAAATAAAAAATAAAATAAAAAGACATTTCTATAACTATAAATAAAAACATCTCAACTCAAAATGAAAACATAAAACAAACTAAACACCAAATCACAATTCAAAATTATGCTATCTCGAAATTGGAATGTGCAAGTTAACCAAACCCTTCAAATGGGTAGCAAGGCCGCTGATTTGTTGGCACGCGTAAGCATCGACCAAACTCATTTTCATTTTTGGTAGGCGGAGCCTCCGAGCTTAGAGGAGTGGCACTAAGTGATGCCATGAGAGGTTCTACTCTTGGAATCTCTAACGTGTAATTTTCTTTCTTTTTGGACCTTTAGTCCTATTTTATTTTAAAATAATAAAAATTTAAACTGAAGATTATTAAAATGACAACATTAAATGTAATTGATAAATTGAAAAATTAAAACAAACAAATTTAAAAAACATAAACTAAAATAAATACAAAATAAAATACATGAACCAAAAATTAAATTAAATTAAATCTTTTAATGAGTAAAAGAAAAAAAAGATTTTCTTTATTTTGATAAAGAAAAAGAACAAAGCGAGGAGGAAAAGACAAAGGAGAGAGCGGTGATGAGGGAATTTTTTTTTATCTCCGACACTGACAGGTACTCACTCACGCAGTTTTTCCTATTCCGACAAAACTAAACCCACTTTTACTGTTCCCGCTTCCTTAATCAAAGCCTTAATAAAAGCTAATCCCTCAAACGACACCGTATCGTCCCCTTCCTATATATATCTCCTCCCCCACTCCCGTTTCACGCAACCCCCCAATCCACGTCTTCATGGCGTCGCTCTCGGAATTCGCCACTGCGATCGTCGTCTACGCGCCGCTCATGGCCGCCCTCATGCTCGCCGGAGACTCCACCGCCAGGGATCTCCGGCCGTCCGATCACGGCCTCGTCTTCCAGAACTCGCCGCCGGCGGGGGTGAACTTTACGCTGGAGATGAGATCCTTCTTCAACAGCGAGAGCTCTTCGCCGACGTCGACTTCATCCGACGTGGCGCTGCCGAAGGCCACCAATTCCAGCGACTCCTTGCCGCCGTCGTGGTGGAGAGCAACCGCCGGCGGCGGCGGCGGCGGCGGTGGAGACCACGTGGGGGGACCGCTAATGGTGGCCAGCTTGGTGTGTGGGATTACAGGTGTCGCTCTATTAGCGGCTTCGGGTTTGCTTTATCTCTTTAAGCACCGGAAGCCGAAATTAAACGAATCGTTTCGCGGTGATGATGTTAACGACAATGATAACACCACCAACAAACTGCAGTTAGTGGTACGCAATCCTTGAGTTTCTTTCTTTTTTTGTTTTGTTTTGTTGTCTTTAATTTCCATTACTTTCGATTCCAGTGCTCTATCTTATTATGTAAAGGCGAAGGGTAGTTGTGTAAATTGATGATACTCTTCGAATCTTTATTCTGCGATTTAATTATTATTATTATTATTTTGATTTGTAATTATTATTATTGTTGAAATTAGGTGTTTGAAGAGTTGTAATAAATTAATTCACATGGACTTGAGTCTAAGTTGGATTTATATTATATTAGATAGGGGGTGGCCTAATCCTTGTCTCCAAGTCACCCTCTCATGTTGACCTGTCAATAAATTCTGACTTCCAAGCCACTGAACTAGGGAAGTGAGCTATTCAAAATCTCAAACTCAATTTAAAAAAAAAAAATTGTCCATTACTAATTCATGACTTAATAATTCTCTATATGATCATTTTTTTTTATTTCTAAAAGTAATGAATGCTGTTTTTTAAAAATTAAATATTAAACTTAATGACATTATAAAATATAACAACTCATATTTCAAGTTAATAGAGGTAAATATTCACTCTTATCTTGATAAAAATAAGTGTAAATTTTATTTTTAATTTTTTAAAAAATTTATTATTTATTAATTTTATTCTTTAAAAATTATTTTATTAATTTAATCATTTAAATGTTAAATTCATAATAATTTTATTTTATTAAAAAATTAAATTGAAAAAATTTAAAAAAATAAAAAAATAAAATTTATAAATAATTTAAAATTACTTTCGATCATGTCCTTTGTAGATAGAGATTTATCAATAATACATGTTCTATTCACATTTATCAGGAATAGAATTCTGAACATAATATTTCAGGGACTCAAGTTATTTTTACTTGAACTAACGTCTGTTGGTGAAATTTGATAAATTAAATAAATAAAATTAATTTTTAAAGAATATAATTGATAAATAATATATTTTTAAAAAATTAAAATTAAGTTTTATTCTAAAAATAAGCGCCTTCATATAAATAATTTTCAAAATAAATGAAAAGTGAAACGATTCTCGGTCTTTGCAGTGTCCGATCTATCACGGTGGTTGACTTTTGTGGAACTTAAGTTAAAATAGAATGTTAATAATTAAGATGCATGATTATTGACACGAGAAATGATTATGGGGTTATCCAATCTGTTGGGTTGATGAAATGATTGAATCAAATATTCAATTTAAACCCATAACGTCCTATGTTTACTAACACCTCTTTAGGTTTCACGGATAATAGAATAAAGACAGATAAGATAATATTATATAAGATAAATTTTTAATTTGATTCTTTAAAAATTAGGTTAATATTATTTTGATTTTTTAAAAAATATTAATAATAATTTAATTTTTAAATTATGAAAGATGATATTAAAATTATCTTTTTGTATATAGATAGAAATTAAATTAATATAATTTTTATTATTAAGAGATTAAATTGATATTAGTTTTGTATAATTAAAAGATTAAATTAATAATATTTATAAAAAAATTAAATTGATGTCAATTTATTTATATAATTAAATGATGTTATTTTTTATAATTTAATGATTAAATTGATATTGATATTTTTTAAAAAATTAAAATAATATTAACTTAATTTTTAAAAAATTAAATTGAGAGTGTACTTTATTATATAAACATGCATATAAAAAATATATTTATTTTTGTATAATTGAATTTACATTTATATATAAACAGTATTACGTCAATTTTTTTTTTTTTTTATAAAGACACATACAATTAATGATACGATCTAGGAGGGTAACAGTAAGTACAGATTGTACAACACGGGTGTACAGTACTGCCACAGTTGGCAAGTTTGGATCAAGTTCTTTTCTCGGTTTGTCGGTTAAGTTAGCAGCAGCTATAAATAGGATGTTGGGAAACTAAATTACTAGGATGTTCTAGTTGAAAGATAAGTCTGTTTGTTTAAGATTTTGAATGGTGTAAAATCACTTTTGGCTTTCAAAAAATTGATTCTAACAAAGTGCAACTTGTTTTACCGTCAAACAAAAAAAAACTTGTTTCGATAATTTTTTTGAAAAAAGATTCTTATAGTCAAAATTTTAACATACTTAGTTAATTTTTAAATAAATTATTGGTTCATACTATTTATATTTCATTTAATTGTTATCCTTAAATTTAACTGACTTTTTAAAAGAAATTTAACGTTTTTTTTTGTTGAATAACATTACTCTTTTGAAAATTATTTTTCTTTTTTACAAATTTTTAAGCTGTAAGATTGATTCAAAGAAATAACATTTTCTTATTTTTGTGGTGAATAGAATTAATTTAATTCTAAGTGCAAGATCCATTAATTTTTAAAAATACTTCTACAATTCCATTTTAAAAGTAATTTTATTTTATAATTTCACATCATTCAAACAAAATTAATTTTTTTAAATCAACTTTTAAAATATCATTCCTAACGTAAATAAATTCTTTTAACATTAATTCTTTAAAAACAATTTCTTTCAATATCAATTCTTTTAAAATTAATTCAACTACAATTTAAAACTAACGAACCCTAATTGTATAGCTTTTAAATATCATGTCATTTTAATTATTTATGAGAACCGAAAAAATGTCATCACCTCTAGATTATCCATCACCTGGAATTTCAGTCTCAGTGCATCTGTACAAGTGTGTTACTCTGAAATCTGAATTGCCAACAAACAAAAGCACTCGACTTTGAAATTAAATAAAGTAAATCACGACCGTGTACTGCATGTTGCCCCAATCATATTCCCCTCAGCTCACTTTTTGTTTCTCACTTTCTCCATCTCTTCCAAATAAAGTACCCAACAACTTTTGGGAAATGATTAAATGGGAAGCAAACATTTTCATTTTCCACCTAGGGCATGAGACTTGGGACAAAAGGGATTTTGACTAGCTATATTCTATGAGCAATGGGAGGAAGGAAAACAACAAATAATAGATAATGGACGCAACAAGATGTAGATGTGGTTTTGAGAATGTGTTACCAGCGTATGGTTTTGCATGCACCTATTCAAACACACGCAATGCAAACTGGCATGTGCACGCAACACGAGTAAATCTGTGGTGATCAACATATTAGTTTCCAGGGATAAATTTAAGTTACCCAAACATGGTTGGCATAACAAAAGTGAACTACACTCAAGGTAAATTTTACTTGTAATGTTAGAGATTTAAATCTTAGAGTCACCACTTTAAAGAGAGTTTTTCCATATCACTTCCAGTCTGAAATTATGTGAGCAATTGCTAACACAAATTTTTACCCCAAAAAAAAATTTTACTTAAGTTTGGTCAAACCATTTAACAGTAATAAAGTAAGTAGTCAAAAGGACAGACAAAGATTTATTTATTCCTTACAGGATGATGGGCCAAAGACAGAAGAGAAAAAAATTACAGAGATTTCTTCAAGAGAATGGATAGGTTTAACAGCAGTTAGGTTGCTATTGATCAAGAGGCATCCACTCGAGTTCTAAATCTAATTCTCCAGATTCAACGTTCTGAAGCTTGAGTGACATCTCTTGTTTAACCTTACCTTCAACAATTTTGACTGGGCTATCATCAATAAGTGCATTGTCATCGGATTTCAGCCATTTTCCTATCTGCATATCGCCAAACATTCCAGCATCTCCAAATGCCATTGCAGATGTTATCATGGGCTGAAGATCAATGTCTGCTTCTCCCATTATATCATCAGCAGAAAATGTGTCTTGATCAAATACCTTCTGCAACGCAGCCAGTTGATAAGACAAAGTGCCATATTCTTAGACCAGAAAAATAAAAACAACACACACAGCTAGATGCATCACACTTAAAATCCACGCATAAACATCCAAACACCCAACTTCCAAACAAGAAACCCCGAATAATAGGAAGCTACATACAGCGAAACTACCCCTAAACTCACTAAGAGATTCGTAGTAGAACTTTAACACAATAC